>CM074859.1:106890948-107497059 GCA_037501455.1 Lantana camara | reverse complement strand
GTCTTCATCTGCCCCCGTCGAGATCGATTGAGTTTTCGTTCTCCTGTAATTAATTGGTTCGCCCTTCCGGTCGGGTTGTGGCCGGGTGAATACTTGTTTCATTTCTGCTTTTGCTTTTATGGACATTTTGCCCATTGAGCCACGTCGCGTGGTGAGCTCGATGCGCTAGGTATGATCTATCTCCGTTAGTTTTTGGAGATCAATATTCGCATAAATGGATTATGTTTTTCACACTTGCGTTTTGTTTTACTTTGCAAGTTGAGTATTTGTTCGATCTGGAATGCATGCGGTTTGTCGATCTAGGTTTTGCTTACCCCTTAGCTAGATTTTTATCGCTTTCGGATCGATAGGTTCGCACGCTATTCGATCTCGTTTGGATGTCGATCTGGTCTCGTTGGGCGTTCGCGTTCTCGGATACCTTGGATCTACATCGACCTCTTCGGATCTCTTGGATCATAAATTTTTTAAAAATCATTAATCTCTGGATCTCATTGGATCTACATCGATCTCTTCGGATCTCTCGGATCATAAATTTTTTGAAAATCATTAATCTCTGGATCTCATCGGATCTACGTCGATATCTTCGGATCTCTTGGATCATAAATTTTTTGAAAATCATTAATCTCTGGATCTCTTCGGATCTCTTGGTCGTTAGATTCGTTGGGATTTTTAGGATCTCTTTGGGTCTAAAAACGACCTCATTGGATCTCGATCTCAAACAATGATTTTAAAAGCATTAAATACATTAGGATTTTTAGGATCTCTTTGGGTCTAAAACGACCTCGTTGGATTTCGATCTCAAACAATGATTTTAAAAGCATTAAATACGTTAGGATTTTTAGGATCTCTTTGGGTCTAAAAACGACCTTGTTGGATCTCGATCTCTAACAATAACAATCAGATGTGGTGGGTTCGCTCCCACCTCGACTCATGACCGTAGGTCGAATGAGAGCTTAATCGAGGGGATAGAGATCGATTAATTTACTGAATCGGATGTCCCAAAACTTGTATATTAATTTACTGAATAGAGATCGATTCTCAGGCGAATTCGACCTCTTTATCCGTTACAAATTGAAATAGTTTGAAGGCTAAGTGTAAAATTTCTTCAAGTTGTGCGCATTCCAAGGTTTGGGTAGTGGTTCCCCGGCCATATCTTCGAACCGGTAGGCCATGTTTTTCCCAATCTCGGTGATGCGGTAGGGTCCCTCCCAGTTAGGCTCAAGTTTTCTGACGTGCTATAAGACCTCGACCTTCTTTAACACTAGATCGCCGATCAGAAACGATCTGGGCTTCACGTGTTTGTTGTATGATCGAGCAGCCGCTGCCTTATACTGTTTGAGCTTCCGATAGGCATGTTCTCTGCTTTCTTCAATCACATCAAGATCTTCAGCTCTGATCTCGGTATTCCTGTCTAGCTGGTACTGCGATACCCGAGCGGTTTAGTGTAATAGCTCCGATGGGATGACGGCTTCGGATCCGTAAACCAACGAGTATGGGGTTTGCCCAGTGGCGGTCCGCGGGGTGGTTCGATAAGCCCATAGTACGCCGTCTAGCTATTCTGCCCACGCCCCTAGTTTTGCGTCGAGGCGGGTTTTGAGATTCTGAATGATGATTCGGTTGGTGACTTCGGCTTGGCCGTTTGCCTG
Organism: Lantana camara; assembly: GCA_037501455.1. Lineage (NCBI taxonomy): Eukaryota > Viridiplantae > Streptophyta > Magnoliopsida > Lamiales > Verbenaceae > Lantana > Lantana camara. Next base: position 107,495,413 of record CM074859.1, on the reverse strand, counting down.
TGGATGACCAACAGTAGTGAATCTGAGGTCGATCCCGAGGTCCCGAAAATAGCTCTTGGTATTTTCAGATCGAAATTGAGGACCATTGTCACAGATGAGCACTCTCGGAACCCCAAAACGACAGATTGTATTCCGCCAAAGGAAATTTCTTATCACTGCATCAGTAATTTTGGGGACTGCCTCGGCCTCAACCCACTTCGAGAAGTACTCGACGCATACTAAGGCAAACTTTTTCTGTCTGGGTGCCAAGGGGAAGGGACCGATGATGTTGATCCCCCATTGGTCGAAAGGCCAGCACACGTCGATCGGTATCATGGATGTCGGGTGAGTGTGGATTAGGTTGCCGTGTTTTTGGCATTTGGGGCATTTCCTAGAGTGAATCTTTGCATCCCACACCATAGTCGGCCAAAAATACCCACTCCTTAAGATCTTTCGAGCAAGAGCTCGACCTCCGGAATGGTTTCCGCAGCATCCCTCATGGATTTCTTCTAGGACATCTAGGGCTTGGCTAGGTCGTAGGCACCTTAGAGGGGGACCGGTGAAGGATTTCTTGAACAACCTGCCTTCATGATCTATCATATATAGCAGAGATCGATATTTTATTCTCCTGGCTTCAGTTCGATTTTGGGGTAAAAGCCCGTCTTTGAGGTAAGCGATCAGCTCGTCCATCCAGCAAGGTTCCGACGGATCGATGGTGGCGATTTCGACCTTTCCTTCGTCGATCGCCCGGCCCCCCGAGATCACGAACGAGATGGTTGCATCTCTTGTACCTTGGAATCCATTTGCCAGCTTTGAGAGAGCATCAACTCGACCATTCTCCTCGCGGGGAACCTGTTCAATTTTGAATTCTTTTAGCTTTGACGCCAGCTCTTTCACCATTTTGAGATAGGCTGCCATGGACTCCTCCCGAGCCTCGTATATGCCATTGACTTGGTCGGCGACGAGCTGAGAGTCAGTTACCACGGATAGCTTGTCGATCTTATTTTCTGTGGCGTATCTTAGTCCTGCCACTAGCGCTTCATACTCCGCCTCGTTGTTAGTTGCTTTAAAATCGAGTTTGACGGCGAAATCGAGCTGGAGTCCATCCGAGCTTGTAAGGGATATGCCCACTCCTCCTCCTTGAGAGGTCGATGAGCCATCCGTGTACATGGTCCAATTTGGCGAGGTAGGGACGATTTCCATCGTACTGGTGTTCTTTTCGACTAGCAAGTCAGCCAGAACTTGAGCTTGCTGGGCGGCTCGAGGTTGGTAGGTGATGTCATGCTGACTCAACTCGACCTCCCATTTCATCATTCGACCCGACACATCTGGTTTGCACAAGACCTGCCTGAGTGGTTGATCCGTTAGGACGATTATAGGGTGAGCCTGGAAGTACGGACCTAATTTCCGAGCAACATGTGTGAGGGCGAACACGAACTTCTCGATCTCGAGATAATTCCGTTTCGCACCGTGTAGGATTTTGCTTAGGTAGTAGATCAGTAGGTGTTTTCGATCTCGGATGGCAACCAAGACTGAGCTGAAGGTCTCGTTAGAAAGGGACAGGTAGAGGTACAAGGTCTCGCCCTCATTTGGCTTAGCCAGCAATGGTGGAGAGGCCAGGTACTCTTTCAATTGATCTAACGCTCGGTCGCATTCTTCATTCCACTCGAACTTTTTGAGATTCCTTAAAACTTTGAAAAACGGGAGGTTTCGTTCTGACAATCGCGATATGAACCGATTGAGAGATATTATTCAACCTACGAGCGACTGCACTTGGTGGATGCACCGGGGTCGAGGAATGATTTGGATGGCTTTGATCTTGGTAGGATTGGCTTCGATGCCTCGTTGGCTCACCATATACCCCAAGAACTTCCCCCCTTCGACCCCGAACGTGCACTTGTCAGGGTTGAGCTTCATCCCGTATTGCCGTAAGATCTCGAACGATCTGCGTAGGTGATCTAGATGATGGTACGTCCAGCGGCTCTTCACGATCATGTCGTCGACGTAGACCTCCATGGTCTTCCCGATCTCGTCTTTAAACATCAGGTTGACTAATCTTTGGTATGTGGCTCCTGCATTCTTCAACCTGAAGGGCATGACCTTGAAGCAATATATTCCTTTTACCACAATGAAGGCCGTGTGCTTTCGATCTTCAGGGGCCAAAGAGATCTGGTAATAGCCTTGGAAGACATCCATCATGCTGAGCATCTCACATCCAGCTGTCGAGTCGACGAGCTGATCGATGCGGGGCAACGGATATGAATCTTTCGGGCAAGCCTTGTTGAGGTCGGTGAAGTCGTTGCACATTCTCCATTTCTCGCCTGTTTTTTGCACGAGGACAACGTTGCACAACCAATCGACGTATTGAGTTGGGGTAACATATCCTGCGTCGAGGAGCTTGTTGACCTCCGCCTCAATGATATCATTCCTCGCCCGACTTTGAGGTCTTAGCTTTTGTTTAATTGGTTTAACCGACGGATCGATCCCGAGCCGATGGCATATCACTTTCGGATCGATGCCGATCAGATCTTTGGCCGCCCATGCGAAGATGTCTGAGTTATCACGCAAGAACTCTATCATCGTGATCTCATGTTGGGGGTGCATGTTCGCCCCAATCTTGGTGGTCTTGCTGCTATCTCCGGGCACAAGGGCAATCTCCTTAAGTTCTTCGGCAGACTCGAGTCGCTTGCTAACCTTCCTCTTTCGAGCTGTCGGGGATCTCTCAGCTTCGCTTTCCTTTGTGGGAAGCTCGATCTCCCCATTAGCGTAGGTTTGGAGGTCGAGATCGGCAGCTTCCTCTTTCCCCGAAGGTTTTTTCAGAACGATTGCATAGCAGGCCCAACTGTCCATGACATCGTAAGTAACCTCTCCGACCCCGTTTGGGGTGGGCATTTTCAGCTTCTGGTGATACGTCGAGATGATCGCCTTAAATTGTATGAGGCCAGGTCGGCCGAAGATCATGTTATACGCTAGGGGCATGTTGACGATGACGTACTAGACCTCTTGGGTCACCCTCTTGGGGGATGTTCCCATCGAGGTGAGGAGTCGGATACGCCCTAGCGGAATAACTTCGGATCCCCCGAACCCAGAGAGCGGTGTTCGAATCGGATCAAGTTTTAGATTATGCAATTTCATTTTTACAAGAGTCGAGTAAGGGGGATAATGTTCGAGCTGCTTCCATTATCAACTAGGCATTTGGTAACACCATAATTAGCCACGCCTAAGGTCACCACCATCGGACAACTAGGCGCTCCGCCTTCCCGATGGAGGCCCAGACGGCTATCACTCTCGCTAAAACTAACCTTCTGCCTCTCCCACTCTCTACCCTGATTGATCTGGAAGACCTCTTCGTGTGGGCCATTGAACTCCCTAGCTGTTTGTCTGATGTTCCTCTTTCGAGCTGCATTGGAGTCGTCGCCCTCGTGTCTCCCGGTTATCATATAGATCTTCCCGTGGGTGGGGGGATTGTCTTCAGCTCTTTCCAACGGTGGCTTCCCAGATCTTTTCATGGGGGACCTCGACTTGGAGCGGTCGCGTTCGTTAGATCGTCCCACCTTCTCAGAGTTGTGGTCGATTTGTCGAACAAAATCCTTCAAGTGCCCTCCCTGGATGAGCCTTTCGATCTCATCCCGAAGGGCGTTGCATTCCGCGGTGGTGTGGCCCCATTGCTGATGGTAGCCGCAGAACTTTCCCGATTTTTCAGCCTTCGGGCCCTCTCGGATGGGCTTTGGTTTCTTCAGAAGGCTCTGATCCATGACCATGTAGATCTGGTCGATTGGCTTGGTCAGGGGGATATAGTTTCGTCGGTCAACCTGGGTCGGTAGGTCGACTTTCCCCTTGATTTTCTTTTGCTCGTTCCCCTTTCGGTTGAGGGACCAGCTCGACCCGATGGCCTGCCTCTCAGATCGACGCGGGGCCCGTGCGCGAGGGCTATCTCCTCTACGCGCATGAAGCCATGGGCAATATGTTGTATCTCCGTCAGGTTGCGGGGTCCGGCCCTGACGATCTCATCTGCCCATAAGCGGTTGCGGAGAGCTCGATGGACTACAGAGAGCAAGGTGTCCATCGTCGGGTTTTCAACCCGAACCACTTCCCTTGAAAAGCGAGTCATGAAATCTCGCAGGGACTCGCCCTCCCTCTGGTAGGTGCTGTTGAGATAAGAGGGGGGAGCTTTTCTCCAGTCATTGAGGAGAAGTGCGCCGTGAACTGATCTACGAACCGGTTGTAGGTCGTTATACATCGCGGTGGCAGACGGATTGTAGCACCCCTTTACACGTGGAGGCGCCACACCCCCGCACTATAGGCCAATCCACATACGAAACGGGCAATCCGTACATGAACTAACCTATAGCGAACGGGTGACAATGCAATACACGACGAGCTAGGCGGGTTATGTATACATGCAACGAGTGAAAGCGGAAGCATAAACTAATCACGATCAAATATAATCAATAAACATGTCACGATATTTCCCAATTGCCAAGTAAGACAAAATATGTTCTAGCTTTCCATATCAATACATTATCATCTCCGAATATAAATAACAAGTAACTATATTAACAATTCTAACACGACAATAAACAATATGCACCGAAATCGACTCGACTACATGGACTGGACTTGACACGACTCGACTCCCGCCTAGCGTGCACCTGCAAGAACCTGAAAGGTGGAGGTATCAGTCTATGGAAGACTGAGTGAGGGGCGTAGATATATATTAGCGCAAAGAACATGCAAGTTGTAACCTCGGGTAAGGTTTTGTAACTAAAACAATAATAACAACAATATAAGTGCAAGAATATCAAGGACTCGCCCGAGATTACAACTATCAGGTTTAACACGATAATCACGTTTATTATAACAATCAGTGGCCCTGGCGAGGGGCGTGCACGATCTCCAACCAACCTCGACAGTGAACAAGGATTGCACTTTCATTTAATTAGGTTATCATGCAAGTCATTAAAGTGCACACGATCAATAACATGAAATCCATCCTTCACTCCATTGGTGGTGGGTTTGCAAGGCCCGAACCACCCACGATAACACGGTGCACGTCGGGAGCATGACTCCCACGTATGGGACTCCTTCCTCCACCAAACCTCCTGGTGGATTCAGGGGGCATCCCCACGGTGTGAGAGAGGTGTTATGAGTTACCCGTCAGCCCTATGCTTTCCCGGTTGGCTCACACACTCACCCTCGGGCCCATAAACACGATACACGATACACGGTACACGATAATTCGCCAAACACGATCACGATAACACGATACACGGTTTTCTTGTCATGGACACGATTAGTTTCAGGAAACACGATTTACTTTCACGGAACATGACTTGTAACATGATACACGAGTAGTTATTAAATCCCTTGTTGTTGGAAAACGATTATAAAGATATACACATGTGTAATTTGGCCGAAATCCATATAAGGGTTATAGGGTTCTAGATAATTAAATACTAACCCTCAAAATCACACGTGTCGTGCGTTGCTTCTAACATCAAATACACGAATTATCAAGCTTGAATCCTAAACCCTAGCTTCATATATGTAATTCAAGAATTCATGAAATGTCCATGTCTACCTTGAAGGAGGAAGATGAGATGCAAGAAGATGAAGAGGGATGGTTGAGCCCCAAACATGAAATTTCCTAGGAAAACTTGGATGAAATCACAAGGATCACTTCTTCTTCCTTGAGGTTGTGTGTCGGTAGAGAGAAGGGAGCAAACATAGATGTTTTGATGATGAATGAGATGAAGATTGGAGAAGAGATGCATATATCAGTATAATTAAGGAAAAATGTAATATTTGTAATCAAATCCTCCAAGTTTTATAAGTCATGCAATTAAGTATAAAAGGTTTGGAAAGTGTTCAATTTAGTCCTTTAACATTTTCATGCAATTCGGTCCCTTAATTAAAATGAACGAGCATTTTTTTTTTTGGCGAATAATTCATGTAACAATTAAATCCCAAATCGATACACATTTCACTTATTTCCACGTAAACATATCGGAATAAATTTATATCATTTATCATAAAATGTAGGAATTTAATAAATAAAAGAATTACGATTAAATACTAACCCTCAAAATCACACGTGTCGTGCGTACCTGAAATTAGGGCGTTACAATTCTCTCTCCCTTAAGAGAATCCGTCCTCGGATTCACTGTCTCGAATTTTGGGAAGTTACTTGACTCTCTCGTTTTCATCCCACGCGGGGTTGGCCATTCCCCGTCTGGGATTAGTCCGAAAGAGGTCTTCAGTCCACGAGATTCCTTGCATTACTGTTAAATCACGACCCTCAACTTTCCGGGATTCTAACACTCGCGAGAGTATCTAACCTTCCACTACAACAAGTTGCCACATAGGAATGAGAGTGCCCCGTCTCTCTAACAAGTATCAAGAGAACCCCGTCTCTTGACTAACAAGACAAACCAACTAGCAGGGAATTAAATGTAACAATAATGAAATATATGATGCACGTGATATGCATGTTCAAGTGTACCATTCACCGTGGATTGAAATTCTTCGTGGTAGTAGTTCGGCTGCCACTTGATTCCTTAAATTAGTTCCTTGGCCGTCTCTCCCCCTTAAGAAAGAAAATGAAATTTTCTTTCTTAAGCCTTCCGAAGTCCGGAGTGAATATTTACTAACAAGAATCACGAAATTGTGCATGCCGGTTAAGATGTCAATGCACGTGTCATACTTAGAAACAATTCCAAACGCCAAATATAACAATTAATTTCACAAGATTCAAGTAGACACGTTGATCACATGAATTTCACGGCACATAAGGTCAAGTAGTGAGCAATTAATGACAAGAATGAATGCAATACCCAAGTTACCAAATACTTCCTACGCCGTACGACCTAGACTTGACATGACACGACACGAGAACCTCGGTTTTGCAAACCGGGCTCTGATACCACCTCAGATGTAGCACCCCTTTACACGTGGAGGCACCACACCCCCGCACTATAGGCCAATCCACATACGAAACGGGCAATCCGTACATGAACTAACCTATAGCGAACGGGTGACAATGCAATACACGACGAGCTAGGCGGGTTATGTATACATGCAACGAGTGAAAGCGGAAGCATAAACTAATCACGATCAAATATAATCAATAAACATGTCACGACATTTCCCGATTGCCAAGTAAGACAAAATATGTTCTAGCTTTCCATATCAATACATTATCATCTCCGAATATAAATAACAAGTAACTATATTAACAATTCTAACACGACAATAAACAATATGCACCGAAATCGACTCGACTACATGGACTGGACTTGACACGACTCGACTCCCGCCTAGCGTGCACCTGCAAGAACCTGAAAGGTGGAGGTATCAGTCTATGGAAGACTGAGTGAGGGGCGTAGATATATATTAGCGCAAAGAACATGCAAGTTGTAACCTCGGGTAAGGTTTTGTAACTAAAACAATAATAACAACAATATAAGTGCAAGAATATCAAGGACTCGCCCGAGATTACAACTATCAGGTTTAACACGATAATCACGTTTATTATAACAATCAGTGGCCCTGGCGAGGGGCATGCACGATCTCCAACCAACCTCGACAGTGAACAAGGATTGCACTTTCATTTAATTAGGTTATCATGCAAGTCATTAAAGTGCACACGATCAATAACATGAAATCCATCCTTCACTCCATTGGTGGTGGGTTTGCAAGGCCCGAACCACCCACGATAACACGGTGCACGTCGGGAGCATGACTCCCACGTACGGGACTCCTTCCTCCACCAAACCTCCTGGTGGATTCAGGGGGCATCCCCACTGTGTGAGAGGGGTGTTATGAGTTACCCGTCAGCCCTATGCTTTCCCGGTTGGCTCACACACTCACCCTCGGGCCCATAAACACGATACACGATACACGGTACACGATAATTCGCCAAACACGATCACGATAACACGATACACGGTTTTCTTGTCATGAACACGATTAGTTTCAGGAAACACGATTTACTTTCACGGAACATGACTTGTAACATGATACACGAGTAGTTATTAAATCCCTTGTTGTTGGAAAACGATTATAAAGATATACACATGTGTAATTTGGCCGAAATCCATATAAGGGTTATAGGGTTCTAGATAATTAATAACTAAACCTCACTTGACAGGCGACACGATGATTCATGGATGCGTGGACGTGCTCTATTGATCACAATCTCCGTCCCGGGAGAGTAACTGGACAAGAAACAGGACACGGTGTACTTGTGAGACAATAACTTATCAATGTTACCAAATAAGACGCACGGCATGACTATACAACGGGATGATATGCATTCACGAATGTAGCATGATATATTCATAATGACATGTAATTGATCATATAATATCATGTTGGGGTTAAATAAAGGTAAAGAAAAGGGTTTGGGATTTCACATTTTATGCAGAATGTTTCTGCACTTCCAGAGAGCTGGGAACGGCCGTTCCAGGTTTTAGTGAAAAATGGGAAGGGCCGTTCCCCAGTCCCGAAATGCTCCCCGAAGATGGGAACGGCCGTTCCCGCCTGTGAGATAAAGTGGGAACGGGCGTTCCCGTCCTCGCCGCCTGACACATTATTCAAATAATGGGAACGGCTGTTCCCCAATTGCAAAGGGGATGGGAACGACCGTTCCCATTACACAGAAGGTTCAGAAAACAGGGGAGAAGAACAGGGGATGCACGAATTCAACAACCAAGCTTCATAACTCCTATAACTTCAATTCCAAATGCAAATATTCATGAAAGTAACATATATTCATGCTCATGGTATAATAAGAACCCATATAAACACATAAATCATGCCTTGATCACCATAATTACTAACTTAAGCTCACATATGAACTCATGCCATATTCTTCCATATTTTCAAGAATTCAAGTTCTAATTCATGTTAAAAGCCCCTAATCATGCTTCTAACATCAAATACACGAATTATCAAGCTTGAATCCTAAACCCTAGCTTCATATATGTAATTCAAGAATTCATGAAATGTCCATGTCTACCTTGAAGGAGGAAGATGAGATGCAAGAAGATGAAGAGGGATGGTTGAGCCCCAAACATGAAATTTCCTAGGAAAACTTGGATGAAATCACAAGGATCACTTCTTCTTCCTTGAGGTTGTGTGTCGGTAGAGAGAAGGGAGCAAACATAGATGTTTTGATGATGAATGAGATGAAGATTGGAGAAGAGATGCATATATCAGTATAATTAAGGAAAAATGTAATATTTGTAATCAAATCCTCCAAGTTTTATAAGTCATGCAATTAAGTATAAAAGGTTTGGAAAGTGTTCAATTTAGTCCTTTAACATGTTCATGCAATTCGGTCCCTTAATTAAAATGAATGAGCATTTTTTTTTTTTTGGCGAATAATTCATGTAACAATTAAATCCCAAATCGATACACATTTCACTTATTTCCACGTAAACATATCGGAATAAATTTATATCATTTATCATAAAATGTAGGAATTTAATAAATAAAAGAATTACGATTAAATACTAACCCTCAAAATCACACGTGTCGTGCGTACCTGAAATTGGGGCGTTACACGGATGAACCAATCCTGAGGGGGGCCCGTCAGGGTAGTGACGAAGAGTTTGGCCCAAATCTACTGGGGGTGAGAGTGCAGCAGCATGCGATTTTCAAAAGCCGTTACATGCTTTTCGGGATTGGTGGTCCCGTTATACATGGGCAGGCCAGTCGGAATTTGATCTCCATCACAGCTCGTGCGGAGAATATCTTCGCAAAAGGGGAAGGCTTCCTCTCGGTCACTGCGGTAGCGGAGAGGGCGTCGGTTCAACCCGTCACGTAGGTCAACCTACCTCTGGGTGACCTGAGAACCTCGGTCGCCCAGGCGGTCTTGGACCCGTCTGCGTGGTAGGTCCGCGAAACGATCTACCTTGTTTTCGACACGAGCTGCGGTGATTCTGGCAGCCTCCTCCCTCGCGGGTCGGGCAGGGATCCGTGCTTTGAGGTCATCGTATTCCTCATGGTCCTCGTCGATCGTGCGCTTACCGCGATTGTTGCGGCTGGGGTGTTCAGATTCTCCGTGGCCCTCGCGCGGAACCTCTTTGCTTGCCGCCGGGGGGGGAGGGGCGGCGGAGCATACTCTTGGACGTGGCCCGCTCCGATCTGGGGACTAAGGCCCCAAATGATGTGGGCGGGACGCCCGTCGAGCGGCTGGAAGACATAGGGAACTGGGTTCCCGTATGTTTGGACCGGTGGGCCCAGCGCGTTGCCCACCACAGGGCTTGGGATGGTGGTGGTTGGGCTGGCCCTCGGTAGCTCAGGGCGCCTTGGCTCGCGGCCCTCCGCCTGGGGTCGCTCGATCTCGACCCGCCACTGGTCGAGGAAGGTATCCAGGTCCGCTTGGGTGACGGTGATCCTAGGAGTGGCCTCAGGCTGGAGCAGGGGGACGTTGGCACTGGGCCCGGCGGGAGGGACAGCGGAGATGTTGCCAAGCGGCGCATCGTGATCATGCCTGCCTTTGGCAACTTCCTCCGTATCGTCTTCCCGATGGGTGTTCCTTGTGTTCACAATTGTCTTGAAAAATGGGGGGTATGAAAGGGCTTTTATCTAGGTCGATGCGAAAAAGGGGTTTCCCACAGACGGCGCCAAACTGATCTGGCTCAAATCCGGTCGATCTGAGGTGGACGATCTAAGGGTCAGATTTGGGTCAATCAGTCAAGAATTTATTTTAGTGGGTTCTTTGTCGACCTGAAAGCACCAGCAAACGTGAGCTCGAAGCTAACTTGGGGGACTTGGGGTTTTACCCAAGTTTGGCACTCCGACGCTCAAGTCAGTAAGAACGCTCTTTAGAAAGAGAATAAATGCAATTGAATGCGTATTAAAGGCCTACCAATTACTGTTCCAAGGGCGAGTATTTATAGCCATGGCCAAATAACACAGTAATGTGTGTACTGTAGGTGTGCATTAATGGCGTTGCCAGTCGTCAATCTGGGTGTCGGACGATGGAACTGGCTTGAGGCGGGTCGTTTGTACCTTCTTTCCCCTTTGGGTAAAAGCAGGGACTGACGGTCATTAATGATCCGTAGTACGCCTGTTCCAGGGAATGAGAGAGATACGCGTGTCCCGACAGGAGTGCTTTACAGTATTCGGGTGTCCGGTGACGTATAACATCGATCTGGAGATCGATGCGCCTTCCGGGATCCTTAATCCTGCTTGGGGCTTTCATGGAAGAGCGGATTTGACGATCTGATGATCGGATGTGTAGATCGATTGGATAACCGGATGATTAGGTGACATGTGAGCCAACCCGATCCGTGTAGATCTGATGATCTAAAAACCCATATCGATCTGATGATCTGTGCGGGACTGTGTCTAGCCTGTCCAGGTTTCCAGGACAGTCCACGTGGCTCCTCTGGGGCGTGCTACGTGGTCACGCTTTATTATGCCATGTCATTACCGTTTAACAATATTTAATTCCACTAAATAAATATTGTTGCACTCTAAAATTGATTAAATTATTCACGAATATCTCTATCTAGAATAATTTTGCATTTTACTCCTCCGTGTAGATATCCATGAAAAATAAATTAATACTACTATCATTTATTTTTCATTTCTAATCTGAACTTTCCTGATTCGCCTTAAGTTCAAATCTCTTGTATGTGAAACACATTCAACATACAACTTCAGTGACGCATCACACGAAGTACTTTGGCCAAAGTTTTAATACGAACTTTGCAAATCTTTTTCAGGAATATCTTTTAACTTTCCAACAAAGCCACAGATTCCTCGATCAATATGTCTCTTTAGCACATTTCATGTAATCACTGAACGTACAAAGGTTTCGGTCATTCGATATCGAGACCTCACTTATGAGCAAGTTACAATCATTAACACTACATGCCTAAAACTACAAGGATTAAGAGTTCAATGCTCTATAAGATTTGTTCATTTTAGATTGTAGTTTAAAATGAACTATCTTAGTGGTCCAGTTCGATGTTTCCAAATCTATTGAAAATCATCAATGTGTTACAACTGGAAACTCCATTTCCCTATGACGAAAGACTAATCATCTTATATAACACATTATAGTCTCAATAAGGACTTATTCTTATCATATCGACTAGAACTTTAATAACACGTGATTTCGATATCCAAAGTCCTTTCCTATGAAACACATTTCATATAAGAATATCATCACACGTTATTAATTATGTTAATATACTCATAACTTGCGATAATTTCAGTTTTATTAATCCAACAAAATACGAAGTATTTACAAAGAAATTGGATTTTCAGGGCACTAATCCCAACAAAATATACAAAGAATAGGGATTAAGTTGTAATTAGGTCAAACCTAATGGTAGTCATATATAATTATTTTCCAGAAAAAGTAGGATTTTTTCAGGGTGATAAAAATTGCTTTATCGTACTATGAAGTCGTGTGTTCTTGAAACCGCGACTTCATCAACTGAAAATCAGTTGGGATAGTGAAGGAAAATCAAGAGTTATATGCATCATAAACCCTGTGTTATTCAAAAAAAGCATGGTAAACCCTATGTTATAAAAATTGGAACAAATTACATTTTTGGTCCCATAGGATTTGGCCATTTGCAATTTTGGTCCCATTGTTTCAGAAAGTGACAATTTTGGTCCCATTGGATTCAATTTGTGATATTTTTTATCCCAACCGTCAAATTTTGGACGAAAATGGGTTTTACCGTTAAATGAGTCTGGGGAAAAAACGGTCAAATATAATTATTGATTAAAACAACTCAACGAGCTTGGAAGCCCAGTTGGTTGGGGAACCCTCTCCCATCCTTAAGGTCTTTGGTTCAAACCCCAGGCCATACAATTCTTGTTCAAATAATTATTATGCTTAAATATAAATTAATTTTAATAATAATATATTATAAATATATTATTATGTTAAAATAAATATATTATATATAATTATGTTAAAATATTTTTTAAGCTATATATTATATATTACATATTATATACATTAAAATATATATATATATACATATATATATATATAATAATTATTATGCTTAAATATAAATTAATTTTAATATAATATATTATTATGTTAAAATAAATATATTATATATAATTATGTTAAAATAATTTTTAAGCTATATATTATATATTACATACTATATACATTAAAATATATATATATATATATATATATATATATATATATATATATATATATAATATATACGTACAAAATGTATATTATGTATTTATAAAAAATAATATTTGTACTATATGTATTAAATATTATATATTTATATATAATATACACATGTATATATTTATATTATAATATATATTTGTATATTATATATTATATACATTAATATATATATATATATATATATATATATAATATTAATATATAATATTATCTACGTATAAAATGTATATTATGTATTTATAAAAAATAATACTTATATACTATATGTATTAAATATTATATATTTATATACCATATATGTGTAATTATTATGTTAAAATATTTTTTAAGCTATAATATATATTTGTATATTATTATATATATTATATTTAAAATTAATATATATAATATATATACATATAAAATATATATTATGTATTTATAAAAAATAATATTTATATCCTATATGTATTAAATATTATATATTTGATGATGCAGGAATCTGAGTTTCCTAATGCAACAACACTTTAAAATTTGTTTGAGAAGGGAAAGACCATCACAGGCGTGAGAGCCTCAGGATCTGGGTTTCCTTTTGAGCGTGGGTTCTTCCAGCTAGGATAACACCAAGTATGCAAGCTACGATGGTAGTGCTACTGTGGCCAAATGAAAAGCTTGAGAAGATCAACGAGAAAATGCCCAGAACAATGTGTGTGGTTTAGTATGCAGATGATCACTTGAGAGGAAATGCAGGACTTCTCTCTTATTTATATGTTAGGGATGGGGGTAAATGGGTAAATTGACCATGTGGTCCCAAACCTGTGTTGCCCTAACACGCGTCAGACTTTGGTGGAGTGAGAATGACATCCCTGAAAAGGGTGACGGCGTGTCAGGTGCGCGGGGCACAGTACTTTTGTGTCAGAGGTTGTTGACGAGGGTTATGCGGGGGATGGGCCTAGGATTCTTTCTGCCGAGGTTCGGATCCAACGAAATGTGGCAGGGTCAGGCCCGAACGCTGGTGACGCTCGAAGAGTGCATGGATGGCCTTCCCGCGATATATGACCCCTGAGCGTCGGAATCCCGAGCGTATGAGTGGGGCCCTCATGTGGGTGCTTCCCTGTGAAGGATAACCATGAGGGCCGCTATCCGAGCGTCAAACCCATTGGTTAGGGCCCTTGGTCCGAATGGTCGTCCGCTGACTGATGGATGACATTAGCTGGCAATTGAGCGGCGTGAAGGCCCATGAGCCCACCAAGGCGAGCGTCAGAGTATTAGTCAGCGGTGTGCTGCCACGTGGACGGCTCTGATTCGAGAGTGATTTTCAGGCCTCATCATTTTGCCCCCCAAATTCTGTAGTGTCGCGTCGAGCGTACTGTAGAATTTATAAAGGAGGGATCCTGAATTTCAAATATCCGAGGGACGGGGCATTACCCTCGAGGAGACTGCTGGCCTTCTGTAACGGACACAAACTGACATCGCATTAAATGCTGTCAAGTCCGCATTTAATGCTGAGTGGGGACGTGGGCGCGTGGACTCCGGGAGACGTGAGGCGGTTACCAAAAGTGGGGGGTTTCCTAGGCGGGAAATGATTGCATTTTTGAAATTTCACCCCCAATCCGTGCTCTATCTCCCCTATAAATAAGGGTTTGCAGGGCCTTGGAAGCTTTTTCACGCATTCAAACTTCCTTCAAGCAAATCCATAGCAAGAGCCCTTTGCTCCGGCGAACTTTCTTCTACTCCACATCTTAGGTAAAGAATTCCTGATTCTTCTTCTTACTTTTCCCGTACTAACATTAGCTTTAGGTTTTGTGAGACAAACCTTTGAAGGAGAAACCACTATCCACCGTTGAATTTGCTTCCGAAAGTTTATCCCCCCTTAATCTTTCTGTGAGAAGTCTCATTTCCGAAAAATTGAAAATTGACCATGGCCGGAAATCAAGCCGATGATTATGTGCGGGAGATTGAGGAGATGTCCGTGGGGAGCTCTTCTCCTCATGGCGATGTCCCTGTGGCCGTTCCCCTAACTAGGGCGCACCCAGTTGGAGGTATTCCCATGGCTATATCGGTGGCCCAGGCTCCAATTGACGCCGGGGAGGAAGAGGTGAACGCTGTTGTTCAAGGGATGGACGAGCGTGTTCTCGGTGAGCAGGAAGATCCTTTTGAGGAGATGGAAAATGTGATGGAGATGTTGAGACAAGGGGAAAGAGCCCTCCCAGTTTTGAACAGTGCTGTGAGACCTCAAGATCACAGGATCACAGTAGCGATGGCGGCTCCCGAGGGTGAAGCGGGACCATCCGGGCGTCCATTCGAGGCTGAACCTTCCAGGAGGCGTCACAGGAGAGGCAAGGAGCCTGTCACTCGAGTAAGGCAAGACAACCGCCATCAGACTGACAGGTCTCCAGATGAAATTGAGAGTATCCTGACCCTCGGTGACTTGGATGAGTTGAGGGCGAAGGCATATTGGGATGAAGCCGTGTTTCCCATGAGGCTCCCGGAGGAGGGAGAAAGAGCCAATCTACCACCGCCTGGGATGTTGACTGTATACTGGGATGCCGTTCTTGCTGGGGGTCTGAGGTTTCCCATCGCTCGCGAGGCCGCCAACATCTACCAACACTTAGGGCTTTGCCCTTCACAAATTCTTCCCAACGGCATAGCGTTAATCAACACGTTCATAATAACGATGAAGGCCCTGGGCAAAGCACCCTCGATCATCAATTTTGACAGCTTGATCCAAGCGGCCCGCTCACCACGCTCGTCGCCCACAGATGGATTTTACTACGCTCAGGCCAAATCAGGCTTTAAGATGATAAATTCTCCATCTTCCTCATATGGCGAGCACTGGAAGGAAAAATATTTTTTCGTGGGGGCTCCCGGGGGAATTTTTGGAGTTCACCGGCAATGGCTGGTTCATGGCGAGGGTCCACTGATTAGAGAGAGGATGAGGAACAAGGATTTTGAGGAGTGGGCGATGGGGTTGGCGCTCGAGATGAGGGCTGAAAAGAAGTGGATTGAGGCGGAGACCTTAGTGAAGAATGAAAAAATATTGTTCCGCTACGGGTTATCTTGCCCCCCGGATATGATACTCAATCCCCCAACTGACATCATGGCCCTCGACGGTCAGATTCTAGGAACTAACATCTCTAACTTTTAGAATAGTTTTCTGACTTAACGTTACCGTTGTTTTCTTGTTTATGTGATCCAGATAATCAGTCTTCTGACGCTCGTTTCCTTTGGCTTGCAGGCATCCAAATTCTATCACAAGGCATGAATGCTGAGGCCCTATCCCGTATGCTGGGTGCCCAAGGACCCGCAGTTGACCCCCAACAGCCGCAACAGCAGCAGAACCGCCCCCCGAGGGCGAGGGTAAACCGCCGAGCGGCCGGTCGCGGGCGAGGCCATGCTCATGGGGGTGCAGAAGATGAGGTTCCTACGAGGGGCCCAATCGAGGACTTAACGCTGGAGGGTCCCCATGAGGCTACTCCTCCGCCGGCTGCCCCCGTGGGCCCAATTTCCCTTAGTTCCAGCGGGTCACGGAACCGCTCGGGTGAGCCTGTCCGTATCCACGAGATCCTCCGTGCCGACCGTCAGGGGAAGAGAAAGAGGATGCCAGACTCTCTCCCCATTTCAGGCAAGGGTAAAGAGGTGGTCGTGGGCCACCGCGGCGAGGGCAGCGACACTTCATCTTCTGAGGATGAAGTATTTTGGAAGATAGGCTGCAAGGGTGACTCTCGCTATAAGCGGCAGCGGACTGAGGGCCCTGTACTCCTAAAGAAGAGCGCTTATTCTGTCAACCTTGTCTCCGACATCGTTGGAAAACTACAATTTTCCGGCGATCATGACAAGCTGAACAATCATGATGCCGCTCGAGTTGCGGATGACGCATGCCACGTCCTTTTGACGGTAATTCTTTATTCCTCTATATCAAATCTTCTTTTCTTCCTTCCATATTCGGATTATGACCCTCGTTTATTGCTTCCAGGAGGTAATCCCGAGGCTGAAAAACTTGCAAGGGCGAGCGCAAGCATATTCTGAGCATAAAGCCAAGTACAAGAAATTGCTGCGCGTCTCTGACCCGGTCCAACTGCAAGAGGATTACAACAACCTCCACGCTCAACTGACCTCAACCCAACGTGACTTGGACCAAGCGAGGGAGAACCTTCGAAAGACGGACGAGGCCTACCTTACTCTCGATGAGCGTCACAAGAAAATGAAGGAGGAGCGAGACCAGCTGAGGGCTCAAAATGTGGAGCTGGGGGAGCAGTTAGCAGAAAGCACCCGCCAGAACGAGGCAGCCAACAAGGCCTTCGCTGATTTGCAGGGCAAAATACAGGGCCTGGAGGCGAGGGTATCTTGGGAGGCGGTGAAGAAATTCGTGCGCTCTAAGGCCTTTGTGTTCGCGGCCAACATTCAATGCTTCGATAACGCTCGGCGCTTCTTTCACAAGGCGATTGGGCAGATGGTGAGGTTTGGACTGGCCCCGGAAAGCGCTCGTTCCGACGCTCGTTTGCGCATGGAGCTTGATGAGAACGGCGAGCCAATGGTCCAGGAGGAGGATCCCTCGGAAAGCCTGGCGGAGCCCGAGTATCAGGAGCTGGTGGAAACGCTCCAGAGGGAGTTTATCGCCGCAAACCGGAGGGATCCCGAGCCTCTCTTGATTGAAGATGAGGGCACTCTTATGGACGTAGCGGATGCGGATGAACCAGGCGAGGACCATACCTCTGATGCTAACGTACTGGCTCCAGTTCCCCTTTCGACCGCCCCCCCTGAACCTGCCGCTCCGGCCCAGTGAAGCTTCCAAGACTGCCATTCTCTTGCTCTTGTTCGCTCGAATGCCTCTTTCCCCTTTATGAACAACTTTAATCTTGTATTCAACTCTTCCTTTATGAACAATTTTAATCTTGTACTTCTTTCGTTTTTAAATATCTGAATGTCTGAATATCTGGATGTTGTCTTATTTGCTTTCAAACGATGAATGACACTATTCCACTGCGCACACCGCTTTCATATTGATATCTGCTTGTTCGAGCGTTTGAGTTAATTGTGTAAGTGGGCCAGGGCGTCTTTTACAGCGGTCCTCTGACACTCATCACCATGCATATTAAGTTTAGATGCTCGCGACAACAGGCGGTTGGCTTATTGTAAGTATGGGCGCGAGGGTGACCCTTAGGAAGGCTCCCAGGCCTCAGTAAGAATGAACTGTGCATTTGGACTTAGAAAACCTTTGAGGAAACTCAGGCGCGAGGGTGATTGTTATGAATATTCCCAGGCCATATTCTCCTTGAGGTTTGAATTTGAACTTAGGAAATCCCTAAAGATTCAGTTGAGTATCGGCCGTAGACATTTGGCCTGTAGGGTTGGCTTAGTAAGGGTTAAAACGAGCATAGCTGTAGTGTTAGTGGCATCCACTATTTACGAGCGTGCTCTTACCCAGTGGGATGAGGGTCACAGGGGATTCTTACGTGCACGAGCTGGAGCGATGAACACTCAGCTGGTCGTAAGTTGAGCGTTGGGCTCCCCGTCGTCGGACGCGCTCATTTCTGGGACCAATTCTTACAAGTCGCTCAAACTGTTATAGGTGGATGAATATCAACACCTGGACAGTGTAGTTTTTGAAACGATTGATGTATTGTGTAGACCGTTCAACGTGGAGGATGCTCAACACGGAGTAGGTCTTTTGGCGCTCGAATCATTAGATCAAATAAGAAAACAAATGGATAACAAAAACAAAGAATTAAACACTTACTGTTATATAAATGCATTCTTGGGAATTATTACAACGCGCTTTTCATTAAAGAAAAACATTCCCTGCCACGGACGGGCCATTACAAAGAGGTTGAAGTTTACACGTAGAACCTTCTAAGGTTACATGCATTCCACGGCCTAGGAAGACGCTCGCCTTGCAAAGTTTCTAGCAAGTAGGTGTTATTCGCTCGTACTTGAATGACTTTGAAGGGGCCTTCCCAATTAGGGTCCAACTTGCCTACGTGTTTTGAGACTTCAACTTTTTTGAGGACCAAGTCCCCTAGCTGGAAAGTCCTTTCTTTAACACGTTTATTGTACTGGCGAGCGACGGTTGCTTTGTATTTGTGAATACGTGCCCACGCAGAGTCCCTCTTTTCATCCAGCAAATCTAACTCGAGCGCTCTATTGACGTCGTTGACTGTAGGCTCGAAATAGGCTACGCGTGCGGATTCTTGTGCAATTTCCGCAGGTATCATGGCCTCAGAGCCGTACACGAGGGAATAAGGGGTTTCCCCCGTTGCCGCTCGCGGAGTAGTACGATAAGCCCACAGAGCTCTCTGAAGCTCTTCAGCCCATTCTCCTTTCTTACTCTCGAGCATCGTTTTCAAATGCTGGAGTATGGTTCGGTTGGTCACTTCAGCCTGACCATTAGCTTGAGGGTGGCCCACGGAAGTGAATCGTTGCTCGATCCCTAATTCATAGCACCAATCCCTCGTGTCCGCCGCAATAAACTGGGAACCGTTATCTGAGATGAGCACCCTCGGGATGCCGTATCTGCAGATGATATTCTTCCAAATGAAATCTCTCACAACTTTGAACGTTATTTTGGCGACCGCTTCTGCTTCAGCCCACTTGGTGAAGTAATCCACAGCAAGTATTACGAACTTCTTTTGCCCGACCGCCATTGGGAGAGGTCCCACGATATCAATGCCCCACTGATCAAAAGGCCAGGAAACATCAATAGGAATCATTTGAGCTGCCGGCAACTGGGGAGTGTTGGAGTGGAACTGGCACTTGGGACACTTCTTGGAATATTGAATGGCATCCTGCAATACCGAGGGCCAATAAAATCCACTCCTTAAAATTTTCTTCGCCAAGATTCGTCCGCCCGAGTGGTTTCCACAACTTCCACTGTGTACATGCTCTAAAACTTCTTTAGCTTGCGAGGGTCTTAAACATCGCATCGGTGGGCCCTGGAAGGATCGTTTGAATAATCTGCCCTCGGTATCCAACGAGAAACGAGGGGCCTTACTTTTGATCTTTCGAGCCTCAACTTTGTCGCTCGGGCATGTTCCATCCCGGAGGAATCTGACAATCTCGTCAAGCCAGCAAGGCTCGGAGGGGTCAATCATGTGCACTTCTTTCGAGGGTTCGCCTTTACTTATCAGTGGTTCCTCTGTTCTCAGAAACGTAACTACGCGTTCACTGTGGCCGTCAAGAGCGGACGCAAACTTCGAGAGAGTGTCAGCGCGTTCGTTTTCTGCTCTCGGAACTTGCAAAAGATGGAATTCCCTGAACTTGGCTATCTCTTCCTTGGCGCTCGATAGATACCGTGCCATTGTGGCTTCTCGAGCCTCATAACTACCATCAATTTGACTCGCTATCAACTGCGAATCAACGTATGCTGTGACACGAGTGGCACCATTTTGGAGCGCAATCCTGAGCCCTTGGATGAGTGCCTCATATTCGACTTCATTGTTGGTGACTTGAAACGCTAGCTTGATTGCGTAGTCAACTTCTGTTCCGAGGGGATCCCTGAGGGTCACCCCGGCACCGCCCCCTTGTGAGGTCGAGGAGCCATCCGTGTGCAAAAGCCATAAACCCTCGTCCTCTTGCGGCACAGTCTCCAAATTGAAACGCTCTACCAACAAATCTGCCACTGCCTGAGCCTGTATGGCTGTACGTGGCTCGAAGGAAATATCAAATTGACTGAGTTCAATTGCCCACTTAATTAACCTTCCCGAAACATCCGGTTTGGATAACACTTGCTTGAGTGGTTGATCTGTGAGCACTGTGATGGAGTGAGCTTGAAAATATGGCCTCAACCTTCGGGATGCGTTAACGAGCGCAAAGGCAAATTTCTCAATTTCCATGTATCTTTTCTCGGCCCCCTGTAAAGTCTTGCTCAGGTAATATACCGGCATATGCTTACGCTCGCGGATTGCTACGAGGACAGCGCTCGTGGCTTCTAAAGAAACTGATAGATAGATAAACAGAGTTTCCCCCGGGACCGGTTTGGTCAACAGAGGTGCGCTCGTCAAGTATTGTTTCATGCTCTGTAAGGCCTTTTCGCAATCCTCGTTCCAGGAAAAGTTTCGAGCGTTGCGCAAAACTTTAAAGAAGGGCAAGTTCCGGTCCGCTGAGCGGGAGATGAACCTATTTAGTGAAATGATCTTTCCCACGAGCACCTGGACTTCTCTTAGATTACGAGGGGAGGGTATGTCCAGGATGGCTCTAATCTTCTCGGGGTTTGCCTCTATGCCACGTTGACTAACCATGTACCCCAGGAACTTACCTCCTCGAACGCCAAAGGTGCATTTCGAGGGATTCAACTTCATTCCGTAGCGCCGCAGGATGTCGAAAGTCTGCTTGAGATCTTCCAGATGGGAGTGTTGGCGCTCACTCTTGACTATCATATCGTCCACATATACCTCCATAGATTTTCCAATCTCGCGCTCGAACATCCTATTGACAAGGCGTTGATAAGTCGCCCCCGCATTTTTGAGCCCAAAGGGCATGACCTTGAAACAGTAAACACCTAAATGCACAATAAACGCTGTCTTGGGGCGATCCTCGGGCGCCATAAAGATTTGATAATATCCTTGAAAGGCGTCCATCATACTCATGAGTTCACATCCGGCTGTAGAATCTACTAACTGATCGATCCTCGGTAGTGGGTAATGATCTTTTGGGCACGCTTTGTTAAGATCTGTGAAGTCGTTGCACATGCGCCACTTATTGGCGCTCTTTGGAACGAGCACCACATTGCAGAGCCATTCCGGATATAAGATCTCCTCAATATACTGAGCATCAAGCAATTTGTTAACCTCTTCTTCGATGACCCGTTTCCTGAATCCATGAACGTCCCTCTTCTTCTGTTTGATGGGCTTGAAGGTTGGATCCACGTTCAACCTGTGGACAATGACGCTCGGATCTATTCCGGTGAGGTCAGAAGCTTTCCACGCAAAAACGTCTAGATTCTCCCTTAGGAAATCGATCATCAAAACTTGCGAGGGCCCATCCAGGCTCGAGCCAATCTGGGTTGTTTTATCTGGATTGCCAGGCTCCAATTCGACGGTCAAAAACTCCTCAGTGGGTTCAATCCGAACTTCCGGCCTCGGTGCTTCTAACGCTCGTTTCTTTCCAGTGAGAGTATTCTTGGGTTCGTCACCCTCGTTTTCTGAGGAAGAACCGTCGATGGCCCCCGGTGGCCCACTCTCCGAGCACTGAACGTCTCCAGCTGTCTTCTTTTTATTCTTCTTTCGGTTCAGCTTGGCTCTTTTGCGCTCAGGGCCATCCTCATTTAACTCTGGGAAATCAACAGATTTCTTAGTAGACCCAGGTTGAATGGATTGTTTGGGCTTGTGGCTTCGAAGCGAAAGTATATAGCATTCCCAAGCTTCTTTGACGTTGCACAGAATTTCTCCGGTACCCTCGGGGGTTGGGAACTTGACCTTTTGATGATAGGTGGAAATTACAGCCTTGAAATCCACGAGGGCTGGGCGCCCAATGATGATGTTGTAAGGAAGATCCACCTCGACGATGGTGTAGAGGACGCTCAGAGTTTTTCGCTGTGGGGCGCGACCAAAAGAGGTGGCCAAGCGAATTTGCCCGCGAGGGACGATCTCAGAGCCTCCAAACCCTACGAGGGCAGTTCTGAGAGGCTCGAGGGGGATGTTTGTTATATTCATTTGTTGAAACGTTGAGTAAGGGAGAACGTTCACAGAGCTTCCACTATCGAATAAAACCCTCTTTACAGTGTGGTTATGAACGTCTAAACTAACCACCATGGGACAGTCAGAGGTTTTTCCTATCCCATGGGGTGTTACAATGTGTTCAAGATCTTTCTCTGTAAACCCTATAACATCATCCTCTTTTGAGCGCGGTGAGCTGTCCACGGAGAGCACTGAGCGAGGGAGCGTCGGCCTTTGATTATAGCTCCGTACGTGGCGACGGCGGGAAGCATTGGAGTCGCCTCCCGAGGGGCCTCCCGCAATCATGTGAATGACTGCAAAGGGTTGATTTTCCATGTCTACCCCTTTCCCTTTGCTACGCTCGCTGGTTTCAGGGCGTTGGCGACGAGGACTCCGGGAACGTGAGCGGCTTCTTCTTCTTTCGAGCGCCCGTCCTGCGCAATGTTCGTCATACCCTTCCAGTGCTTTTACAAACTCCTTGAGGTGCCCCCCAGCAATCAGCCGCTGAATCTCCTTCTCCAGTTGACGGCATTCGTTAGTGTCATGCCCTTTCTGCTTATGGAAAGCACAATACTTCCCCGAGCGCTTTTGAGCCTCGGTCTCCCTTAGCTTGGGCGGCCTTTTGAACAACTTCTGGTCCGCCAGGGAATAAACTTCTGCAATTGGGCGGTTGAGGGGGACACGCTCGAGCCTCCGCGGAGGAGAGGAATGACGGCGAGCGGGTACTGGGCTGCGGCGATGACTCCGGTGGGGTTCCACTTTGTCCTCGTGGGCTCTGTTGGCTCGAGGGGCATTGGCCATCTTCTGATCCCTCGCTATGTACATATCCTCGAGGGTAAAGAAGGAGTCGGCAATCTCCCTAATTTCCATCAGCGAGCGTGGCTTCTTCTTGGCCACTTCTTCCACAAATTCCTTGCTGACGTAATGCTTCATGTTGATGGCCCCAAACAGAACGTGTCTCAAAAAGTCCATCGAGGGCTTTTCAACCAGCAAGATCTCTTTATTGAACCTCCCCATGAAGGATCGAAGAGTTTCGCTCGGCCCTTGGACCAGGCTGTAAAGAGCGGTCGCAGCCGGGGCCGGTGCTTTCAGCGAATTGAAGTGGCTGACAAAAGCATCCGTCAGGTCATAGTACCCTCGGATTGAGCGTGGGGGGAGCTTTTTGTACCATTCTTGGGCCATTCCTGTGAGGGAGGTGACAAACACCTTGGCCCAGTAGTTGTCTGGATGGTCGTAGAGGTGCATCAGGTGCACGAAATGGTCCAGATGCTCGGCCGGATCCGTAGTACCATCATATCTGTTGATTGATGAGGGAATTTTACCCTTCCCCGCACGGGTCATCAGAACTTCCTCGACGAGGGGGGAATCGCCCGCCATGATCCTGTAATCTCGCTCGTCGGGATCTTCATAGCTGGCCTCTTTTCTTCGGTGGGAAACGGGGCTACGTGGTCGCCGAGCGTCTCTGGCCTTGGACCTCTCGCCCCCATCGCGGGAAGCGTGAGACCGCGCTCGAGAGAGCTGCTCTACCACGTTTTGGAGCCCTCGTATCTGATCCTGCACAGCTGCTAATTGAGGGTCACCGACATTTCTGCGGTTTGCCCTCCTTGTGGCCCTGGACTGGACCTCTTCATTTTCTCCGGCCACCTCATTTCGAGGGGCCCTCCCGTCTCCTCCCACAGGTCGTTCTGGTTGGACCCTCGGTGGGGCTTCATTCTCCGGATTCGGCGGTTGGGGAGGTTGCTGTGCCCTTAACGCGTTCTGGGCCATTGTCAGGGGATGTGCAGGGAGCCCTCCTAGAGGTGGGGCCAGGCGAGCGCCAGCCTGAGATGGGAAGTATGCGGCCGTGAAATGCTCCCAGGCATTCTGAACGGCCTGGCTCTCGCACTGCGCATACAGCGCCTGGAGTTGTTGGGCTGTAACTTGGGGCATCTCCACCCCTTGTATCTCCCTTGGTAACGATGTGGGGAGATTCAGAGTCCCCACCTGGTAAGGCTGGATCGCCGGTAACATTCCGGGCATCAGCCCTGGCTGCATGAACGAGTATCCCGGAGGTGGCATGGCCATGGGATACATCCCGGTGTACGGATAGGAAGCATGGGCGGTGGGAGCTGCTGGAGGAACAACGGTGCTAGGTCCTCCCACGACATTTCCTCCTAACTGGAGATTTGCCCCCGCAGGTTCTGTGTTCTCGCCCCCGTTTCCTGCAGCTGGGGGGTTTACTTCCCCGGCGGGGACGTTGCCTTCCGGGTTCTCCTCGTTGACGGGGGGAAGGGATCCTCTCTCTCTCAATGCTCCTGATCTTGTCGCAGTTACCATGATTCAAGGTTTGGGTGTTACTTTTCAACTAGCTTTCAGAGGAAGAAAAATGGCAATACCAAAGATGGTGGTGATGGATTTCCCACAGACGGCGCCAAAAATGATGATGCAGGAATCTGAGTTTCCTAATGCAACAACACTTTAAAATTTGTTTGAGAAGGGAAAGACCATCACAGGCGTGAGAGCCTCAGGATCTGGGTTTCCTTTTGAGCGTGGGTTCTTCCAGCTAGGATAACACCAAGTATGCAAGCTACGATGGTAGTGCTACTGTGGCCAAATGAAAAGCTTGAGAAGATCAACGAGAAAATGCCCAGAACAATGTGTGTGGTTTAGTATGCAGATGATCACTTGAGAGGAAATGCAGGACTTCTCTCTTATTTATATGTTAGGGATGGGGGTAAATGGGTAAATTGACCATGTGGTCCCAAACCTGTGTTGCCCTAACACGCGTCAGACTTTGGTGGAGTGAGAATGACATCCCTGAAAAGGGTGACGGCGTGTCAGGTGCGCGGGGCACAGTACTTTTGTGTCAGAGGTTGTTGACGAGGGTTATGCGGGGGATGGGCCTAGGATTCTTTCTGCCGAGGTTCGGATCCAACGAAATGTGGCAGGGTCAGGCCCGAACGCTGGTGACGCTCGAAGAGTGCATGGATGGCCTTCCCGCGATATATGACCCCTGAGCGTCGGAATCCCGAGCGTATGAGTGGGGCCCTCATGTGGGTGCTTCCCTGTGAAGGATAACCATGAGGGCCGCTATCCGAGCGTCAAACCCATTGGTTAGGGCCCTTGGTCCGAATGGTCGTCCGCTGACTGATGGATGACATTAGCTGGCAATTGAGCGGCGTGAAGGCCCATGAGCCCACCAAGGCGAGCGTCAGAGTATTAGTCAGCGGTGTGCTGCCACGTGGACGGCTCTGATTCGAGAGTGATTTTCAGGCCTCATCAATATTTATATATAATATACACACGTATATATATTAAATAATATTATTGGTTAAAAAATATTTTACATAATAATATATTATATTTTTATTGTATTATATATAATATATTTATTTTAATATAATAATATATTTATAATATATTATTATTAAAATTAATTAATAAAAGACCATAAATATATTATTATTAAAACTAATTTATAAAAGTGTATGGCTTGGGTTCCAAAATTAATCTATAAAAGTGTATGGCCTGAAAAGCTAGCTGTTGAGAGGAGGTTTGCCATGTCATTATATATTGAACACCACATTATTAATTATTCGATGTGGGATATTTAACACACCCCCGTCACGCCCAAATTGGTGCATGAACATCTGCAAACCGCAGGAATGAAACATCTGCAAGCCGGGTGGAGAGCCGCAGGAATGAAACATCTGCAAGCCGGGTGGAGAGATAGGTACAGGAATCGAACATCTGTGAACCCACTCTGATACCATGATGAATAATGAGCTAGCTTTTGGGGGTGAGTAAGGTCAAAGCTCATTATTCAATATGATGACCCAGGGTTTGAACCCAAGACCTCAATGATTGGAGAGGGTTCCCCAACCAACTGGGCTGCCTAGCTCGTTGAATTGTTTTTATCAATAATTTTATTTGACCGTTTTTTTTCCCAGACTCATTTAACGATAAAACCCATTTCCGTCCTAAATTTGACGGTTGGAACCAAAAATGTCATAAATTAAATCCAATGGGATCAAAATTGTCACTTTCTGAAATAATGGGACCAAAAATATAATTTGCTCTAAAAATTGACATAGTATAATATATTTAGTGCTCACCACCCCAAGAAATTCTCAATTATTTTAAGTTTCTTTTATGATTTTCTTTTTTTCCTTTTTTCTTCCCAAAACTATTCCTCCTCCTCATCTAACCCCTGCAAAACGCCATAGCCACCCATTTCCAACTCAACCTCAACCCCAAACCTACGACACACACAACCCTCAACTCGAATAAAATCAAACACCACAGGCCACCACCATCGATCGCAGCGCCACCACACCACCATAACCTGCACCACCGCACCACAATCGCATCACCAAACCACCACCGTCTCGCTACTAGTCACACCCACCACCTTACCACCACCACATTGCACCGCCGCCACTTTCTATCACCGTAAAACCGCACAATTTCAGATCTAGAAAAAATTCAACTCCCAGAAAATACAAACACAAGATCTTGTAGAGGATGGAGGAACTCGAGTTGCTGTGGTGGGGTGGAGATGGGGATGGAGGAGCTCCGGTGGCTGTGGTGTGTCGGTAGCACCGGCGGCGGTGGTGGTGTCGTCCTGTTAATCTCTCTCTCTCTCTCTCTCTCTCTCTCTCTCTCTAATATATATAATGTTTTGTATGTATGCGTAGATATATATACTGTATATGTTCGAAAACACGAATCAGAAAGCAGCGGAATTTAAAATTTTTCCCAACAAAAGGACATTGGACTCGCAATCGTGTAACCAAATTCGTAGAGATAGAAAACTTACTTTTCTTTTTATTCTTTCTTGAAGCGTTTCAAGCCACCCAAGAACGCTCTTCTCGGGGCTTGATCCCCTCTCCTTGGTAAAGCTCGAATCTTCAAACTTCTAACTTGAAGTCTCTAGAGAAAGTCCACCAACTTGATCACAATCTAACTAGTAAGGATGCTAGTTCTCTAGTTAGTGTTTAGGCTTAACCTAGGGTTTTGTTTAATCTTGGAGAAAGGAAAGTGTTCAACACATGAACCAAAAGAATTGCCAATTAGCTCTAAAGGGGAGCATGAGCTCCCCTATATATAGGAAAGGGAAGGGGCGGCCGAACCTAGTCCTTATGGACTAAGGATTTGGTCTCTCTCTCCTATTACTTGATCATCAAGTAATTTTGACTTTGACTTTGAATTCTAATTCAAATCAACTTTCAAGAGAGCTAAAAATATCCAAACTATTTTTGGATAATTTTATACTTTATTTATTTAAAATAAATAACTTATTTTATCTAATTAATTAATTCATAATTAATTAACTAGATTATTTTCTCCAAAATTAGACTTTCTTTTTAATTCAAAATTAAACCAAAGTCTATTAAATAATTAACAAATTAATTATTTAATATATATATACAATATATATTATCACACGTGTGGGACACGTGTCACAAGGACACGTGTCACTCACGTGACCCACACGTGTGGTTTCACACGTGTGGAACCCTCTAGGCCCGATTAACTCGTTTAGTCATTTTTAAGCCCCAACTCATGTAACCAAGTTGTTGTGTGTGACCCTCTAGGTTCTCAATTCAATTAGCAGTGACCCTAATTAATTAATTCACTAATTAATTAATCAGTCCACAGATTAAACGACCATAGTCTAGCAACAGGTGTTTAACCCCTAGCTGAATTGGAATGTTCGGATTCGACAGAACCTTTAAGTCATTGATTCATGTGAGATACAATCCTTCTACTTACTATCTCTCAACCAAGATCTAGGGTAAGGGAATAATCAGAACCCTAATAATCTGGTCTTAAAGCTAAGTGCATTTCATATCCATTTGATCTCAATCCAAGAAACCCTTTTCTTGATGTCTTGATCTACTGCCTTGGCCAAGGACTCCAAATGGCATATGAATGACTTACACAATAAGAGATCACCTTGCAAATGCAAGTGTAGGTCCTTTCTTGATTCTCATTCACTTTCATGAATCACTTGTGCAGCCCCAGCATAAGCCTTGAATCAGTTGTCTAAGGTGACACCCTTTAAAGCTTATACCTAAGATTACAGAGTTAACTCATAAAGTGACAAGGAACCTCAAGTCTAAGGATCAATTAATCACATCAATGACTCGTGAGATATTTCCTAATCTGGAAGTTTCCATTTCCTGAAATAGAAACTTCCTTTCCCATTTAGGAATGTTCTCACATGGGGCACCTCAGTGAACTTACTTATTAAAGTAAGCACCCTCATGTATCACGCACGTATCAACTATACACTTTGCACCTCCATGAAACAAGGTGGTCCTTCTTAAGGGCGTGATCACACAAGCAAGCCTTAGAGGAGTCAGGTTGACACTCCCACTGTCTGTAGGACTCATCGGTTTGGAGTATTTTACTAATCATGACTTATGTGATATAGGGCTCGTTTCATGAACCATTTCACCTAAATGGTAGAGTCCTAAAGTCATCAGGATTAGGGGAGTTCTCATACATGCACAGCTAAAGTAAAACGCATACCAAACAAGAGCATATAAAGAAGTGTTGCCTCAATTTGTTATTTCATTCAAAGATTGTCTGTGATTACAAAAAGGAAAAGTACAAAGCGAATATACAATCGGCTTTCTAGGGCACTATTCCTAACAGTATATACATCTATATATTATATACAATTTTATGTATATATATATATATATATATATAAAATATTTGTTAAACATAAGAGGGTCATCATAGTCAATTCAAGGGACAAAGTGAAAAAAATGTAGTCTGAGTCACAATTTAGGCGCGTGAGCCACACATTATGATTCTAGGGTTTTTCATGCCATTATTTTCAAAACATGAGGTTTATATGTGATATTTTATATCACAGGGTTTTTCTTGTAAATTAGGCCTAACACAGGGGTATTCCGTGTAAATAACCCGGAAAATCAGATACTTTCTCAAGAGCAGTATAACCGTCATACTTGGTCTTCCAGCTCCAGGTACCATTTCTTCTTCCTTCTTCTCTCATTCTTCCTTTTCTTGCGAAATTATTCATAATTTGCTGCAATTTTACTGCAATGTGTTGCGAATTTGCTGAACCCATTATGTTTTTAACAATAAAGTGCCAAGATTCTTGATTGTTTTTCATAATTTACTGGGGATTAAGTGGAATTAGTTGAATTTTCTGGTCATGGTGCTGCTGTTATTTGCTGGAATTGATTAATTTTTCTTAATTAGCTCCTAAACTTCATTTATTGTTTTCGTAATTTTCTTGATTTATAGTGTTTTTGAGGATTTACGGATAAGTGTTGGAATTGGACGTTTTTGCTGTTGAATTTACCCCAAAAGTTGTTGAAATCAATTGGAATTGGCGTGGTAGTTTCTAAACTGAGCTATGTTCTCTGTTCTCTTGGAAGCTGTGTGTGTGTATTGTTGATGAATGATGAACATTGATAGCAAGAGAGTTCAAAATCATTCCTTTTTCTACAAAATTGAAGTTTCATTGCATGATAATGTCATTGTTTGTGTTGTGTAGGGAATTGAGAAATTCTATGTAAATGGCAACTGTATTAGCATCATCCAGTCTCTTGCATTTCCTCCCCTCGACCTCTGACCCTCCCTACCACGTCCTCCAATTCCACCCGTCTCTATCTCTCCTCTCCTCTGACCCGCCCTACCACATTTCATCAAATTCGATCTCCACAACACCCAATTTGCATTAAGCAAGCTGGTTGAGTTTTGTGCCGTTAGCCCTTTTGGTAGCCTACCGTATGCAAATTCAATCTTTGATTCCATTGAGAATCCGAATCATGTAATTTACAATATGATGATTCGTGGGTATTCTCTAAGCTAGGGATGGCAATGAGCCGAGTTCGTTATTCCTTGTGAGCCGGCTCGAAAAAGGCTCGCGCTCGGGTTCGTTATTCCCCGAGCCGAACCGAGCCTTGGCTCGGCTCGAGACTGCCACGAACCAAGCCCGAGCCAGGTTATTTCTGTTCGATGGCTCGCGAGCCAGCTCGCGAACCATAAATTATTTACTTTTTTTTTTAATTATATATATATATATATATATATATATATATATATATATATACATTAGAAAGAGAGAGAGTCATATATGTAGAAAGCCCTACTCCCTCCCAGATCTCCCGCGGCGGCGCAGCCTCTCACCTCACCCTCCATTCTCTCTTCCACTCACCGAAGGACCACCACCACGCCAACTGCTAGCAATTCGCGCCACCTCGCCGTCTACCGGCCACCGCACGCCTCCGTTCTTCTTTATTCTTCTTCTTTTTTCTGAATTTCTCTGTTCTTTTTTGAAGTCGTCATTTGGGTTTAAGGACAACCTATGTTTTTGCTCTGTTAATTTGGTTGTAATTAGATAAATTTATGCATTAGGACTCTAGATTTTGGTTTTTGTATTTGAATTTGGTAGTTGAAGTTCCAGATCTAAAACATTTGTAATTTGTATTTCCAAAGGTGGGAGGTTTGTTATTGTATGCTTTGGTTTTTTTCGTTCTGGAATGGTGAATCCGGAATGGGTCTATGTCCAGGAACCTTGAATGTTATGAGGATTGTTTTTGAATGAATGGTTCTGGTGAAAGGCTTTGTGGATTCTTCTTCTTCTTTTGTGTTTTTGTTCTAAAATGGTGAAAGGCTTTGGTTTGTTCCGAAATGGTAATTTTGGAAGATCTGTGCGCAGTAACTCTGGCTCGCGAGCCGAGCCAAGCCAACTCGAGCCAGGCCCCGAGCCAAGCCCGAGCCAGAATATTAAGGCTCGATGGCTCGCGAACCAGGTTCGAAACCCTGATTTTCAATGCGAGCCCGAACCCTGAAAAAATGCCAAGGCTCGGCTCGGCTCGGCTCGTTGCCATCCTTACTCTAAGCTCTTCACCGAGTTTAGCTCTGCATTATTATGCAACCATGTTGTTGTTTGGCCTCGAACCGAATTCTTACACATTTCCCTTTCTTCTTAAATCTTGCACGAAGCTCTGTATGGGAAAACAGGTTCATGGGCAGGTGTTTAAATTTGGACTTAATGATGACGTATATGTGCATACGTCTCTCATCAACATGTATGCTCACCATGGGGATATGGATGGTGCGGGAATGGTGTTTGATAAGAGTGATTTTAGAGATGCGGTTTCTTTTACAGCATTGATCACAGGGTACATTTCGAGAGGGTATGTTGATAAAGCACGGAAACTTTTTGATGAAATTCCCCTTAGAGATGTCGTCTGTTGGAATGCTATGATTTCAGGATATGCTCAAAGGGGTCAGTACGATGTGGCTTTGAGTTTGTTTCAAGAGATGAGGAATGCTAGAGTTTCCCCAAATGTGAGCACGTTTTTAACCGTTCTTTCTACATGTGCTCATGTGGGTGAAATTGGAATTGGAAATGTTATTCGTTCTTCGATTGAGGAAAACGGGTTTGATTCAAATCTTCGGGTTGTTAATGCAATGGTTGATATGTACGCAAAATGTGGTGATCTTATCACTGCTAGGAATTTATTTGATGGTATACTAGAAAAGGATCATATCTCGTGGAATGTTATGATTGGTGGTTACACACAAATGAGCAAGTATAAGGATGCCTTGGAAATTTTTCATTTGATGCAGCTGAATAAAACAGAGCCTAACGATGTTACTTTCTTGAATGTTATTCCAGCTTGCGCACATTTGGGAGCCCTTGATCTTGGTAAATGGATACATACTTATATCAAAAAGAATTATCAAGATTTCCCAAACGAGAGCCTGTGGGCGAGCCTCATTAACATGTATGCCAAATGTGGAGATATCGAAGCTGCCAAACAAGTCTTTAACTCTATGGAAACGAAAAATTTGCCTGCATGGAACGCCATGATATCAGGTTTAGCCATGCATGGAGATGCAAGAAATGCTATTGAGCTTTCTCACAAATGGATAAGGAAGGAATATTCCGTCCCAATGCCATTACCTTCGTTGGGGTTCTATCAGCTTGTTGCCACACGGGGTTGGTTGATCTTGGTCGGGATTGTTTTAATTCAATGAGGAAAGATTACAATATCCAACCTCAGTTGCAACACTACGGCAATATGATTGATTTACTTGGTAGAGCTGGACTATTTGATGAAGCAATGGAGTTGACCGAAAGAATGGATGTGGATCCCGATGGAGCTATATGGGGTTCGATTCTCGGGGCGTGTAGAATTCATCGAAATCATGATTTGGCTGAATTTGCTGCTGAGAAGCTTTTCGAGCTCGAACCGGATAATCCCGGGGCTTACATACTTTTATCAAATATATACGCGCAAGCTGGCAAATGGGACGAGGTTGCAAGAATCAGGACATTTCTAAACGATAAAGGGATGAAGAAAATTCCCGGCTCGACCTCCATTGAAGTGGATAGCGTTGTGCATGAGTTTCTTGTGAGTGATCAGACACATCCTAAGAGTGATGAGATATATACAATGCTTCACGAGGTCGATAGACTTCTGGCAGCTTCCGGGCACGTGCCAGATACGTCTGAAGTGTACTACGACGTTGACGAGGAGTGGAAGGAAGGTGTTTTGTGTGAACACAGTGAGAAGTTGGCCATTGCTTATGGTTTGATCAGCACAAAGCCAGGGACAACCTTAAGGATTGTGAAGAACCTTAGGGTTTGTGGGAACTGTCACTCTTCTACAAAGATGATTTCTAAGATATTTAATCGGGAGATCGTTGCTCGGGACCGGAGCCGGTTCCATCGGTTTAAGGACGGCCATTGTTCTTGTGGCGATTATTGGTGAAACGGGCACGGGAGCGTAAGAAAGCATTCGAATTTTTCCAACTCTTGTTACGTGTTTCATCTCTTATTTTACATCATAAACACGTGTATAAAAACATAAGTTGATCATAGAATTTATACTTTGAACCAAAATATCTATGACATGAGATATGAAATACAATAGTGTAGCATGTGAAATAAAATATTTTTATGAAATAATCATTTGAAATATAATAAATTGCATGAAATATATTACAATTTTAATTAAAAAATACAAAATATGGTTCCTTTTCGAGAGAAATTTCTGGAAAACATGAGTCATTAGACCTAAGACTCAAAGTTGTCAATATAAAATTGGCCAAAAATAATTAAAATAAATAAAGATTAAAATAATAACGGGAAATTCCCGAAAAATCCCCAAATGAGGACTCAAATTTGCTTTAACTCCCCATTTTTAAAAAAGTTCCTCTTTGCTCCCTAGATGACGGGCCAAATTTGCTTTAACTCCCCATAGTTGTATTAAAACTCAAGAATCTCGTACCCGAACCCCGGAATCACGTACTTAAATGCCCAAATGATGTATTTGCCCCCAAATACGAGATTTGGACATTTAAGTACGTGATTTCGGGGTTCGGGTACGAGATTCTTGAGTTTTAATACAACCTTCAAAAAAAATGGGGAGTTAAAGCAAATTTGGCTTGTCATCTAGAGAGTAAAGAGGAATTTTTTTAAAAATGGGGAGTTAAAGCAAATTTTTTCAACTTTTAGGTACTTTTTAAAAAAGACCCCAAATAATAAAGGCAATTGTGAATTGCTTTGTAAATTGTTTAGAGTTTAGACAAGTGTTAGGCCACGACAATCTAGGCGGCGGTCCACTACAACCTTCTAGGCCACGCAAATTCCTCAATTAATTTATATCATTATCATTATTATCAATTAAGGAAAAAATTAGTTGCCTCCAAATTATAGTTATTTTTGTAATTTTTTATTTAAATTTTGAAACGTTTTAAATGGTTATGGACTTTGATTAAATTTTCAGATTGTCATTAAATCATTTTGAAGTTATAGTTTGGGAAGCAACTCATTTTTTTCCTCTTATTATCATTTTTATTATTATTAATTATTATTAAATTGTAAATTTTGAAGTTGTGACTTTTGCTGCTTATACATAAAATTCTATTATTTTGACTCAAATAAATAAATTCTATTATGTTTTGTTCTTTCATGGTGTTATGAAAATCGTTAAGTTTTTGTCTTGCTTTTATTTTCTTGAGAAATAAGTATCTTTTATAAAGATTTATTTGTCTGCAATTTCTATTAAAAATAAATAAAAATAATTAGTTGGTGATGCACGACATATGAAAAGCATAATGTAAAGGGTGTTTTCTAAAAGTGATTTGACAAGTTTCCTAATACATTTCCAGTATTTTGCTCTAATACGATTATACGGATACTCTCACCAAAAAAAGGAAAAAAGATTATACGGATACTATGACATGATTTTTTTTAAAATTCAATGAAAAATATTTTAAAAAAATTAAGTGAAAAATATTCAATACGTATTTTCAATACAATACAATACAATACGATAAAATAATATATTTTTTATAATTAATATGATTCCATCTATACGAATTTTAACTAAAACTTTTCGTATAAAGTAGTTCCAATTTTCAAATTAAAAACTACAACACCCTATAATCCTATTGTGTCAATCAAGGCACGAAATTTTCATAATAAAAATAAAGATAATTATTATGATTACTAGATTATTATGAAAATTATTATTAATTATGATTAATCAAAAAGATTGTACCAAACCATGGAGAAAAATGTGGTAGTGTCTGAATTGTAAGCAAGCCACGTAGAGTCTCTTGAGTAATAACTTGCGTGGTCAATGCCCCAAGGTAGGTAAAACATATACAAGTGGTAAATCTTTAACTATAATTCTAATTATGAATTTATGTGCCTTTTTTTTTTTTTTTTTTGGTATATAGAGCATTTTCTAAAATATATAGTAATATACATAATTGATAAAGAGTCAAAATACTTAGTAAAATTATTTTAGCAATAATAATTTTTCAAAATCACACAATTTTTAAGTCAATACATTTCCACTCCCCTTACAAAATTATTTTTTTTGAAAAAAAAAATTAAGGTAAGTTAGTTGGTCCAATCTAATCTCTAAAAATATTTAATGTATAAACACTTTTAAACTATCATTTTATCATTTTGACTTTTGAGGCAAAAAATTTTAAGAAGTAATTCAAATTATCGAGCATTTTCTAAAATACATATCAATACATATAATTTAAGTGTTAAATACTTAGTAAAAGTATTTTTAGAAGAAAATGCCTCAAATAACGAATGATTGTTATATTTCGAACTCTGACAGCGTTACTTTAGACCATAAGGAGAGAAGTTTTAATGAGAATTCGAGCCATACTTTGCCTCGAGTTACGCACAATTATACGCGAAGGGGTTATTCTAGAGGAGGACGTTATACGCGGGATTGCCTAGGCGGACATCGTTTTTGGTGTTCTCCTTGATTTCGTTTTGGTGTCGACTTAGGATATTATTTCCTTTGTTCTTTTGTTTTTTAGTTCTAATTGTTTTTGGACTTGATTGTTTTCTTTTTGGTTTTGATTTTGGTTCCAGCCCTACATGTTAGAGGGTTTGGTTGAGTTGTTTACTTAGACCTAAAAACTTCTTTGTAGATTTTTTGATTCGGATTGTAATAATACGTCGGGCGTGCCATGAATAAGGGGCTTCGGACCCACTTCTGAAAAAAAAAAAAAATGTCTCAAATAATAAATTTTCAAAAAAATCACAAATTTTTAGTCAATACATTTCCTCTCCCCTTCCAAACAAAAGAATTAACTAAATTTTTTAAAAAGAAAAATAATTTGAAAAATATCTCATGCATAGACACTTTTAAAATATCCTTTTTATCATTTTCGATTTTTTTCAGGTGAAAAACTTAAAAAATAATTCATATCTTACGTCATGGGTAAAAATCAAAGAGTTATATACATCATACCCCCTGTGTTAGGTGAAATGAGCAAAAAAAAAAAAAAACCTGTGTTACAAAAATAAATACAAAAAACCTTGTGTTTTCAAAATATTTGTATTGAGAACCCTGAAAATTTCTGGTATTGGACACGTGCTAAAAGCGCGAATAGAACACTAATTTTCTCTATTTATTGGATGTGAAATGACTTATTTATCTTTTATATTGTGAAATATATCATCTCATCTCTTTCTATACACC
Source organism: Lantana camara (assembly GCA_037501455.1). Lineage (NCBI taxonomy): Eukaryota > Viridiplantae > Streptophyta > Magnoliopsida > Lamiales > Verbenaceae > Lantana > Lantana camara. The sequence continues at coordinate 107,458,613 of CM074859.1, read as the reverse complement.
CATTTTTATAATTATTTATAGGGTTTTTTATGCAATTTTTATTTTGAATAGAGTCTCTGTACATATAAAAAAATATTCAACATATACTTGTTTATAGAGTTTTTCATGTAATTTTATTTTGTACGTAGTTTTGGTGCATATAAAAAAGTATTGGACAATATAGAGATATGTGAGATTATATATATCAAAATATAAAAGGGTAAATTAGTCATTTTACGTCCAATAAATAGAGAAAATTAGTGTTCTAGTCGTGTTTTTAGCGCGTGTCCAATACCAGTATTTTTCAGGGTTTGTCATGCAAATATTTTGAAAACACAAGGCTTTTTGTGTTAATTTTTGTACACACGATTTTTTTTTGTCTATTTCACTTATTTTCACCTAATTTAGTTTGCCAAATTGGGGCCTGGTTCGAGTGGGTCGTACATTGACTAACACAGGAATGAAATATGTAAATAACCCAAAAATCAAATATTTTTGTAAGAAATTGAAGTTTCGTATTTCTGTAAATTTACATTTAAACCCAATATTTTACCAAATTTGCATCCCTGCCCCGTCCCCAAGAATGGAATAGTAAGTACAGTGTACTGTCCACATTACACAGTTCCAAAGGAAGATTATGCAGTAATTTCCGGTGTTACAGCACAAATACATAAAAAATTACCAGAAAAGATTAAATCTTTTCTTTTTTGACTTTCACCACCATCGCCATTTCTTTATTTCCACATATAAAAGCCCCACACACAGCACACCCCGAGCCAAGATTTATTTATTTTTTAGTCTGCATAAAAGAAAAGGTTTAGACTTAAATGGGCCTTTTATCATCAAGGCTCTCACAACACACCTAAAAGCCCAATTAAAAGGCCCAACACAGATTTCAGATTTCCCAATAATATTTCCAGAACTGAAATTTGTCGTCTTTGCCTCCATTTTCTCTTTGACAATCGAGTCGACATACTCAAAACCCTAGACTCCGCCTTAACAATGTCGTCGAAGTACTCATCCAAGTCAGGCTGTCGATGTTTTCGTCCGTGTTACCGGCAGAGAAGAGTTCGCTCGTTCCGAAAATGGGTCCACTAAGTTTGTCACGCAAAAAAGATCGGTTAAGACATCGCGAAGGAAACTGCCAAGGATTGGAAGGGTCTCCGCGAGACTGTAAAGCTAATATCCCCAAACCCTGTTGGCAAAGCGAAAGCAGGCGAAAAGGGGTGGGAAATCTTCCCCCAAATTGGTGCAGTGTCAAGGGCATTACGTGTGAATATTACAAAAAGACAATGGATACAATTTGGCATGGCTATATACAATGTCCTTGTCCTTTTCTTGATCCGGGAAAAGGCAAGAAAGTTAGCCTATCAAAGTAAAGCCAAGAAACGACTGGATAAAATACACAACCCACCCATTTCAAGATAGCTTTAGTCTGAATAAAATATCTGTTGAATTTTGATTTTATTTTATTTGTTTTTCCCCCTCCCCCTTCAGCTTTTCTCCTCTTTCTTTACCTTTCTCTTGAAGAATCAGGTATTTTCTTCGATTTGTTGATCTGCTTTTCGTCTTAAAACGGGCAGTGTTCTGATCTCAAATCTGAGCTAATTGGGACGATTGATGAGCCGCTTATGGCTGAAAATCACTCAAAATAATTTAAAGATTGGATTTTTATGAGATGGGCTGCTGTTAAAAGCTGGGGAAATTCGTTCTTGATGTTGAGAATTTGTGTGCATGAAGATGTACTTATAGATATAAAGAGGGAGCTTTGAAGTGGGTTTTCAGCATTTTTTTTCTTTGATTCTTGGTTTGAGGGATATGGGTTGTTTTCCTTGCTTTGGATCATCAAAGAAGGGAGGAAGGAGGAGTGAAAGAAGTGGCCAAAAAGGAGTCTTTCAAAGAGGGTTCTGCTGCTCACTCTAATACCCATGTGAACAGAGTTAATTCAGGTTACAATTTAAGTTAATTTATGTTTTCTGTTTGTTTAATTTTAGTTTGGGATTAGTTAGTGTAGGTAAATGTGTTGAATTTTAGAGTTTTTATGTTTGTTTCTTTGTTTTCTGAGAGTGGCATGACTGGGAGATCTATTCATTTTCTTGATCTGTGTTTTTCTTCAATAATTTGTTGTTTTAAAGAATTTGGGTTAAGATTTATGGTTTTCTGAATCACAGGGAAAAGACTTTTGATTGTTTGATTTTTTATTTTTTTTTTTGGTTAATTGTAGTTCAATAATTCAGCAGCTTATGGTTTAACTTTCACATTTTCTTTTAGCGTAAATCTGAGTTGATATTTATGTTTTTGCTGTTGAATTTGCCCCCAAAAGTTGTTGAAATCAATTGGAATTGGAATTGGAATTGGCATGGTAGTTTCTGATAAACTGAGCTATGTTCTCTATTCTCTTGGAGCTATGCTTGTGTATTGTTGATGAGTGATGAACATTGATAGCAAGAGTGTGCAAAATCATTCTTTTTTTCTGCAAATTTGAAGTTTCATTGCAAGATAATGTACATCATTGTTTGTGATGTGTAGGGTCTTTGAGAAATTCTATGTAAATGGCAACTGTAGCAGCATCATCCAATCCCCTGCATTTCCTTCCCTCGACCTCCGACCCGCCCTACAATGTCTTCCAATTCCACCCGTCTCTATCTCTCCTCTCCAAATGCAGAAGTCTCAAAAAATTCAAACAAATCCATTCACATTTCATCAAATTCGGTCTCCACAACACCCAATTTGCATTGAGCAAGTTGGTTGAGTTTTGTGTCGTTAGCCCTTTTGGTAGCCTGTCATATGCAAATTCAATCTTTGATTCTATTGAGAATCCGAATCATGTAATTTACAATACGATGATTCGTGGGTATTCTCTAAGCTCTTCATCGAGTTTAGCTCTGCATTATTATGCAACCATGTTGTTGTTTGGCCTCCAACCGAATTCATACACATTCTCCTTTCTTCTTAAATCTTGCACGAAGCTCTGTATAGGAAAACAGGTTCATGGACAGGTGTTTAAATTTGAGCTTAATGATGACGTATATGTGCATACGTCACTCATCAACATGTATGCTCACCATGGGGATATGGATGGTGCGAGAATGGTGTTTGATAAGAGTGATTTTAGAGATGCGGTTTCTTTTACAGCATTGATCACAGGGTACATTTCAAGAGGGTATGTTGATAAAGCACGGAAACTTTTTGATGAAATTCCCCTTAGAGATGTCGTCTGTTGGAACGCTATGATTTCAGGATATGCTCAAAGGGGTCAGTACGATGAGGCTTTGAGTTTGTTTCAAGAGATGAGGAATGCTAGAGTTTCCCCAAATGTGAGCACGTTTTTAACCGTTCTGTCTGCATGTGCTCGTGTGGGTGAAATTGGAATTGGAAATGTTATTCGTTCTTCGATTGAGGAACACGAGCTCGATTCAAATATTCGGGTTGTTAATGCAATGGTTGATATGTACGCAAAATGTGGTGATCTTATCACTGCTAGGAATTTATTTGATGGTATACTAGAAAAGGATCGTATCTCGTGGAATGTTATGATTGGTGGTTACACACAAATGAGCAAGTATAAGGATGCCTTAGAAATTTTTCATTTGATGCAGCTGAATAAAACAGAGCCTAATGATGTTACTTTCTTGAATGTTATTCCAGCTTGCGCACATTTGGGAGCCCTTGATCTTGGTAAATGGATACATACTTATATCAAAAAGAATTATCAAGATTTCCCAAACGAGAGCCTGTGGACGAGCCTCATTAACATGTATGCCAAATGTGGAGATATCGAAACTGCCAAACAAGTCTTTAACTCTATAGAGACAAAAAATTTGGCTACATGGAACGCCATGATATCGGGTTTAGCCATGCATGGAGATGCAAGAAATGCTATTGAGCTTTTCTCACAAATGGATAAGGAAGGAATATTCCGTCCGGATGCCATTACCTTCGTTGGGATTCTATCAGCTTGTTGCCACACAGGGTTGGTTGATCTTGGTCAGGATTGTTTTAATTCAATGAGGGACGATTACGATATCCATCCTCAATTGCAACACTACGGTTGTATGATTGATTTACTGGGTAGAGCTGGACTATTTGATGAAGCGATGAAGTTGGTCGAAAGGATGGACATGGACCCCGATGAAGCCATATGGGGTTCCATTCTCGGGGCGTGTAGAATACATCGAAATCTCGAGTTAGCAGAATTTGCTGCTGAGAAGCTTTTCGAGCTCAAATCGGATAATCCTGGTGTTTATATACTTTTATCAAATATATACGCGCAAGCCGGCAAATGGGACGAGGTTGCAAGAATCAGGACATTTCTAAACGACAAAGGGATGAAGAAAATTCCCGGCTCGACCTCCATTGAAGTGGATAGTGTTGTGCATGAGTTTCTTGTGAGTGATCGGACACATCCTAAGAGTGATGAGATATATACAATGCTTCACGAGGTCGACAGACTTCTGGCAGCTTCCGGGCACGTGCCAGATACGTCTGAAGTGTACTACGACGTTGACGAGGAGTGGAAGGAAGGTGTTTTGTGTGAACACAGTGAGAAGTTGGCCATTGCTTATGGTTTGATCAGCACAGAGCCAGGGACAACCTTAAGGATTGTGAAGAACCTTAGGGTTTGTGGGAACTGTCACTCTGCTACAAAGATGATTTCTAAGATATTTAATCGGGAAATCGTTGCTCGGGACCGGAGCCGGTTCCATCGGTTTAAGGACGGCCATTGTTCTTGTGGCGATTATTGGTGAAACTGGCACGGAAGCGTAAGAAAGCATTCGAATTTTTCCAACTCTTGTTACGTGTTTCATCTCTTATTTTACATCATAAACACGTGTATAAAAACATAAGTTGATCATAGTATTTATACTTGAACCAAAATATCTATGACATGAGATATGAAATACAATAGTGTAGCATGTGAAATAAAGTATTTTTACGAAAATAATCATTTGAAATATAATAAATTGCATGAATATATTACAATTTTAATTAAAAAATACAAAATATGGTTCCTTTTCGTGAGAAATTTCTGGAAAACATGAGTCATTAGACCTAAGACTCAAAGTTGTCAATATAAAATTGGCCAAAAATAATTAAAATAAATAAAGATTAAAATAATAAAGGCAATTGTGAATTGCTTTGTAAATTGTTTAGAGTTTAGACAAGTGTTAGGCCACGACAATCTAGGCGGCGGTCCACTACAACCTTCTAGGCCACGCAAATTCCTCAATTAATTTATATCATTATCATTATTATCAATTAAGGAAAAAATTAGTTGCCTCCAAATTATAGTTATTTTTGCAATTTTTTATTTAAATTTTGAAACGTTTTAAATTGTTATGAACTTTGATTAAAATTTCTGATTGTCATTAAATCATTTTGAAGTTATAGTTTGGGAAGCAACTCATTTTTTTCCTCTTATTATCATTTTTACTATTATTAATTATTATTATTATCATTAAATTGTAAATTTTGAAGTTGTGACTTTTGCTGCTTATACATAAAATTCTATTATTTTGACTCAAATAAATAAATTCTATTATGTTTTGTTCTTTCATGGTGTTATGAAAATTGTTAAGTTTTTGTCTTGCTTTTATTTTCTTGAGAAATAAATATCTTTTATAAAGATTTATTTGTCTGCAATTTCTATTAAAAATAAATAAAAATAATTAGTTGGTGATGCACGACATATGAAAAGCATAATGTAAATTGTAAAGGGTGTTTTCTAAAAGTGATTTGACAAGTTTCCTAGTACATATTTCCAGTATTTTGCTCTAATACGATTATACAGATACTTTCACCAAAAAAAAGAAAAAGAAAAAAGATTATACGGATACTATGACATGATTTTTTTTTAAATTCAATGAAAAATATTTTTAAAAAATTAAGTGAAAAATATTCGATACGTATTTTCAATACAATACAATACAATACGATAAAATAATATCTTTTTCATAATTAATATGATTCCATGTATACGAATTTTAACTAAAACTTTTCGTATAAAGTAGTTCCAATTTTCAAATTAAAAACTACAACACCCTATAATCCTATTGTGTCAATCAAGGCACGAAATTTTCATAATAAAAATAAAAATAATTATTATGATTACTAGATTATTATGAAAAATATTATTAATTATGATTAATCGAAAAGATTGTACCAAACCATGGAGAAAAATATGTGGTAATGTCCGAATTGTAAGCAAGCCACGTAGAGTCTCTTGAGTAATAACTTGCGTGGTCAATGCCCCAAGGTAGGTAAAACATATACAAGTGGTAAATCTTTAACTATAATTCTAATTATGAATTTATGTGTTTTTTTTTTTTTTTTTGGTATATAGAACATTTTCTAAAATATATAGTAATATACATAATTGATAAAGAGTCAAAATACTTATTAAAATTATTTTAGCAATAATAATTTTTCAAAATCACACAATTTTTAAGTCAATACATTTCCACTCCCCTTCCAAAATTATTTTTTTTGAAAAAAAAAATTTAAGGTAAGTTAGTTGGTCCAATCTAATCTCTAAAAATATTTAATGTATAAACACTTTTAAAATATCATTTTATCATTTTGACTTTTGAGGCAACAAATTTTAAGAAGTAATTCAAATTATAGAGCATTTTCTAAAATACATATCAATATATATAATTTAAGTGTTAAATACTTAGTAAAAGTATTTTTAGAAAAAAGTGCCTCAAATAACGAATGATTGTTATATTTCGAACTCTGACAGCGTTTCTTTAGATCATAAGGAGAGAAGTTCTAATGAGAATTCGAGCCATACTTTGCCTCGAGTTACGCACAATTATACGCGAAGGGGTTATTCTAGAGGAGGACGTTATACGCGGGATTGCCTAGGTGGACATCGTTTTTGGTGTTCTCCTTGATTTCGTTTTGGTGTCGACTTAGGATATTATTTCCTTTGTTCTTTTGTTTTTTAGTTCTAATTGTTTTTGGACTTGATTGTTTTCTTTTTGGTTTTGAGTTTGGTTCCAGCCCTACATGTTAGCGGGTTTGGTTGAGTTGTTTACTTAGACCTAAAAACTTCTTTGTAAATTTTTTGATTCGGATTGTAATAATACGTCGGGCGTGCCATGAATAAGGGGCTTCGGACCCACTTCTGAAAAAAAAAAAAAAAAAGTCTCAAATAATAAATTTTCAAAATAATCACAAATTTTTAGTCAATACATTTCCTCTCCCCTTCCAAACAAAAGAATTAACTAAAATTTTGAAAAAGAAAAATTAGTTAATCAATATAATCTAATTCGAAAAATATCTCATGCATAGACACTGTTAAAATATCTTTTTATCATTTTCGATTTTTTTCAGGTGAAAAACTTAAAAAATAATTCATATCGTACGTCATGGGTAAAAATCAAAGAGTTATATACATCATACCCCCTGTGTTAGGTGAAATGGGCAAAAAAAAAAAAAAAAAAAACCTGTGTTACAAAAATTAATACAAAAAAACTTGTGTTTTCAAAATATTTGCATTGAAAACCCTGAAAATTTCTGGTATTGGACACGTGCTAAAAGCGCGAATAGAACACTAATTTTCTCTATTTATTGGATGTGAAATGACTTATTTATCTTTTATATTGTGAAATATATCATCTCATCTCTCTCTATATACCCCTTTTTATAATTGTTTATAGGGTTTTTCATGCAATTTTTATTTTGAATACAGTCTCTGTGCATATAAAAAAAAACTCAACATATACTTGTTTATAGGGTTCTTCATGTAATTTTATTTTGTACAGAGTTTTGGTGCATACAAAAAAGTATTGGACAATACAGAGACATGTGAGATTATATATATCAAAATATAAAACGGTAAATTAGTCATTTTGCGTCCAATAAATTGAGAAAATTAGTGTTTTAGTCGTGTTTTTAGCGCGTGTCCAATACCAGTATTTTTCAGGGCCCACCATACAAATATTTTGAAAACACAAGATTTTTTGTGTTAATTTTTGTAACACAGGATTTTTTTGCTCATTTCACCTAATTTAGTTTGCCAAATTGGGGCTCGGTTCGAGTGGGTCATACATTGACTAGCAGAGGAATGAAATATGTAAATAACCCAAAAATCAAATATTTTTGTAAGAAATTAGATCGCTTGAGGCTACCCACATTAAAAAAAAAAAAAAAAAAAATTGTAAGAAATTGAAGTTTCGTATTTCTGTAAATTTACATTTAAACCCTATATTTTAACAAATTTGCATCCCTGCCCCGTCCGGCCGTCCCCAAGAATGGAATAGCGAGTACAGTGTCCACATTACACAGTTCCAAAGGAAGATTATGCAGTCAAGCTTCACCTAATTTCCGCAGTTACAGCACAAATACATAAAAAATTACCAGAAAAGATTAAATCTTTTCTTTTTTGACTTTCACCACCATCGCCATTTCTTTATTTCCACATATAAAAGCCCCACACACAGCACACCCCGAGCCAAGATTTATTTATTTTTTAGTCTGCATAAAATATTTGTTGAATTTTGATTTTATTTTATTTGTTTTCCCCCTCCCCCTTCAGCTTTTCTCCTCTTTCTTTACCTTTCTCTTGAAGAATCAGGTATTTTCTTCGATTTGTTGATCTGCTTTTCGTCTTAAAACGGGCAGTGTTCTGATCTCAAATCTGAGCTAATTGGGACGATTGATGAGCCGCTTATGGCTGAAAATCACTCAAAATAAGTTAAAGATTGGATTTTTATGAGATGGGCTGTTTTTGAAAGCTGGGGGGGAATAGTTCTTGATGTTGAGAATTTGTGTGCATGAAGATGTACTTATAGGTATTGAGAGGGAGCTTTGAAGTGGGTTTTGTGCATTTTTTTGCTTTGATTTTTGTTTTGAGGGATATGGGTGGGTGTTTTCCCTGCTTTGGATCATCAAAGAAGGGAGGGAACAGTAATAATAGGAGTAGTGATAATGGAGGAGTGAAAGAAGCGGCCAAAAAGGAGTCTTTCAAAGAGGGTTCTGCTGCTCACTCTAATACCCATGTGAACAGAGTTAATTCAGGTTACAATTTAAGTTAATTTCTGTTTTTCTGTTTGTTTAATTTTAGTTTGGGATTAGTTAGTGTAGGTAAATGTGTTGAATTTTAGAGTTTTTATGTTTGTTTCTTTGTTTTCTGAGAGTGGCATGACTGGGAGATCTATTCATTTTCTTGATCTGTGTTTTTCTTCAATATTTTGTTGTTTTAAAGAATTTGGGTTAAAATTTCTGATTTTCTGAATCATAGGGAAAAGGGTTTTGATAGTTAGTTTGATTTTTTTGTTAATTGTAGTTCAATAATTCAGCAGCTTATGGTTTAACTTTCACATTTTCTTTTAGCGTAAATCTGAGTTGATATTTGTGAGGCGTCTTATGATTTTGCTGTTTTTGTTAATTTATTTGAAAAACTTGAGCTTTCATCTTCCATCAGGGGTGGAATGTATATTGCATATGTTGGAATGTGATGGCACCAAAGATTTGGAATTACTTTTGAAGTGTATTAACTTTGCCCAGTTTCATATTATTAACCAAATTTATGATTGTAGATAAATCGAAGGGTCGAAACAGTACTGACTCTAAGAAGGAAGCCGGAATCCCGAAAGAGCCGACAGCTCATATTGCTGCACAAACATTTACATTTCGTGAGCTTGCTGCTGCAACCAAGAACTTTAGACCAGAGTGCTTGCTTGGTGAAGGTGGGTTTGGACGAGTTTACAAAGGCCGGCTTGAAAATGGACAGGTATACTATGTTCTTACAAATGAGGCCCAAATTACGAGAATTGAGCTGCAATTTCTTTGTTCTTGCCACTAATGACTCCTATTAGGTGATTCTAATTTTCATTTTGTCATATTATGGCTTGTTGTTGGCTATAATTAGTGTAAAGAGTTATCGTTATTGATAATGAGTGATCTATGTTATATGTATAGTGATAACTTAGCCTCAGGCCCTCAGTAGAATAGGAAGCTATATGTTTGTTGCCGTTATTTATGTTGCACTAATTATCAATGGAGGTGATTTAACTACAGTATCTGCCTTTATTAATCTCGCCAACTTCTGTTTTTGTTGCCATAATATAATTGCCACATACCTTTTCTTGCAAGTATATCTGGTCTTTTATGCAGTAACAGGAAGCTTCTATAACGTTGCCTTGTTTATTTGGAAAATTGATTTTGTTGCTTGTAGGAATTTAATTGATATACCTATTTTAACTCGTAGTTTTGAAAATGATTTTGTTTTTGTGCAGGTTGTTGCAGTTAAACAACTCGACCGGAATGGTCTTCAAGGAAACAGAGAATTTCTAGTGGAGGTTCTCATGCTTAGCCTTTTACACCATCAGAATCTCGTCAATTTGATAGGATATTGTGCTGATGGTGATCAACGACTTCTTGTTTATGAGTACATGCCTTTAGGATCTCTAGAAGATCATTTACACGGTTAGTTATGCTGGTGAAATACCTATCTGTATTTTCTTTTTCAGTGTTCTTGTATCCTTGTTGAAACTAAACCTGGCCCGTAAAGTAAATAGATTGTCATTGGGATTATTTGTCGACCAAAATGGTTGGAGGAGTTATTTGAAAAGTTTGATCTTGAATTAGTGTATTAGTATATATTCTTATGGTTTAAGAACAATATGATCGGGGATAATCGCAAGATATTGTTAGTTAATGAAAAAATTGAAATTTCTGTTAATTTAAAATTGGAATTGGATTTAGAAAGATTAGTTTCTTGTGTTTGTGGATTCATTCACAGGTAACAGACAGGCGACACATTAATTTTAGGTTCATTGAAATCTTAGTGACTAATCTTTAGTTGGGGGCGTGTTCGGTTACAGAAAATGTAATTATCCCTTTCTTGTACTCGGACGCTCAAACAAAAACAATAATTTATCCCTTTTTTTAGTGTATTCTATCTAGATACATAATATTTTAGATTGCAATTACAAATCATCTGTCTATCCTTTCCGTTTTTTGGTTAACTATACAATGTATTTATGCAGATCTTCCACCTGATAAAGAACCTTTGGACTGGAACACAAGAATGAAGATTGCTGCTGGTGCAGCAAAAGGGTTGGAATATTTGCATGACAAAGCCAATCCACCGGTCATATACAGAGACTTGAAATCTTCCAATATCCTTCTTGACGAGGGATATTTCCCTAAATTATCAGATTTTGGACTTGCAAAACTGGGGCCTGTTGGAGATAAAACTCACGTATCGACTAGGGTTATGGGGACGTACGGTTATTGTGCTCCTGAATATGCCATGACTGGTCAACTTACTTTGAAATCCGATGTTTACAGTTTTGGAGTTGTTTTTCTTGAGATTATCACGGGAAGGAAGGCTATTGACAATACTCGGGGCGCCGGGGAGCATAATCTTGTTGCATGGGTATGTGCATCTTTCTTTCTTGGCTTCTTTTCTCTCTGTCTGTGTTATGGTTCTTTTCATTTTTTGGTCAATTGCACTGACACCCCTATAAAAATGTAAATTACACAAACCTCCCCGCATAGCTTCAGAATTAGTCACCCTTTTGATTGGATAGAAACTTGATTATGCATAATATAGTTCCTACAGGCTACATACGATTAGTATTTGAAAATTTACTAGAATATGAATTTTAACATAGCGTAAGTTGCCGGGGGTGGGTATACATACTCTAAATTCAACAAGGGATATTTATGTAATCCCGTATAGTTGTCCGTAAATATCCCAAACTTTCGTCAAAAATAATACACATAAAATGATTCGTGTTATTGAATGATCACCTCATCTAAGAACTAGAGCTTCTAATAAGCCTAACATTAGATATAATATGATATTGAATATTTAACCTCATTGGCACAGGCAAGGCCTCTTTTCAAGGACCGAAGGAAGTTCCCGAAAATGGCCGATCCTCTACTTCAGGGCTGTTACCCCATGCGTGGACTCTACCAAGCCCTAGCCGTTGCTGCCATGTGCTTACAGGAGCAAGCAGCCACACGGCCTCTCATCGGAGACGTCGTCACTGCCTTGTCCTACTTGGCCTCCCAAACGTACGACCCTAATGCACCCAACCCGCACAGCAACAGAATCGGTCCATCCACACCGAGGCACAGTAGATACACGTCCGATGGCGTGGACAGCCCGAGCGACCCCGGGCGTGCTTCCCACCACATCCGCTCCCCATCCAGCCACAAGAACTCCCCTGATTCCCGGGGCCGTGATTTCTTCCAGGGGGCCGAGCTGCGGAGGATCGAAACCGGAGGCGGGTCCGGACGGAAGTGGGGCGTGGACGAATCCGAGCGGCCCGATTCTCAAAGGGACAGCCCCGCCAGTGCAGGTCGGGCTAGAGAGACCCCACGGAATAGGGATCTAGAGAGAGAAAGGGCCGTCGCTGAGGCCAAGGTTTGGGGCGAGAACTGGAGAGAGAGAAAGAGGGCGAACACGGTAGGAAGCTTTGATGGTACGGACGAATGATATATCGACAGGGTGTCGTCCTTCCGAGGTGTTGAGGAAGAAGTGTTGGAGATCCGAGCATCGCCGTACGAGGGTTTTTTCGTAATTTTGCAAATGGGATGGGATGTGTTTCTTGTGGAGGGGCTTAGGGTTTTAGAGAAGGAGAGGAAGATGGCCTTTTGGTGTTATTGTATTTTGCATGATGATCCATGCAGCTTGTTAATCTATGTTACTATGTAATGTATGTAGGCTTTCTTGTAATATAATGACAAATTTGTCTGAATTTTTTTTCTTTTTCTTTTTCTTTTATTTTGTCTCCAAGTAGTGTGTGTTTGCATGAAATGTGGTGAGTGAGATGGTTTTGTTTTTGTGTGTATATTAGTCCCTATTCATGGTGAAGGGCGAATTTACTATTTTATCCCCGATATGTTTAACTAGAGTTCTCGTATTTAAGTTAGTGGATGCCATGTTTGCTTAATTAGATGTCTTGTTTTTAAGTGATTCGATCCTATGTTAACGTAATCGGAAATCTTGTTTGTATGTATAACTTATATTGATATAGAGCTTTATAATTCAGTGGTCCGAGAGGTCTTTAAGTTGTTGGATGATTTGCAAGCTTAATTATAAGATTTCGTTATTATATAATTCGTATGAAAGAGTTAAATTATATTTTACAAGCGGTAAATATAATTGCATTTACATCCTATTTAAAAAAAATTTAATTAAACTACCTCGCAAATATGCCCATCTTTTTAGCTAATTAATATGTTTTATGCGAGAGTTATATGTAATTAATGCATTATTCGTGGGGTTATATGTAATTAAATTTTTTTTAGTAGGGTATACATATAATTCCATCTAAATATAGGGTATCATTTATAATTACTCCATTTAAATTGAGGCCGAATGTAGTCTACCCTAATTCATATTGATAAATAGAGTTTGATAATTTAATAATACAATAAATAGAAAATCACGAACATAAAATTTTATAATTTAGTAGTTCGACATGATTCGATTCGAATCAAGAAAATCGAGTCCAATTTATATATTATGAATTGTGATAGGTACAAATTCCCAACAGTCCCAATTAATTCCCAGTTTTTATTCCCGCGTCGGGGGGCATCCATGTGTGAAATACCTATTCTACCCATACTCTCATTTTCCCTTCAGAATGCGAAGACCGTAATAATGTCGTTACTCTGAGGGTAATTCCGGAAATAAATTTTGTTGGTTTACTTTAAAATAATGCTTTTATTTCAATCAGATAAAGCGAAGCTCTTGTCGACATCAATACGTCGTCGTTTGGACTCTGCTTGCACCCTCTGCTTCCTCTCGCCGGAATCCGATAACCCTCTGTTCGAGATCGAATTTCTCTCCGAAGTATTGATTTGGTTATCTACTGTACTGTTATTTGTTTGTTTACGTTTTTTAATTGTTTGGAATTTGGAGTTTTGATTAAATTTGGTTTGTGATCGTCTCCGGCAGGTATGGAGAGGAGGGCGCTGTTAATCTGGGGGATTCTTGTGTGTGTGTTTGCCCTTTCGTCCCGCGGAGGTAAAATTTGGGGGATTTTGTTTTGGTTTTGGTTAATTTTGAAGCATTTCGAGTGAGTGGAATGTTGATCGAGTGTTTTTGAGATGATGCATACGATGGGTTCCTTGAATTGATTTTGGTTTCTTAATTTGTTATGGATATGTGGTTTTTTATTTTGGTGGTTGAATGTTGTGAGTAATCACTGCCTGCTTTTCATTTTCTGGAGGTGTGTATGTGATGAGAGCAGGTTTACATTATTAAAGTTTTGGTGTTGTCTTTTTGCTACAGAATTGAAGGTGAAGATGAAACACGGGCGTAGTCAGGATCATCGGTTAGCTTTTTACAATCACACGCTTGCGAGGATATTGGTGCAATATGCTTCGGCTGTAAGTTGAGTCTAAATTGAATAATGCGATGATTGAGTAAGATGAAGTTTCATGCTTATATGTTGCATAAGTGAGTTTTTTAAATGGCATTTTTGGTCAAACTAGTAAATATGAGAGTGTTTAGATTTTGTTGATGATGATAAACTTCGTCACTTGTGTAAATATTAATTAATCTAGTGTTACATTTGCAGGTATATATGTCAGATTTGACGGAGTTGTTTAGTTGGACCTGCTCAAGATGTGATGGTCCAACTGAGGTAAAGAAATACTAAGGCGCACTGTTGATGTTAGATAGGATGGATGGAGTAGTGATATGTCATGCTGACAGTGTCGTTGATTCTACTTTGTTCTGGGATTTCAGGGTTTTGAAATATTAGAGCTGATTGTTGATGTGAAGCGCTGCCTACAGGTTTGTTAAAATGTTCTTCCTATTTTTCTTTATGTTCATTTGATGGTTGTACTTTCTACTGCAAAGAAAGGTTTTCTTTTGAATGTTTTCCCATTATAGGTCCTAATGTAGGATCACATATATTGTCTGCCACAGGCATTTGTTGGCGTTGCGCCAGATCTTAAAGCTGCTGTGATTGCATTCAGAGGAACTCAAGAGACCAGGTTTGACTTATCTGTCGCACTTGATGTTCTTCATCATATCCATTTTAGTTGCTTACCTTATGTTATTTTTGGTTGACATACACTTCATTCTTGTTTCATGTGCTCTGTCTGATTCTGGTGATTGTGAGCATTGATTGACTATCAGACTCTGTTGGAGCTATTTTAATTCACAAAGTGGGACATAAGCCACGAATTTAACTTGAGAAAATGTTTTTAATATGTGAAAGACAAATATGTCATTAGGGTGGTGGTGGTGGATCATCTTGTGCATTTTATGCATAATAATTAAGGATTATCAAATTGACCAAAGATAAGATTAATTAAAAGGACACAATTTTCAGTGGGGCCAGTCACACCTGGCAAGGCCCCCTACCAACTCTGTCTAGCTCTCTCTCTCTTTCTCTCTCTCATTACGTGACTGTGTCACTTACATATGCAGTATACAAAACTGGCTTGAAGATTTGTATTGGAAGCAGCTAGATATAGATTATCCTGGAGTCGATGAGGCAATGGTTTGTGCTCAATTGACTGTTATTCTCTATTTTATGTTCAAATATGTATTTTGGCAGTATGTGTTCCTATATTCATGTGATCCTCTTTGTTCCATACAGGTCCATCATGGTTTCTATTCGGCTTATCACAACACATCATTACGGCCTGGAGTCTTAAATGCTCTTCAAAGAGCAAAGGAGTTATATGGGGACATTAACATTATGGTAACTGGACACTCGATGGGAGGAGCCATGGCTGCTTTTTGTGGACTTGATCTCCAAGTATTTATCAAACAGAAATTTATTTTAGTATATCCATATGCTTTTGTCCATCTTTTTCCTCATTTGTCCAAAAATTTCCCTGAAATTCGTTTCTTATTCTCAGCTCACCCTTGGAGAGCAGCAGAATGTTCAAGTTATGACATTTGGGCAACCGAGGGTTGGGAATGCAGCTTTTGCAACCTACTACAGCCAAGTGGTTCCTAATACCATTCGTGTCACGAATGGAAATGATGTTGTGCCTCATTTGCCCCCTTATTACCGATTTTTGCCTCAAAAAACCTATCGTCACTTTCCAAGAGAGGTAATTAGTAGTTTTAATGATAGCTTAGATATTAATATATTTGCAAAATTAACAGCTGTGCTTTAAACACAAGCATGAAAATCATATGATATATTACTTGTTGAAAGATGAAACTTATGATATCAATTCTGAGATAAGTGAACCAGTGATACGAAAATTGAAACATGGATTAAGCTATGGTACCAAAAGTAAGATTATCCCATCGTTTTGATTGCTTGTTTGTTGAATAGTGAGATCCCCACGTTGTAGGTCTGGCTTTACAATATCGGATTTGGAAGTCTGATTTACACAGTTGAGAAGGTCTGTGATGGTTCAGGCGAAGACCCTACCTGTAGCAGGCAAGTATTCGCTTCACTTCTCTTATACAACATTTTTGGTCCTTAAATCCCTTTCAGTTGTTTCTGGATTTGAGCTAAGAATTTAAATTCCAACAATAAATAATAAACTTCACAGAGCATGCTCATATTACGAATCGTTTCAAATTCTTGAACGCCCTTCTTGAAAACCTTTTGCAGATCGGTTAAAGGGAACAGCATATCAGATCACTTGGCATACTATGGTGTTCAAATGGGATGTGAGAGTGAGACATCACGTAAATGCAAAATCGTGACTGATCCTCGTATTGCTGCTTACGCAAGAACCGACACCGATGGAAATCTCATCTTATCAAAACGACCCTCAAATCTTATTTTGAAACTTAGTACGAACCGGCATGATTCTTTGAAGATGTTTTGAGAGAAAATTTCCAGAAACGTTGAGAAGGCTGAGGAAACAAGCTCTTTCAACCTTGTACAGGGTACATTCATTGTTTGTATTTACATTAAAATTCATGTGTATATGTGAATACTAATGTGATTCTGTCCAGTGTAAATAGCCATTGATGTTCTTTTAAATGAAGTCTATTCTTTGGTGTATTGTATTGTATGGTTTAAGAAAAGTAAGATCATGCCGTCAGTTTGATTGCTTGTCTGTTGAATAATAAGGTCCCCATGCCGGATATCAGATTTACAATAAAACTAAATATCAGACTTTGTCGTCTATTCATATCTTTTCACCTTTTTTTGAATGAAACATTGCTCTATTCATATCTTTTCACATTTTTTTGAATGAAACATTGCAAAACAGGGACAGATTCATTCACACGAGTCTTTAGCCAATATGGTATTGTCCAAAACTTCAGCAGTTAAGTATATTAATAGTAAAACCATTACAAATCAAATCTTGCAGAACACAATACATTGAGAACATATTAACAATGTCAATGTTGGGAACAGATAGCTACAAAAGACATTCCCAACCAAAAAGTTTTCTAAAATAAACTACAAAAAACAATACCAAATCATAGAAACTAAGCCTTCGTTCTTTGTTTGTTCTGTGATTCCTTCAGTTCGTTCTCTGACAGTTCAATTCAGAAATTCATAATGCTAGTCCAACCCTAGAGACCCAAAATATAGTGCAATTCCATACATACATCTCACTACAGTATATATATAGGATCAAGGCAAACATAAACCGTGTTTGAATTGCCAAAATAAATCAAATGCTAACCAATATGGAAATAACTCTAACCTTTTCTTTGGGCTCTTTTATCTGTTCAACTAATACTGATATTTTTAGAAGGTGTCCGTACATCATGGCTTCCACCATGGCCGTGACTAACCGAATCGTGTGTTCCAACACGTCGACATGACCCTACGTCGGGTCCGAACTCTTCTGTCGGATTCAATTTAGGGTTTTAGAAAAGGAGGGTGTATGTTACGATTATAAATTTTTTATTAAATCCGTTTTTTAAGAAAAAAAGAATCAATATTCACTACAGTGATTCCGTTTTTCCAAAAGGCGAAAAACCCCAAAATTGTAATACACTCAAAAAAACACACCAAAAGTACACTCAAAAAAAAAAAAACACACACACACACACACACAAATTTTAGAAATTCACCTTTATATTTTATTTTTCTTAATCGTTTGGGCCGATTACTAGGCCCAACAAAAAGAATGAGCCCAGTCAACTAATAAAATATTAAGGGCGAATTACATCTAGGTCCCCTAAGGTTTGCCCTAATTACAAATTAGTCCCTCTTGTTTTGAAAATTACATATTAGTCCCTAAAAACACTGTTTCGCATGAGGTCCCTAGACGCCGTTAGAGTTCCGTTAATTTTGACATGACTACATTGTTGATGTGATTTAGGTAAGGGGTCGTTTTGTAAGAAAATTCATAATTCAGGGACTTTTTTGTAATATTTTTCGGAAATTCAAACGTCAAAATTAACGAAACCCTAACGGCGTCTAGGGACCTCATGCGAAAGAGTGTTTTTTTAACACACACACCCCAAGTGGCCATAGGGATTTGAACCCGAGTCTTTGCCTTCGAGAATCAATCCTCAAACCACTTGGCCAAAAATCCCAGGGTGAATTACATCTAAACCGCAAATGAGTTTTTAAATAACAAAACACCACTATATTTAGATTAAATAACATGAGACATCCAAATGAATTTTAAAATTACAAACGACCCTTTCTCCGTTATAATTTTTTATAATTTCGTCCAAAATTTTAATTTAAATGAGTTTTTAAAACACAAAATATCCTAAAAAATGAGTTTTTATATCTATATCTCAAATGAATACAAAAGTTTTTAAATAATTTTTTAATGGATAGAGGGTCATTTATAATTTTAAAATTTATTTGGGAGTTCAATGTTAACCACTATAAATGTGAGGGTCTTTTTTTATTTAAAAACTCATCTAGAGGCTAGAGGTAAACAAATCAAATCTGAAAATAATAAATTAAAGTTAAAATTATTAGAATGACCTTTCGGTCTATCGACTTTAGACTCTCTTATTTTCTTTACTTTTATTTCTTATTTTTACTACTTAGTTTCAACTATGTGTCTCAAATTATTTAATAAGAATAATAAATTTCTTTCTCTAGAAGGGAAAATTTGAAATACCTCCCCATCAGTTTGGACTTTGCTTCCCATAAAATTATATAACATAATAGGATATAAATACTGCATTAGAACATTTTAGTACTATATTTTATGAAAATTACACAACATATTTTGAGAGGTATTTTAAGTGAAAATCATACAACATTTTACCAAAATGAGGAGTTAAGTAAAAATATGTTGTCCAATTGAGAGTTTATCCACATTACCCGTCGCTAGAATCTTTTTATTTTACAAACCTAGAATTGATATCAAGGATTTTGTATCCTAAAATTGGTGAAAAGAAGAAAAGAAGTGCAAGGTCCATAAATTCGACAAAATAGATTACAAAATCAAGAATTAAATTCAAAACTACCCACGTCCCACCTAAATCATACTTCATACTTATAGGTCCACCAATGTTTACCTTATAATCTAATAATATATAAACTTAGATATAAACTACTATTTTTGTTTATTTTGGTTAGAAAGTGCTTGAAAAGGTGTACAGAAGCTTCTGTATATATTTCAACAGTTTTTACCAAACCATGGAAGCACCACAACCCAAATACAAGATCTTGATGTTCACATGGTTGGCTCATAAGACACATTCCCATTTCTTGAACTAGCCAACAAACTCTCCGACTACAATTTCCACATCCACTTCTGTTCCACAGCCATAAACCTTGATTGCATCAAACAAACCTTGAACAAACAACATCCATCATCATCATCATCTTCCCACGACGGTTACTCGATAGACCTCGTCGTTGTCGAAATCCATCTTGCCGTCGCTTCCCGATCTTCCCCCACACTACCGCACAACCAAAAACATACCACCCCACCTCATGCCTACTACCCTCTTAACAGCCTTTCAAATGTCAAGCTCCAATTTTTCCACCACAATCAACCACTTAAGCCCGGATTTACTCATCTGGTCTGCCAAGATTGCCCTCGTCGCGAGGCGTTCCTTCTGTCTTCTTCTCCATGTCGGGATCGACCCCGCTTTCATTCTTTCACCATTTCCACACACACAAGAATTTTGACTCTTTCCCCTATCCATCCCTATGCCTCACTGATTACGAGAAAAGGGACGTCGCCTCCATAGGTGAAACGATCAAAGCCGATGATGCGGACGAGGGCTTTTGCTTATCCAAGAATCAAATTGAAGAAGTGGCAAAAGGGTTGGAGATGAGCAGTGTGAACTTCATATGGGTTGCTAGGCTAGCTACCCTTTGGCAGTGAGATTATATTGAAGCACTAGGACTGGCCCCGGATCCAGAAGTAGACTTGATCCGTCTACAATTACAGCCGGTTGAAGATTAACTCAATCAGGTCTAGTGCATTTGGTTTAAATCAGCTATTTGGGCCTAATCTTACCACAAATAACTTCTTAGTGCTCTTAATAGCAACCTTAAAATTCTCCAGAGTCTCCTGGTGATCTCCCCATGAATTAATATCAAATCATCTTGCCACTGCAGAACACATAAAGACTAAGAACTACACAGAGATCAAAGCAAACTCCCAAAATAACAACAGAAATACAAGACTGATTTGTTACCCAACATCCAAGACGAAATCAGCATCATCTTTGTCATTGCAGCTAAGAAACTCTGCACAACCACACACAAAGTCGCTCATGCAAACCCCAAAACGGATCATGAAATTTTTAGCAAGATGCTTATTGACGTTAGCAAGCCCTTTCTTCATAGTTCATGGCTTCCTGGAGCTCAACAACCTCCTGTTTCAGGAGGGCATCCGATGATTCTTCGAGAGACATTTTTCCCAGCTTGATTTACGTTTTCTAGGTTTAGGGTTTAAATAAGTGCGCTACCGCTACAGTTGCCGCCACTTAAATTTTTGAATTTTGAAAGTGGTAAAATTGGTCACACGTGTGAATTATCTTATTGGTTTTGAGAGCAAATTACAATTTTTTCTCCAATAGGATTAGACCTTTTATTATTTTAGTCTCACATTTTTTAAATTAGACGCGTTTAGTTCTATTATTTTGAAAAAGTTGGAATTCTAGTTTCATCCGTCAAATAATTGATTGAAAAATGTATTTTTTTTCGTTAAGTGCATTTTGAAAACTCCCATAAAAACCAACTTAATGAATAATAACTTTTTTCCCAAATTGTACTTAACAGCAAAAAAGTATATTTTCCATCAATTATTTGATGGATGAGACCAATGTTTTCAAAACCGGACTGGACCGGCCGGTTCGACCGGTGATCGGTGCCTAGTCCGGTCCGAACTACCCTACAAAACCAGTGTGAACCGGACCGGTATAGGGTCGGAAAACCGGCCGGTTAACCGCCGGTTTTGGCCCCGTGAATCGGACCGGACCGGCGGTTCACTTAATTTTTATTTTTATTTAAAAAAAAAAAAACTTAAAATTCCAACATCCTTTAACCTTTTTTGAGTGTTAGAAAACGTTTTTTGCACACTTACAATTCTCAAATCCCAAATTTAAAATCACAGGCCTCAAATTAGACGTTAAACACTTGAATATGGCTCTTTTATTCTAATATTGAACTATATTATATATTATATTTTTAATTTTAACATATTATTATATATATATATATATATATATTATTAAAAATAATATTTTTATTTATGACGTCATACCGGTTCGACCGGTGACCAGTAAGGCTGCCGCTTTGATCTCCGATCCGCTTTTGAAAACATTGGATGAGACTAAAATTGTAACTTTTTCAAAATAATGTGACTAAATATGTCTAATTTCAAAAATATAAAACTAAAATTGCAGAATATCTGATGCTATTGGACTAAAAATGTAATTTGCTCTAATTTTGATCAATCATCAATTTTAATTTAATTTCAAATGGTTCGTCTCGGCTCGACCCTCGGAAATGGACAATAGAACCATAATAAAATAAAATATATAATATTATTTACTTCATTGGGCTCTATTTCATTTAGGGCTGTCAATGGATCGGATTTTAATCCGAATTAGATCCGAATCCGATCCGATTATATCCGTTGCATAAAAAAGTTCGATGGATTATATCCGATTATAAATATTCGATATTCGAAATAAATGGAACGAATTTGAAATTAATGAATCCGATCCATTAGAGATTTGAATCCAATATTGTATTAAATTAATTATTTTTATATATTATATACTATTGTTTATTAGGTAATAATTTAGTTAGGGTAGTAATAATTTAAATATAATAATTGTTTTTTCATCCGGTTGTCTTAAACGAGTCGGATTTTTTATACGGATTATCCAATCCAATAACACTCGGATTCGGAAACTGGATCCTGCTATCCGATTCGGAATCGGAAATTTCGAACCGATCAGAATCCGAATCCGACCAGTTGACAGCCCTTTCATTTATTTTGTTTGGGCCGCCGAATACAGCTGGGCCCTTAAGGCTTTGTTTGGGAAACTTGAAATCGCAGCCATTTTCAACTTTCATAACTCTTCTTCCCCTCTCTCTCTACGAATGTATGAGAAAATGAAAGCTATTGGAGTAATAACGAAATCACGCAGATTGGCTAGGGTTTTGATAAACCCTTTGCCCAGTGTTTTGAATTCAGCTGGAAGAGTTAATTCTTCTCAGTTTGTCGAATTACCTCTTGAAAATGGCGGTGATTTCAGCTGCTCTTCTCCTCCGTGCCGCCGCTTTCACTCCGCCGCTGCTTTGTTCTCAGGTACGTTCTAATAGCATTTGGGTTTCAATGGTGAAAAGAGAATGACGATGATAGTGTACCAGAGAAGTCATGAAATTAGTTCAAAATGAGAAGATTTCGAGTTATGGAGGTAGTTGCGTGGTGCTTTTGTTTGTGCTGTATGTGTATGTGAGGTTGTTCTTGCTATTCTCCTATTCTCCAAGGGCAAGGTTTGGCTTGTCCCTAATGAATGCAATGAAATCTCCATGGTCAATTCCCGTATGTTCTGACCTCTTCAATTCGATCCCTCATATGTTATTAGTTTCTCTGAGATCTGATTAATTTGGCTAGTTGATCATTGTATCCTTCTTCTTTAGCTCTCTCTCCTTTAGCAGTTTATTTCTGGCTGAATTTGATTTGCTTTCCGTTTTATCGTTTCATGGCTACTTGTGGGTTTTACCTAATAGATGCTGTTTGTTTATCTAAAATTGAGCTGATCAGCGTTTAGTAAACCGGTGATTTCGACGGATTTGTTTGGAGCGAAATGATTTAGTCTCATCAGTTTTCATTGGTTTTGGTTTAATGCCGGAAATAGTCTCTGATGGCTATTTTCCGTTTTAAAATGGTAAATTTTGCTTAATTATTCATTCTGAGTTCTATTGCGGAACTTGTTACTTTAGTGGCTGTAGTAATTTAGTTTTTACGCATTTGTATTGTAATTTTGATTTAGGTGGGGGCAGAAGTAATTGGAGAATAGGAAACAGATGTGATGCATCAATTCTGTTGTCAATGGGAAATGATTCTATGATTGAATGTGAAACGTGCAGGGAATGCCAAGGAAAATCCTTCTGTAATTGGGCTGAAAGATCAAATAGTTAGATCGCAAATTCCATTATCATCGATGGTGATGCCAATTAGATTGTTTTCTTCAGAAACACAAGGGGCTGAAAATGATTCTGCAGGTGGTTGTTAATTAAATCTGCGTTTCCCCTGTTTGGAAAATTTAAGTGATGTGTTGTGAATGGCAATTTTGTTTTTTTTTTAGATGCTGAGACGGTGAAGGGAGTGTATGATAAGTTGTTGCACTCTGTGGCGGAGAAAAGAACTGCACCTCCGAATGCTTGGTTGTGGTCTCTGGTAGCGAAATGTTCTACTAATGAAGACATTAAGCTCCTATTCGATATATTGCAGAAACTTCGTGCATTTGTTAGTGGTTTATTTGTTTCGATGCTCTGTAGTTAGTTAATCACTTCTATTTGAAATTTGTGTAAGTATGTTTATTGTTGTTGTGAACTGCAGAGACTCTCCAATCTACGGTTAGCAGATGATTTTAACCCTGCACTTTGCAGGGAAGTTACAAAGGCCTGTGTTCGTGCAGGAGCCATTGACTTTGGTTAGAATAAAATGGCATCCCTTTCAAATTTGGTTTTTGGTGATTGGTTATAATTGTGCTAAATGGATATTTAAATCAGTCGTATAAAAAAGGTTATGATGACATCTAAATATTTATTACTCTTATGGAATAAGGTAAGAAGGCCCTTTGGAAGCATAATTTATATGGACTGACTCCCGACATTGGATCTGCGCATAATCTTCTGGTACATAGTGCTCCATTGAGATTTGTTTGTCCGTTTTGTGTCTGCACTTTTATCTAGAGATGAACACTAATAGTTTCTTGGATGCAGTTGCATGCTAAACAACATAATGAGGTGAAACTAATGGTTGAAGTAATGAAACTTGTGAAGAAGAATGATCTACCTTTGCAACCTGGTACGGCAGATATAGTCTTCAGGTATACATTTCATTTTCCATCCAAGAACTTTCTTTTTTATATTTTCTCTATATTTATACGAGTTTGTACGTCATTTTCCTTTTTGCAGCATTTGTTGCAGCACAAACAGATGGGATTTGATATCTAAATATGGAAAAAGGTTTGTGAAGTCTGGAGTAAGACTTAGACAGACCTCCTTTGAGTTATGGATGGAATTTGCTGCTAAAAAAGGTCTTTACACATGATGTATTTCTCTCCTTGGAGTCCAGTTTCTGTTTCTTGATTTATGCTTTATTTGCACTCTAGTGAACTCATGCATTTACTCTGTAGGTGACGTTGACTCCTTATGGAAGATTGAAAAGTGGAGATCAGAGGCTATGAAACAGCATGGTCTTTCAACTGGGTTTTCCTGTGCCAAGGTAATTCTTCTGTAGTGGCGTGAAACTTATTCCTCTGCTATTGAGAGTCGTGAGGCTTTTATCGAACCCTGAATAGCCTGCTGATTTTTTCAATGTTTCGCATGATCCATACTTATCTTGATGGTTTTGCTTTAGGGTTTCCTTCTCGAGCATAAACCTGAAAGTGCTGCTGCAGTTCTTCAGGAATTAAATCAGGTAATTTTTTCTTGATTCCGCTGTAAATGATAATTCTTTGTTTTAGCTTTCTTCCCTGCATGCAAAATTCTGTATTATCAACGTTGTTGTTATTAAATGTCATTTCTGTGTCCAGACTCTATCCGATGCAAGAAAGCCGGGTATTGTAGTTGAACTTCAAAAGTTAGTCAGTGAGTGGCCTTTGGAAGTTGTAAAGAATCAAAAGGATGAGAATAGAAAGGTATTCCTACTTCACATAAGCACATTTTTAGATGCATTAGAAAAATACACATTCCTACTTCGCTTTGTAATATAATTTAGTGACAAGCAAATTATCATATCTTTCCCAAGGCCCTATGGTTTGGCCGAGCACATGATGATCATGAATTTAAGGTCACATTGACCAAGGGAAAAATACGGTATTCATAAAAGAAATTAGAGATTGATACATAATGTATGTTCAGTGAGAAGGGAAGTTTTTGTCATTTCTCACACCTCAGGATATATGCAAGTGTAATTATCTCCATACTTACTCCATTTGCTGGAATTATGTTTTGTTGTCTTTGCCAGGCATTTGCTGCAACATTATACAATGATATTTCTTTGCTGATCAACGCTTTACCAAGCTTGGGTGTGGATGCGAATGTTAGCATGCAAGATTTTACAGGAAAAGAAGCACTTGTCTCGTAGAACGTTCGAATGATGCTTCTCAAAGATATTCGCTCAAATGGCGAAGAAACAACGTTTGGCCTCTCCATTTTTGGTCAGGCTTTTAGAGCTTGCAGAAATAATGCA
Organism: Lantana camara; assembly: GCA_037501455.1. Taxonomy (NCBI): domain Eukaryota; kingdom Viridiplantae; phylum Streptophyta; class Magnoliopsida; order Lamiales; family Verbenaceae; genus Lantana; species Lantana camara. The sequence continues at coordinate 107,432,855 of CM074859.1, read as the reverse complement.
CATCCAATAGTTTATTTTCCTCTAAAGTTTTGCAGTGAAATTCTCTCTCTCTGATGTAAGAGCTGTAAGTTTTGAGATAGACACACGTCTTTCCCATTGTTCTTTTAGCAGTTAGTCATTTATCAAACAAGCTATCTATTTCCTTCTTGCTTCTACATGAAATAGTTAAATATAAATTAATAGGAAAAATTACATCCACCTATCCTTAGGTTTGGTCTAATTACAACTCTATCCCTATTCTTTGTGTATTTATCATATAGTTCCTATACTTTACATTTCGTTTGAGGTCCCTTGTGTCTGTTAGAGTTTTGCTAGGTTGTTCAGTTGTTCTTTTCAAATTTCAAAAAGTATAGGGATTTTTTTGTTATTAAAAAGAAACTGTTGAGATGTAATTGTAATAAATTCAGGGATAATTTAGGAAGGATAACTGATCAATCTAATGGAGTCATAATGGAAGTCAGGATCTCAAACGGAATATAAAATTTAGGGATTATATAATAAATAAACACAAAACAGGGATTGAGTTGTAATCAGGTCATACTTGATAGGGATTGAGTTGTAATCTGGAATCAGGCTATAGTTGATGTAATTTTCCAATGGAAACTTTACCTTATAATCTAGTATATGCATTAATGTCAAACTTTGTGATAAATTTATTTATTTATTTATTTATTTTTTTGAGTTTTGGAGGTGCTGAAATGGGTGGGTGCGGTGTAGGCAAAAATTGTTTTCTGCACCCAACAATTTATTATTGTCATAAATTTTTTGCCGACACTAACATGGACAAAAATTCATAAACATATATAAATGTTTTTTATGACATGGTTGAGCCATGTGTAAAAAATTACGATTTAGATCAGAAGAGGGCTTCTAATGTGATTCTTCAAACTATTTATTTTTGTTATCCTTGTTTTCTTGCTTCTAGTATTGTGTTTTTTTTCTAAATGAGATAGGAAATATGGCCCGTTTTCATTCTCATAATAAAACCTGCAATAAATTAAAGAAAACACTACCTGAATTTAAAATTTGACTAATTGTCGTAAAGAAATGAAGTAGACCTACAAGTTCTCGCCATCTAAAAATGGTGTCAAACAATTATCATAGTCACATTTAGATGTTGTTTTACCTAATAATTGCCCCACAATTAGCAATATTATATCTTGAAATTCCATCTTTACATTTGAATGAATATGTGGGTACATTGAAGGTATTCAAATGTAACGACTTTATATCTTGTAGTTTAGTTAAATTTCCAGATACCGATTATTGCCATGGTTATGGGTGAGAGGGGATTGATATCAAAAATTTAGAGTTCCTCGAACCCGAACCGGGCTGAACAAGTTTGAGCCGAACCTGGAGCCAGAAATAAACCTGAAAGTGCTGCTGCAGTTCTTCAAGAATTAAATCGGGGAATTTTTTTTCTTGATTCCACTGCTGTTGCATTCACACTCAATATGTAAATGATAATAATTCTATGTTTTAGCTTTCTTTGCGGCACATAAAACTCTGTTTTATCAACAGTAGTGCTGATGCAAAAAAGCCGAGACTCTGTTTTATCAACAGTATTGCTGATGCAAAAAAGCCGAGTATTGTAGTTGAACTTCAAAAGCTAGTCAGTGAGTGGCCTTTGGAAGTTATAAAGTATCAAAAAGACGAGATCAATAGAAAGGTATTCCTACTTCTATATACTCAAATTGAGGTCTGATGTTGAACTTGATCTTTGTCTCTCACAAGCACAATGTCAAATGCATTAGAAAAGGGACACCTCGTCGAACTCCATCCGCCATCGCTTCCCGATCTTCCCCCACACTACCACACACCAAAAACATCCCACCCCACCTCTTAAAAGCCTTCCAAATGTCAAGCTCCAATTTTTACACCATAATCAACCACTTAAGCCCGGATTTACTCATCGTAGAAAAGGGACATGTCCTCCATAGGTGAAATGGCTTTTGCTTCGGGTTTTTAGACGGTCTCATGAGATCGTTCTCATAAAGAGCTATAGAGGGATCGAGGGTGGAGTATGTTTCTAGTTTATGCAGCAGGAAGATTCTCCCTGTTGGTCCAGTGATCACGAAAATGGCGATTAGAACATGGATTGGGTAAATGAGAGAGATGAATCCTCAACTCTGTACATTTCATTTGGGAGATGAATCCAGAAGTAGACTTGATCCATCAGATTAACTCAATCAGGTCTAGTGCATTTGGTTTAAAATCAGCTATATGATGCTGATTGTCATTGCAGGTAAGAAACTCTGCACAACCACACACAAAATCAAAATCGCTCAGATCTCTACAAATCATGAAATTCCACCAAAAACGAAAACAACAAACACATCCACATATGTCAATACAAAAAGATTAAACTCCCAACTTTCGAGTCCTTTTAAATCTCCTTCAAAGCCTCCTTCCCCGCTTTCCTCCGCTTAATTGCAACATCCTCCTTTTGAGCCTCCTCGGCGGCTTTCCTCCGCGTAATTGCAACATCCTTTTTAGCCTCCTCGGCGGCTTTCCTCCTAATTTCAGCCTCCTTTTTGGCCTCCTCCCGCGTAATTGCTATCTCCTTTTTAATATTTTCAATATCCTCATCCTGTTTCTGGATGTGAGCCTTCAATTTCTGGTTCTCTTTCTTCACCAATTCCTGTAGCTCAGCAACCTCCTGGATGTGAGCCTTCAATTTCTGGTTCTCAGCACTCTCTTTCTTCACCAATTCCAGTAGCTCAGCAACCTCCTGTTTCAATGATTCTTCGAGAGACATTTTTCCCACTCTGATTTTTTATTTTCTAGGTTTAGGGATTATATAAGTGCTTTACTGCTACAATTGCCGCCATTTAAATTTTGAATTTTGAATGTGGTAAATTGGCCTGCGTGGGAAGTACCTATTAATCTTCTCAGAAAGCGTTTGATATCTAATATTAGGTTAGATTAGTCATTTTCATCTCACTTTTATGTTTGATATTAATGATTAAAATTCTCACTTTTCAGCGATTAAGTTGTGATTCTCATCGCAGCCGGGGGGGTGGGATTAACTCTTGTTGCTCCATTCAATATCTCATAATTTTTCTTTTACCAATAATATCCTCATTTTTTTGTGCCCGTGTATCAACCGAATAAACTTGAAATCAGTTAACAATCACTTCTAATTTGGAGTTATTGGACAATATAATAAAACATAAAATGGATCGGAATTTGATAGAAATTACTATACAAAATCAAAGCTTAAATAAGTTACTTTTATTTCAATTAAAAATCTCCAGTGGATATTCTTTTTTATTATGACCATACATGTTTACCCTTTATTTTAGAGGTTGAATTAAGGGCAAAAGAGTCATTCTTTTATACAATAGGAAGAATCTAACGTATCAAACAAGAAGCTAAAAAATGACAATTAAATCATATTTGAGTAATTTCATATATCAAACGGAAGATGTAATAACCTTATTAAATGGGGAAAGTCCATCTCATGTATCAAACACCCTCACTATTTTATTTATAACTAGCGACTCTACACACTCTATGCGCAGGCAAATAATTAAATTATTATTATTTAAATATATATTAAATTAAATTATTCATATTAATATTTATTTTATAATTATTTTGATATAATTATAATAAAAAGATAATTAATATGAGATTAGTAAAAAATAATATAACAAAGATTTTTTTTTTAATGTTAAAAAATATGGAAAAAGAATAAAAATATATAATAAATAAAATTAGAATGGTACGAGAATTGAAGGAAAAAAAAATAATAGTGAAATATAAATTAATAAGAAAAATTACATCCATCTATTCAATAGGTTTGCAATGTCATTTATCAAACAAGTTATCTATTTCCTTCTTGCTTCTACATGAAATAGTGAAATATAAATTAATAGGAAAAATTACATCCATTTATCCTTAGGTTTGGCCTAATTATAACTCAATCCCTGTTCTTCGTGTATTTATCATATAGTTCATATGATTTACGTTTCGTTTAAGAATATCCCTAACGTCTGTTAGAATTCTGTTAGGTTGGTCAGTTGTTCTTTCCAAATCCCAAAAAATATAAGGATCTTTTTGTTATTAAAATGAAATTATAGAGATGTATTTGTGATAAATTCGGGGGCAATTTGAAAATGATAACTGACCAATCTAACGGAACCATAATGGACCTCAGAATCTCAAACGAAATGTAAAGTTTACGGACTATATGGTAAATAAACAAAGAATAGGAATCCGATTGCAATTATGCGGTACCCAAGAGTAAGTTGATGTAATTTTCCCAAATCGGTATGATATCATTGCATGGAAACTTTACCTTATAATAATCTAGTATATGCATCACTGTCAAACTTTGTGATAAATTATTATTATTGTTAATTTTGTTTTGGAAGTGCTGAAATGGTCTACCTGCCGGCCGGCGTTGCACCCACCGCCGCGGGCCACCCTATATTTTCAATAATTTTTGCTGACACTAACATAGACAAAAATTCAAATATATATATATAAACGCACATACTTTCCTTCTTCTTTATTTAATTTGCTCTATTGTCTTTTTAGGAAGTAGCTAGGAACACAGATTTTGTGTGTGTTTGTGAGAGAGAGAGAGATCTCTGCACCTAACCATGGAAGCAAAACAACCAAGATTCAAGATCTTGATGTTCCCATGGTTAGCTCATGGACACATTTTCCCATTTCTTGAACTAGCCAAGCAGCTATCCAACAATAACTTCCACATACTCTTCTGTTCCACAGCCATAAACCTTGATTCCATCAAACAAGCCTTGAACAAACAACATCCGTCATCGTCATCGTCATCGTCTTCCCACGACGATTACTCGATAGAGCTCGTCGAACTCCACCTGCCATCGCTGCCGGATCTTCCTCCACACTACCACACAAACCAAGAACATACCACCCCATCTCATGCCTACCCTCTTAAAAGCCTTTCAAACGTCGAGCTCCAACTTTTCCGGCATAATCAGCCGCTTAAGCCCGGACTTGCTTATCTTTGATGCATTTCAGCCCTGGTCCGCCAAGGTCGCCTCGTCGCGAGGGATTCCTTCCGTCTTCTTCTCCACATCAGGATCGGCACCGATTTCATTCTTCCATCATTTTTACACACACAAGAGTTTTGACTCTTTCCCTTATCCATCCATATACCTCACTGATAGTGAGAAGAGGGATGTCGCTTCTGCAGGCGAAACGATCAAGGTTGACGATGGGGATGAGGGTTTCTGTTTCGGGGTTTTTAAACTGACTCATGAGATTGTTCTCATAAAGAGCTATAGAGGGATTGAGGGCAAGTACATGGAGTATCTTTCTAGTTTGTGCGACAAGAAGATTCTCCCTGTTGGTCCACTTATTACACGTGCCAGTGATCACAAAAACCGCGATTCGAATGTCGAAGGGATCATGGATTGGCTAAATGAGAGAGATGAATCCTCAACTCTGTACATTTCATTTGGGGGTGAGAACTACTTATCCGAGGATCAAATCCAAGAAGTGGCAAGAGGGTTGGAGATGAGCCATGTAAACTTCATATGGGCTGCTAGGTTACCCTTTGGGAGTGAGATTGTATTGGAGGAGGCTCTGCCGGAAGGGTTTTCCGACCGGGTTAGAACGAGAGGGCTAATCCTGAAGGGGTGGGCCCCTCAGGCGGCGATTTTGGCTCATTCAAGCGTGGGCGGTTTCATGAGCCATTGCGGGTGGAGTTCCATCTCAGAGAGTCTTTATTTCGGTGTTCCGGTGGTGGCCCTGCCTTTGAAGCTCGACCAACCGGTGAATTGCCGGCTGCTGGTGGAGGCCGGTGTTGCTGCGGAGGTGAGGAGGGATGCGAATGGAAGTTTCGACGGAGGAAGTGTGGTGGAAACTATAAATAAGGTGTTTGCGGGGGAGAGTGGAGAAGGGTTTAGGAGAAGAGCTAGGGAGATGAGTGAGAAGATGAAGATGGAGGAGGGAGAAGCAATTCTTGAAGTAGCTGAGGAGTTGTCAAGACTCTGTAAGAAGAAATGAGCAATGTGTTTGGAGGACACTTCTAAAAATACGTATTATGTTTTGTCATAAACTATAAGTTCTCATTTTCCGACCAATAACATAGCCATCATAAAAATATCCACTATAAATCACAAATCGAAACATTCACATCTCATAATTTATAAATCAAAGTGTTCACCTGTTCACCTCTTATAATCTACACAAACACACACACGCACACAAATTCTTAAAATACTACGTACATTTTTTGACCGGCAACCTAGCCCCTAATAAAATCTTCATATAATTCATAACCTTTACTCTCGATTAACTCTCTATTCATTCCCCAACTAAATCAAGTTTATTTTGCGTTCGAATAAGGTGCGCACTATTAAAGTGTAAAGACCTCCGACCAACCGTAACTACATCCCCAGACACTCGAACACAAAACTTCCGGTTAGTCTAACGTCTTTTGTAGAGGTTCACGATTCCAATCATCACGAGCAAGAAGAACACCACCGAGGCTGCAACCGAGAACCCTAACGTGACGGCACCTTGATTGCAGAATTTGTCGATCACATTGCACACTTTGTTCCATCGTAGGTGCGAGTTTCCATTTTTGCTTATAAGGCCAACGGCGAGACTAGAAAAGAGTGGCACCACTAGTCCACCACCATTAGGTCAAAGACGACGATGATCATAGTGACAACTCCTTTTGTTTTGCCTTTATTCATCAATATCACGAGTGATCGATGAAATGACTGACCTACGAGTTTAGACGAGAATTATTGGCATAGATGACCAACTATATCTGCATTATTCAAGAAAACGATGAGGAGGGACATTTTTGTCACTTAATAGAAAATTCGGAGTGCAAATAACAATTTTTCGAAAATAATTATTTAACTTATCACGTCGAAAATTTGAACTTAACGAGATTAAAATAGAATTTAATGGGACTATATATCCACCACGTATGTGCTTAGGTGGATAGGGTCAAGTGTGTTGAATTATTATATATAAACTAGTTACAAACCCACTTGTTTCCTCTGATTTTGATGTTTTGTGAAATAAAATCTTTTTCTTTAAATTGGCAAAAAAAAAAACCCAATGGTTATAACATCAATCGGCCTGCTCGTTTCATGTGACAGAAGAGATGGTGGTCGTGAGGCGGTGGTCGGCCGGATTTGAGGCTGGAGGCTACTTTGCTGGCGGAAAGAGGTGCACCGACGGGGTGGTGACTGTAGGCAGTTTTATGAGCCATTGTGGGTGGAGTTCCATCACAGAAAGTTTGTATTTCGGTGTTCCGGTAGTGGCTCTGCCTTTGAAGCTCGACCAGCCGGTGAATTGTTGAAATACTATATATAATGTCGTATTATGTTTTGTCATAAAGTGTAAGTTCTCATTTTCCGGCCAATAACATAGTCACCGTAAAAATATACGATACAAAACACATATCCAAACATTCATAAATCATAAATCATAAATCAAAGCGTTCGCCTCTTATAATCTACACAAACACACACACGACACACAAATTCTTAAAATACTACGTACATATTTCGACTAACAACCTAGCCCCTAATAAAACCTTTCATATAATTCATAACCTAGTCCTAAACTCTATTCGTTCCCCAACTAAATCACGTAATTTATTTTGCATTAATCGAATAAGCTCGCACGGATAAGGTGTAGAGACCTCACTCGCACTATCAAAGTGTAAAGACCTGCGACGAATAATAATTATACATTCCCTAACACTCGAACACAAGACTTCCAGTTAGCCTAACGTCCTATGTAGAGGTTCACGATTCCAATCTTGACGAGTAAGAAGAACACCAACGAGGCCACAGCCGAGAACCCCAACGCGACTGCGCCCTGATTGCAGAATCTGTCGATCACATTGCACACTTTGCTCCATTGTAGGTGCGAGTTTCCATATTTGCTTATAAGGCCAACGGCGAGGGTGGCCCCAAGACTAGAAAAGAGTAGCACCACCACCATTAGGTCAAAGACGACGATGATCATAGTGACAACTCCTTTTGGTTTGCCTCTATTTATCAATATCAGCAGTGATGAAATCACTGCATATAGACATGATATGGCATTCACCACCACAAAGTACCTAAAAGATTTGAAGAGGAACTATTAGCAAAGATAAACAACTATAGATGCATAACAAATGGTGTAACTTTCTAATGCACCGATGTTTTGTCGGACACTCGTATCCTACACTTCTCACATGGAAAATTCACAAAAAAATCCGTGTCGTGTTCATGCTGTCGTATCCGTATCCATGCAACATATGTGTAACTTAATGATTCAATACTATGTTAGTTTAATTAGAGATTTCGTCAAAAACTAAAAACAATCCCGGCTTGTTCTTCTTACGAAATATTTGGGTATTTGTTATACAGCTACTCAGATAGTGATGATCAGGTGTTGACGCTAGTGAAGTTACGTGTAACACCAAAGGATACGAAGGGAAAGTCGTATCATATGTAGATTATATGATGATGACATATATAGATATGCATTATTTTAGCTAGTGGAAATTAATGAGTGTATTATGATGATTGTGAGTTGTGACAAATAATCAACTAGCCAAATCTACTTCTAAGGGTAAAATAATATTAATTAATGTGGTGGGTGGAAAATAATAATGTATATATGACTATGACATCTGGCTAATGAAAGGTTATATTTAAGATCACAAAGTTAGTCCAAGGGTAATTTGGACCCAAAAATCGCTTGACTAAACACTACTAAAAAACTACCCTTTTAGGAGCGTGTCATCGATGGCTGATTAGTAACCGATCAGGTGATTAATATTTTATATATATATATATATAATTATTAATTATCAATTCGTGTCTGCATAAAATCTAGTTAGAAAATAATTACTAATAAATTATTAATTTTGTGACTTAATTTTAATCGGTCATTAACAAAAAGAGGATTTCCTAAGTTAATAAAATGTGATTAATGAAATTTTAGGTAAAATAACTAATAAAATATTAGACATAAATATGCTCAACCTTATGATCGATTGGGCTAACAGAGATTGGTTTAAATGATTAATGGATTTATTCTCGAGGACAAGGTTTCGGATTCAAATTCCACTTGGGTGTATATGAGTTAAAAAAAAGAAAAAAAACTTATGATGGCTTGGACCTAGGCTAGAAGTTTTGTTTGTCTATTTTTCTTATTTTTATTTTTTATTTTTGGTGAAAGTTTGTCTAAATAAATAAAAGAAATATTGTTTATAAAAATATTAAGTAATATGCTAAAATTATCATGAATAATGTGCATTGATGATTATCATTTCTAGTTTTTTTCATAATCATAATTTTATAAATGAAATTCATAATAGCACATGTTAATTATAATTTTTTTTTTTAAAATGACCTTTCAAAAAAAAAAAAAAAGTTAAAAATGATAGTTTATATATATGTAAGTCTCCATGGAAAATTTACATATATTTATCATTAATATTATTGAATTTATAATATCATAATCGTCACGCAAAAAAAAAAAAAAAAAAAAAAAAAAAAACTCTGCCATTAACTATATAAATGAAAATAACTTTCGTATTATCTCTAGGAGGAAATTACATTTTTTTTTTCCAAACAGGATCAAACTTTTTGCAATTTTAGTCTCATATCTTTGAAATTAGACATATTTAGTCTCATTATTTTGAAAAAAATACAATTTTAGTCCCATCTACCAAATAATCGATGAAAAATATATTTTTTTTTTTCGTCATTAAGTGCAATTTGGAGGAAATTTTATTGTTCACTAGGTTGTTTTGTGGGAGTTCGCTTAGTAATACCTCATTTTAGCATTGTATTACCTTAATGAAAGTGATTTAGAGTCATTCTTCAAAATTGATTCAGGATGACAAAATGGGGTATTAATAAGCAAACCTCGCAAAAAACAACCTAATGATCAATAACTTTTCCCCTCAAAATACACTTAACGAAAAAAATACATTTTTCAATCAATTATTTGACGAATGAGACTAGAATTACAACTTTTTCAAAATAATGAGATTAAATATTTCTAATTTAAAAAATACAGTACTAAAATTACAAAAGAATATGGAACCAAAAACTTAATTTGCTCTATCTCTAGACATCAGAACGTTAAACTAAAATCTTTCTTACAACCTGAATAAAATAATCATTGCATTGCATTCTGGAATATTAGTAATATATATATACACACACATACATATATATATATATATTGTTATTAGGATCGACTTACACAAAGGCCGAGATGTCATGCCACTTAGCGGTGACCGGAATATTCACCGGCGGCAACGCCGGCACCAGCGTCACCGCCACCGTCGTTGTCTGCTTGTCCACGCCGAGAACCACCGTCGCTGCTAGGCTGAGCGCCGCCGCCACCACCCTGAAAAACAAATCCCATCTTCTGATGATTCTACTTGTATTATTAACAGCCAATTTCTCTCCATCATTACTCTCAATCATTCTACTGCCACTGTTATCTTGAGACTCCATTTTCTTGTTTCTGATTTTGGTGAAAATATTAAAAACAAGAAAGGTATATCGTGTGAAGAAAATAATGAAATTGAATTGGAATATATAGTGGAAAGTGGTAAAAATGACGAAATTTATTTTTTGGCTGTTAGGGACGTAGGAAGAAGTGCATGAAGTCGAACTAATTAATTAACGCATTTATGGTGGGTGGGGGTCCTAATTGGATTGGATTTCCTACTATATTTTTTGCTTCATCTTCAACTTCATTCATCGATACATGCTAATATTGATAGACGGTTGAGATTAAAAAAGAGGATCAAAACACTTGACGTGTATCGATAAATAAAGCAGAAGATGTAGCAGGAAAATATAGTAAGAAATCCGATCGAAATTGCAAGTTGTGTTTGTCTATATATATACTGGCACCACTTGGGAAATTCTTGTATGCACACTCTATTATTTTAATTTAAAAAAATAAATAAAAGATTAAAAAAATTCAAAAATAAAAAATATATATCTTTTTCATTAAAATAATAGGGATGTATCCACCGGGACCTACACTCGGTGCATACAAGAATTTCCCGGTACCACTTCAACTAGAATGACAAATAAAACTCATCTTAATGGTTTGTTTTTTTTAACTTCATAGTCCAAAAATATTACAATATACATATTAATCAGATATCGAGTTTTCAATGAAATCTCTTTTCTAAAAAACGGCATCATTAAAAATTCGAAAAAATAAATACATGATGAGGTCACATGCAATGCACCTATCTCACACCAAAATTACAATACATGTGAAAAGTACACTATTTTTCTATTACACAGAAATTTATGCATCATTATTAGAAAAAAACTAATCTCTTTTAAGAAGTAGTTTCAATCCTTAATGATCTCTTCAAAATAAATTTTGAACCCCTATCCTAAAAAATCAGGTAATATCTGTCTCTAACGATCTAATCAATCACTACTAAATCAAACTCGGACGATGACGAATACCGGGGACAGATTGATTTGCTTCATGAGGATGGTTCGTAATATAATTGACTATTTTGTATGTTGTTATTAATGGCTTTGAACAAGTTTTTGGTTGGATTTGAATTATTTTCCTATCTTGGCAGCTTAGGAAATTGAAATCTTGCAATTTTGGGCAGTAATTTATTTCACTGGACCACTGGTGGGACAATTTTGAAATTAATAATATATAAAATTATGGCAAATAATACAAATTAGATAATTAATATTTCTATTTATTAACAATTATATCCAAACATGTTTTACTTTATCACAATATGGTTAGATTATTAAAGAATTCCAATTATTTAACAACTTAGGACAATCCTAATCATAATTGCAAAGTTTTATTGTTATAGGTTGTGATAATAATTTCATTGCCACTAAGCAATGGCATATACTTATATGAGCATAAAAGGAAAACCATGTTCAAGAGTAAGAAGATATAAAATGTCTATTTCAAATCCGACTATACCGAACGTAACGAGTATATCACAAGCACGGTTTGAACTAAACTTACCGTTTGATTGATTATTTTGTTAATATTTACATCGATATATATATTTTTTTATTTTATAGCTCATTGTTATAGGTCGAATTGGGTCGGACCATTCAGATGTAAAGTTTTTCCTACCGATAATAGTTGTATTTTTAAGAAGTCGAACTCGAGACCTCTAATTAAATTAGTATAATTTCGAATCGCTAAATTATATCATTTTATGGTATATTTTACATTGAGATTACTATATGTGTAAAATATTTTCTCATTATTATATTAGTTTGGTAGTTAGGTTTGGATTAAAATTTAGGGTTGGGCTAATAAAATCTAAGGATTAGGTGGATTTAGCCCTTGTTTTGATATTTTCTTTCTTTTCAGGCCCACTTGTACATTGGGTCCACTTATAAAAGCCCAATTATTGAGTGTTGCCAATATTAGTGGTTTGGCAAAACACAACATTTATTTCTCTGTGTCTCACAAATATTTTTAAAGAAACTATTTTTGACAACAATATTTAAAAATTTAAGAAAGCATTATTTATTTATGAAGGAAGCCTATCAATTTCATTGTGTTAGCTGTATTCTCAATTATTCACTCAACCAACACGTAAATGATTTAATATGTATCAACAAAGCCACAAGCTGGTACAATATGGGCCTCTCAAGAATTAACTTTTAGGGGAAATTACATCCAGGCCCCCTGAGGTTTACCATAATTACAATTTAATCCCTACTTTTTCATTTATTACAAAAAAAAAACCCCTATAAACACTGTTTCAGTTGAAATCCCTGGTGGAATAGTGGAAAATTTAGGCATACATTTTTTCGTGTTTTTCAAAAAAGTCCCTAGGAACAGTGCTCATAGGGGTGTTTTTGTAATAAACGAAAAAGCATGGACTAAATTGTAATTATGGCAAACCTCAGGGGGACCTGGATGTAATTTCCCCTTAACTTTTATTATCCCACTTTCTTTTCCTTCATTATTCTTCAACTTTTTATATTTATATGTGGCTCCCATGCTCCACATATATATATATATGACAAAACACAAAAAGGGTTTTTTTCGAACAGGTAATTCTAGCCCGAATCTAGTTCAGTCAAATCAGTGTAAGAGAACGTATGTTTTATACCTATTACGTGATTGGTGAAAAATTTAGAAAGAGTGGTCAATTAAATTATCAAGGTAGCATACTTTCCATTATAATTGGTTGAATTCGGCCGATTTGGATTTGAGCCAAAATATTTGTTTTCCAAATACATTGAAATGGATTTTGTGTTTCATTTGTTATTTAGTTAATTACCTACGCATATTAAATATATCTGTGGTCGACTAACATGGAAGATGAGAAGAATAGCTATGCTCGATAAGAAGAAATATGAAAAAAAATCTTATTCGTCTGTCAATACAATTATGTATCGACGTGTATAGATGAATAAAACGAAAGACAAAACACGTAACTGATCCGAACAACGCAAACTAGTGATTAAACTTAAAAAGAGAAAAATTGAGGATTGAGAAGTTAGTGTTAGATGAACTAATGAAGACTTGGGAGCTACCAGGTATAAATTAAAGGATAAGAACACTTTCATAATGACGTGCTTAAGTAGGTGAGAAGAATTGTTTTTCATCTACTTTTCGTGTGAAGATGCACAATGATTTCCTTCTTAATGCCTCCAAAGCAGATCGATTTATGTACTTCCCTAACGAGATAATTCGATTCGAGTCGAATTACTGAAATATAACACTATATTTCTACTAACGATGGCTGCATTTTCTTGCAAAAGTAAATTATTCAAGACCTTTAATCGAATATATCAAATACTAATATACATTAGTATTATTATATGTTGTTGGATAGGAGTTTTACGGGAATTTTAATAGATATGAACGAGATTAGAATTTTAGAGGGGTGGGGAGTAACGAATTTCATTTCAAAATTTGTTACTATTTTTTTCTAAAAAGATAGTAATAAATTATTATTTTTGAAAGAATAAATCGTGTGTGTATATATATATATAGATTCTTGAACGTCTTTTTCGGGTATTACTTGTGGAGCTAATTGGACAGCTTTAATTTGAGCTTTATACTTAAGGTTGATACTAAGAGTAAATTAAAGTACGTATATGATAAGTAATGATTGGTTTGGAAGTTAAAGAGTTGTTTCAGCTAACAATTATTAAAATACATTTGGGATATTTCATTAATTAATAATTATAGTTTGAGCAAAATTGTTGAAATGCTCATATTCCTCACCCTAACGTACGCAAAATTTTAAAAAATATTAGGGAAAATTACATCCAACTACCTTATAGTTAGGCCTAATTATAATCCAGTCCAACATTATCACGAAATTACAAATAAGTCCCTATAAGTTCCATTTGGCGTGAGGTCCCTGACGGAAATTGTAAAATTACCCCCTTGCCCCTAACGAAAAGTCAGCTTTTTTTTTTAGATTTTTTAATTAAATGTTAAAAATAATAAATGACAATGTTGCCCTTTATGTCTATTAATTAAAAAATCACTTTATATATACATACATATATATCACTTTATATATATAATATAATATATATATATATATAATATGTATGTTATTTTATATAACATATTATATAACATATAATATATGTTATGTTATATATATATATATATATGTATATATCCTCCCCCAGAATTGCAGAGGTCGCTGGTTTTGAAAAAATTGAGGGAGCGCCGGCTCGCCAGCGACCAAGTCTACCACCTCCGCACGGATCGAAAGTGGTGAAGGTGCCCGGTGGTGGCTGGCCGAAAGTGGTGGTGGTGGGTGGCTGGCGTTGAAAGTGGTGGTGGTGGGTGATGGTGAGTGGAATTGGTGGTGGTGGCAGCGAAGAATAGGCGGCGGTTGGTGTTGGTTGTGGTGAAGGTGGCGGTTGGTGTTGGTGGAGATGGTGGTCGCCGGAAGAACTCGCCGGAGAAGGACCCCCAGCCACCGCCATTGCCGCGTCTGTGATTCATCGTGGAGCCACCACCGTCAAAAATCGGGCCACGAAATTGATACGAATGCGAACCTCGTATCACGGTGATCGAAAAGCACTATACGTACATCGAATTCGGCGAAGAAACGAGAAATCCCCAATTTTGGGGTGCCACCATCATCTTCTCCGACGGGCTTCTTGGTTTTTCAGTTTTTTTCTTTTTTTTTTTTTTAATTTTTTATTTTTTAAATTATGAAATAAAATAGAATTTGTATTAATAAAATTATTAAAAATATATTAAATTTCCTCAAAACACAAAAAAAAAAGATTTTTTTTTTTGAATTTTTATTAGAAATGATTACATTTAATGACTAATTAAAAATAAAAATATACACAATAAAAATAAGATTTATTTTTTTTTGGTGGGAAAAAAAATAAGATTTATTAATTATATATATTGCCTTTTTTTTGAATTTTTGAATTTTTGAAAAAATATGATATCAATATAATTTTAACACAAAGACACTAATAATTTATATTTTTTAACAAAACGATCCCTGAATAATATGATAATAACATTGCAGTCCGTAAGGGTAGTCTGGTAAAATTACAAAAAAAATAAAATATTCAGGGGTATTTTCGGTATTACAGGGCCTAAACCTAACGGAACCCTAACGGTTCGAGGGACCTCAAACGGAACTTGAAATATAGGGACTTATTTGTAATTTCGCGATAATGTTTGACTGGATTGTAATTAGGCCTAACTATAGGGTAGTTGGATGTAATTTTCCCAAAATATTATTCTATCATGTTGTGTCAGACGTTTATTTCAGATATCGTGTTAAATATTTTTCATGTGAATAATTCAAGAAAAGTTAATTTGTATCGCTCTATTTGTATAATATTTTATTTTTTATAATCGTATTTGTATCCGTACGTCACATCTGACTGTATAACTTTGTATCGTGAAGGTGGGCTAAATTGTCAATTTAGTCCCACAGGATTAGTCCCTCGTCAATTTAGTCCCGTGCTTTTTGAATAATTCAATTTAGTCCCAAATCCTAAAATTCTCAACCAATGTGGTCCCAAATGCTAATGGACGTTAGAAAACTAACGAAATTGACTATTTGACAACGCTGACTTAGAGTTTGGAGGGTAAAAAACAAAACTCTAACACATCCAATTTACTCATTCATACTTCCCCCAAATATTTTACCTTTTCTTTTAAAAAAAACTCTAGGAGCCCGCCTTCGATTTTCTTCGATTTGTGGTGAAATTTCCAAAATTTCTCCACAATAATACTCTCACATGTTTATTACCATCCAAAAACTTGATCAATCTCGTTAGTTTTCTAACGTCCGTTAGCATTTTGGACCATATTGGTTGAGAATTTTAGGATTTGGGACTAAATTGAATTATTCCAAAAGCACGGGACTAAATTGGCGAGGGGTCAATCCTGTGGGACTAAATTGATAATTTGGCCGGTAAAGGTGTTACAATATTAAGCACAAAAGGATAAACAACAAATCTCTTCAATTTCCCTAGGTAGGTACTGAAATCAATCACTTTAATTTGGCGTACGGGAAATTCCAACCATCCATGCATCCAATCAAACCTTTCTCTATATATATATATCACATTCAAGAACCCTAATCACAACTAAAATCATCCAAACATTGATCAAACTCACTACAACACTTACCTAGCTAGGTTTAACTTGAAAAGAAAACGAAAAAAAACACTAGATAATCCATTACTATGGCCTCCATCGGAACACCGGCTCCGGAGCCCGAGAAGGTGGTGGAAGCTCCGGCTGAAACCTCAGCACCCGAGGTGGAAGAGGTGGCTGCACCACCACCGGAGCTGAAGAACCCGGTCGGGGCACCGCCTATCGATTATTTTGCCTTGGCTGAGGTGGTGTTGAGATTCCTGCTCTTTGCTTCAACCCTAGTGGCGGTTGTGGTTATGGTCACTAGCAAGCAAACGAAGAATGGTTTGCCTGCCAAATTCAATCACTCACCAGCTTTCATGTAAGTTATACATATACAAACATGCATGCTGTGATTAAGTCATAGTCGTCATGCAATTTTGCTTTATTTTATTTATTAATAACAATTAGGAATAAATATTTTGAACATTCTGTACTACGCGATTTTTGGAGTTTTCATTCGAAACTATAAAAAGTCGATATTTGCAACTACAACTATTATTTTTTTAACAAATTGCAACCTGATTTCACTCATCACGTGACACGTGGAAAAAATTCCATGTACGCGTGTCACGCATCCATTGAAAACAAGTTGTAATTTGTTAAAAAATAATAGTTGAGGATGAAAACGTCGACTTTTTATAGTT
This sequence comes from Lantana camara, assembly GCA_037501455.1. NCBI lineage: Eukaryota > Viridiplantae > Streptophyta > Magnoliopsida > Lamiales > Verbenaceae > Lantana > Lantana camara. The sequence goes on along the minus strand of CM074859.1, from coordinate 107,415,564 downwards.
CAGGAAAAAAATTCCAAAAATTACGATAGTACATAATGTTCAAAATATTTAACCCTAACAACTAATGGTATCATTTTGCATGCAACCCTCAATGGGAAAAGATAAATCTCATAGTTGAAAATTTATAAAAAAATAATAATAAATTTAAAATAGGATGGTTTTCGTAAGTTTTTCAAGGTTTTTTTTAAAAAAATTTGTTCAAATATTAGGGGTTTTCCGTAAATTTTCAATTAATAGTTATTTTGGTAATTAAATTAAACCTGATCAGTTGTTTCTTTTTAGTATACAAAGCTAAAGCTACTTTATAAAGAGCAATATCATCAAGTTGTTTTCCTCCTATTATTTAAAAACAATATATTACTGATTTAACAAATGATATTCTATATTATTGGATTTTATGATGTACGGATACTTCTAAAAATATTATTTTGCTGTTTCGTGTCGTGTCGTGTGGGATATTTTTGTTGGATACCGTGTCTGACAACATGGAAAATTCAAGAAAAAATTTGTATCGTCTTATTCGTATCCCTATATCCGTATCTGTGCATCATAGCTTTAATTTACATAGATTAAAACTTTTAATTCTCCATGCACTAAAATACCGATGCTCTTCAAGATTATGAAGTTATTTTAGAATATAATTACATCTTACTACCCTACTAGATAGCCTAATTACAACGCAATCTCTATCTATATCGGGAAATTACATTTTAGTCCTTAACTTTTGAGAACCGTTTGTGATCACTAGGATTTCGTTATGTCATTCCAAAAACACCCCTGATTTATTGTTAAATTCATAATTTATAGGGATCGTTTTGTTAATTTTTGTAAACGTTAGGGATGATTTTGTAATTTTGGTCATATATTCAATGTAACACTCATACGACCGTCAGGGACATTAGTGTACTTTTACAAATTCCGTTAAGGAACTTTAGTCCAAACAAGATTTATAGGGACTAAAATGTAATTTTGTCAATATAGATAGACTGCGTTGTAATTATGCTATCTAATAATGTAGTCAGATGAAACTCACCCTTTATTTTACTCTATTTTTATCCCCAAAAATGTTCTCAATTAAATAATTATTTCACATAAATTAATGTGTATATATATATTAATGATCATGCAGATACTTGGTAGCAGCACTCTCAGTTGCAGGGTTGTACAGCATCATCACCACCCTCTTATCCTTCTATGCCCTCCTCAAACCTGGCTTCTGTCCTAAACTCTCATCCCTTTTCATCATTTTTGATGTGGTATTTATTAATTTATCTCCTTAAACTCTCCACATTTTAATTTTCAAGAAAAAATATATATTAACATGGCAAGAATTTATCTTTCCTTTCTCAGCTACTGCTAGGAATTGTAGCTGCAGCCACTGGAGCAGCAGGTGCTGTTGCTTACACCGGTTTGAAGGGCAGTTCCCACCTCGGCTGGCGAAAAGTTTGCCACGTCTATGATGGGTTCTGCAGGCACGTTGGGGCTTCGGTGTTCGTCGCCTTGTTCGCCTCCATCGTGCTCGTGTTGCTTGTTTTGCTCTCCGTTTGTACACTGTCCAGGAAAATCCCGAAATAGATAACAATTACCGGGCGATGGAGTACCCCAAATCCGAGGGACAGTAAATGTAATCGGTCCGGAATTAGGTGTTCTCAAGAAATGGTTAAATCGGTTTAAATTTGTGTTATTTGTGGATCAAGATTCAAGCGTTTGTATCGTTGTGTGCATATCATGTTGTCGAGCATTTAGCTTAAAATCTAGGTTTTGTTGTGTATATAATTTGTTGGTGGTGGTTATGTGTAATTTGATCCGTTGAACTAAGAATGATTTGGTTTTCCTTCTTCATATCATTTGTACATGTATTAGTTGAAATGTCATCAATCTGAACCAGTTTAATCTGCAGTATTAGTTCGAAAGAAAAAATAATAGAGACGGCAAAATTTTCTAGTGTAAATCTTATTCGGTCGGACCAACGATAATATGGGCAATTGGGCAATTGTAATCGTAATACAGACGACAAAATTCCTAATCTAGACCTGACTTGATCGGACTCAACGATAATATGGGCAATTGTATTATAATAGCTATTTAATGGATCATTTTTTTCTAAATTTTGCAATCAGTTACACAAGTATAAAATATTCTCCCCTTGTTACACTAGTTTGACTAAACCAGGTCGGAACAGACCCGTTTAGACGCAACTCAACATTTGGTCTCGATATATACTCACGGGTTCGAAACTTAGGTCACTTATAACCAGGTGAGATTAGAATTGACTAAGAAAATGGGAATAAGAAAGTAAAGAGGAAAATTAATCAAGAAAAAACAGTAAAAATTTCATCAAGAACAATTTGAAACTTGGCTATTCAACCAGAACATACAATGAAATCGGTCCCAATTATTTCATTTCATCAAATCATCAAAGAAAATACAAATGGACATCAAATTAAAAATCTTGAAAATATACCAGCCACACATTTCATGAATCAATGATCAGCAACAAAATCCTCATTCTTGAAACTCTATGCAATTCTGGGGCCAAGCCACATAAAGGCGAGCAGCACTTATAGCAATAGCAAACGGCCTACTTATAGCCGCCTGCAACAAACGAGAAATCGTCGTCTCGGAGGATAGCAGCCGTCCGATGGAGGCGGCCTCGAGAAAACCAGCATCAGAACTATAGCAATGACAATCAAGAAGCAAATAGTCATGAAATCTAGACCACCACCATCTTCTGATGAGCAGCAACTAGCCATCACCATAAGCAGAACTAAGATGAAAGTTTCAAGAGAGAGAGGGAGAGAGATGATGAAATTTGAGGCTCTCGGGTGATTTATTTTAATATTGAGTTCATTTTTGCATGTAACTTCAAATTTCCACTTATAATATTTGTATTCTTTTACAATATTTCTGTTTAAAAGTACCATGTTTCCATTTTCTATTATTTTTGGTACATATTTACACCTACTCTCCTTTGTTTTTTGATATTTTGAGAAAACTAGACAATTATTAGATCAAATAATAGAGATAATTAATCTTTTTGGCCAACCATACTATTAATTTAATGAACACTAGCTATTATAGATATTAAGAAAAGAAAAAAAAGACAAATTTTACCAACCCCCCCGCCGCCCAAGAAACAATAATGCATTTATATATGGCCAATTCAATCTCAAACATAAAGATTTCAAATACTTCAGAAGAGAAGCAATTGAAGCAACTTCTTGAATAGAAAAAAGTCACTTCGCACAGAGGAAAAAATGCATAACAGAAGTCAAAAGTTTACTAAAAATTGCTAACAAGTTGCTTTTTCATGTACATTTGAGTTCAAGAATTAAAAAAAGTCAGTAATCCTTAAATGAATCAAATGCGTTGAAAATTTTCAGAAAATTACTTTCATTCATGTACATTTAAGTTCAAAATTTCAGAAAATTATAGTAATCCTTAAATGAATCAAATGCGTCGAAAAACTGATACATTATGAATCAAAGCCAAACTCTCAGAGCAATGGGGCAACAAAACTAACCTGCATGGATCTAGTCACAGAGAATAATTCCTCAAAGACTCACGAGGAACTCAGCAAAACTGTGATATTTTGGCTCCCATTCTAATTCTTCACGAGTTTTTGTGTTGTTTAGTCTCTTACCTAAGGGACCTGTTTTTCCTGCAAAAAAAATAAAGAAAAAAAAAATGTAAATTCTTTTGAGACGTGAGGAATTTACTGCTCATTAGAAGAAAATTTACAATTCCGAAAAGGGAAATGTTACCGGTAAAGCCCTCAAATTTCTTGCTATATTCTCCACTCTTGTTAATCAATTCCATCACCTCCTGCCTGAAAAACGTATAACAAAAGGCAATGTATGTAGTAAAACCATTTACATTTTTTTAAGGCCAAAGAAAATTCTTCATCATTATGGTGAAGATAACCTGGATAAAGGATTATTATCACATCCAAGAAATATTCGACCACGGAGTTTCTTTTGCAAGATGGTGACTGCAAGTGAAGCTGCATCCTGACAAAACAATCGAATTAATTCAAATTGTGACGAAGCAAAATAAAGTATGACAATGAGATGATGAAACATTAAATTTCAGATTAGATTAAGTACAAAACACAAAGTAATAATATTAGCTTAGAATTGGGGTGGCTCAAAAAATTTTAAACTATTACAAAAAGTACCCCTCCAAGTTTGAAATATTCCAAAAGCATTCTTGTCCATGAAGCAGTTGGAAAAATAAAAGTCAATAGTGCTATAGGAAAACCAGCTTCTTTTTTTTCCCCATACACATGTAAACATTGTAAACATATGAGAGAGAGAGAGAGAGAGAGAGAGAGTATGACCTCATAATGTATTAGATTAAGAAAGTGATCGGGCCGAACATCAACACTACCTTTCTCCAACCAGTAGGTATGAGCACCTCTGTCTGCTTTGTATTGCAAGTTAAAGAAGGCCATATATACTCATTTCTATTACTTTTTAACTTGACAAATGTCTTTTGCATAGAGTTTTTACTATTCAATGTCGAAAAAGGATATATAAAGCCCAGCCAATCTAACAACGCAACCATCAGCCTCCAACACTACTTTCTCCACATTCAGTAGCTTATCTGTTCTCGGGTTCCTCCCTATTGGTACTACTGAAGTATCCTATATCGGTAATGTAAAAATGAATGATTCAGATTAAATAGAATATAAGAAACTTATAATGTCTGATCAGATACCTCATCACAGTTTCCGTTGTCATTGCAGTCATAGAGAGCAGAACTTGAAGTAAATAGGAAAGAACCTTCGCCATTCCAATTCAAAGTTGCTTCCCTGTTTATAAAGTGTAAAATTGTTTTTACTTTAATAAAGTATATAAGGTAAGCCACAAACAATTTTTAAAATTATTTGTGTGCAGGAGACAAAAAAGAATATATATATATATATATAGTAATCCCCTATAAGTATACCAAATTATGGTAGTGTTAGCATACTCTAAAAGAAAAAGTGATTTTCTGCTTTCATCTTGGAAAAAGCAGAAATGGGGTGTGCTATTTTGCTGCTGCTTCTCAAAATCAGCTAGAAGCACATTGAGGTGGCCTTTTCAGATTCTTGGTTCTTTAGCTATTGTTTAGAAGTGTTTTTGTACTCCAAACAATCCCAACTTTTACCACTCCAATTTTTTACAGCTTTAGCTTCTCCAAAAGCAGAAGTTATTGCAATCACTAAACCACCCTTTAAAGAGGTTATGTAGGTAAGCATTCTTATGCATACCTTACTTCACCAGGATAATCGGGATTTTGGGATGGAGGGGCGCAGAAAATAACATAAGGGAATTTACGAGGTGCTCGGGTTCCCTTAATAGACGGAATAATCCCCATTTTTTCTAACACATCATGATGATTGGTTGTCAAAGTTTGTCCATGAATTTGGGATGTGGGATATTCCTGCAACAGTGATATATTGACATTGATCAGTATTTAGTTAAGCAGATAGGATGCTAAGTTACACCATCACTGCCAATAATTATGTATTTTAAAATTACAAATACCCCTTTCTAAGCTTAGAAATTTGTTAAAAAGTGACAAAAAAACATTGAAACGTACATAAATTCATCCATATAGAAAGACAATTTGTGGATCTTACTAAATTTGACTGACAAAATCATTTGATAATGCGTAATGAGTGCTAGGAGGGGGTAACCATATGGTGGAAATTAATTACGAGGGAGGAACATGTAATTTTTAGATTAACAAAGGAAACTTCTGTAGCAGCATATAGTTATAGTGAAGATGTTATAACTATTTCCAATTGCTATCACCAAAAAAATAACACAATTTTAAACAAAAAAGAACTCGACCCGAATAACTCTTTCAAAGGGGGCATGTTCTTGCAATCAAGAACTAAGAGATGATCATATGACCTCTAATGATGCATGATAATACAGAAGCTATTTACTACATCACTCCTATCACATTACATGTCTAAGAAGATTAATGTCAAATAAGTTGATTCGTTAGCAACAAAGCAAAAAATAACAAAGAGAAATGAAGTTGATTTATCATATTGTTGGCGAGTATCTGTATACCTTTCGCCATTTTTCAGCCACAATCCGTCCCAGAACGCCGGGGCCCACAATCAACAAATCATTAGCTCCAATCATCGCCGAAGATGAAGCTCCCAATTCGTCGTTTGACTCACCTTCACCATGATTTTAGTAATTACATTAACTTACATAATTCATCAGCACCTTTACATCACAATCATATGGTTATAACTTATATAGGAACCCAAAAAGATATACCATACAAACAAACATACCACAATCTTATGAAGACCTACAACTCATACAAAAACAGAAGTTATATACTTCTCATCTAATTTACTTCAAATGCTAATTATCCAATCAAGACCACTACCAAAGTAAGAGATGCAATGCCACTAGCACAATACATTACTTCATCAAACAATTTCAGATTAATTTTCACAAAATTAGAACAAATTCAAGAATCAAGAATCCCAAATAATTGCAGAAATGGAACTCTTTTATTCAAGAGAGAGAGAGTACCCTCGGTGGAGAAAGCATTAAGTTTCCGTAAAACCGGATTGGGCACCGAAATCTTCCCAGCAAAATGACTTTGTCTGAAAGCAAATGAAGAAGAAGAAGCAGAAGCTGAAGCCGAGCAGCTGAAAAAAGCAGAAAACAGCTTTTTCTTCGGTTTTTGGCTACGGCCCACGAATCCATTGCAGCTCGTAAGGCAGAATTTGCTTGTACTCATCTCCGAAATTAACACAAGTGATTACTGAGGAGTGAGGAAAATCTTGAAAAAGATGACAGCTTTTCTTCTATCAAGTTTCAACCGACTCTGTTACTGTAATGATGTCTATTGTGATTAACCGGAGGCACTGGAACTGCAGAGGATAAATTTTATTATTAATTTTTATCTTTTCTGAAAGAAAATAGCCTCATTATTTTTCTTCTTACTTTCAAAAAATAACAAATTGCACTAGGGAGTTTTGCAATATATATCAGCATAGTTTTATATAATTAAAATTTAAAAGGTATTTTAAAAGATGTTTCTATTACTATCATATTTCTTTTCTACTCGATTTTTTTTCAAATTCACTAACTGTATAAACCCTAAATAAGGGGCGACCGGTGAAATCGACAAACCTAATAAAAAGTTTTTATTGTTAAAAGAGTTAAAGTTGTAAAAATTTCAATACAATCGATAAATATTTAAACAAAATGAATGTTACAAAATTAACTCATTGTTTCTAAATCCAAAATTGAAAATTAATTTTATTAAACTAAGTAAAAATTTTATTTATTTATTATCATAACCTAAAAGTTAGAAATTGGTTATAGGCTATGATGCATCAATACAAATACGATAATACGGACACGACATGGATATGACGACACAAATTTTTTTTTAAATTTTCACATGAGAAGTGTCCGACACGACACAACAAAATAATAGGCGTCCCGAGCTAACTCCCAAATGCTGGGATCATGGACGGAGCCAAGGGGGGGGCATGGGGGGGCCATCGCCCCCCCTAAATTTTGAATTTTTTTAAAATTTATATGTATATTTTGAAAAAATTATATTTTCGCCCCCCCAAAATTAAAATTTCGCCCCCTTAATTTTAGATATTTTAATTTTCGCCCCCCCTTATGTTAAATCCTGGCTCCGTCTCTGGCTGGGATAATAAGAGGCAAAATACACAAAAGTGTTGTTTCTTCCAAACAATCTCTTACTCCAAAGATACTAACTGGTACATTATTCTACATTAGAGTTCAAGAACTACAATAATGTCATCAATCATTGTACAAAGCCAAAGATGCGAAACAACAAACAGATTATGGCTCAACTCAAAACTCTCAAGACTAATGGGACATCACATCACGATAACCTGCATGGATCTAAGTCTAACTACCGTAAAGACGAGTCCACTGAGAAAAAATTCCGGTATGAATGGTCGACGTACACCTCTAGCTACAAAAAGATCTCAGAGACGACGGAAAATTCTCAGAGACTCTTGAGGAACTGTTCAAAACTGTGATATTTGGGTTCCCATCCTAATTCAGCCCGAGTTTTCGAGTTGTTTAGTTTCTTACCCATAGAATCAAATTCTCCTGCAAAAATAGAGAAATGGCAAAGTTACCAAAGAAAAGATATGTGAGGGATTTGTTACATTGAAGAAGAGAATTTGCAATTGAGATAATTACACACACCCCCTCAAGTTTGAGAAACGAACAAAATTTCCCCCATCAAAGAATATATATTATATTTAGATCATCTCTAATTTTTTGGTAAATACACTACTTTGTCATTGGCACTTTGAATTTGAATTTATGACTATAATAGCATGCATTAGGCCAAAGCTCAAGGTGAGTGAGGAGAAGTTTTGGGTATTTCTCAAACCCCGGGGGAAGGGAAACGAGTAAGTCTGTGTAATTAGGTCAAAGCTCAGGCTATGTCAGTGTAATAGTCCCTTTACAGATTACAAATTAACAAGGAGCCAATCCTACCTGTAAATTCCTTGAATTTCTTTGCAAATTTTCCACTCTTATTAGCCAAATCCATCATTTCCTGCCTGAGATGGTACAAGAACAAGGAAACATAGCAACATTATTCACATTATTCCTTCAATGCGTAGAAGATGAAGAAAATTTATATTTAAATTTACTTGTTCAAGATGTTAACCTGGTTAAAGGGTTATTATCGCAGCCAAGAAAAATCCGGCTACGGAAATCCTTTTTCAAGATGGTAAATGAAAGTGAAGCTGCATCCTACAAGAATTAACAAAAATATTAAATTAGTAAAAGTTGCATAATGAAGCAAGATATGCAATCATCACAATCTATTATAATAAAGCATTGGGTAAGACATAAAATACTAGAACTTCAAAGTAGGCGGTAGACAATACTATTAATAATAGCTACATTTGGCCTCTTCACAAACTCTAATCATTACAAACATATCCCTCTTAATATTGAAATATTTCCCAAGGACATCCTTGTCCATAGAAAAGTCAGAAAGAATAAGGCAAAAGGGAATATTTGGAAAATCAACTTAATTCATTCATGGCATTAGCATTTGCAATACGGGAGTGTTTCCAAACTCTCAACAGCATGAGAGAGAGAGAGAGAGAGAATCACCTCATAATGTATTAGGTTAGTGATGTGATCTGGCGTAATTCCAACCGTACCTCTCTCCAGCCAGCTTCTGTAAACACCTTTATCAGCTTTGTACTGCCAGTTAAGGAAGGTTGTTTATGTAATTACTTTAACATGACAGTGTCTTTTACACGATGTTTGTTTTGAGGATTCGCTAAGGATCAAAAATACTAAGGAAAGAAATGAAAAGTAAAATAAAAATCCTCAACTCATTTGGATGTTAAGAAACAACAGTGAGGAAAGTAATTCTCCTATATATGATGAAATTAGCTAATAGGAGTGAACTGAGTGATGGATCAAGATAACCATGAGTTATGAAAAATGTAATTGTGGGGTTGCATGGTTTTCTCTCCGTTTTCCTAACAATTTGTTGAGGAAAAGGGAGTTTTTCATTCAACTTCCCCTTTCGTTTCTTTACCTCTTTTTCCTCAGCAACTAAATGCCCACTATATTTTTCCTCATCATTTTCTTTTCTTTTCCTCCCTACTATCCATCCAAACACAGTGCTAGAGATATTATTTACAATTAAAATTTGAAAAAGGATATGTAAAGCGCAGCCAGTCTAACAACACAACCGCCAGCCTTCAAGACAATCTCTTCTGACTTAAGTAGAACATCCGCTGCACGGTACGTACCACGTGGTACTTCCGGAGTGTCCTATAGAACAAAAGAACCAATCAATAACAGCAATCAAACAATGAATGCTTCAGATGAAGCAGAATGTATATATAATAAATTAATAGGACGAATCACATCTACTACCCCTGAGGTTTAGTGTACTACAGAAAAATCCCAGGTAGGCGAAATTTCCGTTGAGGATGTTTTGGACTAAATATGAAACACTCGGATCTTAGTGTTATTAACAATACCTGAGGGATTATTTTGTAATTACCCCAAAACTCAGGGGTAGCAGATGTAATTCACTCTAGATTAGTAGTAGTAGTAGTAGTAATAATACTAAGAATAATAGTTTTGAATACGTACCTCGTCACAGTCTCCACCATCATAGCACTCGTACAGAAAGGCTTTCGAAGTAAACAGGAAAGAACCTTTGCGATTCCAATTACGAACTGCTTCGCTGTTTACAAATTGTCAAATAAATTCTTCGAATTAACGTCCCTTAAAAAAAAAATATCTATGGCAAGCAAAAATAAATTCTTGACAAACAAGTAATATAGGTAGTGTATTCATGTGATTACCTCACATCAAAATCATAAATGGGATTTCCCGGTTGAGGAGCACAGAAAATTACGTAAGGGAACTTATGCTTGACTTTAATGGGAGTAAGAGACGGAATGATCCCTATTTGAAGCAACTCGCGATGATGCTTATCCGACATTGTCTGTCCATAAATTTGAGCTGTCGGATATTCCTGCCAGAGTAAAACATTCACATTGTTCAGCATTGTGTTAAGCATATACGGTGAATTAGACTATCCTTCCATGCAGTTCTATTTGTGTGTGTGTGTGTGTCTGTATATACATATTTGAAGAGGTTAATTTAGTAAACTAATTGAAAAAACCAAAGCCATGTCATACCTATTTATCCGTATTCGACCTCAACACTTAATAAAATGTGATTACACAAACTTCCCCACCTTGGTTCAGAAATCAGATACTTGCTATTGTGCATCAAATTTGATCAGAACTGACAAAAATGATCAAAAAGTACTTCGATATAAACCATCCACATAAAGAGAAATTGAGAAGTTCACGAAGTTTAACACAACGCATTATTTATCGGTTTTGTAATGACTGATAGATGAGGAAAATTATAATGTGGAAATAAATAACAAGGAGGTATGTGTAACTTTTTGAAATTGAAAGGAACTAATTATTTCCAAGCATATATGTCGATTTTCTCATATACACAATAGAATTCCAAATGTCCTAATAAACATAACATTGAAAAGCTTATGGCATTACTATCCCCAACCCAACATAATTTTCAGTTCCGAATATTAAACACTTAAGTCCAAGAACATTCATCCAATCAAGAACTCCGACACAAACATATCTTCTCTAGCAAAATACGATACAACAGCATTCACAACATCAACCGTATCAAATTGCAGTTCAAGTAGATATACTTGGAAGAACAGTACCTCTCGCCATTTTTCAGCTACTAAACGCCCTAGAGCACCAGGCCCCACAATCAACAGGTCATGAGCTCCAACTTCACTTGAAGAGCTTCCCACTTCCTCATTAGAAGCACCTTCATCATGAATATTCACATTAACTCAATCGACTTCATCAGTACTTTTACTCCACAATCATTTATACAGCGAAAATTTACCAGACAAAAATAATTATCATCGTTACCATAATTTAAAGTATGTACAATAGGAAACACTGTATAATTCTGCAGCATACTCACTTAACCAAGAAGTCTAATTCACCTCAAATATTAATCAACCAATCACAACCACCATAAAAGTAGAGATGCAATGCAACACCGTCATAATCAATCTTCACGCATAATATTCACAAATACAAAAATGACTCAAGAATCCCACATAATTACCAAAATCCACAAAAACAAACACCTGTATGTGTGTGTGTCACTGACAGAGAGGAACATAATCATATAGGAACAAGAAAACAAAAAATCCATGAAATACAATATAATCATACCAAAACCTGAAAGCATATACAAACACAAATTACATAATTCTGAAACTTACACAGTCCTGCAACAGCATTCACCTAAATATAATCTCCTAATCTACTTCAATAGCTAACCATCGAATCAACCAACAATCCAACTAAGAAATATACTTCCAACAGCCAAAAAAAAATACAGAAAAACACCAGTTTTTGTACCGTTGACATAGGCAGCATTAGCTCTGACTGTAACCGGAATGCGCATGGAACACGGCCCAGATAAACGAATTTGCTTGAGGGCGGCAAAATTGAATCCCCGAGCAAACGACGGAGAAGCATAAGCTGAATCGGGGCAGCTTAAAAAAGCTGAAAACAGCTTTTCCGGCTTCTGAATACGCCCCAATAAACCATTGCAGCTGCAAATCGTGCAGAGATTGGTTGAACTCATTTCCCTAATTCAGCTGATAGAACCGAAGTGATCAATGAGTGGAGAAATTTGGAAAGTAAAGACATTTTCAGGGGCAATTGCCGTATTTTCGATACATTCGAGGCGGTTTGAAATGGAAATAATTAAATTTAGGGTTCTAAAAAATTCCTTAATTACAAATGGATCACCTATAATATCATAAATTATAAATACGCTCCCTAGACTATGGTTTTGTATGCAATTTAGTCCCTGTAGTTTGCTCCCTTAACATTTTCAACCGCTTTCATTAAACTTAGGGTAATATATTGTTGTTTTTCACTTATTTCAATAGTTTATTATTATTATACACCTATTAAAATTAAATATTTTTTTCGATATATAGTCTGTGTGCAAAAATATTTTTTATAACTATTTATAATTTATAGAGTAAAAATAACTTACCCCTTGTCCTATGATCATTTTTTTATTAAAATTTTCAAATATTTCAAATTGTCATCGATACTTGGTAAAAAATTTAATGTTGTCATCCCGGTCATTTGGGTATTAACACGTAGCTCGTTTATTGCCGGAAATTATTAATTTTTCACCGAAAATAGAACATGTGTTAATAATTAACACTTAATTAACTGAGATGACAATTTAAAAATTCTTATGAAGTACCAATGACAATATGAAACATTTAAAAATTTAAACAAAAAATTAAAAAAACAAGTGATAGTATAGCGGTAAATTATTTTTTCCTCTAATTTACAATATTCAGCTCCTCGAACTATAATCATTTATAAGTCAAAATTCAAACTGAATCTATAAATTAAAGTTTTTAGCCAACTAAAATTTAATAATAAATTACATAAAAAAAGTTCCATTAGTTTTTTAATAATTAGGGGTAATTGTAAAAATGATTTTTAATTAGGACAAAGTAAAACCTGGTATAAGGTAAATTAGGTTAGAGTTAGCTTCAAAGTTGTTACTGCCCTTGACTTTACGTTAACTTTTAAATTTTTTATCCAAAGAGAAGGGGTGGGGTGGGGTGGGGTGGGGTAGGGGGCTTTCATACAGTTATTAATTATATATTTATATTAGGAGTAGTTGAAAAACATTTAAAATGAATTGAGCATAAAAAATTATGATACTTTGCTATTAATTAATTATAATATTTTGTCATTTATGGATGAACTATGTTTGAATTTTATAGTTTTGATGTAGTTGGGAGTTGTCCACATTTTGAAGTTGACATATTTGTGTCAATGTCGATGTTAGACCACTAATAGCTTTCTTGAATATTTGCGGGGGTGCGACAACCGTTACTTATAATACATAAATAATTTTATTATAATAAAGATATGAATATGAATATAATACAATATAATAAGATATAAACGCAACATTATTTTGTTAGTAGTGTAACTCATAAAATAATATTTAAAGATGCATGCGCATTAAAAAAAAAACTCATTTATGAATAACAAATTTTAGTATGGTGCGATGAAGTATATTCCGTGGGATAAAAATATGTTTATTATTAAATAAAAAATATAGTGTTCAACTAAAAAAACTAACAAGTCAACACGAGTTGATTCAATTGGTTATTATTATTATTATTTTTTTCAGGGTAATATAACAAAATAACTTAATTGTATTAAAAGTAATAAATACGTGTATTTTTATACTACTAAATTGAAATCTTGTTAAATACATTTTATATAGCTATATATAAATAATGAAACAAATTTAATATATCAAGCATGCTTAGACTCTCATCAATATGCTTAAAAAAATGTCACCATATGGAGACACATTTATAATATTAGTCAATTTATTAGTTAGTAGTCCTGAAGATTCTTTTACTTTCCATAATAAATATTGATAAATTAGCTATATGTCATGTCCTCAACTCTTATGGCTTGTATATATTTGATATTTTGAAAAATAAAAATTATAGGGAATTCTTTAAAAAACTAAAAATATTTTTCTTTCCCACTTCAATACCTTAAAGTTTTAAATCATTTATTTTTTTCGTTTTTTAAAGATGATCAATATTGGTTCCGAACTACCCCCATATCGTTTTTTAAAGAGGATTAATGTTGGTTCCTCAGCTATCCCATAAGACTCGAACTCGATAAATTTTTATTTTTTTTAAAGAGGATCAATATTGGTTCCTCAACTATCCTCATAAGACTCGAACTCGTGATTTACTAGTTCATAGGTGCAGTTACTTACCTCTTAAATCATCTGCTTGTCTTTTAATCAAAATCAAATTTGAACAAATTGAACTATGACAATCATATATAATAAAATGAAACATATATACTTTGTGGCTAATACTTGAAAACTATAAAAATTTAATATAGGAGTCTCACAAAGTCCACCATAATAAGAGTTTTATAAAAGAAATTAATTTAGGAGTCTCACATAGACCACCATTTTATCTAAATTATAAAAATAATTGTTAGAATCATTGACCTATTTATACCTAACATTATCATTAGAATTAATTTAGTATTAAACATTATACAAAGGCATGAACAATTAATCCCGTGAGTGGGGATTGTAGGTTTTACCATTTTTAAAACATTACAATTTACAAATATTAAATTATTCGAATTTAAAGATGGAATTTATTTTTATAAAATTACTGCGACTTCAATTTATGTATGTATAATGATAATTCATGACTCTCAAGCCCATAAATATTTTAGTACTATACTATATTATTAAGCGTTTGGGGTAGATGTGTGTCTTGCACTCTTTCTTTTTCTGCCCCTGAGTTTTTAACTTTCTCTTTTCTTTTTATTTATTTTTTTTATCTCACGCTCTTCTCTTTTCTTTTTTTTTCTTTTTACTTATTTATCACTCCAACAATTTTATCTTTTATCTCACAATACTTCAATATTTTTTTTATATAATTTTTATTTAGTTCTCTTCATATATATATATATATATATATATATATATATATATAAAACTATTATGACATTATTTTATGCTATCTATTTATTTATCGTAATTTAATAATTATATTAAATATAATTATAAAATATATGTTAATATAAAATTTTATTTTAATATATTTAAAAATAATTTATTTGCACACGCAACGAGTGTACCAGATTACTAGTACATATAAATATTTTAGTAGAAGATTTGTAGTATACATAAATTTCCCAAAAAAAAAAAAGAAGATTTCATTAAAAATAAGCAAAATTTAATCGGTCTTATTATCATGCTAAATATTATATTTAATTAAACACCATATATAAAGATAAATTACATACTACAAAAGATAAAGTTATTTTAATAGAAGATTTTTTGTCTTTTTCGTTTTTATATTTCATTAAGAATTCGGGTTAGAATCCAACCATTAAAGTAGACAATTCTCTTTAATAACAATTACGTGTTCCAAATTTCGTATAATTAAACTAACATAATATTAAATTGTTAAATATTTTATAATTGATTTTACGCCATAATTCTTAATTAATTACACTTAGGAGTGTATCTTAGGCGTTACCTTTTTGTTTGATAGTGCTTTTAGCGTAGGAGTGGAGTGGATAAAAAGAAATAAAGTGAAAGTGATGAAATAACAAAAATGATGTCAATTTTGTCATGGTTATGTCGTTTCACAAACGGACAATAAAATCATCACAATTTTTTAATTGAAACCACATTTTATTTTAATCAAATAAGTAGCTAGTAAATATTAAAATAAATGACAATCAAATAAATAGCTAGTAAATATTAAAATAAATGAGATTGTACGAGAAAATATTTGTCCCAAAAACCAATCTCTAATAAGATCAAACTTATTTTTTTTTAATTTAAATAAAATCCACCGTCAATTATAATAATTAGTTTTATAACTATATTATACACGTTTTTTTATAAAATGAGATAACCAATTAAAATAATTATTAATAAATAAATGAACATATATATAATTACAATTTAATTGTGCATTGAGTTTTTCTTTTAAAACCCACGCAAATACGCTTTAATGAGACTCGAACTCGTAATTTTTAATGAGACCCAATTAAAAATAATAATAAAAAAAAGATGTACACATCCGAATGAGACTCGAACTTATAACCTATCTTAAAAAAAAAAAAAAGTTGAATTTTCAATACTAAGAGACCCCTACACCTCAACCTGATGAAATAGCCGTGAAATGTGAATCAGGTACTCAATGACCCCGTTAAGGGGAGTGAGTCTACAAGAAATTCACCCTCAAAGTTGACGAAGTGATTGAGGGATATAAATCAGGTACTAAATGATCCCGCTAAGGGAATGAGCCTACAGTAAGTAAACGCTCAAAATTTATATTGAGATAAAGAATAGTGCTTTCATACTATACGTCGTGGGAATAAATTTGTCCCTTCGGTAACAACTAACAACTGAGCTATGCCCTACAAATACCCATAATATATTTGTTGTTTGTTTCTCCTAAATTTACACATCGAGTTGAATTTCTTCTATTTTCAAAAAAAAAAAAAAAAAAAAGAGTTGAATTTCTTCTACAATTATATAAATATATCTCTACCACCAACTATCCCCTCTGTTTAACCAAATATTAAAAATATTTTGAAAATAAAATAAAAAGAAATTAATTTGACCTGCAACAGTGTAAGTAAAACATTTTGTTTAATTTTCTCTCTCCGGGTCAATATCCACACGCTCTCTCTCTCTCTCAAGATTCAATCTCTCTCTCTCTCAAAGTAAAATTTTTATTCATTCCTGAAAAAATATGAAGAAATCGTACACTCTGAAGCACAGATCTGCAGCTTGATCATCTTTCCCCACTCGCATTTTCACACTAACAGCAGAAAGATTTCTTCTTTTTTCCTTTTTTTCCCCAATTTTGTCTTGCTTGATTTTCCTGACCAAAGTGGAAAGTGAGGATTCTACTTTGCAAGCTTTAGTTTAGTGTCTGATGTCTGCTTCGATCTCGCAAGGGAAGCAGAAAAGGAAGGCGCAGTAAAATCTTTCACCGAAATTTCCTACTGTTATACTGTTGTCTTTGCCTTTTGTAGGTATGTTTGTCTTGCTAGCTTGTTATTCTTGACTTCCTTGAATTGTGGGGTGTGGGGTGTCAATTATTGCTACATCTGTTTATGTGGGCACTAGTGCAGTAGTGCTTTAGGGTTTTTCTTTTTTTCGTGTAATAGTTGGGTTCTTGATAATTCGTTTTGGAGGGTGCATCTGAGCTTTTGTACGGTGGATTGGTCATGGGCTGTTTGGTTTATTTCCATGAATTTGAATTTGAATTTTCTTGTGAATTTGTTCAGGTGATAGTATACACTGAGTAAGGATATTTGATTGATCTGCTTGGGAAGTTCAGCTGCTAGTGTGCTGTAGAAGTAGAATCTGTTGTTTTTCTTGGATTTTTATTTGGATTGGTGGTGTTTTTTTAAGGGTGGTTTTGAATGTGGTGCAAGAGTTTGTTATGTGGTGAGAAATGAGGTTATGGTTTGTTGAGAAATGGGTTGTGTCTTTGGGAAAGAGAGTCACTCAGCCGCTCCGCCTAGTGGTGATGTTGTAGTTGGAGGCAGGGGAGCTAAGGTAGGAGGAGGTGAAAGAGAGAATGATTTGTCAAGAAGAAGAGAGAGAGTAGTAGTTGGTTCAGTAAGTAAATCTGAGAAGGAGGGAGATGGAGTTGGAGGAGGAGGCGGCGGCGGTGATGGCGTTAGTGTTATTGAAGTTCAGAACGGCGTGGCCCACAAGAAAGAGGAAGAACGAAAGGACGAAAATGCTCCGCGTGCTAGAGGTGAGAGAAGAAGGTCTAGACCGAATCCTAGACTAAGTAACCCTCCTAAGCACATACATGGAGAGCAAGTAGCAGCTGGATGGCCTTCATGGCTCTCTGCAGTGGCTGGAGAGGCAATAAATGGATGGACCCCTCGTAGGGCAGATTCATTTGAAAAGATCGATAAGGCAAGAGGCTTTTAATTTTATTTTTCCATTTTATTGTTTGTTTTAGAAGATTTTAATTCGTGGGCTAATTTGTTTTCTTGTTTCCCTTTTGGCTGCGTTTAGATTGGACAAGGTACTTATAGTAATGTGTATAAAGCTAGAGATGCCATATCAGGAAAGATTGTTGCGTTAAAGAAGGTTAGATTTGATAACTTGGAGCCCGAGAGCGTGAGATTTATGGCTAGGGAGATATTGATTTTGCGCCGTTTGGATCATCCAAATGTTGTGAAATTGCAAGGATTGGTGACGTCAAGAATGTCCTGTAGTTTGTATTTGGTGTTCGATTATATGGAGCACGATTTGGCTGGCCTTGCTTCTAGCCCTGGAATCAAATTTACTGAGCCTCAGGTATGAGTTTACAATTACACGTACCTCCCCTATAACTTATTTCCGTTTTATTGTTAAATGAACTATAATTCAAAGTTCAAACTTTTAGTTAACTTTTCAAAATTGTTCTTGCATGTACTGATGGTTCTCAAAATTTTGGTGTAATTACACATAGTTGCAGTAAGATCAGTTTAAGATATAACATATTACTTTTGCTCGTTGTGGTTAATTGGCTTGATCTTGTTCGTGAATCTTTTGCTTATTTTTGTAAACCTTTTCTTACGTTTGCATGATCCGGTTGGTTTGATAGGTAAAATGCTACATGCATCAGCTGTTGTCTGGTCTTGAACATTGCCACAACCGCCATGTGTTGCATCGTGATATTAAAGGGTCAAATCTCCTCATTGATGATGGAGGGGTTCTTAAAATTGCTGATTTTGGATTGGCTTCCACTTTTGACCCTAATAGCAAACAGCCGATGACGAGCCGTGTAGTTACGTTGTGGTATAGGCCACCAGAGCTGCTTCTTGGTGCCACTGAGTATGGTGTAGGTGTAGACTTGTGGAGCGCTGGCTGCATTTTAGCTGAGCTATTTGCTGGAAAGCCCATAATGACCGGCAGAACCGAGGTAAATCTTATTGTCGTGAAAAATTCTAATTTTTCCTAAAAAATTACCATTCATGCTCTCACTTTGTGAAAGTAGCGATATAAATTAATTTACTTGCCTATTTTAGATCCACACCCTGCCAAAGAAAAAACTACAAATCACTCCCAAAAAATGTTTGAAATTACAAAACCACCCTATATTAGAAAATGGTGCATATAATTTCTAAAACCTTTTAAACTGTAATGTTGCAAACTCCTATGGTAAATTTGTGTAACCAGAAAAAAACAAGGGAGCAAGCTTGTATGTTTCTACTATAGTATTGAGGTTTGTGATGTAATTGATTAAAAAACAATAAAATATCTTGGTTCCATCCCTGCTATGAATGTATATATTGTTACCGACTTTGTAGCAGTAGCTGAATACTAAGATGTGGTGTAGGTGGAGCAGCTGCATAGGATTTTCAAGCTATGCGGTTCTCCATCAGAAGAATATTGGAAAAAGTCGAAGCTTCCTCATGCAACAATATTCAAACCCCAGCAATCATATAAGAGATGCATTCGGGAGACATTTAAAGATTTTCCCCAATCATCACTGTCTTTGATTGATACGCTACTTGCAATTGATCCGAGTGACCGTCAAACTGCTACAGCTGCACTTAACAGCGAAGTAACCTCTCTCTCTCTCTCTCTCTCTAGAAAGGTACTAAGGAGCCCATTTGCATATATTATGCAAGAATGGGCTCTAACTACCTTTCTATGATTTTATACTCCGATACGGTGCCTTTTGCAACTTTTTCTTAAAGAAAATTCTGTTATATCTTGTAACTTTATGTGTTTATCTCTTTTGTTATTGCAGTTCTTCACAACCAAGCCTTATGCATGTGATCCTTCCAGCCTTCCAAAGTACCCTCCAAGTAAAGAGATGGATGCTAAGCGTCGTGACGAAGAAGCCCGAAGGTATGGATAATAAAACAAATCTTTTTTTGTTTTGTTTTTTTTTTTCTTTTTCTATGTATGTTTTCTACTATCAGGTGGATGATCTATTGTGAGATTAGTTACAGTTTGGTTAAAACCTGAGATGAGTTATGTGATCATAGGTTAAGAGCTGCTGGTAAAGCTCATGCTGATGTGAAGAAAACTCGCCCACGGGATAGGGGAATTCGGGCAATGCCTGCTCCTGAAGCCAATGCTGAGCTTCAAGCCAATATTGATGTAAGCCTTTTAATATATATATTGTGTATATATTGCTGCTTTCCAGAAGCGATATCTGTTTTCCCTTATCCGAAACTTGTGTAATTTGACGTTCATCCTCCTCTTGGTTTCAAAACTACAAATAACCCCTTTTTACAATTGAAATTCAATTAAATCTGACAAAATTTATTAGGAAACTTGAATACCACCATCCATATATGCAAAAGAAAGTAGGGAGGTTTAATGATATTGTGTACCGGGGGTTGGGGGGTTGAACAGGGAGGTATCTGTAATTTGTGCTCATTGTTTAGTTATTTGCTTATACTGCAAAAGGATTAAAAAGATTAACTAGGTAGCTTATGAAACAGAGACGCCGCCTAATTTCCCATGCAAATGCAAAGAGCAAAAGCGAAAAGTTTCCTCCTCCACACCAAGATGGAGGCATTGGTTATCCTTTGGGTTCGTCCCATCACATCGATCCAACATTTGATCCTCCGGATGTTCCTTTCACTTCCATGAATTTCTCATATTCCAAAGATCCAATTCAAACTTGGTCTGGACCACTAGTGGATCCTGCTAGAAGAAAATCGAAGCCATCAAAGAAGGATCATCGAAAAGACAAGACTTCTACAAGAAATAATGAGTAAAAAGATACCACTACATGTAAAATATAGCATTATTATCCTACACTTGCTGCTGCCGGATCAACACATGGAGGTGCAATCACTTTGCAAAGTTGTGTGTTATATCTGAGCCGGGAAAACCATTGAACTCCGACTAAGAGGTAAAAGTTTTACTTTAATTCCGTATTTCTTTGTTTCTAATTTCCTTCTTTTTTCCGGAATCATGGGAACATTCTTATGTATGTTAATGCCACATTTCTTGACATAAGTGTAATATCATTGATGAAGCCTTGAAATTAAAAGGTTAGACTCGGTTACTCTTTTATATGCCGCTGTCGAAGGTTTTGTGGATCTTTTTTTGCAATGTAGCAGGGATTTTTATACCAATCGTCTGGTGGTCTAGTAGGATGATTCACTAGATTCCTTCAGCAAGGCCGAGGATACAAACCCCGGCCTTGCGAATTGAGCTTATTGAGTTGCGAGGACCGCCCCATAATGGTTCTCTACAATACCCGAACTCAGAAAAAAATTGAGTGGGGAATCCCAAAAACAAAAGGCAGGGATTTTTTAATCTGTTTTTTGTTCATGTTTTTTGTGTTACATTTTCTCTTAAGGTGGTTTGGTTCTTGGATTTGATTTCCTCGTTTCAAATGATTGTTCTTCCTCCTCAACCCAGTGTTACGGAATCAGATTGGGAATTATACAAATATCTCGAATGGTCATTGTCTTGAAGAAAACCACTTGAATCAAGTCTCGTTAGCTCAAATCTTTCTTTATTGATTGCCAATTGGATATGTTAAAATTTTGGATCGGATTTGGATTAAAATTGGACAAACAGTCCTTCCTCAATTAATAGGATATACATATTACGTAGATAATATGACATGATAATTGATATCCTGTTAAAGATTTGTACATATTTATATAGGGGGATTTACATTTGACTATTTGTATTTAGATCTAATTATAACGCAATTTATTTAAATTGAAAAATTATATTTTAATCCTTATAAATCTTGCTTGGTCTGAAGATTCTAACGGAATTTATAAAATTATATTTATGGCCCTAATTACTGTGAGAGTGCGACATTGAATATATAATTAAAATTATAAAATTATTCTTATAATTTATAAATATAAATAAAACGATTTTTATAAATTACGATTTTAATAATAAATCAAGGGTATTTTTAGAATGATATAACAGAATCGTAAACGGATTCCAATTTCCAAAGTTATGAAATATAAAATTTAAATTTAAATGAATTGCATTGTAATTAGGTTTAAATACAGAATGCAATTATTTCTATTTGTATACGATGATACAGAGCTCTAACACCTCAATTTATATATATAACATGTTATAAAATCATATTATCCGTTGAGATTAAATTAAAAAAAGGTTATAGGATATCATTATAACTTTAATAATAATATCCTAAATCGAACTAACGTTTCAACCAAGTTGTTCCGTGCCATGAATATGATCACCCAATAAATACAACATGCTAAATAATAGTATAAAACCTTATCCACATTCATTTCCACCTCATTTTGTCACAAACTTTTTTTATTTTTTATTTTTTATAAAATGTTCTACTTCCATAATTCATGGGGTCGAAATCTTCAGTCAAAAAATGTGATGAATAATGTGCACACAATTTCCAAGAACCAAGTCCGAGTCAGCAGCTAGTCATCTAGCAACTGGGTTTCTGACACGTGTCAGGCGATTTTATCCTCAAAAGTGGAAAATCTTTTACTTTTTTTTTGTAGGGTGCTCATATATTAAAAATCATTTGGCTAGAGATGGACCACCTATTTATTTATTTTCCCATGTTTTAATATCCACAAAATATATTTCCATGATCTCAAGTTTGGGGCTCTTATTTTTATCAAAATCCAATTATAATTCGAATAAGTCAAGAATCATGAAATGGATTACAAAATTATCCATTTCCCCCCCTTTTTTTTATGTCTTTTCTCATCTCAATTGGGATGAAATTAAGTCAAAAAGGACAATTTAGATTTGACTACTTTTCATTTAAATCTAATTACAATACAATCTATAATCATCAAAAATTTATATTTTAATTCATATAAATCTTATTTAGTCCGAGTTCCCTTGACAGAATTGGTCAAAGTACATTTATACCCCTGATGATTTTATGAGTGTTACACTGAATATATGACAAAAATTACAAAATTATCTCTAAAGTTTATAAAAATAAACAAAACTATCCTTAAAAATTATGAATTTATCAATAAATTAGGAATATTTTTTGAATGACAGAATCGAACCCTAGAGACGATTCTCAAAGTAAGAGACTCAAATATAATTTCTCGGAAATAATGAATTATATTGTAATTAGGACTAAATGATGATAGTCCCATTAATAATTTCTAACATTAATCCAGAATTGAAATAAAGAAATCTCTAATCTTGAAAATATTACGTACGAATCATTATGTGGCTGCCTTTTCTTTACTCTGACTAACAGAGTAACAGTCGTGTACTCTCTCTATGGAGTGAGTGTTTAAGGCCATCCAAATACTTCAGTTCTTTGCTATAAATTCACACCACTCACTCTCTTCAAATCAAAATTCAAAACCCATCAAGGAAAAAAGAGCAATCTTTGCACAGTTTCATCCATTTTCTCGAATTGTTGAGGCGTACACAGCGCAAAAATCCAATCTTTTTCGTTTGCAAACTCCCTTTTGTCATCTGGGCTTTGCTTAAATATGGAGATTTCGCTGATTGGAAGCTCGCAGTTGAATCTAGCAAGAAATGCTGATGTTGGGTTGTGTAGCTTTAGCAAGAATTTGAATGCTAAATTCTTCAGTTTGAAGAACTATAATCCGAAGGGCTGCAGATTAAGCCAGATTCAGAGCTTGGGATGGTCTTCGAAATCTGGTGTTGGGTTTACTGTCAGGGCCTGTAATGCTGCTCGAGCTGGAGCTGCTGTAATTTCTGAGAAGGCTTCAGAAGATACAAGAAACGAATCTGTAAGTTCTTTTCTTTTGAGAAATGTTTGGTTTTTCGGGCTGTGGAATCTTGAAGTTTTTGGTTTTGTGTGTTTTTTATGTTGTGTGAAATGTGTGGTATTTTTTGCCATGTTATTTTGCATTGTTTGTCTTTGCAGCTTTAATGTTGCTATATATGGTTGAATCCCTGTTTATAAGTGTGAATAGTCGAGAGCTTGATAAAATAAGAGAAATTTGTGGTTTAGTTGTGTAGATGTCAATTCTGTGTTCTTAAAACAGCCAATAGTTGCTGCATTCTCAACTATAAGAGTTTTTTTTGGTAATTGGATTAAACCTGATGTGGTTAATGGTAATGATCCTTGAATAAAATCACATCAGCTCTATTCGATCATATTTCTATCTAAAGGACTTCATGAAGTTGATTTACAAACACACATTTCTACACAATGTTCCATGTTTTCGAATGAATGAAGAGATATATGAAGCAATTTTTGTCTCACATTACAGATTGACAGCGTCAAATTATACGTTGGGCTACCTCTGGATACCGTTTCGGACTGCAACACTATAAGGCACGCACGAGCCATAGCTACGGGCCTTAAAGCTCTGAAGTTATTAGGTGTGGAAGGTGTAGAGCTCCCAATATGGTGGGGAGTGGCTGAAAACGAGGGCCGTGGTAAGTATCAATGGGAAGGGTACCTTTCCATTGCTGAGATGGTCCAAGAATTGGGGCTTAAGCTTCACGTTTCGCTGTGTTTCCACGCATCTGAAGAATGCAAGATTCCACTTCCACAGTGGGTTTCTCTAATCGGTGAGAAAGAATCGAGTATTTACTTTATGGACAGGTCGGGAGAGAGCTACAAAGGTTGTCTGTCTTTTGGTGTGGATGATGTTCCTGTTTTAGATGGGAAGACTCCGATCGAGGTGTATGAGGAGTTTTGTGAGAGTTTCAAGGGCGCGTTCTCGCCTTTCCTGGGATCCACAGTTACGGTAAGGGTCTTCGATTTCTATAAGTGCTTAGAAATTTGTGAATCAGATGTTTTTGGAGCTTGCAGCGTCTGAGTTTTGTTAGAGAAATAAGTCAAAGTATGTGGATAGAATAAGATTCAACAACTTTAGACATATCATGGAAAGGCTTTATGTATGGTACCTTTATAAATAAGATGTTATAGTCGGTAACTTACATCGTCTCGAATGTTTACAGGGTGTATCCATCGGCCTTGGACCAGATGGTGAGCTCCGATACCCATCCCACCACCAGCCCGCCAAAAGCAACACCGAGCACAATGGTGCCGGAGAATTCCAATGCTATGACAAGAACATGCTCAACAATCTCAACCAACATGCCACAACACACGGGAATCCTATGTGGGGCCTTGGTGGGCCCCACGATGCCCCGGGATACAACCAATGCCCGATCTCCAACGGTACATTCTTCTCAGAAAATGGTGGTTCGTGGGATACCCAGTACGGGGAATTTTTCCTCTCTTGGTATTCCAACCAGCTTATCTCCCATGGAGACCGTATTCTATCACTTGCCTCCTCAACTTTCAAAGACAGGTGCGTTTCCGTGTCGGGTAAAATCCCCATTTTGCCCTCATGGTATGGAACCCGGTCCCACCCGGCCGAGCTAACAGCCGGATTCTACAACACGGCCCATAGAGACGGTTATGATAAAGTTGCAGAAGTATTCTCAAGATATTCTTGCAAAATGATACTTCCTGGGATGGACCTATCGGACAAGGGCCATCCACGGTCAAGCCCGGATCTATTATTAGCCCAAATAGCAACCTCTTGCAGAAAACACGCAGTGGAAGTGTGCGGGCAAAACTCATTGGTTTCAGGTGATTCGAGAGGGTTCGAGCTTATCAAGAGGCACTTGTTGGATGGAAATGCTGGTGTGGAGAGCTTCACTTACCAAAGAATGGGAGCTTATTTCTTTTCTCCAGAGCATTTTCCCTTGTTTGCTCGGTTCGTTAGGGGTCTAAACGAGCCGAGTCAAGATCCGGAGGATGTTGCTGTGTCCCACACCGAGACGAGTCTCCATGTGCAAACTGTTTAGGGTAAGAGATGCAAGCTATGTAAATAAAGCTAGTTTACTAAATTGTCATTATGGGAGGAAAAGGGTTGAGACAGAATTGGATATAGTAGTTGGATTTTCCTCCCAAGTCTTGTGCTGACTATCTTCTGCAATAGTTCAGTCTTTAGTGTACACACATACACGAGAGTAACATGATGCTCAAGGTTTATACATCATTCTATGGTCGAAACTGGGAACAGTTGTTACAAAAATTCAATGTTGTTTTTCCTTTTTATGAGAGAATTCGTCATTTTCTTTTTGTTGCATGGGATTAACCAAAATGAAAGCTTACTATTCTCTTTCGTTAGAAGCTCAATGCTCTCATCCGGAGCACATGTGTTCCCGCTCGTCAAAGGTGTGGACGATTCTACTCTCCCATCGTAGATCCGAAAGGTCTTTACAATCCGAAATGATAATCTCTACTCTCCCATGGTAAACCCAAAAGATCCTTACAATCCAAAATGATAGCTCAGAACCTTAACGAGAGGAACAACAGTCCTCGAGTCCAGTTCCACGTTAATTCTCTCGAACCTCCTCTTTCAAGCAAGTAGGAAGCCCTTTCTAAAGGACGTTGGAATAGAGAGTTTGTCATTGTTCAAGTGTTTGTGAGTAGTTCTGCTATCATTGGAATAACTACATTTTAGATTGAAAGGCTCTTCTTCTTCACAGTTCAGCCCAAAAGAATTATGAGGACCAAGAGAGGTTTTAACCTGTTTAAAATTAGAGACAAGCAAATAGTTTAGCGGTGTTTAAAATTAGAGACGAGTACATAGCTTGGTGGTAAGTATCTGCACAGATAATTTAGCAGGTGTTTAAAATTAGAGACAAACAGATAGTTTAGTAGTTTAGTGGTAAGTATCTGCACGGTGTTTAAAATTAGAGACAACCAAATAGTTTAGTGGTAAGTATCTACACATATAGATAAAGGGTTTGAGTCTCATCGAAGAGATGTGATGGGTGTCGAAGCCACCAATAATAAATCCCGAATATTGCACACAATTAAATTATAAAATAATGGCAACGAGTATCGATCCACGAGGATTGGGTGAAATTGTAACTTTTTATATACCAAGGAAACAATGGGGTTTAGATATATGACTAACTACTACTGCAATGAACAAAACGAGACTAAATAAATAAATAATTAACAACTAAACTCACCTGACACTAAAACTAATTCAGTAGATAACAAATATTTGGGATTTCCCTACGCATGCATCAGATTATGATCACTGACAAGGTGATTAATTCCGTGTTAGGCTAGCTATAGTCGCCAAGTCCTCTCTGACTTCCTCGTTTCTTCTTACTGCTTATAACGACTAAAAGAAACTCCTAATAATCGTTTTCTAATTAACCAATATCCTTAGCAGAAACTCCTTTTAAGATTCAATTGGGCAATTGCATTACACCCTAAAGAAACACTAACCCTAACCGACTAGGTAGAAACTCCTACTTCGCCTAGTTAGACCGTCTATCCCACAACACGAAATCAGTCGAACGTAACGGCCTAGTGATTGTTTGCTACTTCGTTAATTATCCGGCTAGACTCCACCAAATAAGTTAACTAGCTATATGTGAATTGCCTATTCTAAGATTTGAGCTCTTAATACAACCAAAGAATAAGAGCAAACACAATGTCGTAAAAATAGAGATAAAACGGATAACTTGAATGAATCACAAAAGAAGTAGTCTCACAAAACCTAATGCATCCTAGGAAAATCCCCACTAAAACGAAATTAGAAATTCACCAACAAAGGAAATTAACAAAGTCTAAAATGAAATTAAAAGAATAAAACTAAAGAAAAGGGATGGACTCCTCTCCTCTCGTCTCTGCCGTGTGCTCATCTTTTATAGTGTAGTGGCATGCTGAAATTCTCCCACTTCTCTATGCACGATCTTCTGGCAGTAACTCCCCACTAACTCCAGAATAAAAGTGCACTAAAGGCCATATTCTTCCCCAATTTTCAACGTATGTAACTCTCCCAAACCTCCAATTAACGTCCACTCAAAGACTCCACTTTGTTCCCCACGTTCTCCATGGACCTAGACAATAATTACTGATTTCCACATAATTTCCACCATTAACTGAGGGAGCTCACCCATCATCTGTCATTAAAACCCAAAAGGCCCAACATTCAATTCCTAAATTAATTAGGCTTTTCCATGGATGTGTTTGCAAGCGTGGGTTATGGATTTAGTGGCCCAACAAATAGAAAGAATCCTCGAGGCCCATATCTTGTCTTCATAAATTAAATAATTTCCAAGTTGACGTGTTGCTTAATTGCTTCCCAATTTGAGTCCTCTTCTTATCTTATTGCATGCAATGTCTAAGTCCCACACATGAATGGGCCATGTCATCATCAGTTTTCTCCAAACTTGATTTTTCCCCTAATTATTCCTCATATCCACCCGAGTTACGCTCTCTGCAACAAAACACAAAACTCGATCAATTACCCCTAATTTATATTAAATCAAGGAGCATAGTATAACATTCGAAGCTCAATAATTCAACCCATATACAAAGTATCAAGATGCATCATGCGTCACAAAACCCTTCACTTAGTCCATTTGATTCGAACAAAAAACCCAAAAGGTGTTGAAAAGTCTAGCAATTTTTGATTTCGGATAATTCGAGAGAATCAAAGTTGTAAAAGGTCGAAGCTGAAAACTTAAATCAATAGGATTGATTCATTCTCCAGGGCAAGATCCCGGATTCGAATCCCCGCTTGGTTATGCGTAAAAGAAGCTTAAAACTTAAAAGTGATCATATTTTTAATTTCTTGAAAATAACCTAGAAGGTAGAAATAAAAGTTTTCGAGACATTCTTAAAGTCCCCAAAAAATAGAAACTTTCTTCTTAGAGCCTGCAAGCTGTTTGAAACTTTCTTTTGGAAGAAAAAACCATTGCTTAGGATGCCAATTTTATAAATTGTTAAGCCTAGTATCATGGGACAATGAGTTGATATAAACATGGCCCAACTTCCTTAGTCATTAATTTAATTTTCACAATTTGAACTAATTAAGAAAGAAAAAAAAAAACTTTGTCTGTCCTAAGCAAGGCAAAAATCATGCCCTTTTGCCTGCCACAACACATATTTTATTCTCTAAAATTTAAACAAAAGGAGCTAAAGTGGCATGAAGCCACTCGAATGTGTTGAGTTCCCGTGGTACACATGATATCATAGAAAGTACTATATACATCTGCAAAGTTTGTTAGTGGGATTCCATTAGCAATGTTTTGCTTTCATGTTTGGTTAGTTCTTTTGTGTGACATTTTGGTCCCATTTGATTGTTGGTAACGGGTGTTTTGAAAAATATTATTTTATCGTATCATATTATATTGAATACTTATACTGAACATTATATCTAGCACTCTTTACATGAAAATTTTATCTATATTACTATATTTGTATTGTATCACTGTATTCGTATTTGTGCATTATAAATAATTGATATAATAAAATGGGGTTTGAATAGTATAATATTTTAATTTTAAAGTTTGGAATTAGTGATAAGTTTAACATTAGTTCTTGTAGATTAGATATGGATTCTGAATCTATACTTAGATTTCTCTTAATTTTAGAAAATATACTTTTATCTCCTAAAATTTGCGTGCAAATTATAAAATTAATTACATATCTCTCTCAAATTAGATGGAATAATTACAAATAGTATCCTACTTTTAGATATAATTACATTTATACTCCATCTACAAAATTTTAATTATACTATTTTGCAAATATACCCCATTTCCCATGTAATTAGTATATTTTATAAGTGGACTATATGTAATTAATATATTATTCGTTGGAGTTATGTATAATTAAAATTTTCTGAGTAGGCTATAACTATAATTATATCTAAATAAGGAGTACCACTTGTAACTATAATTAAAAGAAAAAGTCTTTATATTTAGTATTGATAAGTTATGAGACTGATAAATGCGGAACAATGGACAATATATATCAGAATTCCTCAAACTGATACCTATAATCTTCATTTGTACCACCGAAAATTTTCAAAAATGATGTCTACTAAACTCTAATGCAGGGATATTTCGATTTTTCATCCCGTGAATGGATACGGCACCGATACGTGTCCAATACGGTAAAAAAATATCCAAATTAAAAAAAAAAAAATCCGACACGACGGGTGATCGTGTCGAAATCTGGGCTGTGTGCTGGACTGCGGATTAGGACTCCAAATCACCCAAGGTATTTGTAATGTGTGGAGAACTCCGACGCTTCCTCCAACTGAAAAGGTTGAACAAACGTGAACTCAAAGGCCAAGACGGGGAAGAGTGGGGGTTGAACCCGTTTTGGCACTCCGACGCTCAAGTCAGCTTAAGCTCTTGGACAGAAATTGCTAGAGCTGAGAGTTTTTGTGCGTGAAGAAGAACTTACCTTTGGCCGTCGCCAGGCGAGGCCTTTATAGGGCGAAGATGGACTTCGCGGGGGCAAGTACACCTCCCAGAAAGTGTGGATCTGGTTGGGAGGAGAGAGTCCTGGTCCTCAGGCCGGAACAGTGCTTTTCCAGCCAAAGCACTGTTCGCCTGCTCCTGCCAGGATCCCTGCCACTGTACTGGGAGCGGCTGCCATTAATGCGGCAGGCCGTAGGTGGTACTCGTATTAAGTGCGGTTGTCCGGTAGTGACCGGGTCGGGGTCTCGCTGGGTCGCGGCTCTCCTTGGAATGAAAGGAGACCCTGGGTCGCGGGAGACCACCGCCAAACCGGGACTTGTGGTGTTCAGTCAAGTGGTGGGTCGATGATAGCCTAAGCGCCTCGGTCGTGAAAAGCTTACGTGGAGTAGGCTGCTTATCTGGCAATGACATCTGGCGCTAAATCAACGGGGACACGGGAGACTAAAAACAATATTTTTTTATAAATTTTTTTAAAATTTTATGATTATATATTTTTTAAAAAGATAATTGTATAAATTTAATAAAAAAATATATTATATTAATTAAAAAATTTTATTTTCATTTCTATTTTGAATTTTTTCCTCATAATATCGCAATATACAAAAATGAATAATGTTATTTATAATAACTTTAAATATTGAATTTGATAAGAATATAGTTTATTTTAAATTAATTAATAAATATAAATATATTTATTTATATATAATATAATCGGGCCGTATTTTTTAAAAAAATTCATATTACCGTTTCGTATCGTGTTGTATCCATATCATTATGTCTATATCCATGCATCATGACTACTAAACAATCGAGTTTGCTCAATAAAAGTAGTATGGAATCACCGCAGATACGAAAAGCTATAAAATTCACATCATTATTAATATGTGGGTCGAAGATAACACAACTATAAGAGTTGAAACTATAATTGGTGAAATTAAAGAAAATTGAATTTCCCCCCAACAAGATAACCTTGAAACAATGTGTTGTTGACATCATTATTAATTTTGTGGATGAAAGATAACTCAAAAAGAGTGAGAGTTCAATCAATTAGCAACCTCAAATGTGACGACAATTGGCTTCCGACCATCCATTTCTTTTCTGTAATAAAAACACAAACAGTACTAAATTATAGAACATTGTCTGATTACGTGGTCCTCCTGAAAACTACCCACCCAACCACCTT
The DNA here is from genome assembly GCA_037501455.1 of Lantana camara. Lineage (NCBI taxonomy): Eukaryota > Viridiplantae > Streptophyta > Magnoliopsida > Lamiales > Verbenaceae > Lantana > Lantana camara. The sequence continues at coordinate 107,383,992 of CM074859.1, read as the reverse complement.
ATCATCATGTCCACTCCTAGAAAAGCAACTCTACTTATACGTACATTCACATCTATATACATATATGAGTGTATATATATTTTTCATTTTCAAAAGATTTATGGGTATTCCGTTTCGATTGGTACGACGATGTCTTCCGATTGTTGAGCGACGAGTTAACGAGGGGCTATCCGAGCTTAAACCGGCAGAGCATTGTTAATAAGATCGGAAATAATTGTGTTGATCATTGATCGTTTAAAGGAGGAGACGATCAACATGAACGGAAAAATTAAAAGAGGGTGGCCCAGAATATGTTGCACCAATGTTTTTAAAAATAATATTTTATCGTGTTGTTTCGTGTTAGACATTGTGTCAGATATTTCTCACGTGAAAAATTTAAGAAAAAAATTTGCAATGTTATATCTGTGTCGTATCTGTATGACCGTGTACATATCCCTACATCATAAAACCCAGATTTATTAGCTAATAGTGCTATACTGCTATTATTAGGGATATTAAAGTCATCTCGAATATTTTATTTTTCATGGTATGTAGACAAGAGAATAAAATTGCTCATAATCTTGTTAGGAAATTGATTTTTTGTTAATAAAGAGAACTTTGATATTCCCGGTTATGCTTGATATTTGTAATGTCCTATCTTCTATTCAATTAGTAAAGGTTTTAAATTTTTGGGTTAATTACACAAAATTCCCGTACTTTGGCCTTAGGGTGGGTTGCTACCCATTCTTTCATTCTGGGCTTATTTGTCCCTTAATCTTTCAAAATTGTTGCACTTAACCACTTTTCAATGTTTTCGACATAATATTCCGGGAGTATTTTTTGTTGGCTAATAATTTTATCAATCTTTTATATAAAATATAAGAATAAAGATTAAATCATTTTATTCATTTAAGATTAAAGAATTATAAGAATGTAAGGTGATGCTGCTCTTCTGGTTTTATCTTCAATTGATACACGGAACTTTGTGAAAAATGACTATATATCAACATGAGGCTGTCGGAACTCGGAACAATTTCCAATTCATGCAATGTGTTTTTGGATTTTATTGATATTTTAATTCTGTTAAGGATAGAATTGAACGACATTTTCAATATTTTCCATAAGGTATCCTATGATAAAGATTTTGTACACAATAATATCTTCATATTATATAAGTATAACCGTGACACACACACACACATATATATATATATATATATATATATATATATATATATATAGCATCCCGTCAGATCTGACCACCGTGGTTTAATTAAAAATCTCCTATTAAAGTTCTTATCCGACAATTATCATCATGGTGAAAATTTTATAATTTAATAGTTCGATTCTATTTGAACTTACAATATTTAGAATTTAATAAAAAAAAGGAAAAGAAACAAAAAAAAATATCAATATTAATATTTGATAAGATACATAAATAGAGAGAAGTGAACATGCAATTTTTCTTTTCAAAAATGATATTTTCATCAATCATATAAATCCTAAGACACGTGGGAAAGAAAACATATTTAAAATTTATAGAACACGACATAAAGACAGGTATGATATCTTATCAAAGACATTATAAGTTTCTTCATTTTTGTTTTATGTATATTTACAAACACAATAAATATTTATCAATAATAGTATTGTGTAAATGTATATGTGTGGCTATGCAAGTAGTCGATAATTGAAGTCGTCTTTCTGGTATTTGTACGTAATATGAATGAAGAAAAGTAAGTAAACCAAGAATCTAAGTAATTAATATATAAAATTTTATGAAGAAAAGTAATTAAACCAAGAATCCACGTAATTTAGTTAAATTTTCTACAAGTTTTCCATCATTTTCACTTAATGGAAAACACCCACGGAAGCACGAGCTCGAGGATATGAAATTACTTCTCAATAGATAGGAAGATCATAAACAGTTAAAATTTAAACATTCTCGGACCTCCATCCATTAAAATTATTATTTTTTAATCGGTCACGAAGTATAAACTCACGCACAAGTCACAAGAACTTAACAAAAAACATCATTAAAAACTCATTAGGAGTCTCCCAAACCATAAATCTATAAGATATATAATGTTTCATTCTAACAAGACGATCTGTGTGTGTATTTCTTGATCTTGATATGTTCTCTAAACGTGTCTCCCATGACTTCCCGAGCACAGAGATAGAGCTAGGGGGTGACCTGGGGTGAGCGCCACCCCCCTGATGGGGTCAAGATCCGCTCGTTCCGCGTTTGGACACGTGGCCTTTCTTAGAGAACAGCATTTGCCCAGCTGATTACAGTAGTCATGCACGAGCGATGAACCCATTAAAGTGCCAGCATCCTCCAAGAACACGTGTTGTCCCTGCCACCCTTGCACGTGACCGTTGTCACCGCTCTCCTACGAGCGCCTTTTTCACGCGACATGACTAGTATTCCAATCCATCAGAAGGAGCCTTCTTCGAGCGCTACGTTCCCTCAGAAAGGCTTCCCCTGTAATCCGTTACACGAGCCTGAGCCCTCATTCTCCCCGGCGGATTTCTTGGCCTCCAAGGCTTTTGGTTGTCACGAGCGTGCTCCCAAGCCCTCGTCACCAACCCTCCAAACGGCTCTCTGACACACCGTGTATGCCCGCGCACCTGCCATTGTTGCCAACACTCATTAAAAACCCATGCACAGGTCACAAGAACTAAACAAAAAACATCATTAAAAACTCATTAGGAGCCTCCCAAACTATAAATCTATCAGATATATAATATCTCATTCTAACAAGACGATCTGTGTGTGTATTTCTTGATCTTGATATGTGCTCTAAACGTGTCTCCCATGACTTCCCGAGCATAGAAATAGAGCTAGGGGTTGACCTGGGGTGAGCGCCACCCCCCCTAAATTTTAATTTTTATATATATAATCTCGTTTTTTAATTTATAGCTTTTTTTTCTTTTAATTTAAAATTTTGCTCCTTTTATTTTTGATATTTTAACTTATGCTCCTTATCTTAAATCCTAATCCCGTCTCTATCTGAGCAGCTCTCCCCTTTATATATGACTTTGTCATTGATATAAAATAAAACCTTAACTTATTGCATAATACTTTGACCGGAAATACCTTAACTTATATTACTTCGAAGATCATAAACAGTTAAAATTTAAACATTCTCGAACCTCCATCCATTAAAACTATTTTTTTTTAATCGATCACGAAGTATAAACCCATGCACAGGTCACAAGAACTAAACAAAAAACATCATTAAAAACTCATTAGGAGCCTCCCAAACTATAAATCTATCAGATATATAATATCTCATTCTAACAAGACGATCTGTGTGTGTATTTCTTGATCTTGATATGTGCTCTAAACGTGTCTCCCATGACTTCCCGAGCATAGAAATAGAGCTAGGGGTTGACCTGGGGTGAGCACCACCCCCGAAATTTTAATTTTTATATATATAATCTTGTCTTTTAATTTATAATTTCCTTTTCTTTTAATTTAGAATTTTGTTCCTCTCATTTTTGATATTTTAAATTATGCTCCTTATATTAAATCCTAATCCCGTTTCTATCTGAGCAGCTCTCCCCTTTATATATGACTTTGTCATTGATATAAAATAAAACCTTAACTTATTGCATAGTACTTTGACTTGAAATGTCATCTCATTTTCGTACATAGATTTGGAAACACAAATTTTACACGTCTTTTGTCTTTCTTGGTACATTGGAAGGAAAATGTACCACAACTATCAAATACTTGGTCCAATTATCAACACATACATAGATCATTGAGAAGGGCAAAACATGAGTAGATTTCCCCTTTTGCCATCTTTGTTATTACCAAATGAAGGCTTATGAATATGTTTACAACAACATAAAGAAGAAAGAACACAAGACAACATAGCATGCCCATGTTTGACAAGAATCATAAAAATTCAAAAAGTTTAATGGACAAATATAACAGCAGAAACAATCAGGGGACTATGGTTGCATCTTTTTCCAACATTGCACCCTCAACAGCAACTCCAAGAATTGCTTTTAATCATTAACCACAACCATAACTCTTTTTTTCATTCTCTCTCACTTTCCCCCCTAAACTTTCTTGAAATTATGTAAGTACAATACAAAAATTATTTTCGATCTAGAACGAGTCATTTATCATCGACTATAGTGACCAATCCTCTCACTAAATTGTAGGCATCTCATAAGATGGGACGATTGACAAGAAAATTTAAAATTGTTTTATACACAAAATCAGAATTTCAACCCCTAATCTTTCATTAAAGATGAATGAATTCATCTACTCAATCAAATCCTCTTGATGTCTAATAACTATCATCTATCGATATATATCATTAGGGAAAAAAGTGCTAATAAACCCATAAAATACTTATTTTCTTCTTTTTTTTAAATGATCAATGCTGGTTCTTAACTATCTTCAATAAGACTCGAACCAGTGATCTACCAGTTCACAGGTGCAGATACTTACCACTCAAACTAGGAAAAAGAAAATTTTCATTTTAATTAAAAAATGATGACCTACTATATATTAAAAAATATATTATTTCACTAAAAAAACTATTTGTAATAATAATATACTTATCTACCCATATACTCGCTCTCGACCCACTAAAATTGAAACCGGTTGATCAAAATTGAAATAATTAAAACTAAATATAGTTCGGTTCGATATCAAATCAAAAGTTAAATATATTTTGATTCAGATAATAAATATTCTATTAAATATGTCCCAAATTTCCAGCATGTCCAAACATGATAATTTAATACTTAGATTAAAAAAATTAGAAAGTCCAACCCTTGGATCATGATCCTTCACTTCAGGTGTCCTTTTTATCATATTATATATATATATATATATATATATATAGGTTATTTAATATATGTATTTTTATTAATGATACATATATTTATTTATATATCTTTTGTGTGCGTACATATATATATATATATACGTATAGATTTATCTAGACTCTCGTCGTTTTCACCCTGACAATACGTATATATGTGTGTGTATATATATTAGTTTATTTGTCTGTTCGAAATATCCCCTTCTTTCTCACACAACACGCAGTTCCTCAGCTTCTCTCTCTAGAACTTTTTCGTGGAGGTTAATTCTGGAAGATTTTTCTCACGGAAAAACTTTTCAAAAAGCAACCTCGGAATCCGTGATTCATTTGGAAACTCATCTGGAATCTTCAATTTCGTGGAACAAAGGAGAAGGCAACTTGAAATTTTTCTCGGCATTTGATCGCGCTTTTGTTGCGCGGTTGAAGGAATAAAGCGTGTATTCAACTCCGTTGAGGTGGCTGGCTTGGATTCATTTGCGCTGCGCGAAAATTCGGACATCTGAATCGGTAATTAGTTTGCATTTTGGAAGCTTTTGAGCTGCGATCGCGTACGGAGTTCAGAGCTCGCGTTTTGTGTGTTTTTCTCGAACTCCGTCGGTAATTTGCGCATCCTTAAGAGTGGAATTTGTTATGCGGACACTTTTTAAAATTCTAATTGTTGTTTGGTTTCTCGTTTATGAGATCATGTTGCCTCGCCTGCATGATTTGGTTTTTTGACGTGAATATGCGGGAATTTTTGGTGTTTGTTTGTGTTTGATCTGTCTTTGTGCCTTTGCGAGTTGAATGCTCTGTTACAATTCTTAATGGTATGGTTAATCTATTTTAATTGTTTTTGAATGTTAATGATACTGCGAATTGAGTAGATGAATTCTGTAATTCGAATGTTTTATGATATGGAAATGGTCCAAAATCGTTTCGGAGAATAGATAGTGTCTTTTTTTGGCATACCAAACTGGAGATTCATCATGAGTTTGTACATGTCTTGCTCAAAGGTTTACACACCTGTCTGGTCAGCTAATCATTGTTAATTTGATTTTAAGAAGATTGAGAGTTTGATCACATCATTGGCTTATTAAATGCATATGCGCAATGTTGATTTAGTTCATGTAGTTTTGCATATTTCTCTTTGCATGTTATTATACTTCTCAAAGGATACAGAAAATATTAGTTGTAAGTTGATGAAGTAATTATGCAAAAGGCTTTAATTTTTAGGCATGTTTTGATGTACTATCTGTAGAAACTAATCACATGTTTTGGTTCGTTATTGCAGGATAATTTTCATGCTGGAGCAGATTTGAAGTTATTGACCTGACGTTTGAGTTCCTGAATTCTGAATATCTACGAAATCCTACTGAGCGTTCCAGCATATAGCCTGGTATATCTTATATTGGAGCAAAATGGGGCTTGGCTCAGGAACTATGATAGAAATAATGAATCGGCTGTCAACCTCTGACCACACTTCAGTGGTCTCGATTACCTTATTTGTCACTCTCCTTTGCGCATGTATTGTAATTGGTCATCTATTGGAGGAAAATCGTTGGATGAACGAGTCAATCACCGCTCTTATCATTGTTAGTATACATGCTCCATACATAGTGCTAAATGCCTTTCCTTTCGGCCATTTGTATTTTGACTATCTGTGTGGCTATTTTTATGAGCTTAAGTGATGCATACCAACGTAAATAACAGGGTGTATGCACCGGAGTTTTGATTCTGGTTGTAAGTGGAGGGAAAAGCTCACATCTTTTGGTGTTCAGCGAGGATCTTTTCTTTACATATGTGCTTCCTCCAATCATTTTTAACGCGGGGTAAGTCAAGGATTTCCTGTTACACTTTATACTTTTTAGGAGACAATCCTTAATACTTTTTGTGCACCAATGGACCACAATTCCCATAATTAGAGACAGAGATGCACATATATATTCCAAAGGGTTTGAACTTCTTAAAGCAATATCGTTTACACTTCCTTCTGAATGAAATTTTTTCTGCTGAGAGGATTGATATCTCAATCAGTGCTTGTTTTTGAGTGGGGATGGAACTAAATACTTCCATCAATAAATACTAGGCATATAATCTTCAGCTACGATAATATCCTTTATTTTATTTATCAATTTCATATCTGCTTTACTTTGTTCCAGTGACCTGTGATGTTTTGGGGTGTGGTGATTTTGAGTTTTGTTTTCTTTGCTCTATCTGTTGATCAGGTTCCAGGTTAAAAAGAAACAGTTCTTTCGCAATTTCATGACTATAATGATGTTCGGAGCACTTGGTACATTGATATCCTTCACCGTCATATCATTTGGTATGGCCTTTCCACCTTGTTTAGTTCAACATGTACAGATTATATGCTTAAGTTCTCAGTTACTGTCGCTAAGCTTAGCCAGCGTCTCTTCCTTTTACGAACTGGAGGAAAATTTTCATAAACTGTAAAAGATGATGTAGGAAAACAGGAGCGTAGTTGATTTGTTTTCTGCTTTCATCTCCAGTATTAGCTGAACCTCAAACTTACAACATCTCTATCTCATGTTATCATGACCTTATAAAACTATATCTAGGGAAAAACATTCATGAGTAACAATTTAATGTAAAATGGTTATCTTCTGGGTTTTCTATTCTTACAAGTCGTTGAGATAATAATTCTATTTCTAGTGAGGGGACTTTTGAATTGCAGAGAGATTAAAAAGATCAAAGAAGGAGAAGAAGAAGAAAAAAAAAGTCTTTGCATGTTACTGGAATTTATGTATTCTAAATATGTTGTTCGCATCTGTTTCATCTGTAAGAAGCGCAGAGAAGTTTTAACTTACATCTTCTAAATGTTGTGCCAGGTGCTATTTTCTTCTTCCAGAAAATGAATCTTGGCATTGGAGATTATCTTGGTAAATCCCCTGCCCACCTAGCCACCCATCCTCCATCTCTCTCTCTCTCTCTCTCTCTCACACACACACACACACACATTGCACGCACAAACATAGCAGCTTAACAGCGTTACAGTTCTTCTCTTATTTATTTCTGCTACTAATAATATTTGCATATTTCCAGCACTTGGTGCTATTTTTGCTGCCACAGACTCTGTTTGCACATTGCAGGTACTCTAGCAGCTAATTTTCTGTTGAAATCCTCACTGGAGAACTTTGTTCTGGCCTGATGCAATATTTCTGATGCTGCAGGTGCTAAGTCAGGATGAGACACCACTACTGTACAGCTTAGTATTTGGAGAAAGTGTTGTAAATGATGCAACATCTGTGGTGCTTTTCAATGCCATCCAGAATTTTGACCTGTCCAATATCGATACCATTGTGGCATTGAAGTTTATTGGAAATTTTATTTATTTGTTTATCTTAAGCCTGTTGTTGGGAGTTGCGGTGAGTCTCCATCCTCTTTCTCTTACACCACCCAAGCTTCTGAGTTTCTCTTAATCACATAATTTTGTACACTCTTCTACTGCAGGTTGGACTCCTTAGCGCATACGTCATAAAGAAACTCTATTTTGGAAGGTTGGTAACAACACTTGTAATGTGCTTTTTCCTCTGCAGTTAAGAGAACAATATTATGAAACTGGAGGTACTAATTGATTCTGTTTCCCTGATGAGTTGTCTGTCATATTGCAATGAACCATGTCAGCGAATCATGGAGCCTTTAATAATATATTCACTAAGTTGATTAGAATTAAAAACAACATTTTAAGATGGTGACTGGTTTGATGATATCTCTAGTATTGATAGTTCTCAGGTCTAGTTACTGATTTCTTGATCAACTACAGGCACTCCACTGATCGTGAGGTTGCGATCATGATCCTCATGGCTTATCTCTCATACATGTTGGCTGAAGTAAGTTTCGAAGAACATTAAAGAGCTCTCTGAAGTTGGCACTCTCTTTTAGTGCTGTTTCAAACTCTTGAATGATTGGAGTTTTTTCCTGACCTGAGCGGTTTTGTGCAGTTATTTTATTTAAGCGGCATCCTCACTGTTTTCTTCTGTGGGCTTGTGATGTCACATTACACCTGGCATAATGTGACAGAGAACTCAAGAGTCACCACTAAGTATGTCATTACCTTTGAGACCAACGACCATTCATTCATATTTCAATATTGCTGCTGCTTTTTTACTGTTTACTTGTTTTTTCAATATTGAACTATATTTTTCCGCCATTATGCAGGCACACCTTTGCAACATTGTCATTTGTGGCTGAGACGTTCATATTTCTTTATGTTGGCATGGATGCTCTTGACATCGAGAAGTGGAGAGTCGTCAGCGACAGGTATTTTAGGTGTTGTGATTTGTGTTCATATTAATTTAGGATTTTATGTATTATCTGCTCTAACAATTTTCTTATCATATGCTTTTTATCATTTGTCAGCCCAAAAATTTTAGCTTCCGTCAGTGGAACGTTACTGGGATTAGTTTTACTTGGAAGGGCTGCCTTTGTTTTCCCCTTGTCATTGCTGTCTAACTTGGCCAAGAACAATCCCAATGAGAAAATTGACTTTAAACAGCAAGTACGAGCTCAAAGTATAATTAATTCCTAATCTGCACGACATGTATTTTCTTAGTCGATCTAATAACTTAACCACTTGCTATTTACAGATTACTATATGGTGGTCTGGTCTTATGCGAGGTGCTGTCTCGATGGCCCTTGCTTACAACAAGGTAAATTGCACCTCTGTCTACTTTGATAAGGATAACTATGCCGTATTATTATCGAAAACCTTATATATTAATTAGTTTTTTCTTTTCTTTTTTGGGTCAAAAAACAGAATAATTAGTTTCCTTTTAATTTATATGATTAATTAATCAGACTCATTAATTTTATTCACGCAGTTTACTAGGGGAGGTCACACCCAGTTACATGAGAATGCTATCTTGATTACCAGTACCATAATAGTCGTTCTCTTCAGCACTGTGGTAAGATATCCTAAACTCCTGCAAAACCTTCGTTAATTGTTACTGCTATCTACCACCGATGGAGAATGGGGATAAAGTAATGAAATGACACTTGACTGTGAATGAGAGATTTTCAGAAAATTACACTCTTAAAAGGATAATTCATTATTAAAATTGGTGTTTAGCTCTACAGGTCCAAAGTTCATGAAGTTTTTGTTTTTTGATTTGTACCTTTATCCTAAGTTAACTAAAAATGTGGCAAAAAGAGACTTTCAGGTGCATCAGTGGGCAAATAGCCGGTGCATTCATAAAATTTCTATTTGAAGGAGCATCTTCTCTTAATAATTCATTTCAGTATGCTTCCAGAAAAAATCTTTGCAAAACCTCATCTTCTCTGAAATCTCAATTTTGTTGGTCTAAAATGACTCACCTCACTTTTTTAATATAAAATTATTCCAATAAAGAAAAAAAAAAGAATCAACAACATTTATGTCATCAAGTATACAAATTGCATTTTTATCTCACATTCAAGCAAACTCCTGTAAAATCGACCTTACCTTTCTAAAACAACTTAATCTCCCATCTACCTTAGAAATTTATCCCTGCAAATGCATGGATATTTGTTCTCATGTATGCGCCTATAGTCAGTTTGTTATTTACGGTTCCTTGTCATCATTATTCGTGATTATCATTGAAATTATTGATTTATTCGTGAAATATAAGCATCGGTTTGTACAAAACAAAAACAGAAAAATCAGAGCCCTACAATTGTTTTTGCCCTCTCACACCTCCCATCTCCATGCAGGTTTTCGGGATACTGACTAAACCTCTAATACTATTCTTGATGCCCTTGCCAAAGCATCATAACAGAATAGTCCCTTCAGATGCCAGGTCCTTCACTGTGCCACTTCTTGGCGAGAGCCAGGATTCTGTATCCGAACTTTTTGCTGGAAATGGGCATGCTACAGATTCAGAAGGTCGGAGAATAGCCCGTCCCAGCAGTTTAAGGATGCTATTGACAACCCCAACTCGGACCGTCCACTATTATTGGCGAAAATTCGATGATGCTTTCATGCGTCCTGTTTTCGGTGGACGTGGCTTCGTTCCATATGTACCTGGATCTCCACTCGATCAAAGCTTCCACAATTCGGATGGAGCTAACAAACAGTAAGGGTGTGTTTGGAGGCAAGGATTTCAAATCCATAGCAGAATTCTCTTGAATAGATTTGGATAAATTCGTATTACAGTTCCAAAACCTTCTCGTCCGATTCACAATCTGATCCTCCATCTCCGTATGCAACCTAAGGTTATCCTCAACTATTTCGTCAGTTTTTGGCTTTCCGTTCTTGGTTGATTTTCTTTTCATCTTTAAGTTCTCCTTTTTTGTTTTGGTCGGGGTGAGTGTACGTGTGTGTGTGGGATGATGGGAGTGTATAGGTTGGTGGGTATAGATTGTGAAGGGATTGTTGAATTTAGTTGTGATTCTGATTTTCAAATCCAGTGTGTTTAGCCGTTGTCGACCCCTTTATACTTTGGAGGTCTGAGAGGTTTTCACTCCCTGACCAGGATATGCGAAGACGCCAATTCGATGTGGGCTTTTTCCAAGAGGTAAGCTTGATTGTACATGGTTTTCGCTGGCTTACAGTGATGTACATTCTTGATGCAAGTGTTCTTTGTGTGTATCTCATACAAAATAGTTGGTCTAAGCACAATTTTAAGGAGATTTTTAAGAGTGCAGTTATTTTTGCTTCAGCACAATTTACACGTGGTTTCGAAATGTTTTGTGGAGTGAAGTAATTTGTGCGTTTCTTTAAATCGTTTATTTGCCGTTTAGCCTTTATCATGCGGGAAGAATACGCAAATGCAATACTCAAAACGAGGAAAATTCTAGGATATGTGTCGAAGACATCCATTAAAAAGAGAATCTAATATTTCTTTTCCCCGGGCGAGAAAAAAAAATATCTACAATTGTACGCTCAATTATTGCTTTTCGCCCTAATTATTCAAAAAATGGGATAAAGTAATACAAATTCCAAAGCTAAGTAAATGGTGTACTTTCTATTCCAAAAGCGAACTAAATAAAATTAAAAAAAAGGTCCTCAGATGAACTTGAAAGAAATTTTTGTCATTTATAATAAAAAAAAATTTTAATTCAATTGACGGTTCAAAATCAAATGAACTTGAAAGAAATTTTTTTTTTTTGTCATTTATTTCAACTAACATCATGTGAATTTTCTTTTACACTATTATTACACCATTTTTAATTTTGTACATATACACCAGAGTCCTGACACCATCTCTTGAAAATATAAACAACACCAATTTTAATTTTGTATGTATTTTAATTTTGTAGGTAAACACCAAATCATGTAAAGCTATAAAATCAAACCAAGAAGTATTGGTTAAGCACTAAAATTCCATATCAAGTTTCAACTCGATTGCACTGAAATTCCATAAAATTCTGTATCATTTTTTTTTATTCAACTCGATTGTACTAAAAATGTTTGCAAAAAATCAAACCAAAGAATTTTATTTCAATTTTTTGATTTAATTCTCAGACGTTCGATCTCTAGCTCTTCTTTATCAGCTGTTCAATCTCTTAGCAAAAAATAAAACCGAAGAAGTATGGGTTGAAGACAATCAAACAAAGAAATATGGTCGTCTTACCTCCGCCTTATCCGCCTTTGCTGCAGCGTTGGAAGAAGCCATATTTTCAAGAATAATTATAGAAAAAATAAATCGTAAATCAAACAGAGAAGAACTACCGTTGTGACCGTCTCTGACTCTTATGCAAAAAGAATGAATCGGAAAACAAACTGATAAATAATCCACTTTAGTTGGGAAGGGTATATTCATTCGGCTCTAAACTATCCATTTTAGTTTTAAAATATTATTATTCGCCCACATAGTTTAATATAGTTTGACATAGTTTGAATTAAGTGAACCACATGTAAATATTTCAAAATTATGAATTTATATTAATGATCTATTTTTATATTTCAAAGTGAGTTTACACTTAAAAATATTGCTAACATCTATCTATATATATAGTATGTATTTATCTCAAAATCTAGATGTTTCAATCAATCATATTTGATGTTGAAGATTGATTGTCTGTAATATTATTAAAACTTCCAAAATATTTTAGGTAAATCTACCAATATAAATAAAATACTTAATTTTCTCATTCAGTATCTAGATAATTACGTAATAGCATGATTATGGTCTCGGGCTTCTCCATGGCAAGACTCTCAACTGATTATTAATCAAACTTCCATACTTGTTGCACTTTAACTACGTCCTCATACCAATACTAACAAAAAATTTGCCATACAGAGTTGCATGCAATGATTTCGCATGTATCTCTTGGGCTTATTTCGTAATCAGGACAAAATGTGTTTTAACTTCGGAAATTTGACTCCATTGATGGAGTAGAAAGAAGTTAAGCCAAAAATAAAAAGAAAGACGTGTGTTGAAGTGCAAAAACAAGCATTGCTATGATGGCATATCCCAATCATAAAGCAACCTGTTCAACCAAGCTGCAAAATCTCACTCAACTGTGCTATTTTGACAACCTAATGGTAAAACAGAACAGAGAGATTGGTTGCCAAAGATGCTTAAGATGCCAAGACAATGAAACAGCAATAAAAGCAATATGCAGTTGATCAATTGCAATAGACCAAGAGAAGAGTCCTATAAAGTTGAGTGTTATTGTAGACAGAAAAATGAAATGGATGGATGGAAAAGATGAGGACAAAACTCACCAAAAGCAACTAAAGAAGCTAAAAACAATTGACACACAAGAAGGATGGTTTAAACACAAAATCGGACATTTAAAAGAAAGAAAAAGGAACGACGAGCAAAAAAAATAATTATAGACCTGTGATTTTGCGTGTTTGAGTTTTTAGTCTCCACCCGGCACAATTGTCATAAAGCTATCTGAGAGAATGAGTTGTGCTCAAACAATTACTTCGAACAGTGCTAATCAAGGGTCGAGCATTACTTAACCTTGACACAGCATACCGGTCAGTGATATTAGCAAGTTGAACTGCACATAAACTATATTTCATCAGCTCAACTACAGAACAAGTAAGCATGTTCCGATAGTAAAGAAGAGCTAGGCGAAAATCAAATTTATATAGAGTCTACCAATTGATTCAGATTAAATAAGAAGCGTGCATTAACCAAATTAAAGGCCAGGACCATAGAAGGAACGATGTACGTTACTCCAAGTCTCCAACCATATAGGCAGCTTTAGAGCGCTGTTTTTACTTACATATCAACCTAAGTTCTTGTCTTGTAGAAAACCTACAATAGCACATGGAAAGGATATAATTTGCTTAGTGAAATCTGAAATTCACATATTTCATACTCCGTCGTCATTTCTTTCTTGTTTTCTTTTTTTCATTTTGTTTTTTTGGTTCTATATCCATTTTATTTGGATTCAAACAGGTTAGACGACTAAGGTGTAAATCTTTCTCCAACCGTGGCAAACAGAAATGATAAAAATGTCAACTGAATTCTGAAATGCACACCTTCCTCTTAGTTCTGCTACTTTCAATTCAACTTATTTCAATTGCAACAAAATGAGTTTTCTCTTCAACTATACATCATTTAAGAAAGGAAAAATTGTTCATTCATCAGTTGGTTATTTCAACTGGTAATTTCTGGACATGATTTTTCTAACTACTATGCACATGGGCGCAACTGATCAGCTCCGGAAAAATTTTTCAAATTTGGTTGCTAACTGTCCAGTAATTTCATTTTTTTTTTTAAAAACACATGCTCACATTTACAAATTAGGAAAATTATATCCGGAAATTGCAAGTCGGAACAACCAACCGGATGAATTGAACATTCTCTTTTAAGGAATAATGTTTCAACTTTTCAACCACAACAGAGCTTCAATAATTACACACCTTAATAACTTTCGGAAATACTCAGTAATGTAGTATTATCACTTATCAGTTATCAGTTATTACCAAAAGATAAAATCCACAACCGAGTCACTGACCGGACTAAAATTTTGAAATTTTCCACTCATTATTTAAACTCAAATTTCATCACTTCTTCTTCTGTAAGCACGATCAAGATCAAAACGACTGAAACATCACGCAATAGAAACACCAAAACCAGAATTACAGCCACAAATTACCTCCTAAATTCGATTCAAAATAATTTTACACTTAAAACTGCACCATCAAGCCAATTAGGACGAGGTATACACAGCAGCACAATCGTAGAACGAAGGTTCAACCTAATTTCTGAAATCATCGCGTGCACACACTAAACACACATTGAGGTAACAGACGTACAGATGATGCTAGCAAATTTCAACGCCAGTGCAACGAAATCGCAGCACGAAACCAGCATGATTCCAGAAAATCGTTGCAGTAATATTGCACGCACTGGAAAGTGAAAACACACACAGAGAAACGTGAAGTAAGAGACTTACCGATGATTCTGCGCGGGAGAAATCCAAATTCAAAAACTCAATCTGCGCTTGATTATTGATACGATATTCGTTGACACTGATCTGGAAGATGATGAGCTGAAACAATTTTTCACTCGGATGAACTGAGAGGAATTTCGGGATGAAATTTGAAGGGGGATTTCTGTGAGTGATCTGTTGCGGTGAGAACTCTCAGCTGAAAATATCTCGGTCGGAAATAGGAATCTACGCACTTGCAGTATATATAGTAGTACGGCTTAGGAATAGTTTAATTTTTTAATTAATGAGCGATTTAATTTAGATATAAGGAGGAGGAGAAATTTGTCCTTATTTGATTAATTTGTCTGAGCAATTACTTAATTAAAGTGACAGATTAGCATACTAAGTGTTTGGATAGTGATGATTCTATGCAACTCTTGACAGTGTATAATGGAAGATTATGAAAAGTTTTTTGATATGTGGGACTCTATTAATTATTACTTTTGGAAATCTCAACTAAATGGTATAGTTATTATGCTGAGTCATAGTAGGTTATGATATTAATTCGAAGAGAAATTTGAAGTTTTTTTATCATGATGATAGTGTCAAAAAATAATTGAGAAAATGGTTCATTTGGGACTACTCTGAAGTCTGATATTTTTGGGATTGGTAGTTTGTATGAGATTAAAGATCCGTCATATAGATACTTCGATTGGAAAACATTAAATTTTAGACACGATCCTGTACCAACATAATAATATAATTTTTTTTCTCAAATTTTATATGATAGATATTTAATAAGATATAATATGATAAAATAGTATTTGCATCATTGATACAGGTGAGGTGTACACATGCTAATTCAATATGACACCTAAATTATATATTTTTATTTTTGGGTTCAAGAAATATATTGTATTCTCCATTTAAGCCAAATGCTACTCTAATTTGGGAACCGATTACCAACTCCATCATTGGTCCACATGTAAGATATCGACATTTTTCAATTGAGTCAATGTATCAAATCAATAAACTAGAAACTTTAATATATCTGACAAACCGATATTTTTTAAAACATCATCTTATCATATTATATATCGAATATTGTATCAAACACTCCTTATGTCAAAATTTTCAAAAAAAAAAATCTGTATTGTATACTCATATTGTGCCCATGATCGTGCTTCATAGATTAGAAAATATGTGCTATGATTTTTTTTTTCTAAAATACATGTGACAATACTTTGTACACGGTTGGAAATATATGCAAAATAGCTTCTCTTAACACTCTCATGCTATAAACACGATTAGGAATATATGCAAAATAACTACTCTTACACACTCATATATACTTTATATACACGATATAATCAGCCAGTCGCCGGCTTGACAACTCTCAGATGCTCTATTGCTCCCAGTTAATCTTTTTCTTTCTTTCTTTTTCGATAAAATTTGACGTACATATCATAGATGGTTCTAATTTTCTACTATTTACGGGTTCAAATGCAATTCACCCTTCCTACTATAGCTAAAAGTATAATGCAGATGATGGGGCCGAACGAGCCATATACAGCAATCACTTTGTTTCATCATACAGACAAACTAAGCGCGAAATGAGATTCCGATTATTAGTCCAATCACCGCGATCAGGCAGACATACGATGGGGAAAAGCCAACTCGAACTGTTCTCAGGCCACCTTTAATCCTCAAAATCACCTGTACAAGGAAAAGAAGAGATATCTTGTTTCTACACTTGTTCTGTCATGTAGTTTTACTTGTCTGAATTGTTGTATATAAACGATATGCGTGTTTGATGGAACTTACTATTAATATCATGTACATTATAAGAAAAAGAAGCAGCAAAGAAAGGAATTATGTGGATTTAGTTACCAGTTCTTTCTTTAACTGTTCCTTTTCACGAACGGTGCTGGTTTTTTCTTCATTTAGCTTCTTAATGGTGTGTTCTGCCTGTAAGAAAGAGAAGTTTATACAAGGTAAGTAATATAAAGGTTGGATATAGTAATACAGGGCAAAAGTGTTTTGACAATGTTGGCATTTAACTGTATGGAACTATAGAGTAAGTTGACAATTCCAAGTGCTTATATCATGTGACGAAGTACTAACCTCGACTAGCTTGGAATACATGGCACGACTTCTCAATTTCAGTTCTTCAACGACTATGGCCAGCTTCAAATTTGACTCTTCAATTTCTTTCGTTCTTGCAGACGCCTCATTCTTGAATGGGTAAGAATCCTCAAGCTTGGCAGGAGATGACTTCATATTGTCAATTACCTTTCCCGATCTAGACTCTTCCATGGTTTTAACATTTTTCACCGTCTCCACTTTCCTAATATGCTGCATCCAAAGAATATATATATATATATAACATCACAATTTGAGAAGGTTGATGAATCAAATATTATGTGAATCAATATATTTGACTCAAACTGACAGTTAACTTGAAATTTTGGACTTGGAGTTCCGTAGGATTTACCATGAATTCTGAAGTTATAGTTAGAAAAAGAATAGGAAAATGTTATGCAACAGTTTTGTATTTCTTTTGTGATACAAAAGGGAAAATGTTTCACTAAATAAAAGGGGAAGTAATCTCTCATCAACTGCTTAGGGTAGAAGAATAGTATAAGTTTCCCGAATCAGTTATCATATCATGAAGAACAAAGAAGGGAAATGATGTTCCCTCACCATATCAGGAGGGGGGTGATTTTCAACTCCACTCTGCAATTTACCATCAGACAATGTTGCCCCACAAGAAGGTTCTTGTTTTACAATCCCATTGAGAGGAAATAAAACAGATGAATTTTGATATTTCGGTGATAGGGTCTCGTATGATGTTTGCTCGCTCAAAACTCCGTTTACTGGCTGCATCACAGGAGAATTAGGTGTACTCATAAGAACAACCCTAAGCTTGCTCTCTTCAATATATTTCACACCATCTTTTGCAAACTGTCAAAAGAAAAAGAATAAGAAAAAATCAAATGCCAAATCTGAAAGAGACAAGCTAAAACTTAAAAGACAATAACAAATAATTAGATAAGTATCCAAAACTTTATGCAGCTGCAATACCACCATGCCAGGTGCCATATCCTCTTCAGTCATGCCAAATGGAACCACCGCCCGCTGAATCAGGAATTTATCCTTGCACTGCATCTCAGATAGAGCAGCTTTCTGTATTTGCATGGTAACTGTATCGAAGATCCATGTCAGAAGTCTATACAAACAAAATCTAACATACAATGCAAAATTTTACTGAAGGGTCCACTATTTTGACAATTTTATGCTAAAAGGCTGATATTCGAACTGAACACATATAGAAGAGGTTGCCAATGATGAATAGCTAATATATTTAGTATGAAATGTGGTGCACAAATCAAAAGATGGAAATCAAGAGCCCTTTAAACCACCAAATTGTACAATCTCAAAATAGTATGATAAATTAAAAGATGAAAAACAAGTATAGCTAAAGGAACCAAACTCGTAGCTGCATGCAATTCTGAGATCACATGAAATTCAGTACTCAGCCGGCCATTTCCCTATGCATCTCATTTGAAGATCAAAATTAATTATACAAAATATGGACATAGAGAAAATGATAAACTAAATAGAATAAATAACATACCAGTGACCTCACATGCCGAATTTGGCTTGATTATGCCTACATTAGGTCTCACACAGTACTTCTTAGGCGAAGTCGTCTTCACCTGACAAAATTATCATATAGCCACTATTCAGAAATTTTTCGTTGGAAAGAAGAGTAGTATTCAAGCTGAGAATCTTGTAATTAAAAGAGAGATCATTTATTAACCAATATTATTGTAAAAAATCCGACAACCCAATCCTTTTCAAAGATATTGAATTTGCATGAGGGCAGCCAACCTTGAAAGCAACATACTGGTCGGTCACATTGGCAAGATGAACTGCACATGAACTATATTTCTTCACCTCAACTGCAAGAGACAGAGCATGTTGGACAATAAATGAACTATAACCAAATTTACTGCAATTAGATGACCAGTTTTGAGCAGCTATTTTGATCTACCACTTACTTAAGAACCTAAGTTCACGAGGCTGAATCTCCACTAGCCGAGTATTCATTAGCATACAATACCTGGAATACAGCACAGTAAAAGGAGAAGAAGATCAATGCAACTCTGAAATGCACACCTTTCTAACTCTGCCCTACATTTCAACTTATCTAAACCATCAAAAGCAATTTATTGAGCTGCATTCCTCAAACAAATGTACATAAACTTGAGGAATTACGAATCAAACCATATGCACCGACTTACACAATGTAAAACTGAAACAAACAACCACATAAAACATTAAAACAACACCAATTCTCCTCAGAACATCTCAGAATCCACGTATTTCAGTAAAGATCACAAAAAGTAACCCCAGTACGAAAACAAATTCTACTATTTCCTCTTCAGCAGGCGCGATCCAACTCCAACCATCGAAAAGTATGGTGCATCCATCATTCCAGCTAGAGCTACAACACCAACGCAGAACCACCAAAAAAGAGAAAACCACCACAAATCTCCTACTTCTGTTCATACAATTCAGACTCAAAACCGTATCCATCGAATCAAACCGTAAAGCTATATCATATATGCACGAGGTATAACAACACAAATCAATGCACGAACCAGCACAATTCCAGTAAAAACATTCCACACACTGAAAACACGCAGGGAAAACATGAAATGCAGAGAAATCACCTGTGAATCGTGGAGAAAAATTCGAAATATCTCGAAGAAGAAGTTCTCAGGTGATCTGAAAGCCAGATTTTTAGTGAGAGAAATAATTGAGTAAGATTTAAGCGAAAGTTTTTGGGGGGAGTTTGGGGAATGATTCGGTGCGGTTGGATTTGGAACACTCAGCTCATAAAGTTGGCTATTATGAATCAACGTCTTGCTGTTAAATTGCGAATAAGTGCAAAATGAAAAAATATATATATATATACTATTATTTAAATATATATTACATTAAATTCTTCATATTAATCTTTATTTTATAATTAGTTTTAATATAATTATAAATTTATGATAAATAAATAAAAGGAGAAATCCCACATACATCTGTTTTTTGTGGGTTTAGTGCATTTTGGCCCTAAATTTTGAACCGGTACAATTATTTTCTTAACATTTAAAAATATTATTAGGTAAAACTATTAACGGTTGAATGTGAACTTTTTTTATGATTTTACATCTTTTTTATTGGTAAATTCATGAGCTTTTTTTTTTTTTATTTTTTTTTAACATACGCACACTCAAGTAGAATTTGAATCCGGGACATTATCATAGAGAACGAACTCATTAACCACTTCGATCAACTCTGTTGGCTTTTTTCTTTTTTCCTAATCAAGTTTAAATTTGAATATGTAATTTTATTTTATTTTAATAAGGATCAATATTGGTTCTCCAACTATCCCACCCCCACATATACAAATGTTTACCATTTAAGTCATCTTCTCGTCTTTATGAGCATTTTTTAATTTTAATTGGTACTTATATAATTAATCATACAAAATTTTAATTGTTACAAATGAATAACTAGGATTTACAAGTATTCACATACGTGGTTGTATTTCTACATATATATATATATATATATATATATATATATATATGTATTTGTTAACAAGTGTATTCAAATGAATAGTACGCCGAGAAGCGGTTGTACCAAAATAGAAGATTGTTGCAGCCTGCAGGTTAGTAGCTGCACCTGCTTCGATCCAAGGCCATGATTTTGGCATTTTCCTTGAGTGGTAGTTTAAACTCGATTTTAAATTATATTCGGTGGATTAGAAGATTTGAGGTTGTGTCTGTGAGTTCGAGAGCGTGATAGATTGTATCAGAGTCGCTCGTCAAACTCAGAAGTTAAGTGTTATGCGGGATAAAATATTAATCACATAGGAATCACCTCTTCAACACGCAGAGTAAAATACTACATGTGCGGAAGCCACTTCTTGAGTTCGTTGGACGCACCTCTTCAATCCTAATGCGGACGAGTTGGTTATGGGCTATATCATGCTGCGATGAGATCGTCACGATTTTGAAGGATGAGTGATTATGATACCTTTATAAGTACAATATATAAGTTAAAGAGTTCAAGTATAATTAATAGATATTTGTTTTGAAGCCAGTCGATTGAAGACTTGCGCTCGCCTCACGAGCCCACAATAGAACATACCAAAACCACTAATCAAAACAAATATCCTTTAATATATTTGAACCCTCCTCTATGATTTAGTTTTTATATTTTTTCTCCTATATGAGATAGAGCATCACAGCAAGTTGCTAAATTATAACTACTTTAACGAGTAAATAATAACGTAATAAATTAAAGTTGCTCCATATTCAAATCACGACTTGAATCTTTTGAAAATATAAAATAAAATTAACTTCATATCTAAGTCGATTTTCAACTTTTTTGTTTGCTTCCTTTCCAATTTATATTTTGTTAGTTGAACAAACATTTAGTTAGAAAATCTCCACATGCCCAAGTCAAAATGACAAAAATGCCCCTAACCCTGTCGAGTTCTTTAAAGGTCTTGGAGGTGTCCGCAAAGCATCTACGGACTATGGACTTATATGCACTCATGAAGTGTGTACCAAATATAATTCTTCAGAGTTTATAAAATATTTAAAAGACTATATATAATCCTTTAAAATAAATTTGAGAATATTTATTTGATATCTAACATTATTTTTTATCAGGTTTATTAATACATTGAATCAGGGGCGGAGCCAGCATAGGCCAAGGGGGGGGCTTGAGCCCCCCCTCCCGCCCCCTAGCCCTAAATTTATAAAACCTCCAATTTAAAAACTCAATTATAAATTTATACAACCTCTCTTTAAAATTAAAAATCCACATATACTTGTCCCGAACTCCAATCGTAAATTCATCCCTTTATTTTTTCAGCTTTAGTTTGTGCAAATTTTGAAGATTTTTATGAAGTGGGATACTTTTTAGTTTTCAATTTTTGTGAAATAGTTGTTTCTATAAATTCTTATTGAATGTTCAAACTTTGCAAGCTTATAAAATATTCAAATTTTATATGTTTATTGACAGTGCTAACTAATGAATTATTTTTTTGAATTGGCATCATAGTTCGTAATCATGCATAGGTATTTTAGTAAAAGATAGAAGAGTTCTATTAAATCATCAAGTTCGATTGCCAACCAAAAAAGAATTAATATTGATAATGTAGAATTTAATTCTAAAAACATAATTAGTGATCCAGAGACTACAAATTTTCAGCCCCGGCTATCGGGAAATCCTGAATCCGCCCCTGCATTGAATTAAATTCAAGTTATCTCCATCAGATATCTTATTTTTAGTTTCTGAAAGATTTAATGTTTGCTCAAACTTGGAATAAAAAATAGAGTCTGGACTCGTTTAAATAAAAATAATAATAATAATAATTTGTCTGATTTTAATAACTTTTTTTCAAGTACTATAGTTATTTTTTAAGTATTTTTATCATACAATATTTTATCTTGTTATATTTTAAATAATTTTTACTATTAGGGACATGAGAATAGGCCCTAGGTACCACAAGGTGCACAAACGTATCTTAAAATTTAAAATGTTTTGCATAATTAATATGAAAACGAAATTAATCTGAGCCTATCACTAGAGTCTTTTATTAATTTCATTACCTAAATTCACGGATATTTCTGAAAATATTATTTTATCGTATCAGACACTTATATCAAATACTGTGTCCGATATATTTTAAGTCAAAAATTCAGAATAAAATTTATATTATCATATCCGTATCAACATGTCTATATTCATGCATCGTAGTTTCAGCCCTTTGCAGTTTTGGTTAATTTTATGCGACATTAGTCATGAAAATATTATTAATTGCACCAGTTAGGAAGTGGGGTAATATTGCATCAATTTGGTGAACATTTATAAGGGCATTTAATTTGAATATGGATAGCCAACTCACCAACTACTTTATTTTCCACCATGCTTTAAGGCACTTTATATATTGGTAGAGTACATTCACATCCACAAACATTTACAACCCTAGATTGACTTTATAAGCATCAACCTTCTATATTGGGAAAAAAAAGAAAATATGATAAATTACATTTAATATCCTAAATTTTTGGTATAGTTTTAATTTTTAAATTAGTTAAAATTGAAAATTTGTAAAATTTTCATCAAGTTTCATAATTCATGCTCAAATTTTGTAAAAAAAACATGAAAAGAAAGGGTTTTACTTTGCACCATTTAAGCCTGAAATTGCATCGACATTTAGGTCATTAAATCGTAAAAAAATAAGATATTAGTAAAAATACTATTCTAAAAAAAATTGAATAAATGTAATGTGGAATATGATTATAGTATGTACTATTATGATTAAGTAAATAGCAAAGAATAGAGGTCAAACATGATTCGGAAACGGTAATAAAGTTAATTAAGAGCGTGATCACGTTAAAACATCCTTTGTACTTGATTATAAAATATCGTCGCAAGGTATTTAGAATGTCGTAAGAATGCAGGCTTAAGCACATCAAACGCTCAGGAAATGGACTTGCGAATGCCTCAGCCAAAACTTGGTCATAACACGAAGGAGGATAGGTGGATTTGGAACAAGCCAGAGGAGCTAGATCAAGAAATTAACGATGTCGTCAACTCTAATGCACCACCATTTCAAAAAATATCATTTTATCGTATCGTATCGTGTTATGTCATATACTTCATAAATGAAAATTTCCATTCCATATCGTGTCCGTATTACCATATCTCTATACATACATTATAATTCACAACTAGTTTTAGCTTGTTTTTGTTGCTATAAAACTATTTTATTGTGACAAAAAGTCTTTGGTTTGGTAAAATTAATAATTTTTCAATTATCAACTCTATTACTAAATATCTATTTTTTTTCTAAACCATTTATGTGCCGCCACCGGCCACCCTACACCCAAACAAGCCCCAAAATCCCACTAAGCCCGTAACCAAACAGTGCTCTTTCGATATAAGCAAAGAAAAGAAAAAAACAAAAAACCAACTCAAGAAAAGTTGCCTATAAAACAGCTGAACTCTTTCAGACTTCTCTTTCTCTAACTTCAGCTGCCACCAACAGTGTCACAATCTTCGTGCTCTCCGCCACCTTCGCTTCTTTCCCCAATTTTTCCTTTTTCAGATCCATTTTTTTTAATCGTCTCATCACAAATGGCGTCTGTTACTGCTCCATTTGCTTCCTTCTCCGCCGTTGCTTGCTCCTCGAAGCAAGGCCAGGTTGCTTATTCTATGTTGTGGAGTGAATTTTGCTGAATTCTTGTGTTTTTTTGTGGTTTTTGTTTGTTGGGATCGTGTTTTTGGATGGAATTTTACTGGGTTTTTGTTCATTTGGGTTTTCATTTGGTGGGGTGGGGGAATTCCTGCTTAAAAATCTGATCTTTTTTTGGTGGGGTTTTAAATTTTGGGGGATTTTTGTTTATGCATGGGGTTGTAAGGCTTTCTGATTTGGGATCGTTGGTGATAAGTTTGTTGTTTCATTATTGATTTGGTACAAGCATGAAGCATTGATGTTTTGGAATGGATCATGAGTTAATTTTGAAGTTTTTTTCTTGCAGTAAATCTATGTTGTGTAAATTACTCAATGATTTCAATGTAGAGAAGAGACCCCCATGTGTCATGGTCATCATTAATTCAGTTGGCTTGGTTGTTATCTGCAACATCTAATTGGCCCACATGCTTGCATAGTTGCATGTGATTAGTTCAGAAAGATTTTGAGAATAATCTTCCTCGAATTTGGTTACTTATCATTAAGAATTCAAGAATTAGTGTAATTTGACAACTATATGCTTTGATATACCAAAATTCAGGAATTAATATAATTTGATCATTATTTGCATTGATGTACCATTCCTAGATATATATTATGCTTTCCCTTATGTTACATGCTTCCATTTGAGCAGGTTTCAAGTTTGAGAAAGGCTTCAGTTTCATTCAGTGGAAGGGGCTTCTTTTCTCAAAGGCTGCCTGCCCTTCGATTCCGTGTTTCCTGTGCGGTATGACAATTGTAGCATAATTTTTAAGTTTCTGTGTGGTTGCTTGTAATTACATTTCCGCAATTCCGCATGTCTTGCTTCGAGAATCAGTGCATTTTCAACAAAAATGGGGAATTGAGATGTTTTTAATTTAGTGGAGCATCACTGGTAGGAGGATACTTTTGATATGTTCGTGATAAATATGCATGAAATGCATAATTAGGTAGAGGCTGATTTAATTGGGGATCTTGTTGCACTCTTGTATTTGCGGGAATTTCCAACACAGTGTTAAAAAGACAGATTGATTGCTTTTCTTTTAAGTGAATGCATGGAGTTTAGGTTTAGTTAATAGAGTTTCATGTTTCGATCAAATCTCAATCATCAATGGTGTCTTTATTATTTTGAAATCAAGAAGGGGAGGTTCTGTAATTACACATAGTCACAGGGGAGGTCAGTGTAATTATATTATATTGTGCTACTAATAATCTTTTGTCAGATTGGTTTTGTTTACAAGCCAATCTCTTACACAAACGCGTCCACAAATTTGCAACGGAGTATGAATGATGCTAATAACATTTGTAAATGTTTCGTCTAATCAGGCAAAACCGGAGACGGTCAACAAAGTGGTTGAAATTGTGAAGAAACAATTGGCTCTTCCCGAGGACCGCGATGTATCTGGAGAATCCAAATTTGCAGCACTAGGTGCTGATTCGCTTGACACGGTAAAGATTCAACTTTTATCCGTCTGTAATTTTTATAATCTTCTTTTTGGCCTTTTCCATCATTTATATATTATATTTTTATTATAGGTCGAGATTGTGATGGGACTTGAGGAGGCCTTCGACATCAGTGTGGAGGAAGAAAGCGCTCAGAGCATCACCACCGTTCAAGACGCAGCAGATCTCATCGAGAAGCTCATCGAGAACAAATGTTAGAAAATCTTTTTAGAATCCTTAGCTTTCGCTCGGATCCCTTCTTTTTCTTCTTTTCAATTCCGCTATTGTGTTTGTTTGCCCGGTATAATATGGAACAACCTTAGTATTTGTGCTAGAAAGAACCTTATTATACGTGACGATGCTCGTTTCGTTTGCAGTTCCGTTCCGTTATAGGCTTCGACCCCCCCCCCCCCTTTTTTCCCCTATGCCTTTTAGGTATATCTCAAAACTTTTACCTTTTTGACATGTTTGATGGAACTATCTGTAGTGCGTAACGAATGCATGCTATTGTGTGTGAAATTGTGGTCATTGCCTTGGTTGAGGTTCAAAAAAGTATCTAAAAAGATTGATAGTTTTGCTCCTGCATTTGCAAGTGTTATCAGCCTTTGCTTAGGCACCTCATTGCTACTAAAAGTAGAGACTTTCTCGCTATGATGTACCGACACGGCGACACGGATTTTTTTACACGGATACGGCGATGCGAATTTTTTCTTAAACTTTTCATATGAGGAGTGCCGGACAAGTGTTCGATACAACACGATAAAATGATGTTTTTAGAAGTGTTTGCGTATCATAACTTGCTCGCTATGATGCACGGACACTTCTAAAAATATCATTTTGCTGTGTCGTGTCATGCCGTGTCGTGTCGGACACTCGTGTCCGACACCGTGTCCGACACTCCTTACGTGGGAAATTCAAGAAAAAATCTGTGTCGCCGTATCCGTGTCGTGTCCGTGTCCGTGCATCATAGCAGTTGCTCGTCTCAATTTCTTGTGTCAAAATCTTAAATTAATTTTACGAAAGTCGGCCTCCTTACTCATCTATCGGATCCTATGATGCATAACTACGGGATATGGACACTACACGTGATATAGATTTTTTCTTAAATTTTTCACGGACACTACAAAGATAAGATGATATAGATTTTTTCCTTAAAATTTTCAAGTGGGGAGTGTTGGTTACGAAATCTGATATGATATAATGAAATAATATTTTTAAAATTATTTGTGCATCATAGATCGGACCTTTCAAGAATGAATTTGCTACCGCTGTTGTCATTTCAATTTTTTTCATAACCACCAATTAAAATTACCAACATATTCTTCCCCAAATATATTCTTTTTGCAAGAAATCATCAACTACCGCCTAAACCTCATCAGAATACTCCACCTACACCTGTGATTGCAACCTTTTGCATAGTTTAAATGTTTAAAACTTGTGATTGCAACCTTTCCCATGGTTTAAATGGTGAACGAAAACAACATAAACGTTAAATAATAATGTCTTAAAAAAACGTGATACATTAGATCATGGATAGACTAACGGTAGTTGGCTCAATCGAAAAAGGACTTGAGTTCATTAAATAAGATCTCTCTTTCGAATCTTATGGATGTAAAAAACTAAATTTAGAGAGGTTCCGTGTAAAGTGCCTTCAGTATCTCAGGAGATTAGTCTCTCGCTCAATTGGGTAGGGAAACACTAAGGGAGAACCAAAAAAATTCCCCGCCCCCAATTTTTTTAATGTTGTACATTTATTTTGAAAGGATTTATATTTTGTACTCCCAATTTGAAATTCCGCCCCCTTAATTTTAAACAATTTAATTTTTATCTCTTCCCCTTATATTAAATTTTGGTCACGTCTCTCTATTAAATAGCAAACACTTCTCTACCCATTATTAAATTATGCGTTCTAAAGGAATTAACAGGGTTAAACCCTTATAATTTAAATGAGTTCTATCCTACATTCAATTTATAAGCAAGAATTAAGTGTATAAATTATTGATCTTCATAATAACTTAGTATCTGTTTATAAAAGTAACAAATGGTAAAACACCATTTGAAAGGTGAAGATAATGAATGTGTTACTAATAGTGAAGATAATTAAGACAGAGTCATATAATGCAATAATGTGAAGTTTGAAGTGCATTAGTACAGCCAGGAAAGGAATAATGTGGCCCTCTCCACTTGATATTAACAATAGGCTCCAGCTAGTACCATTGTCTATGTCCAGACAAATTTAACTTAACTGGATACAACCCATTTTCCCCCTTTACTTTAAAACTTCAACAAACTGAACTTCATACTCAATAAAGTAAGTGTGTGTGAGAGAGGATTTTTTTGCTCGATCACCCCTCTAATATACCTAATTAGCACTACGAATCATAAAATGTCTCAAAGTGAACCATGTGATTGTATTAAATTAGCACTAAATAAACACTCAAAACTCTACGGTCGTGACAACAACCACGACGGTAGAGTTTTGTGTGCTAATTTAATACAATCACAGGGTTTTTGGTGCAATAAACTCCCGGGAGAGAGTTAAACTTCAAGAAACTGAACTTCATACTTGAGAGAGAGAGACAGAGAGTTGGCTTTAAACGTCAAGAAACTGAACTCTGAACTTCACTTGCATTCAAGAGAGAGAGAGAGGTGCATTGTATAAGTAAGCAAAGAGGAGAAAAGAACGGGTAAAAAAACTAAGTCAAAGAAGAAATGCAAAACATTAGCATTCAAGAGACTGAAAAGAATCAAGTGGGGAAACCATATTATTTTACAAGAAAAATAACACAACAACATAATCAATAATCATTGATCATATACAGTAGCAAAGAATACGATAATACTGATATCAACTCATCAAAGCTGGAGAAAAAAGCAAAAGCAAAAAGCTATACTGCATAGCATTCATCCCATCACCAAAATTTAAGGAGAAAAAGAAAAGCTTTACCTCACCCCATGAAAAGCATCACCACCAACCAAAAAGCCAAGAACCATGGAAAAGCACCACCAGCTTGTGAAACTCGAGCTGATGAATCCGACATTGGCCCGAATGCAGTGTCGAGGCCCGTCGAGCCCGTTATATCGGGGTTCGGCGGGCTTCGGCTCGAGGGTATTATCGGCATGAATGAGTCCGACGGAGAGTGGGCGCCGTCGCCGGAGGAAGGCAAGAGAGGAGCAATGTCAGGTGGGAGCTGTGGGTATGTTGTTGATGTTGGACCTGGTGCTGCTGAAGTTGGCTTGTGTGAAGGTGATGCTAGTGTGTTTGAGGATAGTAAGGTTGTGGCAATGGCTAATGCAAGAAAAGCTAAGGAAGATGAGGCCATTGTAATGATACTGTGGGGTGGGTGGATCAAGGAAGATGATCACACTTGTGTTGTGTATGATGGAATGCTTTTTGGATAGTATGATTGAGGAAATGAAAAGGGGTTTGTGAAATATTGAGAGGAGATTTAAAAGGGATGTTTTTATATATGCAAGTGTGTGTGTATATATATGGATATATAGTTGCATTCTCAAAGATTGTGACATCATACATTCTTTTAAGTTAATACAGCATCTGATAGATAAAGTTCATCACTTAACGGTTCCCGTTTGGAAAATTCTAATTCAGATCTGATTTTATCGAACTCAACCAATTAAAAGGACAAGTATATTATACTTGTCATTTGATTAGTCACTCGCCCTCTCATTATACTGGTTTGACTGAGTCAGACTCGAGATAGAATTACCCCTATGTTGGTATACATGTAGTGTAACTTAAATTGAATAATCTAACTTATTGGTGGTTTTCAAACATATGGTGTGTAAATACGGACAAGGCATATATACTTTATCTAAATTTTCCGTCCGCGAGGTATTTAACTCGGTATTCGACACGAGAATCTGATACGACATGATTGGATAATATTATAAAAATTCACTATTATTGTAACTCAAACACTCTAGCTGTATAAGAAATTTTGGTCGAAAAAGACGTCACAAGAATTAGTGATGATTGGGTGGTTGATGAATGAATATACATTGCAATTTGCAATGGATTGCACGCGGTGGGCAGGTGGGGAAGAGGCTAAGGTTGTCTGTTAGTGAATTTGTAATAATTTATTCACATTTGTTTTGAGATGCTTGATTGGCGCATGATTTGTGTTCTAAGTTGCAACCCGTGATGATAGGGTGTAGATGTAATTAACATTTCTATACTTTAAAGTATAAAGACACATGAAAGTTTAGTTTGTTTGAGTTCATGTCGATCACAGAATTTATACTTGCAAAGCTAATTGAATATTTGAAATAATAACTTATTGAGAGGGGGGATGTAATTGCACGTATAATTTTTTTTGGTCTAAACTAGGGCATTCATCATCGACTACAATAACTAGTTCTCTTCCTAAATTATAGACACCTCATAGGGTGGAACAGTTGGTCATAAGATTTAAAATTGCTCCATGCACGTATAATTTATTGGTCTCTATAGTTACCTCAGTTCAATTATCAGTGATAGATTCCTTTCATGAAATAATTTTTCCCTTTTTGGGACAATTGTATATCATTCTACTTTCTGGGGTGTCATTATGTCAAAACTACGTAGGTTAGGTCATCAACTACTCCATGGAAAAAGTGTGTTTGTGTGTGTGAGTGAGAGAGAGAGAGGGGGGGCACGGAGAGATCTAATGCACCAACACTTCTAAAAACATTATTTTTACCTATCGTGTTATGTCGGACACTTCCTACTTGAAAATTTTCAAAAATTCATGTCACCGTGATCGTGTCTATACATCATAAAGTGGAGAGGCATTTCATGGAGGGACTGAAAATATTGGCCATATGCATGATAAAACTGGAAGGGAGACATTGATAAATTGATGCTGGAAGAACAAAGAAATTGTGTTGAATTCAACACATACTGTTATAATACAGATATTACATAGATGCTATAGAACATAAAATAACTGCGTATATAGACTGTCACCATTTTATGCTCATTCAGGTGATGCATATTTCTGGGTTGATAATCCTGCTGTTTCTAGTAACCATTTTGCTTCCCTGCAAGAAACCAAATCAACCATCACTCCAATTTTTTATGCTAAAAGAGAGGGAGAGAGAGAGAGAGAGAGGCTCTGGTTTCTAAAATATGCATAGGTTTTCATAGTAAAGTAAAATGTAATGGAACCTCACCGGAATATGCCATCAGAAAAGATAACATAACATGACCAGAGTGAAAAACATTAGAGTTTGGAAAATTTTCGCCGGAGTGGCGAAATATAGAGATTTTGATAATTCGGATGGCAACAGTATTTCCCTTTTTCGAAATATAATGACCAAGATGAACTGCATGAACGATACGCACCTACATAGCGAAAAGCTACCGTGGTATCCTCTGCAACTCCTGTGCAACTCTAGACGAGGCATCGGCAATACTCTTCACGCTAGAACCTCTAAGCTCCAAAACAATTGCTTCAATTCTCACCAAGTCTGGCACACATACGGATAGTATCATCGAATGCAACAAATACTGCCTGCATGAAAAGCCAAGAGCATGCAGAACTCGTTCCACCACCAAATGCGAATTACAGTTTCGCCCCGACTCGAGAAACAGAGACACCTTATTAAGATTCATGAGAAAATTCATGGTTGCTTCTCTTGGAGCTGCTTTGAACAACAAGACTAAGCATTCAGATGCCAAATCTGCTATGTTAGCCTCAGAGGATTTGCTCAGTTCCAGCAAAACTCCAACATTGCCACCAAAATCGGCTATATCTTTAATGCAGTCGGCAGTAATGTCATTGGGGCCATCGTATAGGAGTGTGGGCTGCTTTGAATAGACAAAGCCAGTTCTAGAGCGCAAAAGAAATGCTCTACACAGGCCAACTGTTGGCTCAATGAAATCTTCCATTTCCTTGGCATGTACAAACTCTAAAAGATTGCCAATCTTTCTTACAACCTTTAACTGAGAGAGGATCTTGGTTTCTAGTTCTTGAGCAGAGGCCAAAGCAAGACAAAGCATTACGTTGCTGACGTTTATGGTCGAAAAATCACCCAGGAGGAATTCAAAGCACTGTGACACTGCTTTCATGTGAAGAATGTCTGAGATTTTTATGTAATTGGATTCAATGAGCATCACGAGAAGTTTCTGTGCGTACATAGGAATGGGATCTTCATCCTCAATCAGAGACGGGTAGAGAGGGAGGAAATGAACATTAGAGACGGATTTCAAATCTTCTTTCCTTTGTTCATCTTGTGATGGTTCGTTAAGGAAAAGGACCATTACATCAAAGAAAATCTTCAAGCATAAGAACCTGGCATCTGCGTCTTTGTTTCCCTTGTATAGAGCAGCAAGGCTGGGGAGAATTTGGCGGATGAAGATTATGGGGTTATCATTGATTGCTGCTGGCTCCTCTGAGATTGATTCCAGAACGCGTAGAAGAGTTATCTGAAAATCGTCTCTGCCCTGAAATCAGATAATAGAGAAGACATCAATGTCCAATCCAATACCAGATTGTATACTACAATTAATTAGAACTGTGTGGATTAAAATTGATTTAGATTTTATGTGAACGGAGTCTGATTGATCTAGGTTCCAGATTTTCAAGTAGTTATGGCACACAATAAAACATGAAAAAAGAGAAAATAGCCAAAAGGATACCCACACAAGGTCCAATTTTTGGTTTATTTGATCTCCTGTACTTATGCAAAGAATTTCGGAAGTAGGATTACATGAAGAGGAATAAACAACAGAAGGGGTAACAGCTTCAGTTTTCACTTATTTACCTGGAAAGGCAGTTCTGTTAGTTTAAGTAGATTAGCCACCAGATGAAGAACCTGTGGAGTGACAACTGAATGCTTAAATGAAGAGCTCCCCAAAAGGTGAAGAACCACAGGGAAGAAATGAATACTGTTCTTTGGAGAAGTTCGGCTGTGTAGACCAGCAGTCTGACGCCTGCCTCCCATAAGTTGTTGGATATCTCCAGTTATTGTTTCCAGCAAACCCGGTAAAGTTGACACCACAGCATGAACAAATGCATCAAGGCAAAGCTGCACATATTTATCCTTCTCTTTCGCAAGCCTATCCACAGCTGATAGTAATCTTGCATTACAAAAGAACTGTGAGAGGCATTTCTTCCCATTTTTACAAAGTAGAGCCACAAGGAGGAGTGTTTTTCCCCTCAGGATTTCACTTCCCTGCTCAATAAGAGAGACAAGATTTGAAACAAGGTTCTTGTCTTCCATTAGAGGAAGAAGGTGACGGCCAACATTTGTCAGCAAATGAGTTCCAAGCATTGCCATGTTTAGAAGGTTGAGGCAGATTTGCTGCTCGCGTTGGTTTCCCTTGAATAGACTGGAAGCAATTTCTTTGAGTGGAATTTTCTCAATAACCTGTTGAATGCTTGGAGGGGTAAAACGAACCAAACGAGCCAAACATGATCCGGCTGTGAGTCTCATGCTTTCTTGTTTTCCAGGAGCCCTAAAAATATAGCAAAGGTTGCTAATTATGTCTTGGCTGGTGAAACGAGTGGCCCAATATCCTCCATGGCTTGAGATGTTCTCTATTGTTCTTAAAGCATACAGCTGGGTAAGATCATCCTCACCCTTCCGCAAGACAGATGAGATCAAAGAAATTACAGAATTTGGAACCTGCATAAGATTCAGAAATTTGCAAAACATATCATGACAAGACAAGGGCTACAAATACAGACAAGGTGAAGAGTGTATGTCACGCAAATATCACGAAAATTATAATTTACTAAGATCAACCTCCTATATATGATGGAAAAGCAAGAAATTAAACAGATTGCATCAAAATATCAAGAAGTCATTAATATATCGAAAGACCCTAACCTGCCAGCTTGAAGAGGGCCGGTTGTCCTTAGATGGAGATTCCTGGGGATTATTATCCCTAGCAGGATCACTTAGAGTAGAAATGTAAAACAGCAACTCACCCATGGCAGCCATGGAAAACCTTCTAACTTTTTCTTGTCTGTCTCTAAGCCCATCAGTCAGAGCACCTAAAATTCCAGAATGTGCTAAATCATCTCCAATGAAAGTGGAATGACGAATCAACAGGCCTATAAGTGACGACATTTGTACGCGCAAAGCCAAAGCCTTAGACTGCCTTAACATTTTGACAAGAACTAGCATTATTGGCCCATTGGTCAAAAGATTGGCAGCATCTGCATTGGTGCTCAACATCTCAAGGTACCGTATCACATTTTGCTTCTCTCCATTAACATTTCCATTCAGTATACTCACAATTCTATTATACAGAGCGTCCAATTTATCCTTGGGCATTTTTGTAAAGTCAGATGGGGCAACAGCATGAAATGGAAGACAAGGAACTGCATCTGCCCCTTTATCAAATTTCCTGCTAGGCATCACTGGTCTAACTGAGAGATCAGATGGATGCCATAACACCTCTGCAAGGTCTGAAGAAGATTTAATTGCATCGAAGTCAAGAACACGCCCAGAAACATCTCTGGTCCTTGGAGTTTTCAGTTGAGGACTAGAACTCGGTGGTGTAGCTGCTACTGGGGTCAATTCCATGTCTGAAGATGATTCATCATCTTGTGCTTTTGAACCATCCACTAATGGTGTGTCAACAGCATTTGATGTGTCTGATTGGATTATTGTGTTGTTCATCTCTCCAAGATTCCTGTCATGCTTGCTTGGAGTTGATAAACTATCTTCAGGAGTGGAGGATGCACTTTCAGAAGCATCAGCTTCATCGTGTCCATCATCTTCTGTGTTTTCATCAAAATCGAGCTCCATATCATTGTTTTCAATTTTGACTTCTGCATCATTCTTAGAGCTATTAGGTAATGGCCTTCTGTAATTCTCTTTCTCATTCTCTTTCTGCAGGTTAGATTTTGCAATCCTTGAAAGCCTCAAGAGATTCACCCCACCCATATTTTTTGAAGCATCTCTGTGCTTTCCGTCAGGTGCTCTGCCTGAAGGTTTGGTTTGAGGTTTGCGGCCACTATAGACACCTTTGGTTGGTGTTTCTTCTCCTTTCTTTCCAGCAGTAGAATTCTCATCATGCTTACTGGGAACCCTTGAATCTTTTGCGAAAGTATTGGGTGGGGTCTTGTTTCGAAGAGGTCTATCTCCATTCCTCTCTGTTAGACGAGGTTCTGAAGATAGATCAATCATGTTTGCAAAAGCAGGCTGAGGAGGTAATGCCAATGGAACAAATTTTGTTTTCCAAAAAGCATGGTCACAAAGTTCAGGCCACTGTATTCTTTCACCTGGATCCTTGATCAAGAGAGAATTTATCAAATTTACAAATGGGCGTGTTGGTGTTCCAGGAAGTGCAGGAGTTGCATCTAAAAGAATTGATTTAGCCAACTGAGTGAATTCCTTCTCAAAAAATGGAGGCCTCCCAGTATAGCACTCATATAGCACACAGCCAAGAGCCCAGAAATCAGAAGCGTATGAATGAACCCCTCCATCTTGGAATAATTCAGGAGCCATATAACAAGGAGTTCCACGTTTTGCTTGTGGTAACTAAGCAAGCAAGTAAAAAGTAATTAGATACAATCATACAATGTTCAAACTAGATCAGAACCATATAAAGAAAACCAAATGAAGAATTAATATAGTTAACATGTATATTTCATGAAGCGTGCAATTGTAAGCTTGAAATGAACCTGGGAAGACGATGTTGTAGATATGTCACTCAGTTTTCTCGCTAATCCAAAGTCGCATAGCTGCCGTCAAGAACATTAAGGTAGCTCTTGATCAGAATTTCTGAAACACATGCAATGATCTATTGGGGGTGGGGTGGGGTAGGGGAGCATAATACCTTTGTTAGTCCATTTTCATCCAGTAGAATGTTCGAGGGTTTTAAGTCACAGTAAATAATTCCCTTTGAATGCAAGTACCTAGAAATGAGGACATTAATAATTATAGAACCCTTTAGTTTCAATAATGGACTGAGGCAAGTGTCTGATTCTTACTGCAGAGCTCTAACTAGGCCAAGAGCCAAATCATGTATGGAATCTTCAGGAAGCTTGCCATCCTGCCATTCAGCCATTATGAGTTGATTGACAATTGTACTTTTAACCGAGCTAGCAAACAAAAGTTTCAGGCTTCATATGATATGGCTCTTGCACAAGCATGAGTTGAAAATAAAGGATTTGACCTTATCAAGCTGATGCTTCATTAATAAATGCATACTTCATACTCTAGTTTCAGTTTGTGACGTGAGAAAATACATGTAATAAGTTACAATGTTTTGAACGACCAGCATTTGCACCTGAAAAGTCTCACTTATGTAAATTATTTGAATTTTGAGCAAGTGTTGCAAGCTGTTATTACCAAGTTTAAGATCAGCTCACTAAATATTTGGTCTTCTTTAACCAAAGTTTCTAATAAGCCATCTTGCTGACATTCACCATGACCTCCGTCCTTTCATACTTTCAAGAAGACAGTCTTCTCATTCTTAGTTATATGCAAAGAGCCAATAAACAAATTATAAAGAAATACGGATATTCTTCCCATTGAAGGACAGATTACACATCTAGGAGCCATGGTTAAACAATTGCATATCCTTTAGCAAAAAGTCGTAATACTCAGAGAAACATTTTTTGAAAAACAGATAACAAGCATCTTGATGAGTTCAAACAAAATGTTTCATATGATATGTTTAAACAAATAAATCACCTGTTGCAATAAAGTCATTAGATCTCCCCCAACACAGTACTCCAAAACTAACCACAAATGAGCTGATGTTTCGTACCTGCCATACCAGTTAACAATAATACAAGTTTAAGACCAAAAGATTCAATTTTAAACTAAAGGTATCATCAATGTCTAGCAGCCTCATAATCAATGAAAACCATGTATTGATCAGCCTAATAGAAAGACTGATTATATGTATCCATGTCGAAAGAACTTTCCTTGTCCTTGCCAACCAAGAGAGACAGTAAAATCTTACCATGAGAAAAACTTTAGCACATTAGAGTGATCCAGAGTGTGAAGAATTCTCACCTGCAACCAAAAGATACCAGATACACTTATAAATCAGAAATCCATTACAGGAGAAAACTTATTTGAAATAGCATGCAAAATTATGGATGAGTTTCTTCAGAC
Source organism: Lantana camara (assembly GCA_037501455.1). Classification (NCBI taxonomy): domain Eukaryota; kingdom Viridiplantae; phylum Streptophyta; class Magnoliopsida; order Lamiales; family Verbenaceae; genus Lantana; species Lantana camara. The sequence goes on along the minus strand of CM074859.1, from coordinate 107,347,017 downwards.
ATGTCAAGCATCTTCACAGAGGATTGTACTAAAAATTTGAGAAAAACATTCTAAAAATGTCTAAAACACTCCGAGAGCATAAAAATGCCTGCACTCATTCTAACCACTAGTCTAACTATGCAGCTCCGTTTACGAGCGAGATAAGTTTCAGAAACTTGAAAATGAAGGCTTAAAATATGGCCATTCTTTTAAAATATAGCAGGTTGTCAGGCACCACGATAAAAGCTTTTTTCTAATAGCTGGCAATTTGGTTCCCATTATAGTGAGGTGGATAGTGCATTTGCATCTCTGAAAGTGCCATATAGAATTCACCTTCCTGGGCATCTGTATTCATTATTTGATAGTGCAATTCGGAAGTAAGCTGACGAGGAATTGATTGTGTGATTGCACGTAAAACATCACTAGTTGATGCATCATAACTTCAACCAATAAGAATAAACTGCATTATTCTTCAGCGTGTCTTAAGGTTTATGGATAATCCCCGCAGTCTTAGGAAGTAATGTTTTCCCACCTAGGCCCCAGAAATTCAGCACATATCCACAATACAGGAAATAGCAAATATGTAAACTAAAATTCAATCTCACTTCGAGCTTAATTTACTGAAAAAACATAAATTCAACAGAAACCCACCAATATCAGCTAACTTGAACAACCAAAGTACATGAATTCCTTCTAACAGAACCCATCTAACTTCGAATCAGGACCTAAAAACACTTCGAAATACCACAACAGCAAACTAAAAAAAAATCTCACTACGAATGCTTACTTCTTGCAGAACCTTGCTCCTATGAGCTTTGTCCACGCTCTTAATCGCGAAATACTCGATAGTCTTCTTCTTCCTTCCTTTATACACAGTCTGCAACACCACATAATCGCACAGAAAAAAAGCATTTCAACACATGAAAAAAAAATCGAAATCTTCTCGCAGTTAGAACAACAATCGAATTACAATTACCGAATATTTGCCGCGGCCAATGGCTTCGTAAATGTGGTAGTGATTCATGCTTGGGCTTCTCCAAATCTGAATCGATTGATCTGCGCGTGTGCTTGATGAGAGAGAGAGAGAGAGCGGGGAGAGAGAGAGATGAGAGAAATTCAAATTTGGGGAGAAATGGAAAAAGATTACATTATTGGCCGTAACAAAACAGCACTTACAAAAATTCAAATTTTTTCTCAGTTGGGGTTTTCATTAAATTACACTAAACTCCACCACACTTCATCATAATTGCATTGCTTCTTGAATAGTTTAATTACTTTTTATTTTGAATTTAATTATAAAATAATCAAACTTTATATCTCTTATTTCTTTCTGAATTAGTGGAAATTTTATAAATAACTAATTTAAATTCCATGCCGAGGCCCTTGGTCTTAGGTAGGGATGGCAATGAACCGAGCCGAGCCAGCTCGCGAGCTTAGCGAGTTGGCTCGGCCAGAGCTCGGGCTTGGGTTAGAGAACCCCGAGCCGAGCCATGGCTCGGCTCGGCTCGCGTAACCCACGAACCGAACCCGAACCCCAAATATTCTGTTCGGCAGCTCGCGAGCCGGCTCGTGAACTACCTCTATTTTATATATATATAAATATAAATATATAATGTGTATATATTATATATCTGTATGTATATATATATTATATATATGTACTGTGTATGCTAAATATATCTATATATATATTATATATTAGATAATCCCTTTCTCTCTCAAATAATGTCTAAAGAAAACCCTAATCCCTCTCTCTCAAATCTGAAACTCTCCTCCACTTCCGTCTCCAGAGTCCGACCGATAGCCGCCAAGCCCACCACCATTCCTTGTCCTTTTTCTCTAAAGTCACAAACTCTCTTCTCCCTATTCCGTCTCCAGCCATCCAGCCCACCGCCATCTCTCCGCACCACCAATCCACCATCGAACAGAGGCACCACCGCCGCTTCGCCCGGAGCGCCACCACGCTGCGCCACCAGCCTGCGTCGTACTGCTGTTTTTCCACGCCACCAGCTAGACTCCCACTATCCGAGAAGAATCATAGTGACTCACCCAACTCCAGATTTGCTTTGTTCTTTTTTTATTTTTAACAAAGGAAAGGAGTTTGCATTTTGATTTGTTGCAGTTGTGGATGGGTTTCATCAATTTTTAGGGGTGTTAGTTTGTAAATTGGTACCCATTTTGTTTTAGTTTGCTTATCTAATATCCACTGTGTTCTTGATCCATTTATTTGGTTTTTTGTGATCTTCTTTCTTCCCTAAATTACGTTTAAAGTTGTAACAAAGGGAAAAGCTGCAATAAATAGCTTGGCTCGCGAGCCGAGCCGAGCCGAGCCCATTAGAACCATGGTCCGAGCCAAAGCCCGAGCCAGAAAACTATGGCTCGTTTGCTCGCGAACCAGGTTCGAAACTCTAGTTTTTAGGTCGAGCCCCGAGCCCGAACCTCAAAAAAATGCCAAGGCTCGGCTCGGCTCGTTGCCATCCCTAGTCTTAGGCATGCCCTAAATATTTTATATGTAAAATTTATAATTTATATATATGTGTAAATGTTATGAATAATAAATATTATGAATGTCCATTGATTGTGTAATCGATTTATTTATGGGATTGATATCCATGATTAAGGTATTGATTAGTCAACCTTTCCTTTTCACTTGTATTGTAGTGCCTATAAATTGAGCCTTATTGATCATTGTACACACACTAAAGAATTAATAAAATCCTCCTCTTCTCCCCCTATTCTTTTAGCCTTATTCTGTTACTGTTCTTGCTTTTAATCAATAGTTTCATAACACGTTATCAGCACGATTAGCTGGAAGTTTGGAGGTAAATTCAATTTGATAAAACGATCCACACAAAAACACAACAATCGAATTTGCTTTCGGAAAAAGGTTAGTTTGATTACGTGATCCTACAGTGATATCAAAGTCTAAATTGTTCGTTTTAGATCTCTGTTATCAAAACTGTAATTCAATAAAATTATGTGTTAATCATGAATATGTGTTAATCGTTGTTTCAATTATGCTCAGATTATATGTCAATCTTTTGTGAGATTATACTCGAATTATATAGTAATCTTTATAAGATCTGTATAACCTTGTAATTTATCTCATGCTCTTACGGTAATATGAAATTATGTGAAATATGCATCTGTTGAAGATTACATCAATCAATAGTTATTTGTTAACTATGTAGTTTTGTTATTTTGCGAGTTCTGTTAATTGTTTACTATATATGTTGCACTATTTGTGAGATATCAAACGATAATAATGAATATTCGTTTGTTGCAATGATTCAGAAGATTAGTTTACCCTCATTATAAACACTTTAAAAGTTCAATTACATAATAATAGGTTGAAGATTTGGTTGTATATGAATGCATCACCTTTATTGTGGATAAAGTAATATATTCATGTCTTTTATTACATACTTTTGGTATGTTGATCTTTTCGTACATCATGTCATTTCTTTATAAATATGTGGATTTTTCCATTATGGAATAAAAGATTAGATATGATTACATATAAAAATAAACACGTACGAATATACACTCTTTTCGTTTCATTGATATGATTTCCATATGTGAAAAAGGGTTATTAAGTACTCGTATGTACTTTCCATTCAATTTTACAAAATAAATATATGGATGATTATGTGTATCCTTTTAGTTGTAAATATTTCTATGGCATTGTTCATTAGAAAGGATTTGATTATGTAATCTTATTTCCTATAGTCTATCTTTTGTAGGAAATTAAATCAGTGAGGTTTTTTTTGTATAAACTTTTCGCATGAGAATATTAAGGCAAATATTTTATTCGTAATTCGTGGATTTTATAAGAATGAATTTTATATCATAAATTTCATTATATAATAGTTCTTTCCCCCCATATACTAATAATCGGTATATAACGTACTCTCTTTTATAGATTAGATTTCAAATCTAAATTATACACTAAAGTTATTGAGAGTATTAATAATTACATGATGATTTTTCATATGGTTGTCAGTATACTTGATATGAAATTTATGAAATTTTAGTTTTCGACGCTTAACATGATCGATCGGCTACTTGATATCAAGATCATAATTCTTGATATTTGCTTCCTTAGTATATTAGTGTTTCATCATATCAATATGTCGATATTATTATGTATGGCTATGAATTTGGAAGCTTTTGGTTTATATATGTCGATCAAAGTTTATTGGGGAATTTAATTTTGATTTTATAATGCTCCCAAAGTAGCAATTCATAATGCTCCTGAAGTAGCAATTTTGATGAGAAAGATGTGAACAATATTTTAAATTGTTCTTTGTATCATGTGATTGAAAAATTAATAAAGTTGCCGATAAATCATGAATGATTGATCATTCCCTGAAGTGAATGAGATAATGCATCGCATTATAAATAAGGAAAAAAAATGAGTCCATGAAGAGAATGAGATAATGCATCTCATTATCAATAAGAAAAATGAATTCACGAATTGGGGCAGAAGTATTATGATCGCCCCCATGATTATAATTATAATTATCCAAACCACCAGAAGTGGTACAAAAGGGTATATAGGAGATACTCCATCAAAATGATTATAAATTCAACTTTATCCCTATATATGAAAAATGACTCATGTACTCGTAGTACGTCGGATTGAGTACTTAATCAAATTATCGAGTTTTCAATTATATAAATATCTATAAATAAAATTGTCACATGGACAAGTTTACTTCAATGACACTTATATGTCGATATAATTTTTTATTGGGCAATAAACTTATAATTTGAATTTCGTTTGTCATTCTTCCTCATGTTGTTTACAACTCAAGTATCAAAGTTTTTAATTACTAGCTTCATTCTCTTAATTTTTTTTCTTTTATAATAAAAGGAGTATGGATTTTCCCCAATATTCAACTGGATCCAAAACAAATTAAAAATATATGTCTCATAGTCCGTAGACAGTGCTACAACGCACACTATACTCAAAAGCAAAAAATATTTTTCTTCCTTACTTATGAAAGAAGCAAATGCTAACACTATATCTGGTAGTACAAAAATAATTGAAGGGTTTGGGAAAGCAAATATAATGTTCCCGAGAGGAACGAAACTCATCATTGAAGATGCATTATTTTCTAGTAAGTCTCAAAGAAACTTATTGAGTTTCAAAGATATTCGGCGAAATGGTTACCATATTGAAACTACAAATGATGGTAAGATTGAATATCTTTACATTACCACAACCCTAATAGGTAAAAAGTATGTGTTGGAAAAACTACCTGCGCTTTCCTCTGGCTTGTACCACATAAATATCAGCATGATTGAAACACATGCGATAGTAAACCAGAAGTTTACTAATCCAAATACATTTATTATTTGACATGATCGATTGGGTCATCCTGGATCAATTATGATGCGAAAAATTATTGAGAATTCAAATGGGCATCCATTAAAGAGTCAGAAGATTCTTCAAGTTAAAGAATTCTCTTGTGCTACTTGTTCTCAAGGTAAACTGATCACGAGACCATCATTAACTAAAGTTGGAATTGAGTCACCTGCATTTTTTGAATGTATTCTAAGTGACATATGCGGGCCTATTCATCTATCACGTGAACCATTTTAGGTACTTTATGATTTTAATTGATGCATCTACTAGATGGTCACATGTGTATTGATTATGAACTTGCAACCTAGCCTTTGCAAGATTATTAGCCCAAACGATTAGTTCTTGATTATGCAGGCGAGCTTATGTCTCAGGCTTTTATTGTTTATTGTATGTCTATGAGAATAAAAGTAGAAAAGTCTGTTGCTCATGTACACATACAAAATGGTTTAGCAAAATCATTATTAAATGCCTCCAATTAATAGCTAGACCATTACTTATGAGAACAAATCTCATATCTCTACACGGGGATATGATATATTATATGAAGTAGCACTTATACGCATCAGACCATCAAATTACTATGAATTCTCCCAATTACAATTGGCTTTTGGTCAGGAGCCTAATATTTCCCATCTCAAAATTTTTAGATGTGCGGTATATAATCCTATTGCACCACCACAACGCACGAAGGTGGGTTCTCAAATGAGATTAGAAAAATATGTTGGATATGATTTCCCTTCTATAATTCAATATCTTGAATCAATCACTGGGGATTTATTGACAGCAAGGTTTGCTGATTGTCATTTTGATGAAACAATTTTTCCAACATTAGGGGGAGAAAATAAAAGGTTGGGAAAATAAATTACTTGGAATACATTATCTTTGAATCATTTAGATCCTCAAATAAAACAATGTGAATAAGAGATTCAAAAGATAATTTATTTACAAAATATTACAAATCAACTGTCAGATGCATTTATTGACCCAAAAAGAGTCACCAAGTCTCATATCCCAGCTGTAAATGCCCCAATTACAATTGGAGCCCCAGAAGGACAGCCTATTCAGGCAAATGAATCCAAACCACGCCTAAAGCGTGGGAGACCAGTCGGTTCCAAGGATAAGAATCCTGGAAAAATAAATGAGCAAATGATAAAAATGATCAACAGTGAGGAGGCTAATGATCAACAAAACATAACTACGAATAAAGCTTTAGAAGAAGCACAGGTACCTGTAAATATGAAAAATAAAGAGATCTCAATTAGTTATGTCAGAAATAGAGATGGAACCGAAGGAATACAATTGTCGACAATATCCTTGCATATAATGTAGCTACAAATATTTTATAAGAAAAATAAGGATCTTGAATCAAAATCAGTTGAATGCAGAAATTGAAATGATTGGCCAAAATGGAAAGATGCAATTCAAGAAGAAGTTAATTCACTTTCTAAACGTGAAGTTTTGGACCAGTAGTCCAAACACCTGATAATATAAAGCCAGTGGGGTATAAGTGGATATTTGTACATAAATACAACAAATAAAATAAAGTCATATGAATATGAAGCACGACTTCGGGCACAAGGATTTCCACAAAAACCTGGCATTTATTATGAAGAAACTTACTCTATTGTGATGGGTGCAATCACGTTTAGATATCTTATTAGTCTGGCAGTAGATGAAAGACTTGATATGCATCTATTGGACGTTGTTGCAACATATTAAATAAATCACTTGATAATGAAATTTATATGAAGATGTCTGAAGCATATAAAAGTTCCCGGGAAAAAATATTCAATAAAATTACAATGATCATTAAACGGATTAAAACAATCTGGGCCGATATGGTATAATCGCCTTAGTGAAACGATTCTATTTATCCTTGTGTCTTAGTAAAGAGTTTTGGATCAAAATTTGTTTTAGTCGTTGTATATGCTGATGACTTAAATATCATTGGGACTCTTGAAGAGTTATCAAACGCAATGAATTATTTAAATGAAAGACTTTGGAAGGACAAAATTTTGCATCGAATTACAAATTGCCCATTGCAAAAGTGCAATATTTGTTCATCAATCGGCATGTACCGAAATGATTATAAAACGATTTTATATGGATAAGGCACATCCATTGAGTACCCCGATGGTTGTGAGATCACTAGATATAACAAAAGATCCATTCCGGCCTAAGGAGTATGATGAAAAAAATTCTTGGTCCTGAAGTACCATATCTTATCACTATTGTGGCATTAATGTATTTTGTTAATAATATAAGGCAACACATAGTATTTTCAGTGAACTACTATCTAGATTTAAATCATTTCCAATTCGAAGACATTAAAGTTAAATTAAATAAATTTTGATATCTACGTGAAATCCCTGATCTGAGCTTATTTTATTCATATAATTTTGTTCCTCTATTTATTGACTATCAAGATGCAGGATGTCTATTTTGATGTCGTAAAGCTCAACATATTTCAACAAAGTTCTTTTTCGCTCATGACCTTTAGAAGAATGCAGACATAGATGCATACAAATATGTTCGAGTGAAAATCTGACCGATATATTTGAGGAGTTGATATATAAGATTGGAATGCGTCGATATGAAGATATTAAGTGATGTCATCATGAGGGGGAGTGGATACGCGCTGTACTCTTTTCCTTTGCTGAGGTTTTGTCCCATTGGGTTTTCCTAGTGAAGGTTTTTAACGAGGCAACCCAATATGCGTACTCCATGAATATTTTTTTTGCAAGGTGCATCAAACCACAATGGACATTCAAGAGGGAGTGTTATGAATAATAAATATTATGTATGCCCATTGATTGTGTAATCGATTTATTTATGGGATTGATATCCATGATTAAGGTATTGATTAGTCAACCTTTCCTTTTCACTTGTATTGTAGTGCCTATAAATTGAGCCTTATTGATCATTGTACACACACACTGAAGAATTAATAAAATCCTCCTCTTCTCCCTCTATTCTTTTAGCCTTATTCTGTTACTGTTCTTGCTTTTAATCAATAGTTTCATAACACAAATTTTATATGTAAAATTTATAATTTATATATATATGTAAAAATGTTTTTTCAAATTTTTTTGGTTCTTTTGGTATGTTTCCAACTAAATAACACAAATTCCTGAAATTTTCCAAACATGATAAAGATACCATATATTTATGGATAGGATTGTCAACGCATCGGATTCGTACCGAATTAGGAGATTTTGAATCCATGCATAATCGGTTCGAATCATATCTGATAAAATATCCGACCCGGTTACCAATAAATTCTAGTTTTTAAAATAACAAATTTAATATAAAAAATATATATATATAATTACATAATATTTAATAAATAACTATTATTTAATGGATTATTTATTAGTTTTATTTATATTAATTTCAAATAGACTGATTTAAACTCATTAATAAAGAAAAGATTATACTTTTAGGGTAAACAATTCAAATTTTATAATTGTTTAAAGTGATAAATATGTGAATATTTTAATCTTAATTATCACTTTAAAAAAAAATCTTAATTATTTTACTTAATATTAAATACTAGTAAATAATTTATTTAATTAAATATTATGTATATAATCAGGTTCGAATTTTTAATAGATCGGATTCCTTAATTCTATATTCAATCTATTTATTTCGGATAATAAATATTTATAATCGGATGTAATTCATTAGATATTTTTATCGAAAGAATATGTTAAAATTTAGATCGGATTCAAATTAGAATTCGACCCATTGAAAGCCCTAAGCTGATGTGGCCATTTTATTTGAATTTGACTTGGGCCCATTTCTTTAATAATTCTGTTCATTGGCCCCAATACTCGGCCGACCCAATAGCAGGCTTAATCAATCAATGCAGTATGCTTAGCGAGGTCTCCATGTTCGAGTTTCTGCGAACACATTCATAATGTTAAAATATGTGTTCCATCTAATCCACCTAAAAAATTAATTAATTAAGTGAGTTAGGCCAAATATATATTTTAACATGGTATCAAAACAGGTCGTATCATGCATTTATATTTCACGGAGTGTGGCAGGGGTAAGTTTGTCTCACATCTAATAATTATTAGACCATAATAGGGGTGGCAAAATGGGTTGAACCCAATGGGTCCAACCCATTATAGGTGGGTTGGGTTGGGTTGGTTTTGATGAAATTTAAATTGGGTTGGGTCAATGATGGGTTAGGAAAGTAATGGGTCCTTAATGGGTTATGGTGGGTTGATATTGGGTTTGAGTTGGGTCTTTAATGGTTTAAGATTAATTATCCAATTTTAATATTTTATTACTATTTTACCATTCCCATAAATTAAATATTATATTTTTATTCATAAACTTTTTAAACATAATTACACATTTTTTACACATACTAACACATATTTACACACACTAACACAATTTTACACATATTTTCACACAATAACATATTTTTTGCACACATTTACACACTAACATAATTTTACACTTATTTTCACACACGAACACGATTTTTAACTCGTTTGCCAAAATTTCAACCTGTTCTATTTATTTTAGACTTGTTTGATCCATTTTGGATCAATTTCACCCATTTTTCAACCTGTTCAATCTATTTTGGACTCGTTTGACCCGTTTTTGACCATTTTAACCCGTTTTTTGACTTATTCGCCCTATTTTGGACTCGTTTGACCAGTTTTGGACCCGTTTCATCCATTTATCGACCTATTAGACCTGTTTTGGACTTATTTGGCCCATTTTGAGATCGTTTCACCTGTTTTTCAACTTGTTCAACCTATTTTGGACTTGTTTGACCCATTTCGGACCATTTTAATCGGTTTTTCGACATATTCGACCAATTTTGGACTCGTTTGACTAGTTTTGGACCTCTTTCACTCGTTTTTCAACCTATTCGATCTATTTTGGACTCGTTTGGCCCATTTTAGACCTATTTCACCGATTTTTTTGTGTGTTTGAATTATTTTAGACCCATTTGATCCGTTTTTTGACTTATTCAACCCATTTTGGGCTTGCTTCACCTATTTTTCAATATGTTTGATTTATTTTGAGCCAGTTTCACCCGTTTTTCGACTTGTTCAACCTATTTTGGACTCGTTTGACCCATTTCAGACCATTTTTACCGGTTTTTCGCTCTATTCGACCAATTTTGGACTCGTTTGGCCAGTTTTGGACCTCTGTCACTCGGATTTCAACCTATTCGATCTATTTTGGACTCGTTTGGCCCATTTTAGACCTATTTCACCGATTTTTTACGTGTTTGATTATTTTAGACCCATTTGATCCGTTTTTTGAATTGTTCAACCAATTTGGACTTGTTTCAACCTATTTTTAACATGTTTACTCTAACGTATCATATATATCCAAATTTGGTGAATATGATCTAAAATGGGTCAAATAAATCCAAAATAAGTAAAATGCATCCAAATGGGTAAAATGGATCCAAATGGGTTAAATGGATCCAAATGGGTAAAATAGATCCAACTGGGCTAAAATGGATCCAACTGAGCTAAATGGATCCAAATGGGTTAAATGGATCCAAGTGGGTAAAATGGATCCAAGTGGGTAAAATGGATACAGATGGGTAAAATGGACCCAAAATGGATAAAATGGATCCAAATGGGTAAAATGGATCCAACTGGGCTAAATGGATCCAAATGGGTAAAATGAATCCAAATTGGTAAAATGGATCCAAATGGGTAAAATGTGGGTTAAATGGATCCAACTGGGTAAAATGTGGGTAAAATGGATCCAAATGGGTAAAATGTATCCAAAATAGGTAAAATGGATCCAAGTGGGTAAAATGGATTCAAAATGGGTAAAATGGATCCAAGTGGGTAAAATGGATCCAAATGGGTAAAATGTGAGTTAAATGGATCCAAATGGGTAAAATGGATCCATATGGATAAAATGGATCGAAATGGGTAAAATATGGGTTAAATGGATCCAAGTGGGTAAAATGGATCCAAAATGGGTAAAATGGATCCAGATGGGAAAAATAGATCCAAGTGGGTAAAATGGATCCAGATGGGTAAAATGGATCCAAATGGGTAAAATGTGGGTTAAATGGATCCAACTGGGTAAAATATGGGTAAAATGGATTCAAGTGTGTAAAATGAATCCAAATGGGTAAAATGGGTAAAATGTATCCAAAATAGGTAAAATGGATCCAAGTGGGTAAAATGGATCCAAAATGGGTGAAATGGATCCAAATGGGTAAAATGTGGGTTAAATGGATCCAAGTGGATAAAATGGATCCAAATGGGTAAAATATGGGTTAAATGGATCCAAAATGAGTAAAATTGATCCAAATGGGTAAAATGGATCCAAATGGGTAAAAATGATTCAAGTAGGTAAAATGGATTCAAAATGGGTAAAATTGATACAAATGGGTAAAATAAATACAAATTGGTAAAATTGAATCGAAATGGGTAAAATGGTTCCAAATTGGTAAAATTTGGGTAAAATTGATCCAAATGGGTAAAATTGATCCAAGTGGGTAAAATGAATTCAAATGGGTAAAATGGATCCAAAATGAGTAAAATGGATACAAATGGGTAAAATGGATCTAAATGGATAAAATGGATCCAAAATGGGTAAAATAGATCCAAAACGGGTGAAAAGGGCCCAAAACGAGTCGAACGATTCCAAAATAGGACAAATAGGTCAAAAACAAGTTAAAAGAGAGTCCAAAATAGGTCAAGAGGTCAAAAACAGGCCTAAAACAAGTAGAACGAATCCAAAATAGGTCGAACAGGTTGAAAAACGGGTGTGATGGGCTTCAAACGGTTCAAAACAAGTCTAAATAGATTTAACAGGTTCAAAAAAGGGTTAAAATAGCCCAAAATGGGCCAAACGAGTCAAAAATAGAACGAACATATCAAAAAACGGGCGAAATAGGTTAAAAACGGGTCAAATTAGTCCAAAATAGGTCAAATAGGTCGAAATACGGGTTGAAATGGCAAAAAATGGGTCAAACGAGTCTTAAATAAGACAAACAAGTCGAAAAACGAGTGAAACGATCCCGAAATGGGTCAAATGATTCCAAAATAGGTCGAAAAACGGGTGAAAGGGGCCCAAAACGAGTTGAACGAGTCAAAAATAGGTCGAACAGGTTGAAAATTGGGTGAAATGGGTCCAAAACGGGTCAAACGAGTCCAAAATAGGTCGAACAGGTTGAAAATTGGGTGAAATAGGTCAAAAACGGATCAAATGATTCCTAAAAAGGTCGAATAGGTCGAAAAACGGGTGAAAAAGGCCCAAAACGAGTCGAACGAGTCAAAAATAGGTCGAACAGATTGAAAATTGGGTGAAATGGGTCCAAAACGGGTCAAACGAGTCCAAATAGGTCGAACATATCGAAAAACGGGTTAAACGAGTCTAAAATAAAACGAACATGTCGAAAAACGAAAAAACGGACTCAAAATAGACCAAATGGGTTGAAAATATATTAATTGGGTCAAATAAATCCAAAATAAGTTAAATATATTAGTGAAGGGTATATTGGACATTTAAGTACTTGAATTGAGTTGGAACTCATTAATAACCCATTATTGAACCCACTAGCAAACCATTAAAACCCACCACAACCCATTAAAAACCCATTAAGAACCCAACCCATTAGTATAGAACCCATTTTTGACCCAATCCATTTAGACCCAACCCATATGAACCCAACCCACCCCTTTGCCACCCCTAGACCATATACTACCTTATAAAGTTTTGACAACTCTCACCTCCAGAGACGGAGTCAGGATTTAACATAAGGAGGGGAGCAAAAATTAAAATATCTAAAATTAAGGGGGTAAAATTTTGATTTTGAGAAACAAAAATATATATTTTTCAAAAAATATATGTAAATTTAAAAAAATTAAAATTTAATTGGGGGTGGGGAACAACACCCCATGCCCCCTTGTCTCCGTCCCTGCTCACCTCATTAGCGTAGTTTTTTAGATAGGTTAGATCGAGGTCGTACTTTTTAATAAATGGAGAAATGTCTTGTTCAAGTCCTTTATGACGCATCTATAGCTAGCAGGAAATTGTTCGTAAAACCAAAAGTAATTCTTAACTTTTGTAAAGTAATTCGATAAAAACACTCAATATTTTTATTGCTACCAAATTTCAATAGTATACAAATACCCATAAGATATTTCCGTAAATTATATTTTACTAAATACTTAAAAAATCATTTAAAAGAAAAGGAGAAACATTTATAAAATTTAAAATTTCTATTTTTTCCCCCTAAATTGTCCAAGTTAAAAAATGCAAATATCAACTCTTTTCCACATGATCTTAGCAGTATAAATGCAAATGTCATAATAGAATCAATCATCCTTGATGAACGTTTGTATCATTTACTATATTTTGGTTGATTTATATATGTGAAGAGGTGCTCGGTAATAACCATAGGACTTTCTGCCGATATATGTATATATATAAAGCCCTCTTTTCCACATGCAGCTATGTCGATGATTCGGCCAATTCATGCAGCAGTCAACATGCACCGCGGACGTCGGTCGAATAGAATCTGCACGCTCACCAACGCCCATAAATCTGCCAAAATAGATTACAAAATCAAGAATTAAATTCATAACTACCCACTTCCCACCCAAATCTCACTTCATACTCTGTGTTTTCCACTACCTGCTCGAATCTTCATCCTCAATCTCTCTACACATACACGGCGGAGGTGTTCTGAGGTAATTCCTTTACTCTTTGAGCAATCGCAACCCAAATCCGTAGAGCTGTTGATATAAGCAAAAATTGTTCTACCTTCTCTCGCTACAATTCATTTTTTTTTGGTAGTTTGATTCAGTCTGTGCGTGTGTTTCGTTGTTTACTTGTTATGGGTTGCCCTTTTCTGACTTTGGATTCATGTTAGCTTTGTTGTTGAGCTGTTGATTTCGTGACCGTTTATGTGTGGGGATTTCATGATTTCTGCTCATCTCTTGTCGATTGAGGTTGGTAATTTTGTTGGAGAAACTGGAAATGGGATCAGCAAGATTTATTTGTTTCTTTTTCCTTCCATATTTTCAGAATCAGCTGGCAATTTGTTCTAGTTGCTGATGTGGTAATGGGTTTTAGTTTTTCCTTGTTGAATTGTCCAGTTTTTTACTGATTTTTGTATATCTTTAGATGCTATGCTAGCTTAACAATAGGTCTAGAGTTTGAGTCCCTGGAAACGTAGCTACCATTGGTAGAGAGAGTTTTACGCCCTAAGTGGTTCGTCCGGGGCCCATGGAAATGGGCTATAGAACCAAAAGAAAAAAAATCCAGGATTGAATTCGGTGGTGTATTACATTTGAGAGCTCTGGGGACTGGGGTTGAGCTTAATTTTGCATTTCTTGCTTAATTATTGCTTCATTTATCCTTGCTTTTCTCTTGAATTAGTTACTGTGTAGTCGCATGTGTAAAACCGGGATGTCCTCGAGTTCGATTGCAGTTAAATAATTCTCAAGCTGGACTCGATTTTATTGTTTTCGGAGTGGAATTCTGTGTATTGGGTGCATTTGGATTAAGCCAAAGAACAACAGTGTTGTGTTTTAAGAAGTCCTTATGGATGCAAGATTTTCGACTGGTTTAATACTAGAACATATTAGTGGCACTGGTTTCCCAAATCCTTTAACATGAATCAAGCATGTGAAATTAGTTTCTTTTGAGATTGGATTAATCATTAAAGTAAGTAGCTTGTTTATTGTAGTATTGTTTGCTTTGATATCTCCTTTTTGCTGTCGGATTAATGATTTTGTGTTAATACTGAGTTTGTCAGTTCACATACAAAGATGATGAAGGCTGTCGCGGTTCTCTGCAGCAATGAGGGTGTTAGTGGCACCATCAACTTCTCCCAGGAAGGAGATGGTAAGTAATTTTCACTAATTTCCATCATAAACAGATGTTGCCTTAGACATTATTAAGTTCAAATACTGTATAATCGATAATCATCTTGTTTGTTTCTTCCGTGATACAGGCCCGACAACTGTAACTGGAAACGTTTCTGGCCTCAAGCCTGGCCTCCACGGCTTTCATGTTCATGCCCTTGGCGACACCACCAATGGTTGCAACTCAACTGGTAATTTCGCTTTTGACATGGTTTTGAGTGGCAGAAACAATTCTTGACTGCATGCTCGGATGCTGGTTTTCGATTTAATTTCTGCCGTTTGGGGATTTTTATATTTGTGTTCTTGTAATATTGGATCTATAGGACCCCACTACAATCCACATGGCAAAGAACACGGTGCTCCTGACGATGAGGAGCGCCATGCTGGAGACCTTGGTAACCTCGAAGTTGGAGAAAACGGTAAATACTTTTAGATATAATTACACGGACTTACCCTGAGATTTGACCAAATTACACAAACTTCCTATGCCGTTTGATAAATTACAAAAACTTCCCTTGTCAAAGATTTACATCAGTTGTGATGACATGCCCGGTAATTTTTCTATGAATGCACAATTTTTCCCTCGACACTTACCAGACAATTTTTAATTTATATACATGACCATAATAGCATGCGTTATGCTGAACCTTAAGGTATGTCGGGGAAGGTGTTGTAATTTCTTATAGCTCGGCAAAAGTTTGTGTAACTAGATCAAAACTCAGGGAGTCGGGGTATGTGAGTGTGATCTTCCATTGATTTTATTTCTGTTGGGAAAAACAACTCTGGATCCTTATCATTGTAAAACAATAAATTTCGTTGTGCTCTGGAATGACTCTTGAAAGTAAGAATCTATAGTTCCTAATTTTCTTTATAAGTGGAATTTATGTTATTACTTCCACTTATGCCGACAGCATGTCTCAAAACATATCGGGATGTAAAAAGAAATGGGAGTACATCTTTCGTTCTTTCTCTTCTTTTTGCCCTTTAAACATCCTTCTTGTTATGGTTACCGATGCTGACGTGAATATTTCCTGTTTCTCTGCATCCTTAATGTTGCAGGTACTGTTTCTTTCACCATTGTTGACAAGCAGGTGGATTGTCTTCATCACCATCTACTCTACATATATCCACATTGGTTTTCCGAGTTGAGCCTCTTAAAACTTTTTTTTTTTTTCCGAGTTTTTGCAGATACAACTTTCAGGCCCAAACTCCATTGTTGGACGAGCTGTGGTTGTGCATGCTGACCCCGATGATCTTGGCAGGGGTGAGTTTTGTCTTTGAATTAAACTACCTATTATTGTATTTGAAAAATCAAATCCTGCTTACGAAATAAGCTAGAGTTTCGCATGCTAAAAATAGCCTAAATTTAAAACTAGCTTTATTGCACATAGGCTATTTTCTATAGTAGCTTCGACATAAACTCCTCTTCAAAGCCTTAATCCGGGGATGCATCAGCCGTCAAGGGATTTCATAAAAC
This sequence comes from Lantana camara, assembly GCA_037501455.1. Taxonomy (NCBI): domain Eukaryota; kingdom Viridiplantae; phylum Streptophyta; class Magnoliopsida; order Lamiales; family Verbenaceae; genus Lantana; species Lantana camara. Next base: position 107,330,312 of record CM074859.1, on the reverse strand, counting down.
ACCGTACCTTGGTTCTTTCAAATATTGGTTTTAAGTTTTCAATTTTGTATCGACCCTACATTCGCACAACATGGTTTCGAAATTAAACTGCTTTGCCTTCCACATTACATGGCATCATTTTCATCATGATCATCATTTGCTTCAGGTGGACACGAACTGAGCAAAGCCACAGGAAATGCCGGTGCAAGAGTTGCTTGTGGTAAGAAAAGTAGTTGTTGATCTTTTAGTCCATTGAAATCTGCCCCGGATAAACATAAAAAACCTTCACAAATTCAGTTAAGGCGGCTACATTATTGTCGTCCATGGCCTAATGTTTTGTCAATGTTGTGCAGGTATCGTTGGTCTGCAGGGCTGAACCCGCATTGCTGTGGTACTCCGGTATGTAGTGGGCTTATATTCCGTACTGTGTTATCTGCGAGTCGACTTGTAATATTAGCTACATAGAGGGTTCTTAATAAAAGCTTGTTGGAATGGACTATGGATGGGTTTTATGTGTAATTTTTTACCTATAATGCTATCTTTCAAATCCTGTTGTTTCTGAGTTTCTTTTTCGGTCTTGAAAACTTTTGTATCTAAACAATATGTTGTGGTTCGAGCACTTTCTTGGGCTAGTTTGAATTGACAAAATAGGTTGCAATCTTTGGTATAATACAGACGCATTGAGTTATTTATGTACATCATTAAGCATTTGATTCACCTCTTGGGGATTATTCAATTGATGCTTTGTTTGGAGCATGCTAAACCCTAGGTAAGTGAATTTTTTTGGCAAGAAATGTACCCAAATCCAAGTTGAATTTTAATGGGAATAACAAATGATTGAAATAACCCGCCCCGCATCCATCCACCCCGGCCCGGTGTTCGTTGGCTTCCACCCGATGAAAAGGGTCGGGTTTGGATGCTCAAATCGCAATCGGTACATGCACATATACCATATAATCGTGTTTTGAATTATCATGTAGGTATAATAGACCGAGCTATGTAAATGGTTGCACTATATTATAAGCATCTCAAATGATTCATCTTCGACTATTAACATATGTTCTCATAAACTTGATATCGGTTAAAATATCCTTAATTTTGGAGCCTATTGTTAATTTGAAGAGGTGTTTGTTTAATGTGTCGGACATGCAAGACACTTGTTTTTTCTAACACAAATTTATAAGCAACCAAATTTCGATTAAAGAATGTATTTCAAATGTAACAAATTATGCAGCAAGTTTCGGCAGCCAATGATGATGTCTTTAAGAGGGTGATCCGAGACATCCTCAACCGTGATCCAATCCACCACAAATTGAGAGTTCGTTTTCACCTCAATTCCTACTATCATTATGTATTGTTTTCATTATATGTTTGTGCACTTTGGTTTGAACATTTTAGTTTACATGTGAATTATGTCTTTTAAGTATCTACTTTATGAATGTTCGGTTTATTAATTGAAAAGGTATTTGACTTTTGTTTTTTTTTTATAAGTGACAAATTATGTGAATTGGATAAATTAAAGGGGCAGGCACCCAATTTTGTCTTATGTAGCTCCCTCTTTGCAATTATCGAACATATTAGCCAAATTTTTGGATTTTAATTTTTAACATCATGGAATTAGAGAAAATTCTTTTTGCAAGAATCTTATCTTCGGGTCTTTTTTTAAAAACTCTCCATGAGTTGAATTTTTTTTTGTTTGCTCCCCATTTTTAAAATTATTCCTCTTCACTCCCTAGATAAGAATCATAATTTTCATTCACTCCCCATTTTGGACAACACATACGACATATTGCGAAAAATATATAATATTTGGGGATTTAATTACGTGATTATTGAGTTTTTATACATATACTACATATTACGAAAAATATACAATATTTCGGGATTTAAGTATATGATTCTTGAGTTTTTATACTACGTGCTCTATAAAATAGGGAGTAAACTAAAATTATGATTCTGATTTAGGGAGTGAAGATGAATAATTTTGAAAATAGAGAACAAATAAAAATTTGAGTCCCCATTTGGGATTTTTGGGGAATTTCCCGAAGTTGCGGTTTGGATTAGGTATAAACGGGTCGGGTCAAGACTTCCACCAACCACAAGCCCGACCACAACCAGCAGCAGCCATCACCCACCCTACCAAACCACCCAATTCCACCTCCACATAGCATATACATACACTATACATACAACCCAGACAAGAACACACACAGAAACCCGCTTAATTCCACACACTTGCCACGCCTCGCGAGCTCGTCATCACTTGTGCTGTAATCTGGAAAGGAATTTGTAAGCTTCCAAGAATCTGTTTTTACCCAGATTCCCGCATCCTATCTCTCTGTCTTGGTTTTGTTGTTACATTTTGATTTGATTAGATTTTTTTTTTCTAGTGTGCATTTTGACTCTTTTCGTTGCTGGTGGACACATTCCAGGAAAGAAGGTAAATTGCATCGAATTTCTTGGATCCCATTAACAGCCCAGTCATAAAACAAGATTTCCCTGCTGAAAAGTGCAAATTTTTTTTTTTTAACATTTTTTCCTTTTCAATTGTTGTTCTGTTTGGGTTTTATTGTAATTTTTGGGAAAAGAGTTCGTTTTTGTCTTTGGCTGTTCTATCGCCTCACTAACTCAAATTACGGGATTTATTCAAGATTCTTACTCTTGATATTTTTCAGGCTGTGAAAAGTATGGACAGTGGGGTTGGGATGAGGAAGAACCAGACTTTGATATGTGCACCATTAATGGCTGACACAGTGGATCAACTTGTGGAGTTGATGCACAAGGCAAAGATAAAAGGAGCTGATATTGTGGAAATTAGGTTGGATCACTTGAAGAGCTTCAATCCTCGTACGGATATTGAAAGATTAATCAAAGAGTGTCCTTTGCCCACTCTCTTCACTTACAGGTTGATAATCAGCTCCTTCTTTTTTTCGGTGAATTTTATATGTTGACGATGGCAATGACAGTATTTCATGTTGTCGTTTGTTTGATTCAAGCTTTTAGGGAAGGAAATCATCTCTTAGTTAAGTAAATAATCCTTTTTTTTTTTCTCTAGTAAAATGGAGAGTTCTTTCGTATTTTTGTTGGAACTATGTCATAAAGTTCAATGTTATCTTCATCTATACACATTTAGAGAGTTGTTTCATGGATATGTTTCAGAATATTGAGAAAATATTCGACTTAATTGTAGCTTTTAGATGATAATGATATGGTGGCTATCACCATTACTAGTTTGTCAAAAAACTCTTGTGACATGATTCTCAGATTTGAACGTTTTAAGTGAATATTCCATCGATTTTTACGTATATGTCAGAGATGCGAACATAGTTGTTTTGAGAGCCTGATTTAATGCTTTTCGGTTAGGCCTATTTGGGAAGGTGGTCAGTACGACGGTGATGAAAACAGTCGTTACAGTGCACTTCGGCTGGCCATGGAGTTGGGAGCTGATCACATAGATATTGAACTCAAGGTACCTTTAAATTTAGAAAATTGAAAAGATACAATTTTGTTTGTTGGAGTTCATATACAACTTTAAATTGTAAATTTTCTTGAAAGAATTTATTCGGTTTATTGAACAAGTTAATCCACCACTATCAAAATTCATCAAAATAAGTAAAAATTAATAATTAAAGAAAAATCAACCCCCATTAAGGTGTCGAAGAATATACTTATGTGAAAAACTACCTTACCAAAATGCAACTTCTCATTTTTTTGGGGTACATAAACCGCAAATATTGTTTGCAAGAAAACTCAGTTTATGTGGTCCTTGTTTTTTGTATTCTTGAAGGCTGCTCACGAGTTCAACAAATTTATGGCTGGAAATAAGCCTGAAAATTGCAAAGTTATTGTTTCTTCACACAATTATGATAGTACTCCTTCGGCGGAGGAGCTCGGAGACCTTGTTGCAAGAATACAAGCAGCTGGAGCTGACATAGTTAAATTTGCCACAACAGCATTAGACATCACAGATGTAGCTCGAGTTTTTCAAATTACAGTTCATTGCCAAGTAAGTGCCTTAGCCGTGTAACAAGTTTTTGGCTGTAGTTCAATTTGTTTGAAATAAAAAATAAAGAAAGTTAAGTTTCCCGGTACAACTCTTTATTGAATCTTGGTTGCCACTTAGACAAATGGATTTTGCTTTGTGTAAAGACTTTTTTTAAAGCCATGAGTTGCACTTTGGTAAAGTTTCTTAGGACATGTGGTTGAGCAATATGTGAAAAATCACGATTTATATTAAAAGAAGGATTCTAATAAGTTATGTGATCATTTCAACAATTTAACTCGTTTTCAATCTCATAATAAAACCTGCAATTAATTAAAGAAAGCACTAACTGAATTTAATTTTGTCTAATTGTTGTAATGAAATGAACTAGACCAGCTCTCACCATCTCGTTTAGATATTATTTTCAATCTAAAAATGGAGTAAAAAATTATCAGTCACATTTAGATGTTCTTTTGCCTAATAATGGGCCCACAATTAGCCATATTATGTCTTGAAATCAATCTTTAAAGTTCAATGAATATGTGGGTACGCTGAAGTCTTTAGGTATTACAACTTTATATCTTAAAGTTAGTTAAATTTCCAGGTACCGATTATTGCCATGGTTATGGGAGAGAGGGGATTGATATCAAGGATTCTCTGTCCTAAATTTGGTGGATATCTCACGTTTGGCACTCTTGAAGCAGGAAAGGTGTCGGCTCCTGGACAGCCAACAATCGACGAGTTAGTTGACTTATACAATTTTAGATTGATTGACAATGACACGAAGGTGTATGGGATCATTGGAAAGCCAGTCGGTCACAGCAAATCACCCAAGTTATATAATAGAGCATTCAAACAAGTTGGATTTAATGGAGTTTATGTACATTTATTGGTGGATGACGTTCCAAGATTCTTTGAAACATATTCCTCCCTAGATTTTTGTGGTTTCAGGTGAAGTCTTCAGTTGTTGTAAGTTTCATTTCTTTGTCGATTACGCCATCCCTCCTATAGTTATGTGTAACTACAGAGAATACCCCTCTTGGTTTCGAAATTACAAGTGCACCCATTTGACAATTAAAATTTGATAAAAAATCTCAAATTTATTTAGAAACCTGAATGGAATCATCTATAAATGCAAGAACTATTTGGAAAGTTCACTTAAATTTGAATGATGGCATCATTTAACAATATGTTGTGGTCGACAAAAGGGGGGTAGCCGTAAGGTGCAGATATGTTGTAGGGGAGATATGTGTAATATAGAAATCAAATGGGCTATTGCTGTTAGTTTATACAGTTTAAGGGGAGATCAATGTGTTTATTGCCGTATTACCAAGAATCTTGCGGTACAAATTCATTTCTATAAATAATGTACTAATGGCAAAACCAAGTGGGCTATTGTTGTTAGTCTATACAGTTAAGGGGGGAACAATGTGTTTATTGCCGTATGTCCAAGAATCTTGCTGTACAAGTTCATTTCTATAAATCGAAATACGCTTAACGAGCATTTACCTATTACAGCTGTACCATTCCTCATAAGGAAGCGGCACTTGCCTGTTGTGATGAAGTTGATCCTGTTGCAAAGGTAATGATTGGTGGCATCTATCTAAGTTCTTATCTGTAATCTATATTATGAGGTTCTTTATATTTATTTTATTGCCTCTGAGATTATTTTTTGATTGTTAACAGTTAATCGGGGCAGTTAATTGTGTCGTCCGGCAACCTAATGGGAAGCTGTTTGGTTGTAACACAGACTACGGCGGTGCAATTTCTGCTATTGAGAGTGGCCTACAAGGTTTCTTCTATTGTCATCTTTTTGACCTATCCTATAGCTTTCAATTTTTTAGGGGAAAATAGGGGGGGGGGGGGGAAGCCTTAAAAGTAAATCATTTTATCTGGAAAAAACCCATAAATTAATTTTCAATCCTGAAAACTCAATTTATTAAATTTTCATTAAAAGAAACTCAATCCGTGACTTCAACCGCTTTTTATATCTGATTGATGATTTGTGTTTCAATTTTTAATTTTCCTGTTCTTTAAAGTGAAAAGTTGATGTAATGGGTTTATTATGGATATAGTTTTATGGTTCTTTCTAGATATATTCTAGCTGTTTCGGAAAATAACTTCATGATTGTTTTCGGATATAGATGTTCATTTCAAGTATTTTAGTCCTTAATTTTTAAAATTTTTGTTCAGGTTCACAACATCAACATGGACCGGTTGGAACAGGATCTCCCTTGGCTGGCAAACTGTTTATAGTCATTGGTGCTGGTGGTGCGGGCAAAGCACTTGCTTATGGTGCCAGAGAAAAGGGAGCACGAGTCGTGATTGCTAACCGTACCTATGGTATCATTTTGTCATACTTCATTGTAGCTATTCAACAATGAAAAGTACAGTCCATCTAATACATTTTCTTTCTTGAATGGTTTTTTTCCCCTTATTGTTGTTTTCTGTGTTTCACTCTTCTTGTTTGCTAGATCGAGCTAGGGAACTTGCTGGGCTCGTTGGAGGGCAGGCGCTGACTCTTTCTGAGCTCGATAGTTTCCATCCAGAAATGGGAATGATTCTTGCCAACACGACTTCTATAGGGATGCAGCCGAAAGTTGAAGAGACCCCGGTTTCCAAGGTTCACTTATGTCCTTTACACTATGTTTGGTTTTGGGATTTTGCTATGGATTTAAAAATTGTTGAAGAAAAGAAAGAAAATAGAAAACCAAAATCGTCAACTTAGTTCGCTTGTTATGAAAAATGGTGTTACAACAGATCCCGTGAGGTGTGGCCTCGTTACAGGAAACCACCCTCTCCCTTTGCTAACTACCAATGAACCCCCTGGTTTCAGTCTCTCTGAATATTCCTCCTTCCATAACGTGCCATCAGGGTTTCATCAAGAAATAAGTGTTATGTACCAAACATACCCTTTCGTATGCTGGAGCTTTTATTTTACCAATTTTTACGGACTAAAATGCCCGTGCAGCTTAGAAATATATATGCATTGGTAAAAATCAGAATATAAAACAACCATCTGGTGTGGCAGGAAGCTTTGAGAAACTATGAGCTCGTCTTTGATGCTGTGTACACTCCAAGAATCACTAGACTCTTGCGTGAAGCTCAAGAATCGGGAGCCAAAATTGTTACAGGAGTTGAAATGTTCACCGGACAAGCATATGAACAATATGAAAGGTTTACTGGTTTGCCAGGTAACGGAGAACTCAATAACACACGCTCTCGTTCTCTCTGTGTTGCATTTAGCTTACGATTGTTATCCGATTGCCTCTCTCTCCCTCTTTCTCTCTCTGTTGCATTTAAGCTTACTATTTGCTATCTGATTACAGCTCCAAAGCAACTGTTTAAGGAGATCATGGAAGAGTAAGCAAGGTTTTTTGGTTATTATTTGGCTATTATTCCACAAGGGAAATGAAGTTTTCTTTCTCAAGCAAAATGAATGCAAGATTTTGCCTCTTTAAGAGAATTTTCTCTGCATGTGAGATTGTAGGTTCCCTTTTTGTTGTATCATTCTTTTTGTTCTTGCATCATCCCCAAATGGATTGTAATTTGACATTAATTATTGTAACATTAAGGCATTTTCTGCTTTCTTTTGGAATATTAATTGTGTTCTTAGACCCAATAAAATTTATTGTATTGTTCTAATGTTGGATAAATATTTGGAAAATTTGTTATTTCTTTTTAAGCTAAATTGAATTTTTTGTGGCTTTTTAATGCTTGAAATATCGTCAATATAATAGAATTTATTTTTTATATTCGGTATTATGTGCGGTGTTGAATATATAAAGTTTATAATAAAATGTTAATTAAAAATCTTCGTATCCAGAGTCGAAATTAGAATTTTACATAAATGAAATAAAAATTAAAATATAAAAAATAAAAAGAACAAAATTTATAATTAAGGGGATATTCATAATTATTTCATATATATATGTATATATTAGAATTGAGAGAAATCATGGTAATTTTCAAATAGAAGAAAGGCCTATATTTTTAAGAGAAAAATTAATTATTTGTCTAATTAAAATATGCATATTTCAAAATTTCCCAAAAAAAAAAAAAAAACTCAAAAAAGTGCTAACTTCTTTTTCTTTTTTTAATATTAATTATTAAAAAAAATGTAACCCGACCCGAATAAACCACCCACTTCGTTTGACCCATTTACGAATTACGGCCCATGAAAGAAAGTTTTTTAGGGTTTAATTTTCCCTCCAAAAGGGCAAAATTAGGCATTCTCCCCCAATTCTCCCTCCAATTCTTTTTCTGCCCCGCGCGAATTTCTATCTTCTCCATACGACCACTTCGAGGATCGGAATTGCTCTACTTCGACTGTGTTAGTCGTGTAATCTTTCAATCTGGTTTTTAGATTTGATTCGCTGTTCAGTTTTGAAGATCAAGATTTAGTCTTTTTTCTTTTTTCCGGCGTAATGATTTTTTTGTTGTCTGAATTTACAGATTAACTGAGATGGGTCCCGTTGACGATGAAGAGAATTGCAAGGATTATTATTCGAGAAAGAGCAATTCGGATGGTGGTGATTTAAGCGACTTTGCCGCTCAGCAAATTGACTGCCAGTTCTCTCCCGGTAATTTGTTACCCCTCTTTACGGTTTATTGGTGGTGTAAAATGAGGTGTTAGGGTTAATGAATTAGCGGATTAGTGAATATGTTCAAAATTTTTGCGCGCTGATCATTTAATAAATTGAGATTTTGTTTTGTTTTGTTTGTTGTCTCACTTAAATTAGGGTTTTGGTGATGAAGATAGTGTTTTTCTGGGCAAAGACTATGTTTTTAGTGCAGTGGAAATCGCTCTTGCAATCATAGTTTTATTGTCTGTGAAATATGATAGGTTGCTTCAGAATTTTGTGGGGTAATTCGGTCTAAATTGTAATAGCAAAATGTTCGCCTAAAGTTTCGACTGTGATAGTGAGATATACTATATGTATATAGAATAATATCGCATCATTTAACTTTAATTTTTGGAGGTGTGTATTGTTTATTGTTTAGGGTATGTAGGTGTCACAGTGAAAGTTTGTGATTCAGCAAAAAATGTGCTTGGTTTTTAGCTTCTTGTTTATGTATTGTCTGATGGTGTTTTAGAAGGCTGGGAAGCTGATCATTTCCAATATCTCTCCAATGAGATGGCAGCAGAAGATGATTATCTATTGGCTGATGCATTTGCAACTCAATGGATGAATCTAGATGGGGAAACCCAAATGGTGGATATTGCTGGCGAAACCCAAGTTCTTGATTTTGCTTGCGAAACCCAAGCCGTTTCTTTCGGTGGTGAGACCCAAGCTGTTGATCTTGACGGTAAAACCCAAGCGGTTGATCTTGACGGTAAAACCCAAGCGGTTGATCTTTATGGTAAAACCCAAGCGGTTGATTTTGATGGTGAAACCCATGCAGTTGATCTTGCTGGTGAAACCCAAGCAGTTGATCTTGACGCTAAAACCCAAGCGGTTGATCTTGACGCTAAAACCCAAGCGGCTGATCTTGATGATGAAACCCAAGTGGTTGATCTTGATGGTGAAACCCAAGCGGTTGATTTTGCTGGTGAAACCCAAGCAGTTGATCTTGATGGTGAAACTCAAGCGGTTGACTGTGCTGGTGATGGTGAAACCCAAGCGGTTGATCTTGCTGGTGAAACCCAAGCCCTTGATCTTACTGGTGAAACCCAAGCCCTTGATCTTGCTGGTGAAACCCAAGCCCTTGATCTTGCTGGTGAAACCCTAGCCCTTGATCTTGTTGGAGAAACCCTAGTTGTGGATCTTTCTGGTGAAACCCAAGTATTGGATGATCTTGATTGCATGAAGAATAAGCCTGTTGAGTTTTTGAATGAGTTCAATGCTGAAGTTGGCTATATTAACAAACGGGAAGGATCAAATAAAACCGAGGCGGTCTGTAATGCCCAAGAATTGTCCGAGGATGAGAACTTAAAAATTGATTGCAGTGATTCAGTTGGGCCTAAGAACACAGTGGACAATCATCATCCAAAGAGAGGTAACTGTGCTTCTGGAGTGCCATCTGACAGTCACGGTATTGAGCGTAATTCAGGTCATTTCTGTTCCTATTTAGTGAAATTGTATGCTTTTTTGGCTGTCATCTTTTTTCATTCTATTTGCCCTGTTTATATCCCTCTAATTCTATCATACGTTACACACATTCTTTAAATAATAATAATAATTAATATTATTATTATTATTAGTACCTAATTTAAATTATATAATTATCCCTTTTTCTTTGGTACACACATTGAGTTTGCTTCCAGTCGCTAGTAAGTTGATGAAGTGTGTTTTTTTTTTTTTTCAGGATCAGACTTCCAAGGGTTTACTTCAGTCCGCACTGCATCAATTAGGGCATCTGGTTTAATAGCCCTTGCCAAAGGAGCTAGTGGCAATCTCTGTAGCACCAGTAGTGACAAATCATCTGTAGAACAACAAACTTATGAACAGGGCGGGAATAATGATGAGAAATCTTTTCAGAATGCAAGTTCAAAAAATTGCAAGGTTGGCAGTACAGCCATGAGGAAGCTTTTCACAGAGGAAGAAGATGGTGATGTGGATCAATCCGAGCTGGACAGTAACCACACAGATGATGATAATAACATGCCTGATTTATTTGGGTCTGAAAATGGCTTGGCGGGCTTAAGCTATGTTAATTCTGAGGAACCTGGAGAGCTATCACAAGCTCATGCACTTGAGGTTGTGGACAGGTTTCTTGATCTTAATGTTATGGAATGTGATGAAAATATTCGAACTAGAGTTCACAAAGTAGAAAAGCCAAAGGTTGTTTCTGTTGCAAAAGGCTCTCGAGAATTGGCGAAAAATTCTAATATCAAAAGCACAGATGGAGAAGGTGGAACTTATGATTGGGATGATACTCGTGAAGACGAGGGTGGTGGAGATTTTTTTCAGAAGAAAAAAGATGTTTTTTTCAACACGAAACAAAAATGCATTACTGAACCTAGGAAACGTAAGTGTCCTGAATTTTCGAATGTTAAGGCTGTTGGAAATAAAGGAGATACAAAATCAGGGGATCCAGTTTACTACTCAGGGTCGGGGGTGAAATCACATAAACTCAGATCGAAGGGAAAACATCTTAATTCTGAAGAAGGAATATGCCAGAAGAATCTCACGACAGATTTGGAAGCGGATGATATAGGCCCTGATACTCAAATGGCTGCTGAAGCAATGGAGATTCTGTGTTTTGACGTACAGCTGCCTGACAGTAACAGGAACTGCCCTAGTAAAGCAAAAGCTACCAGGAATAATCAATCAAGCAATAAAATTCATAATTCAGAACGAAGCCTGAGTACGAAAATACCAAACCCTGCTAGTGGTGGAGTTGTTACTAGACAAGCCAAACGGTTAAACAGTGCCAACACTATTGATAACAATGAAGTGTCACTTTCAGTGAAACAGTCCCAAAAAACAAGTCAAAGATCTGAGAAGAAGCATCAAACCAGGAAATCAAATCAGTTAAAAGCTAATGGTAATTCATTTGATGCCAAGGAGGAGATAAATGATGTGATAAGTGGTCCTGTCCTCAGGAAAAGTAGAACACCTGCCAAAGATAGAAATGCTGGAATGGTTAGGAAAGTTGGATCAAATAAGAAATGTTCTGGTAAAGTCAGCACATCTAATCAAAGTGATTCTGAGACATCTGATGAAGGCCTAGATGCATCACCAAGACAGATCTGTGTTACACCTCCTACTTGTGCAACACAGAAAAACAATGTTTCTCCTATCTGCAAGGGTGATGAATATCTCAGACAGACTTGCAGAAAGAATATGTCTAGATTCTCTGGTGTTAATGAAATTAATAATTTAGCAACCAGTTCACCAGAATTGTATGTTGGAAGGAGAGAATCCAGAAAAAGGAAAGATATAACAACCATACAAGTCTTGTTTAGTCAGCATCTGGACTCAGATGTTGTGACACAGCAGAAAAAGGTATTCATTCTTTCTGAAACAAATGTTTCTCTGCTTTTAGCTTAAAAAAAGGAGAAATGGTGTGGTCTTTGTTTTGCTGCTTCTGCCTAAAAAGTTAAAGGTAGAAGCTAGAAGTACCTTTTGGCATTACTTTTCTCAGCTTCTAGGTTCCTTGGTGAAATCCAAACTCTCCTAATTTTTGTTGCTCCGAATTTTTACAACTTTTAATTTCTCTAAAAGCACAAGTTTTTGCAAAATCCACCTTAATACATCACATTGTAAATTATTCTTTTAACTATATTTTTTGTGCAGAAATTGGCTCGGCTGGGTGGTGCAGTTGCGACCTCTATGTCAGATGCTACACATTTTGTGGCTGATGAATTTGTCAGAACTAGGAATATGTTAGAAGCAATTGCTTGTGGAAAACCAGTAGTTACTCAATTATGGCTTGAGAGTTGTGGAGAAGCAAGGTGTCTTATTGATGAGAAAAATTACATACTTAGAGATGCGAAAAAGGAAAAGGAATATGGCTTCTGTTTGCCTGTTTCTCTAGCAAGAGCATGTCAACATCCACTTTTACAGGTAAACTTTGGAGTGTACCCAATATGTACCACACACACACAAAAGAGATTCATGTGTACAGTCCTCTCATAATATTACTGCAGGGACAAAAAGTGTTTGTTACTCCAAATACGAAGCCTGGTAAAGACACTCTAGTGAGCTTGGTCAAGGCAGTTCATGGTTTGGTGAGTTATTTTGCCTCTCTTTTTCCCCTCTCCTTGGCTTGTCAGCTCTATTTATTCTTCTGTATCAACTTTCCATTTTTTTTCTTTTGATTTTTCTGTGTCAATATTCAAAACTACTAAATCTGAATTTGGGGATATTGATTCTTGTTCCTGTTGCTCATTAGGCGGTTGAGAGACTTGGCAGATCTGTGTTGAAGGATGAAAAACTTCCAGATGATCTTTTGATTCTATCTTGTGAAGAAGATTATGATATCTGTGTTCCTTTTCTCGAAAAAGGTTGATAGCATTCTCCATCAAACTAAGCACATTTTAGCTATTAATGGAAGGCAAACATCTCATAGGCAGTTTTTCTCTGCAGGTGGAGCTGTCTATAGTTCTGAGCTGCTATTAAATGGTATAGTTAAACAGAAGCTAGAGTATGAAAGGTTAGAACCTCTCCCTCCCTCTCCCTTTCTGGTTTTATGTTGGGATAATTACATTTGACAATAACCCTGAGGGTCAGCCTACTTACACGAGCTTCGCCTGAGGTTTGAGAAATCACAAAAACTTCCCCTAGCATACCCTTACGTTAATTCAAATATTTCTCGGTAAGTGTCAATAGCACAATATATATTCATGAAAAATTAGAGATGATATTATCAAAGTTTATCGATTTATGTGATGCATGGGAGAAGTTCGTGTAATACTTGGTTCAAACCTAGGGTATGTCAGTGTAATTATCCTTTTTTCTTTGATTCGCTTCCCATTAGTTTATTCTGCTAGGGATATTACCTTATAATCCAGTTTCTCTGTGTTGAAAGTTGTGGGTTCTTGCCTTTTGGATTTGCAGGCACCGTATATTTGCAGATCATGTCAAAAGAACTCGTTCAACAATATGGATGAAACAGAAGGATCATTATCTTCCTGTAACGAAACGTAAATAAAGAGGCCTTTTCCTACGCGATAGGCTGTAATGTAAATTATGGAGTCAATACGGCTTCTCTTACAGTTTTCACATGTACATACGGTTAGCCTAGGAAGTTCTCCCATGTCAGAATTGTCTCATCTGTCTACTCATGGAGCCATTGTACATTACTCATTTTCTTTTAGGCAGTTACTTTTTGAAATTTGTTGATTTTTACTGAACCTAAATGATTGGGAAGAGATTCCTATAATGGATGCATTATATGGTCATTGTGGTACGAAGATAATTGATGTAGGTAACTGAGAATATTAATATTACAGTATACGGCTATGATTTATGATGAGCGGACACTTTTCTCGTGTTTGTATCCATGTGTATGTCAATGCATAATAGACTATAAGCAGACAAAGAGAACACTCGTTTGGAACTTTTTAAGGATTCTAAAATCTTTAATGTGCATGTATGAATTCAGAAAATGTGCTAAAGGATAGTAACACTAACATGCCCCTCAAATTTGATTTTAATATAAAAATTCTATTGAAGTTTGAGAAATTACAAAAATTTCCCTATTGAAGAGTTTATATCTAGATAAAATATAGTAGGAGGGGACGGGTTGATCACTAGTAATCATAAAATTATCATTACTGTGAGAAAATACCATAATTGACTTAACTAATAATGGGTAATTGAAGAATCAACAGTTCTCCATAGTAGATGAACAATTCAAGCAATAAGGTTTTAATACAGGGTGTATCCAAATCTCTCTACTAGATATATTTCAAATGCTACATTCTGCTGCTGCAGGGGCTACAAAAGGAGCTGGGTCTCGCACACCTTGAAGTCCCAAGTACCATAGCCTGCTAAAACCGTTTGAAAACGAAAAATATCAGGCCAACGAATATTTTTTCATGCGAAACGTAAACAAAGATATCGAAAACAGTAAGCAAGATTATGAATGACATACAATTTAACATATATATCAGTGACTCGTCTCGGAGGGCTGTGTATAAGAATAGTTCCCAGTGGTTGCAGAAGCAGCGGAAGCTGTTCTAGTTGGATTACTATTGAACATTTGTGGTTTAATTTGCAATGCAAGCATCATTCAGGTATAAACAAAGTTATTGAACATATGTAGACATGATGACAGCAAAAATTTAGAGGCTGTCTAGCATATGTACCTGAGGTCCTCCACAAGATGAATAATCCATTTTCTCCGTTTGGTTTTTACACATTATTGCCAAATGTGTCAATTTGGCTCATGAAGTTCGAGAGAGTACTTGGAGCCAACTTCTGAATCACTTTGAGAAGACGATTGTTGTTTTCCTTTCCTCCAATTGAATCGAGGATCAAATCTAGCGTCGATAAATCAAGAGAGAGTCCTCTTGCACCCATTTCCTCAAGAAAGTTTGCTGCATCATCATATTCGCCCCTCATCACAGTTCCTCGAATAATAAGGTCATAGGTAGCTACATCTGGTGACAAATTTTCAAGTTTCATTTTCAATATCAGATTCTTAGCTTCCTCCAATAGACCATTACGACAATATCCTTTTATTAGGATATTGTAAGCTACAACATCAGGTTTCAGTCCTTTAGAAGGTAGACCATCAAAAATAGCTTGAGCTTCATGCAGTTTTTTAGCTTCACAAAACTCATTCACAACAATATTATAGAAACTGATATGAGGAGGGACTCCTTCGTATTCCATTGCATCCAAGAAGGACAATGCTTGCTCAACAGGTTCATTCTGACACAATCCGTGTAACATGTTGCAGTACGTATAGAAATCCGGTTTTAGGCCAACAAGTTGCAACTCATCAAAAACTTGTAGTGCAACAGAACACCTTCTTGCGGAGAATAATCCCTGAAGTATAATGTTATAGGTAATCAAATTAGGCTTCAAGTCTTTATAAGTCATCTCGCGGACGAGATGCATGGCCTCGTCTATTTTCATTTTCCTACGATATCCATTGATTAGGATGGTATAGCTGTGAGTATTGTGAGCAATATTGTTGCTAATCATAGAATCAAAAATTTGTCTAGCTTCATCAAGTCTCCCTTCCATGCAATATCCATCCATCAATGAATTGTATGTAACTATGTCAGGAACCACATTTTTCTCAATCATGAGATGGACTACATCTTTTGCTTTATCCACCAACCCTTCCTTGCACAAAGCATCAATGATAATATTGAATGTCACCACATTCGGATTAATTTTCAGATCTACCATCTCCTTGAGTAACATTTCAACCTCCTTACAACGTCTCAAATTACATAAGCCACAAATCAAAGTATTGTAAGTAACAACATTTGGAGTTATGCTTTTTTGAGAAATTTCCCCGAAAAGCTTGACGGCAGAGTCTATTTTGTTGTCTTTACACAAACCATCAATAACCATGCTGTACGCATTGATGTTAGGCCTACAACTCCCTCTCTCCATTATTCTGAGAACTTCAATAGCCATCATGGTGTTGTCGGCCTTGCATAATCCATCTATCACGGTCCCATATATCACAACATTGAGCTTGCACAACCTTTCCCTTACTATTTTCTTAAATAGTTCTTGTGCCTCACAGACCCTATTTTCCTTAAACAAACCCTTTAATAAGGTGCTAAAGGTGTATTCATCAGGAACACAACCCTTCTTAAAGAACCAACCCAGAATCGAAAGCCCAAAATCGACCCGATTAGAAAGGCAATAACAGTTAATGGCAACGTTCATAATATAATGATCAATTGAAATCTCCGAACTGCAAATATCCTTAAAAAGAGAAATGACCGTGGGATACTCTTTCAGCTTCACCAGACGCGAAAGCAATTGAGTAAATAGTACCACAGTAGGCAAAGGCCTCATTCGGGTCATTCTCTCATACAACTTAAATGCATCACTCGACCCATTAACATTATCCAAATCGATGTTGATCTTGATTCTCTCATGCGATATGCAATTCCCTACAGATCTTGTACTCAAATAAAAAAGGCACATAAAAACATATGAGGGTTCCGAGAGAAATTACCTGATTTATAACGATTCAGGTAACAATTTAGACATCGCCCTAATCTCATTTTCAAGACTCAGAAGGAGTGTGTAAATGTAATCGTGCAGAATGATTTCCCCAATATCAACAAAACAAGAGTGCCTGTTTCTTTTAAAATATATACCAGTCCCTGCGTGGAAGATATTTTTTTAATGTAATTAATTATTTATAGTAAATAATCTAAAAAGAATACAAATTTATTCAAATCCACAACAAATAGAATGTGGAAACAAATAGAATGTGGAAACATGCCGATAAAGAAAAAATCTCCATCGATTTTCTGTAGCCTTCTTTCTCCTAGTAGTGGTTAAAGCTTTAATACAAAAAAAAATCCAAAATCGAACACGCCTATCTCGATTAAATTGAACACATGAAAGGTGAATTTACCGGTTTATTTACCAATTCTGCATAGCATCATCCCAGAATACGAATTTCTGAAATATGCAAAAAAAGTAAAATAAAATTAAATAAAAACTAAGAACAATTACCCCAAGGCTTTGCCAGAATATATATTCTTTGAATCTGAATTTAGAACGTTCCACTCTGGTTGAAGCTTTAATACGAAAAATTCAATACATCCTTTTCAATTAAGTTGATCCCCTTCTCTTCCACTAGGGCTAGTTGGTTGAAGTTTTCTGCATTGTATCACTATCACGTAGAATCGGACTTTCTAAAATAGAAAAAACTAAATCAAATTAAAAACATTTACCCCAAACCTTTGTCAGAATATATATTGGGGTTAATTACACCTCACCCTAAATTAGATAAAATAATTGCAGTTGGGTATCCCTTTTAAATATAATTACATACATCATCCCTTTGAAGTTATTATACTTAACCCTCAAAATCGCTAAAAATTTGGTAATGTCAGAGAAAAAATTTGTGAAAGCCCGAAATTAACTCGGTTGACTTCGACCAAATTTTTATTACCTATCTTGTCCTTTAGAGTTCATTATAATTTAGTAAATTAAAATGTAGGTTATATATAATTTTTTATGTTAAATTTTCAATTAGATTTTTAAATTGAAACTAGTTGTTGCAACGGCTACTTCCATGATTAATATGACCATAATTTTCATAATTTGAAGCCTATAAATGATGATGGTAAAATTGTACGTCGTCCAACAATTCCTAAAAATAATTTAGGACTAATTCCAGACACCTCCCTATTCTTTGGGACTTAGTACGCTTTACCCTTTACCCTTTGAATCGGTGTGATTGCCCCCTAACATTTGAAAAATATCACACTTAACTCCTTTAGCAAAGTAGACTTCAAATGTGTTGATATTACATATCAAATTGAAGTTCTCGATGTAAGGAACACAACAATGGTCTCGAAACTAAAATCCGACAACTGATGAAGCATAAATCACCGGTCAAAGACGACGCTCGACTGACAAAGCATTGTAGCGACTTTCGGTGGCTAATAGGGTCAAATGGGGTATGAGCTTTATTCGTCTTGAAGAGACGAACACGACGACAAAGGTCTTGAAACCTGGGTAGCCGTGACGGAGGAGAAATCGACGGTCAAAATTTGTTAAAAGAGGTTAAGTGTGATGTTATTCAAAGATTAAGGGGGAAATCACACCGATTTAAAGATTAAGGGGCAAAGTGCACTAAACCCCAAAGAACAAGGGGTATCTGGAATTAGCCCCATAATTTATTGTGGATATATAAAAATATTATTATTTCTGTAATATGGTATTAATAAAGGTTCAGTAGTTTAAGATATAAATTAGTTTAAAACTTAAATGCATCATTTTTACTAGCACCCAAACAATCTTGTAATCCTTTCTACAATTTACTGCGTATTTCCTTTTGATGAAATCTTATGCATTGTAATTTTTGAGTCTCTATCTTGATATAACTGTCCACAATGTATTGTTGCAGTAAACGACCCTTCATGCAGTAGATCGACGAGATAGTACCCTAAATCTATAGCAAAAATATAAACAATGTCAAGCTTTGTAAAAAATTCATTTTTGTTTATTAAAAAATTTTAAATGTGAAGATGTGAAGAACTGCCTCTAATATGTATATGCATAGTAATTACAACACGTAATTCTATTTCCTTGGAATGTCCGAAAATCACTATCCCAACCATACATCCCGTAAGGCAACAAAAGTGGATATTGAAGTGGATCATAATAATCTGTGTATTCTTTTATATTAAAAAGCTGACCCTCAACTGTTTGAACAACTATATCTCGTTGATTTGTATCCATTGATTGTTCTCCACCAACCAATATTATTGCTACTTGCGAGGCAGCTGGTAGGGTAGAGTATATTGCAGATTAGGAGAAGGTTTCTCCTTAATAAGCAAACTACAATCACCAATATCTGATAGTTGAGCAAGTTGGCGAAGTGTTTTGACAAATGCATTGTGGCTATCTAAAATACGTTTGATTTTCTCAATTATGGCTCTGTTCAAACCACCGCTTTCTTGTAACCGATTTTCTAACTCATACTCAGTATCATAGATGAACAAGTTTATGTATCTTGGTCGAACTCCAGGAGGAGGTAATAAAGAACCAATTCTGTGATATATTACACCATGAGCCCTAAAAGTGTAAATCCCCCGGTCAAAATGGTGCTAAATTTTCATCCACTGACACACCCATAGAAGTAAACGAAAGAACGTGGTTATAAGCACGTATGTTCTGCCTGAAGTTACGTCCTTCCGTAGATTGATTGGTGAAAAGATTCATTAGTTCTACAAAAATGGGTATTTCAGGCAATATTATTCTTCCTCCTTTGCAACAAAAATTATTTGTCGCTCAATGAAACAACTTAGCATGACAATGAAAGCATATTCTATAAGGAGGGAGTTGAGTCTATGCACATCGGATAACCATTTCTTGCACAATTATGATAATGGTTACTTCGAGTTGCAACGTGATTTGTTGTCCTACGGTTATTTAGTGGAGCATCATGACGTCCTTGTGAACTTGAGAGCGAACCTTCTTCATTGTAATTGATGCCTACAATTGCAATATCCAATAATAATAAACCGAAATAAGAATAAGAAACAAACGTCAAATAAATAAAAATTAATAAATTGTACACACCTTTAGGATTAGGTGGTGGAGCATTTGAGGTCCTACAAGAAAAAACCCTTTTCCCCACGCCACTTTTTGTTTACACTTGCAAAACTGTAAGTATTAAACTTTTCACTACGGTTTGTTATGTGTAGTCTTTAAAATTTATAAAAGACTACGGTACATACTAAATTCATAGGGAATAATTGATTACATATTAAATCCGTAGGGAATAATTGAGTATTACTTACAAAATTACAATCTTAAGGAATAAAATTCTAAATACCTATGTTTTTAATCCAAACCGTTGTCAATACTTTATTATTACTTACATTTGTACAAATATACTTAATAAACTTATTAAAAGACTACGCTTCTTACTAGAACCGTAAACAAAGATCAAAGTATTGATTACGATTATCTAGTCGTAATTAATAAACTTATAAAAGCGTAAGTATTAAATTTCGTAAAGTTTGTAAGTAATAAATTTCTTAAAGTATATGCTAGAATTAATAGTGATACTTAATCATTTATATTTTGACTATTTAAATATCTTATAATTAAGAATAAACTTTTCAGGAATTTTCTTTTTCTTTTTAATAATAATTAAGAATGAAATAGAAGTTTTCACATTCAAATTCTATCGATCTATAATTTTTTATATTACAACAATCACCAATTAATAATTCAAAAATTTTTTGAATGATTTTTTTCTTATGGATAATTTAAAAATTTTGACTTAATCTAACTCTTCTTTCGTTCTAACTACTTTTTTTTTTAAAGTTTGAACTAATTAAATCTCGATGTGGATAAATGTTTTCTGTTACAGACAAATTCTCTATGTCGTTAAAAAATTCTTTTATAGATAATTTAAATTTTTTTATAAATTCTCTTTCTTTATGCCATTAAAAAACTCTTTTATAGATATATATATATATATATATATATATATATATTTTTACAGATTCTCTTTATGTTAAATTTTTTTTTTTTTACTAATCCTAATTTAAATTTTTTGAAGAGTTCTTACTTAACTAAACTATTTAAAAATTTCTTTTCTAATCTATTTATTATTTGAAATATTAGTAATATTAGTTTTCTTTCTAAATATTCTTTTATCCAACGAAGAAGTAAGTGTTCAAAAAATCAAGCACATTCAAATATTTCAGTAATATTTCTATTCAATTGATTTTCCTTTGAATTTATTCATCATTAATCTTCAACTATCCACTTCTTTTCTTTCGTTAAGGAGAAGGAACACAAGATAAGATAAGAAAATTATAAGAATTAAGTGTTGCAAAATCAAGCACATTCAAGTAAGTATTTCGATGTTCTTTCTATTCAATTAATTTTTCTTTAATTTATTCAACTATCCACTTGTTTTTGTATGGAAAAGGAACTTAAAAGGAGAAAAGAAAATTTAGAAGAATTGAACGTGAAAGGAGAAAAGAAAATTTAGAAGAATTGAGTGTTCCAAAAATCAAGCATTATAAGTAAGTATTTCAGTGCCTTTCTTTTTTTTTTTACTCTATTTATTCATGTTTAATGTTCAACTACTCACTTCCTTGCCTTCTTTCTTTCTTTTGTTTTTTTTTTTAATTTTTAATCTCCGTAAGGAGAAGGAAAAAACAAAAAAGGAAGTTTAGAATTCAGGTTAGTATTGACTTTCTCTTTGTACTAAATTTATTTATTTATTTTTAATTTCTACTTATCGGGTTATAGCTAATTTTATAATAATATTGTATGAATTTGAATCAGAAAACATTGTGTCTCATTAATTTAGTATGATTATTTATAGGCTGCTGTGAAGAACATAATTTAATTTTGAGTAGGTTTGTAGTTTGGATATTGGATAATTTGCTAGCTATCAGAACCAATTAGCTAATGATTTACGTTATATAAACTTTGACTGTATGAGACATGTGTAGCATCGATCTAAAAATCTAGATTTACTCCATCTCTTTCTCTTCCTTTTGCACCCCTCTCGCTCTCTAATATAAAAAACTACACAGTTCTATTTCAAAAAATCTCTAATAAAATTGAAAATTTACAAAAAATACCTTAAAATTTAATTATCCTATAAAACCCCTAATTCGTAAACTCCAATTTAATTTATTTTCACAAAGATTCCTCCTGAAATGATTTCTTACCTATAATCTTTTTCCGGTTGAGACTTGGCACAACAAAAGGAGGTGGTGTTGGAGCGTGCGAAGGAAGTAGCACCGACAGCGACGGCGGCGGCCAGCCACCATCTCAGAAAACAAGAAAACAAGATTGAATTCTAACGCAATGAAATAAACTAAGACTAATTTGAAAGAATATCCCGCTTAATAAATTAGTTGAAATTCTATTTTGTAGTAGTTAATGGAATAGGATTACAACATCTCTCTCACACACACACTAAATATGCCTTTGGCGATTTTACCTCACTCGATCTCTTTATTCTCTCTCTCTAAATTGGAAAATTACAAAAAATATCTCAACTTTTTTCTGTTCGTAGTAATATTAATTTCAATGATACGTCAAAAACTACCGTCGTTTTTTTTTTTTCTTCTGCCGCCTTGCTTCGCCTGCAACGCTTTGTCTTCGTTTACGCAGCCACTCGACGTCACGTACGTGAGCCCCATCAATGATAGGAGGTAGGCTCTAGCCCCAACATCGTCTCTGGGATGGGGGCATCAATAGAATAATATTGAGGGGGGCATCAATAGAATAATATTGCTATGGAATAACATTGATTGAATTGCTTACTGCTACAATTTTGGGCGTTTTTTATGAAAGTGGAAAGAGAACCGCTTGATAGAATAAGGTAACGAAGTTGGGGAATGGGGCGTTTCCTTGTATGAAAGTGGAGAGAGAGAACTACTTCTCTGTTTGAGGAATTTGTTTTTGTGACACTCCGACTTTCAGACCGTACAGGTATGATGTATGTGCGCAATTTAAATTATTTTAATTTTATATTCTTTATTATTTTAATTCTTATTTTATAATTTCTTTTGAAATTTGAATTTTCTTATATGAATAAATATGCTCTTTTGTTGAAATTTGCTTCGTTTGTATTCGATTTGTGATCGAAATTTCGTGTCTTTCTGATATGTTGGATTTTATGAGTTATGAACTTGAATATATGCTCGTTATGTGTTTTCGAGTTTATATGTTGGGTTTTCGGGACTTGTTTTGTTGGGTAAACCTAAAGGAGGCTAAAATGTACTTAGCGAACCTTGGGTTCCGGGTAGTGTAACTTGAGCTTGAGAATTCAGATTCGAATTCTGTCACTTTTGTTGGACTTGTTTTGATGATTCGGGTTCGATGGAATAAGCCTTATATTTTTCTAAAATCATTTGGTACCCCGAAATCAGCCCGTAACTTTGTCTCGCGCTCAAATGACCATCTTTCATTTATTTGCACATAAGTCCCTCAATTTTAAAGCTTTTCACTTGAAACATGGACCCACATGACCCCAACTTGACACTCTATCATCCCTCTCTCCCTCACATCGATCCACACAAGCCAAAGGAAGAGAATTCAGCCATTTTGGATAAATTGACAGCAATCCCGTAACTATTCACCCAAGTGAGATTTGGAGCTCCAATCTCCATTTTCCTCCATCTTCTTCAAAGGGTAAGCTTATATTTGATATTGATGTATAGGGTTTTTGCATGGATTTGTAGGGCAATTTGAGTTAGAATTATGTCGTTTTAAGAGCTTATAATGCGATTTATGCTCCCTTTTAGGTACATTTTACCTTGGAGTCAAAGAAACTAAAGTAGAAGCAAAACCATGCACAAACGGGCGAAGAACGAGAAATTATAGGGGACACGCCAGTGCCCCCATGGAAGAGTAAACTTTGACACCCCCGTGTCTCAGTACAGGAGTTGACCCACGAATTTCAGAAGGTGACACGCCCGTGTCACCAATATAGAGCAAACCGAGACACCCCCGTGTCTCGGTACAGAGAGGTCTGGATAGTCTCACGTCCCCGTGTCATTCTGAAGAACAACCTTTGACACCCCCGTGTCAAGAAGAAAGCGCGAGTACGATTTTTATAGTTGACACGGGCGTGTCACTTTTTTGTGCATGGGCACTGCACGCCCGTGTCACGTTGCGGAGCTGAGTTAGGAATTCTATTTAAGCACGGTTTTGAGGCGAGTTTGGAGAGCTTTTGAACAAATACCTTCCCAGAAGTTCAAGAGGACGTTTAGGCGGAAGAAACACGAAGACCTAGAGTTGAAGATTCAATCCAATCACAAGACTTTATCAATTTGGTTTTATTTATTTATTGCTTTTCTATTCAAACTAATTCCCCAATCCTTAGTTTTTGTTAATTGAGAGTTAGCTTAGTTAGTTTAATTATTCTAGATTCGTTTTGATAATTAAGTTAGAATTTCCAGAATTATTAGTTTCGTTTTGATGTTTATGTTAGACATGAATGTTTTGAGTGCAATTCCTTTGATTTTAATGAGTTTTGAGTCTATTAAGAGGAACTAATCCCCTAGGGTTAGGGGGTAAGGATTATGCATCTAAGGTGTTTGAATTAATGCTTGAGTTAAAGTGTATGATTCTTTGTTAGGAAAACGGATTTGAATAGAATGTGTGTGGACTGGCCATCCATTAACATATCGTAAATTATCCGATAATCGAGAGATTGAGGATAATGGAGATTGTTTTCCAAAACTTAGACTTTTTGGGCTTAAAGAAATTTAACCCTAATCTCTACAACGCGTATTTAGAATTCCATGCCAAGCCGCTAGGTTTTAAATACACTAATCTTGTTTTAATCGATTAATCTGGTTACTAAGTGATTGTGAGAACAACACTTGACTTGATTAATTAGACATCTAGGTTTTGAAATACGCTAGGTATAAATTTGTGATTAGGTTGAAGAATCAGACATACTTACATGAGCATTGATTTAAGCACTGAAGGGCATATGATTTACTCCCCGACCTGCTTTAGCCAAGTGATTTATTCCCGATTTTATTCGTTAGTTCGTGTGGTTAATTAGTCATTACTTGGTTTAATTTTGTCATAGTAGTATAGTACAACTCTGTCGATCTTTGTTCGGTCTCTAGATTAGAAGTAGTCATAAAAGTGGTTGTTGATTTCCCTTCCCTGTGGATACGATACCTTAAGTGTTGCAATCGAATTTAGAACTTACACTTGGGTTCAAGATTTGTCTATCAAGTTTTTGGCGCCGTTGCCGGGGAAGGCGTTTAAATCAACATTACTTTATTGACTTTTTCTGGTGCTTTAGACCACCCCTTTCTGCTTGGTTTCTTTTTGAAGTGCGTTGAATTTGACCACGGGTTTTTTTTTCAATTGCAGGTACCTAGTGCATGCTACGATCGCAAGGCTTGGAACCTTTGCCTTACGACCCTGAAATTGAGAGGACTTGTCGGGCGAATCGAACGAGGCGGAAAAAGGAAAAGAAGCAGGAAGCAGACCCAATTCCAATGGCTCAACACAATAACGATCCACCAACCACACTTCAAGATTATGCCATTCCTAACATTGGCCTAATCCAGAATAACCTGGTTCGCCACACCGTGGAGGCGAACAACTTTGAGATTAAAACCGGGTTCATCAACCTTTTACAACAGAATCCGTTTGGGGGCTTAGCACATGAAGATCCCGCATCACATTTGTTCTACTTTTTGGAGGTTTGCTCAACTTTTAAGATCCATAATGCTTCAGATGACGCGATCAGAGTTAGGCTTTTTCCCTTCTCCTTAAGGGATAAAGCCCGGGCATGGATTTCGACTGTGTCAAACGAGACACTTCAGACATGGGCGGACCTCTCTAAGGCCTTTTTAGCTAAGTTCTACCCTCCTAGCAAGACCATGAGGTACAAGGACGAAATAACGAGCTTCAAGCTCTATGATGAAGAAACATTGTACGAAGGATGGGAGAGATATAAGGATTTTCAAAGGAAATGCCCACATCACCGTGTTCCAAGATGGCAACTGGTATAAATCTTTTATAACGGAATGTTAGAAAACATGAAGATCATGGTTGATGCAGCAGCAGGAGGAGCATTTATGGCGCTGTCCGAAGAAGAAGGAATGCAACTTCTGGATAAGATGGCAGCAAATAGTAGTTGGACAAAAGAGAGGAGCAATCCTCCTCCACCTAGACCTGAAGTGGGCATACTTACCACTGACACTGTGTCAGCTTTTAATGCCAAGTTCGAAGCACTGAACCAGAAGCTAGACCGACTTGCAATTTCTGCAGCACGTAACACAGTAGCACAGTTGAACGCCATGCAGGTAGTATGTGAAATTTGTGGTGGTCCCCATGAGTTTGATGTTTGTCCTTCTACCAATGCAGGTGCACAGGTTGCTGTCAGTCCGGAGCAAGTGAATTACGTGCAAAATCAAAAGCCGGCGAATGGCCCATACTCGAACACCTACAACCCAGGTTGGAAGAATCATCCGCACTTCTCGTGGTCAAACAATCAAAATGTTCAAAAACCCTATACATCAGATATCTATATGCTTATGTGACCATTTTCATCCATAATTTTCTGAATTTGAGCCATGTATGATTGAGATTTGATTCTTAAAGTGAATAGTTAGGTTATGCTCCATATTTGAATTTCATGACTTCTCTTGGTGTTTTGCTTGAATTAGAGCTAATATCTTGATCACTTATGCTCCATTTATTGCTACTTAGACCTGACTTTGATTGTAGTTGTGATATGGGTGAGATACCATTAATGTTCTTGAGTTTTTGGAAAAGTTATGCATGAGTTTTTGGAAAACTCATTTGCATCATTTTCCTTCCCTTCAGCCTGCTGTTCGTTTTTGCCTTGATTGTTGGAGATTATGACCTGAATTGCTATCTTCTTTCATCCTTTATCATGCCTAGATGGAGTGGTATTTGTTTGGGATGGAATACAGGGCTGAACAGGGGCGGAATCACCATTTCTCACGGCTGGACATGTCTCCCCTGCTGGGGAGATTTTGCTTTGAAAAGTACCCGGCCGGGTACTTCTATGCAGATTGGTTTCTGCATAAAAGTCCCCGGCAGGGGACTTTTTATATGCAAAAACTCCCCGGGAGGGGAGTTGGGGGGAACAAGGCTTTGATGGTTGTTTGTGGTTCCTTTCTGTTTTCATGTTATTCTTTGATTTATTAGGTTGCATGCATGCTACATACTATACTCTTTTTTCTTGCATTTGTTTCCTAGATTGTTATGCAATGGTGCAAGTACGTGTATATGTATATATATAATATATGTAATATATGTTTTATATATATATATATATATTATGTTATATAAATAACTAAATGAATTTAAGTGCTTTAAATTTGATGATTTAAATTATAAATGTGGTCTTATGGTTTTATATGAATTCTTATGTATGAAATGTGTACTCTAAGTGTGATTTTGTGGTTTAATTATTTGCTATATTTTATGAAATACGTTTATGAAATGATTTGATACGTTTTATACGAATTTGAATTTAAATGACTTAAGTGATGTATTCTTACATTTCATTTGCATCCACTGCATTCATGAGCATTGCCGAGTGTCTAATTGGTACATTTTGAGTCTAAGTCTCGAGTCTTGATTTCTTTTGTTTCAGAGCCTCTTCTAGACGTGCAAGATGCCGGAGTTTAGGTGGTCGTTGGCTCTTTTGCCGGTTTCACTCCTTTTTCGTTATAAGGTGAGGTTAGGATCTTTTGTATTAGATAAGCGACCGAAGACCTATTACTTGTTGTTTTCTTACCCCGTATGAGAATATATATCTTATATATGTTAAATACGAGTGCTTAAGTTATGTTATGGTGTTGTGAAATAAGCTTTACGTTTTCGGAATTGGTATAAGTATTGGTAAGCTATGTTTAGAAATTCTTTATTTGTATATGATATATATGAGCGAGTTGTACCCTGAAAGGTGGGAGTTTGGTTTGATTTGGTTTGTTGGGCCCCAGAGACGTGGGTACGGGAGACCCGGGACGATCACGGGGTCGCCGTTTATGACCCCTGTGGGCGCTCTCATTTGAGATATTCACGTGCGACCTAGGGAGGTTGGGAAGACGTGGTATCTTTAGCCCTCCGTGGATAACCGAGGAAGGTATATCGTGGGTTAGCTACCCCGTATGTGTTGGTAATGTAGGTGTTAGGGTTTGATTCTCGATGCACCGTGGATATGGGGTTGGAATTGTGTTATGAATTCGATTTTATGTTATGTTTGAAGGAGTAAGGAATAGTCCGTTCTCACCGGATTTATGTTACGTTTATATTTTGTTCGATAGGTTATGGATCGAGATAGGTTCTCCTTTATATTATATGCTATCTTTGGAAAAGGATTTAGTATGTAAAACCCTAGTCTCGATTCAAGACTATCACCTTTGGTATATGCTCTGCTTTATATGTATTTAGGTGTGGGCATGCGTTTAGCCCCCTCACTCAGTCGAGTTTTGACTGACCGTCATTTTCCCTACTTCAGTTACAGGTTTCTCGAGCTAGGCGGGGAAGTGCTTCGAGTCTTGTTGTACTTCTAGTTTAGGTCGAGTTGCATTTCATATTTCCTGCCTTTTGAATACTTCTCTCATGTATTTGATAATATGACTTGTTATTTTGGAGAATGATCAACTTTTGATGTATATATTTGACCTTTTGGGCCGTGAGGCCATGTATATGATTAAACGCGTTTATACTCGAACTCTTAGATCCTGTTTATTACTTCCGCATATTTATATGTTTGTTTTGCGCGCTCTGTTTGAGTTTTAGCCCCACTTAGCCTAGGGAGTGAGTGTAGGTTCCCGTTCGCTTAGACTTAGGCTCATGTATGGAAATCCATTGCATATGTTAGTTCGAGTTTAGGTGCGGGGGATGTGGTGGCCCACCGGGCGTTACAGTTTTTAAAGAGTTTACACAATATTAAATAACTAGTTTGTAATACAGTGACTTATAATACTAAGTATGAATAATATAAATTAAAATAATTATAAAATAAATAACAAAATTATATAGAATGAAAAATAATTTAAGTAATACATATTTTTGATAAATAATAAATGTATTACTGCTAAAGTCTAATCCTATTAATTTAATATACTTAATTCTAAATTGTATATTAAATTAAGAGTTTTTTTATTATAATTTTCTTTATTTATAAAGTAGAGACGTCACAAAAAAAAAAAAAAAAAAAAAAATCAGATAGATTATATAATTATCATTAAATTCTAAATAAAAATAAATATATATGTAGAATTTTCGCTACATTGAAATTTACAAATATGTGGGGTAGTAAATAAATAAAACTCATGCATGTTAATATTATATTTTAATTAAATAGGTTATATATATATATAATATTTACGTAAAAAAATGGGTAACTAATAGAAAGAAATACACATTCATATTTGGTCCTAAAAATAATAATAATGACTTTAGTAAATAATCATAAATATAATTATATATTTAATTTAATGAAATACTTTAATAATATTTTCAAAAATATAATATTTTTTAAATTTGAAAATACACAACTTATTTTTTTTTTAAATTTCAAAAATTCAAAAAATATATTCTATTATATATATATATATATATATATATATATATATATATATATATATATATATATATATATATATTCTATTAAAAAAAATTGTACCAATATAAGAACTACGATTAACTACATTATTTCTTTCCAAAATTTATTCGTATCATGTTTTAATTTCCCTGTTGCGTATTTTTAAAATTTTATAATCATGGTGCTTATTAGAATATATTATCATGTTGAATAAAAACACTTATTTCAATTGTTGGGAACAATTAATTGTAATTGTCTATTTTATATAAAAATATCAATGCTTTAATATAGTCCTTATCTAATTACCAATTTATTTTTTACCTTATAAATTATAAACTACAACAGGTATGGATAAGAGCTGGATTGATTTATCAAAATATGATCCGATGTACGTGTCAGGCGTAGGAAAATTTATTGAGTTTGCATTTAAAGATAAACCAGCTGATGCAGTAGTTCAATGTCCTTGTAAGAAGTGTAGGAATAGGTTTAACAAATCACGAAATGATGTTTTGGTCCATTGCGTACTAGATGGTTTCTACAAACATTATAAAAATTGGGTTTATCATGGAGAGTCGTTACGCAAGGTAAATCATGATAATGTAGAGCTGAACCTAACTTCAACTGATACGAATGATGAGATGAGCCAAATGGTGCATGATGCAATGGGGATTCACGGTACGGAAGCCAACCAAGATGACGATCACGTATCTATAAATGAACAAGTTAGCAAAGCAAATGAAGAAACTAAGAAGTTCTTCGATTGTTGGAGGATGCAAGGTCAGAAGTTTATGCAGGGAATAAAAAATTCACTAAGTTGTCTCTAGTTGCCCATCTTCTTCAGTCTAAGGCATTGTGTGGTTAGACAGATAAGTCAATTGATATAATACTTGAAATGCTAGAGGGTTTACTTCCGATGCAAAATTCCAAAGTCATACTATGAAGCAAAAGAATTAATAGATGACTTTGGATTTTCTTACGAGATATGGGATGCATGCCCTAATAATTGTATGCTATATAGATGGGAAGATAAAGATAAGCATGCGTGTGACATTTGTGGTGCATCTCGTTTTCGAGATGATGTGAGAAAGTTAGCTGCAAAACAAATGAGATACTTTCTGTTAAAGCCACGACTACAAAAGTTGTTTATGTCAAGCAAGACTGCAGCTCACATGCGATGGCATACAGAGAAGCGAAAAGATGATGGTGTATTGAGGCATCCTGCTGATTCCCTTGCATGGAAGGAATTTGACCAAAAGTTTCCAATGTTTAGTAATGATGTGCGTAATGTTAGACTTGGTTTATCAACAGATGGTTTCAACTTATTTAGAACTCTGGCTTCGACTTATAGCATTTGGCCGGTGGTTTTGATGCCATATAACTTGCCTTCGTGGCTTTGCATGAAACAACCTTATTTTATCTTGTCCACCCTCATTGATGGACCACAAAGTCCAGGTCAAAAAATTGATGTATACCTGCAACCTCTGATTGAAGAGTTAAAGGAATTGTGGGATAAAGGGGTTCCAACTTTTGATGCTTCTAGTAATCAAATGTTCTTAATGCGTGCGGCTTTGTTGTGGACTATTAGTGATTTTCCTGCCTACTTAATGCTGTCTGATTGGGGTGTTAAAGGCAAACTTGCATGTCCTTATTGTGGAAAGATGACTTGGCATAGAAGATTAAACGAATGTCGTAAAGATTGTTATATGGGGCATCGACGTTTTCTACCTGCAGGCCATCGCTTTCGAAGAGATACTGTATCATTTGATGGCAAAAGAGAACTGGGAAGAGCTCCTATTCCTTTATCGGGGTTACAAGTTTTGCAAGAATTAGATAGATTTCAAGTATTAACTCAATACAAGAAAGAAGATTTGTTGAAGAGGTTGACCGGGGTTGGTAAGGATAAATCAGAGGATCATAATTGGAAAAAGAGGAGCATCTGTTTTGAGTTGTCTTATTGGGAGCATAACTTGATTAGACATAATCTTTATGTGATGCATGTTGAGAAGAATATGTGCGACAATATTCTTTGGACCATACTTGGTGATAAAAAGAAGTCAGAAGACCATCGTCGTGCTCGATTACAGTTGAAATTCATGAATATACACAAGCCCTTATGGCCACAAGCACGAGTATCCGGGAAAGACAATCTTCCACCTGCTGCATTCACCATGGGTAGGAAAGATAAAGATATCTTTTGTAAGTTGTTAAAGAGTGTTAGAGCTCTAGACGGATATGCATTTAATATTGCGCGTCGTGTTAATATTGCTTCTAGAACTATAAATGGATTGAAAAGTAATGATAATCATGTGTTAATTCAACAGTTGCTTCCAATTGCAACTCGTGGAGCACTTCCGGTGAATGTTATAAGTGTGTTGATTGAATTGGCAAATTTTTGGAAGCAGTTGTGTTCCAAATTTAATACCACAGTTTTGTTGGAAAAGTTGCAACAACGTATAGCTCTTACAATTTGCAATCTTGAAAAGATATTTGTTCCATCTTTCTTCGATATAATGGAGCATCTTCCTATTCATTTGGTTGATGAACTTCTAAAAGGTGGCCCAGTTCAATTTCGATGGATGTATCCAATCGAAAGGTATGTTGGGAATTTGAAATTTATTTTTAATTAGGGATAATTACCAACGCCCCCCCGAGGTTTGGCGTTATTACAGAATACCTCCTGAGGTTTCGGAAATTATGAACTCCCCCCTGGGCCGTTATCTCCTCCGTTAAATTTAACGGATTGTGTGAAATTTACTATTTTACCCCTACTATGTTGAAACTCAGGGAGATATATGTAATAAAGAGCCAAAGGTAAGGGGGCTAATGCAAGAACTGAAATTGTTAATGGGGTTTGATGTAAGTACTTGAGTTTTGTGTCTACCTAGCATTTTTTTTTTAATAAAATGCTACTTAATGTTATTTTAATATTTTTATGATAGACTAATTTCATACCTACAGTTTATGGATGCTTAATATTTTCTGTAGATATTGACCATACATGTTGAATGTTTGAAATAATTGTTTAAACGGCTGGCGGATATTTTTGTGAATTTACTAATGTATTTGTTGATATTAGTGTATTTGTTATGATTTTCAATTTTGAGGAAAAAAAATTGATAATGCACTAGTTGATCTTTGTGTGGGTTTTTTATATGAATTTTTATTTTGAGGGAAAATTTGTTATAATTGCAAATATATTATTTTAAATTAACTTTAAATGGACTTGTACAAAATATATTTAAAACTAAGAAATAAATATGAAAGGAAATTTATAACTTATCATATTTTATAGAAATAAATATGCATGGAATATCTAATTCAATTTATATTTATAGATAAAATATAAAATATTAAATTAAATAACAGCTTTTTAAATACAAAAAATCCAAAATTAACTAATATTACAATTATATCATTAAACTCTAAGTAAAATTACAATATACCCCCTAAGGGTGTTTTTGGAATTTAAATTTGAATTTAACGGTGTAACTAACGGTCGGTGCTATTTGTAAGCGAGGGTGTACTATTCAGGGGGGAGTTCGTAATTTTCGAAACCTCAGGGGGTATTCTGTAATAACGCCAAACCTCAGGGGGCGTTGGTAATTATCCCTTTTAATTAAAACACACATAGTATATTTTGTCATTCTAAATATTTCAAGTTTATATTTTAGGTACTTGCTTACTTTGAAAAAGTATGTTCGTAATCGAGCACGGTCAGAAGGATCAATAACTAAAGGTTACTTGATGGATGAATGCATGAACTTTTGTGCAAGATATCTTGGGGACATTGAAACTAAAGAAACTCGACCATTGCGAAATTGGGTTGGTGATAATCCTATGGGTTGAGTTTTAGGAAAAGAAAAATCCCAAATATTTGACAATACTACTTTGACTCAAGTCCATCGCTGGATTCTTGCACACATTGAATCTGTAGCTCCCTACAAATCGTAAGTCATATTATTTATGAATTTTTAATTATATCCGAAGTTATAATATATCTAACAATTTATGTAATCTAAATTCAGAATTCACATTGCTTCGCTTGCAAGTGAAAGACGAACAACATCACGCAGAGAGCTCGATAGTATCCACAATGCAACATTTCATGATTGGTTAAAGTTATATATAAGTGTGCAATATATAATAAAAAGTAATTATTAATAATAGTATCTAATAAATTTAATTCATATAAATATATAAATTTTTTTATCTTAAAATTCAGGTGCAAGATAGAGAAAATATAACATCATTTCCGGATGAATGAAATTAGAAAGTCGGCGAATGGTCCCATGGCACATGGAAAGAGTTATAATGTATGCATCGTAAATAGCTTTCGCTTTCGCACTAGATCTCACGATGAAAGGAAAGCTACTCAAAATTCTAGCGTTATTGTTAGGGCTACAACAAATAGTTATGCCAGTACAGGGGATGATAATCTTCGCTTGGGAGAGGTTCTTTACTATGGCATCCTGACGGATATTATTGAAGTTCAGTACGGTCACAATATGAAATTCACATTGTTTAAGTGTGATTGGATTGATAATGAGAAAGGAGGGTTCAAAGAAGATATTCATAAATTCAAGCTTGTAAACTTCAATCACTTGATGTATAGAAGCAACCTTTCGAGTGATGAGCCTTTTATCTTGTCAAATCAAGCTGAGCAAGCATGGTATATTAGAGACCCAATGGATCCGAATTGGAGAATTGCATTGCCAATGGTCAGAAGAGATGACTTTGACATATATTCACGAATGTATGAAGCGGAACCTTATACTAATCAAGTATTGGATGATCGTATTCCTTTGAATGGTGATGATGCTAATTTGGTTCGAGATGGGGTTGAAGGAACTATAGTTGATGTTAATGATAATGAGCATCCTAATGATATTGACGATGATGATGACGTAAAGTAGGACACTATGGAATGCGTATGATGGAACATTAATTCTCTTTTTTTTTTTTTTTTTTTTAAGATTAATAAACTTTATCTTCTTATTTTTTATAGCACGCATTAACTAATTTTGAACTATTTATTGATTCGTTTTTTACATGTGATTAATCGTACTTTTTGTACGAAGCAATTTCATTTGTATCCCAATGGATTAATGGAAAAAAATGCACTTCACCAACTAGAAATATTTTATTTTGGTACCAAACCCTGTAAAAATAAGATTACAAGATCCTCCCCAATTAAACTTTTAATTTCTATTGAACTTTCCTCCAATATTAATGTCTCACCAAAATCTTATCAAAATTAAATAAATGAGCTTTTTAATTTCTAATAGAAAAGATTTAATTATTTTTTAATACTTTTCCCTCCATAACAAATAATTTCTTATGAAATTTTTTGAATTAATATTTTCAATTTTGAGAAAAATAATAACAAATAAAATATCAATTAAAATTATAATAGAATAAAATCTCTTAATTTTTTTCATTCGGACTATAAACCAAAATTATAAGGCAAGAAACCAGAAAAATTAGGCTTTGTATTTATTTTAATAATATAAAAAATAGTTAATGTCAAATATTGTTTAGCCTACAAATAAAATATTGACTCTAAAAACAAAATATTTTCGAAAGAGACGTCTCCCATTCTCCAATCCAACCTCACAGCCACTATCCATAAGATCAAGCATATTCTGAGCCTTCGTCCCTGCCCTGGGATTCGGATCAGTGTAATAGCCAGAGGAGGGGTAGATCGAGCGGTAATAATAGCCGGAAGGAAGTGCAGAGGAGTAATAATTGCCAAATCAATCGTTTATTTTTCTTTCTATTAATAAAAAATATTGTTCCTTTCTCGTAAAATTGATGTTTATTTGCTAATTGATTATCTGGGATGCAGCTGGAATATCGCAGACCACTAGCACCACGACCTCGTCAAGCTATAACAGCGCCCTTTCTGGGAACAACGGATTCTCGGCGGTGAGTGGAAGCGATGAAGGGGGTGCCAGCCCGGCGGGACTTATGTTGCTCCATCCCAATTTGAGGATTTTCTCCTTCTCCGATCTCAAAGCCGCCACCAAATGTTGGAAAACGGAATCAGAAAAGCAGCGGAAATTTAAAAATTTTCCAACAAAAGGATCTTAGGCTCGCAATCGTGTATCCAAATTTGTAGAGATTAGAAACTTACTTTCTTAATTAACTTTCTTGAAGCGTTTCAAGCTACCCAAGAACGCTCTTCTCGCGGCTTAATCCCCTCTCCTTGGTAAAGCTCGAATCTTCAAACTTCTAACTTGAAGCTCTCTAGAGATAGTCCACCAACTTGACTACAATCTAACTAGTAAGGATGCTAGTTCTCTAGTTAGTGTTTAGGCTTAACCTAGGGTTTATTTGATCTTGGAGAAAGGATGGTGTTCAACACATGAACCAAAAGAAATCTCAATTAGTTCCAAGAGGAGCTCGAGCTGCCCTATTTATAGGAGGGAAGGGACGCCCAAACCCTAGTCCTTTTGGGCTAAGGATCTGGTCCCTTTCTCCTATTACTTGATCATCAAGTAATTTTGACTTTGACTTTGAATTCCAATTCAAATCAACTTTCAAGAGAGCTAAAATATCCAAACCCTTTTGGATATTATTATACTTTATTTATTTAAAATAAATAACTTATTTTATCTAATTAATTAATTCATAATTAATTAACTAGATTATTTTTCTCCAAAATTAGACTTTCTTTTTAATTCAAAATTAAACCAAAGTCTATTAAATAATTAATAAATTAATTATTTAATATTTAATCAAATAAACACGTGTGGCACACGTGTCCCAATGACACGTGTCCAGTCACGTGACCCACACGTGTGGTTTCACACGTGTGGGACCCTCTAGGCCCGATTAACTCGTTTAATCTTTTTAAAGCCTCAACTCATGTAACCAAGTTGTTGTGTGTGACCCTCTAGGTTCTCAATTCAATTAGCAGTGACCCTGATTAATTAATTCACTAATTAATTAATCAGTCCACAGATTAAACGACCATAGTCTAGCAACAGGTGTTTAACCCCTAGCTGAATTGGAATGTTTGGATTTGACAGAACCTTTAAGTCATTGATTCATGTGAGATACAATCCTCCTACTTACTATCTCTCAACCAAGATCTAGGGTAAGGGAATAATCAGAACCCTAATAATCCGGTCTTAAAGGAAAGTGCATTTCATATCCATTTGATCTCAATCCAAGAAACCTTTTTCTTGATGTCTTGATCTACTGCCTTGGCCAAAGATTCCATATGGCATATGAATGGCTTACACAATAAGAGATCACCTTGCAAATGCAAGTGTAGGTCCTTTCTTGATTCTCATTCACTTTCATGAATCACTTGTGCAGCCCCAGCACAAGCCTTGAATCAGTTGTCTAAGGCGACACCCTTTAAAGCTTATACCTAAGACTACAGAGTTAACTCATAAAGTGTCATGGAACCTCAAGTCTAAGGATCAATTAATCACATCAATGACTCGTGAGATATTTCCTAATCTGGAAGTTTCCATTTCCTGAAATAGAAACTTCCTTTCCTATTTAGGAATGTTCTCACACGGGGCACCTCAGTGACCTCACTTATTGAAGTAAGCACCCTCATGTATCACGCACGTATCAACTATACACTTTGCACCTCCATGAAACAAGGTGGTCCTTCTTAAGGGCGTGATCCCACAAGCAAGCCTTAGAGGAGTCAGGTTGACACTCCCACTGTCGGTAGGACTCATTGGCTTGGAGTATTTTACTAATCATGACTTATGTGATATAGGGCTCGTTTCATGAACCATTTCACCTAAATGGTAGAGTCCTAAAGTCATCAGGATTAGGGGAATTCTCATACATGCACAGATAAAGTAAACACATACCAAACAAGAGCATATAAAGAAGTGTTGCCTTAATTCGTTATTTCATTCAAAGATTGTCTGTGATTACAATAAGGAAAAGCACAAAGCGGATATACAATCGGCTTTCTAGGGCACTATTCCTAAAACCAAAAATTTCCGGAGTGATATATTTCTTGGGGAAGGTGGATTTGGTGAAGTCTACAAAGGCTGGCTCGATTCGAGAAACGGAAGCAATGGATCAGTCGTTGCGGTTAAGAAATTGAATTCTGAAAGCATGCAGGGCCTGCAAGAGTGGCAGGTACATATATACACATGAATCTATTTATTGGGGTTCTTGAATATTGATAAAAAATGGCACTACTTCCAGTTTGAACAAAAACTTAAAACAAGTGTTAATAATGGAATAACAAATGAAGCAAAGATGACACGTGCAATTTATACAGGTTCGGCAAGCCTACTCCTGTCCCCAAGTTGTGAATTTGGGAGTTTTTAAAGATATTCTTATTAAGCACTTGAGATTACAAGAAAAACCTTGCAATCTCATACACGAACACTCTAGTGAGATAAATAAGTTTCACCTACTTATCTTTCTCACTAACACACACTAAATGAATGTTACCTCCTCTCTGGAACTAACCACAGTAGTACCAGAGATTACAAAACTGAGACCGACTGTCTCTCTGGAATCACTCAGATCCCAACCAATGCTGAATCACTCGGATTCTTACAAACAATCTGAATCACTCGGATTCTCACAAACAATCTGAATCACTCGGATTCTCTACTCTGCACAAAGCTATTACTGATCTTACTCGAAGATCCTGACAACTCGTGTGCTCCTTTCTTTGAGGATCTGCGTTATATAGTGTGTTCAAGACACACTAGCCGTTGGGAAAAACTTCTTGCCATATTTGGTCTTGGCTTGATTTGCTGAATCTTTTATTTGAGTGATTTGGTGATTTGATTGCTGTTCCACCAATCTTGGAGATCTGATTGGAACTTGCCATAGCCTTCCTTCCACTGATGCTGATTAGCTGGAACTTGCCTTGTTCCACCAATCTTGGAGATCTGACTGGAACTTGCCATAGCCTTCCTTCCACTGATGCTGATTAGCTGGAACTTGCTTTGTTCCACCAATCTTGGACAAAACAGATTCTAAGAGAGAAGAGGGATTAACCGAAATCAACAAAAGCAATCTAATTTCAACATTCTCCCCCCTTTTGTTGATGAGGAGATTAAGCACAAGGAGCTCAAGGCTCCCCCTGTCAATAAGAGACAAGATAAGTAGAACAACTCCCCCTGTCAATAAGACATAATGTTATAAAAACAACTCCCTCTATCATAGGGCCTGCATAGACATGTATCATAAGAGATAAAACCATTATCATTGTCGGTGGCATATGCTCCTAGTTCGATTGCTTCTCTAACTTCTCCTCCCCCTTCAGCAACAAAAGGGTTCCTGGGTTTAAGGGTGAAGTACGTGGCGATTCACTTCCTGATAATTTGCAACTTCAGAGCTCAAGGTGTCCTTGACCATGGGGTTAGTTTCATAAAAAAAAAGGATAGATTTTTGAACAAAACCCTTACACTTATTGGATACTTGACTATGGGCTGCGTTCTCGTGGGACCAAAAAGATTGAGTTGCAGTAGTTCCAGAGGCTAGTTGGTAGAGATATCATCTTTGGCCTTAAGCTGGAACGAACTTGTTTCCCCATTTGGTAGGCGTCGCAGGGCTTGTCTTTGATGAAGTTAAGCTTAGGAACGCCTCTAACCAATTCTTTGTTGGTTAAGTGGGAGATGAGTTCCATGTTCACAAGACCCATCCTTTTGTGCCAAGTCCAATTGGAATCATTTGCTACAACTATCATGTGCCGAGAACATCTGCTATCGAGAATCCACTTGTTGTTCCAGGATGTTCCAGAGCTTTCAACCTGTAATTGTCATTTGGTTTTGGGTCCCCAATAATCTTTGGGTCCTTCATTGTTAGAAAGAAGTGCAGTGTGTGCTTCTGGAACTGGCTGTCAGGTCTTTGGAACCCAGACCTGTTTAGTTCTTATGCT
This sequence comes from Lantana camara, assembly GCA_037501455.1. Classification (NCBI taxonomy): domain Eukaryota; kingdom Viridiplantae; phylum Streptophyta; class Magnoliopsida; order Lamiales; family Verbenaceae; genus Lantana; species Lantana camara. The sequence continues at coordinate 107,291,268 of CM074859.1, read as the reverse complement.
TCTGGAACTATGACAAGAGTATTGAATATGACCAAGTTTACCACAGTTATAGCATCTTTTTCTTGGAAAGTGTCTTTGTTTCTTTTTAGCATTGTCCATCTTGTATATGATGTTACTAAGGCGTGAGTGCTCTAAAGAAATGTGCTCATTTTCTTTTTCCAAGAGTTCTTTTTCAATTTTCAATTGGTCAATAGCTTGAAGTAATCTACCTTCCATGTCCTGTTTTTCTTTGATGATTTTCAGTAGATTTTCTTCTAGTTTTTTGTTCCTAATGAGAAGGTTCTTAATACGGTTCTCGCAAGTTTCAAGTAGTTCTTCAATATTTATTCCCTCAACATCATCAAATTCATTTTGAGGGGTGTTAGGGAGATTTACCTGATCATTTGCCATTAGGGCGATGCATTCTTCCTCAGTGTCAAACAACTCTTTTTCGTGATCCCAGTTAGCAAGGTAGGAACTTCGATGATTTACATTTTCCTGATGCTTTTTCAGCAATGGGCAATTTGGTCGAATATGCCCTGATTTTTTGCACTCGAAACAGACACCTCTGTTGTTCTGGAACTGCTGGGATGAGTTAGATGACTGAGCATAGTGGTTCTAGAACTGCTGAGTTGAATTATTGGATTGAAAGTTGCTGTTTTGTGGCTGCTGGAACCTTCGGTTTCTATTCCGGTTTGAGGCGATTTCCCTGATTCTTCTTGATAGAAGTACCAACTCATCATCGGTTTGATCCTCAAGGTTAAGGAAATTATCTGCTGAGAAGGCAATATTTTTCTGGACATCTATTTTATCTCCCTTATTCAGGAGGGTGAGTTCATGAGAAATTAAGTAACCAATGAGTTCAGCAATTGTAAGAGTACTTAGCTTTTTTGCTTCTGTAATGGCGGTGACTTTGGACGTCCATTCTTTGGGTAGAGACCGCAGGATCTTCCTAACTTGTTGTCCTTCAGATAGTGGCTCGCCAAGAGAACTCATTTGATTTGCAAGTGCTGTGAATCGGGTATGCATTTGACTGATGGTTTCTCCTGGAACCATCTGGAATGCTTCGTATTGGGTGGTTAGAATTGCTACCCGTTCCTCTCGGACTTGCTCGGTACCTTCGTGGGTGATTTTTAGCATGTCCCACATGTCCTTGGCCGTTTTGCAGTTTGAGACGCGATTATATTCCTCTTCAGTCAACGAGACCGAGAGAACATTTTTTGCCCTTGCGTTTAGTGACCAAGCCTTTTCATCCTTCTCATCAAGTTCATCTAGTTCTTTTGGAACCTGTTCTCCATTTACTTCTTTCATTGGAATCTCTGGACCTTTGGTGACAATCCGCCAGAGTTTGAAATCAAGTCCCATGAAAAATTCTTCCATGCGATTCTTCCAAGTAGAGTAATTAGTACCATCAAAAAGTGGTGCACGTGTGTGTGAGGGGGCTTCAGCAAAATATTCCATTTTAGCAGCGGATTTGGATCGAAAAGGTGATTAAACCTTTGTTTTTTGAGAAAAACCTGCTCTGGTACCAATTGATAAAAAATGGCACTACTTCCAGTTTGAACAAAAACTTAAAACAAGTGTTAATAATGGAATAACAAATGAAGCAAAGATGACACGTGCAATTTATACAGGTTCGGCAAGCCTACTCCTGTCCCCAAGTTGTGAATTTGGGAGTTTTTAAAGATATTCTTATTAAGCACTTGAGATTACAAGAAAAACCTTGCAATCTCATACACGAACACTCTAGTGAGATAAATAAGTTTCACCTACTTATCTTTCTCACTAACACACACTAAATGAATGTTACCTCATCTCTGGAACTAACCACAGTAGTACCAGAGATTACAAAACTGAGACCGACTGTCTCTCTGGAATCACTCAGATCCCAACCAATGCTGAATCACTCGGATTCTTACAAACAATCTGAATCACTCGGATTCTCACAAACAATCTGAATCACTCGGATTCTCTACTCTGCACAAAGCTATTACCGATCTTACTCGAAGATCCTGACAACTCGTGTGCTCCTTTCTTTGAGGATCTGCGTTATATAGTGTGTTCAAGACACACTAGCCGTTGGGAAAAACTCCTTGCCATATTTGGTCTTGGCTTGATTTGCTGAATCTTTTATTTGAGTGATTTGGTGATTTGATTGCTGTTCCACCAATCTTGGAGATCTGACTGGAACTTGCCATAGCCTTCCTTCCACTGATGCTGATTAGCTGGAACTTGCTTTGTTCCACCAATCTTGGAGATCTGACTGGAACTTGCCATAGCCTTCCTTCCACTGATGCTGATTAGCTGGAACTTGCTTTGTTCCACCAATCTTGGACAAAACAGATTCTAAGAGAGAAGAGGGATTAACCGAAATCAACAAAAGCAATCTAATTTCAACAAATATTGGTCCTGTTTTCCAGATTTGTTTATGTACAAATATGTATTTTTAGTCTGAGGTGAATTTTCTGGGAAGACTTTCTCATCCGAATCTGGTCAAGCTGTTGGGATACTGTTGGGAGGATCAAGAATTGTTACTTGTCTATGAATACATGCAGGAAGGCAGCTTAGAGAACCATCTTTTTGGCAGTAAGTGACTATGTTGTTATGTACATATTTTATTCTTGATCTTCAGTAGGTACTAAATTTTCTAGATCCTTTTACGGGGCTTTGCTGCTCAGCCACAGCTCCCCGAGGAAACCCTATGTGAGTCCTTCTCTGCACATCCCAACAATGCTTCCTCTATGAGCTTCAGTGATGCTGATGTTCTTGTTAGGAATAGTGCCCTAGAAAGCCGATTGTATATCCGCTTTGTGCTTTTCCTTATTGTAATCACAGACAATCTTTGAATGAAATAACGAATTGAGGCAACACTTCTTTATATGCTCTTGTTTGGTATGCGTTTACTTTATCTGTGCATGTATGAGAACTCCCCTAATCCTGATGACTTTAGGACTCTGCCATTTAGGTGAAATGGTTCATGAAACGAGCCCTATATCACATAAGTCATGATTAGTAAAATACTCCAAGCCGATGAGTCCTACAGACAGTGGGAGTGCCAACCTGACTCCTCTAAGGCTTGCTTGTGGGATCACGCCCTTAAGAAGGACCACCTTGTTTCATGGAGGTGGAAAGTGTATAGTTGATACGTGCGTGATACATGAGGGTGCTTACTTTAATAAGTGAGTTCACTGAGGTGCCCCGTGTGAGAACATTCCTAAATGGGAAAGGAAGTTTCTATTTCAGGAAATGGAAACTTCCAGATTAGGAAATATCTCACGAGTCATTGATGTGATTAATTGATCCTTAGACTTGAGGTTCCTTGTCACTTTATGAGTTAACTCTTTAGTCTTAGGTATAAGCTTTAAAGGGTGTCGCCTTAGACAACTGATTCAAGGCTTATGCTGGGGCTGCACAAGTGACTCGTGAAAGTGAATGAGAATCAAGAAAGGACCTACACTTGCATTTGCAAGGTGATCTCTTATTGTGTAAGTCATTCATATGCCATATGGAGTCCTTGGCCAAGGCAGTAGATCAAGACATCAAGAAAAGGGTTTCTTGGATTGAGATCAAATGGATATGAAATGCACTTAGCTTTAAGACCGGATTATTAGGGTTCTGATTATTCCCTTGCCCTAGATCTTGGTTGAGAGATAGTAAGTAGGAGGATTGTATCTCACATGAATCAATGACTTAAAGGTTCTGTCGAATCCGAACATTCCAATTCAGCTAGGGGTTAAACACCTATTGCTAGACTATGGTCGTTTAATCTGTGGACTGATTAATTAATTAGTGAATTAATTAATTAGGGTCACTGCTAATTGAATTGAGAACCTAGAGGGTCACACACAACAACTTGGTTACATGAGTTGAGGCTTGAAAATGATTAAACGAGTTAATCGGGCCAAGAGGGTTCCACACGTGTGAAATCACACGTGTGGCTCACGTGAGTGACACGTGTCACTGTGACACGTGTCACACACGTGTGTATATATATATTATATATATATATATATTAAATAATTAATTAGTTAATTATTTAATAGACTTTGGTTTAATTTTGAATTAAAAAGAAAGTCTAATTTTGGAGAAAATAATCTAGTTAATTAATTATGAATTAATTAATTAGATAAAAATAAGTTATTTATTTTATAATAAATAAAGTATAAAATTATCCAAAAATAGTTTGGATATTTTTAGCTCTCTTAAAAGTTGACTAGAATTAGAATTCAAAGTCAAAGTTGGAAAATACTTGGTGATCAAGTAATAGGAGAGAGAGGAACCAAATCCTTGTCCAATAAGGATTTGGATCGGCACTCCCTCCTATATATAGGGGAGCTCGAGCTCCCCTTTAGAGTTAATAGACAATTCTTGGTTCATGTGTTGAACACCTTCCTTTCTCCAAGATTAAATTAAACCCTAGGTTAAGCCTAAACACTAACTAGAGAACTAGCATCCTTACTAGTTAGATTGTGATCAAGTTGGTGGACTTTCTCTAGAGACTTCAAGTTAGAAGTTTGAAAATTCGAGCTTTACCAAGGAGAGGGGATCAAGCCGCGTGAAGAGCGTTCTTGGGTGGCTTGAAACGCTTCAAGAAAGAATAAAAGAAAAGTAAGTTTTCTATCTTTACGAATTTGGTTACACGATTGCGAGTTCAAGGTCCTTTTGTTGGGAAAATTTTTTAAATTCCGCTGCTTTCTGATTCGTGTTTTCCAACAAGTGGTATCAGAGCCACCTCGTTAATCGTGTTTCTGATTCGTCTCAATTATTCTGAATTTGGTAGAAATTCTTAGGCTTAGATGCGAATTAGGTATTCATGAGTTCTTTTAGAAAGCCTGAATTACGAAACTGTAATTTTTCCTGAATTTCTAAAACTGTTTTCTCAAATTGTGTTTTTGAAAATTGTTTTGATTAAAATATGTTTAAATCGAATTTTTTAATTTTGGATTGAACCGGGTTTTCGAGAAACCCAGAAATACGAAACGAACACGAAAAGCAACGAGCCTAGGCGTGCTAGCACGTCGCACGCCCAGGCCCGTCGCCGTCGCCCAGTTCCTCCCGCAACAGCGCGGGAGCCGTTCCAGGCGCGCCTAGGCGCGCCCGCCCAGCCCGTCCCGCAACCGCGCGGGACGCCTGCCCAGTCCGCCTAGTCGCGGCCGGCGCGCGCACGCGAGCGGCAACTGCCGCGCGCTGCTGCGCGTCTGTGCCTCGCGCGGCTAGGCCCCTTTTCGGGCCCGTTTTCATGTTTCGTGTTTTTCGTGTTTTCAGTCCGTAAAATCCCGATTTAATTTTATTTTAATTTTATCTTTTAAAATCAGTTTTGTTAAAATAAAATTATTTTAAAATTTTTGATTAAATTGGGATTTTTGAGAAATTGAAGCGATTTGGATTTTGGGAAAATTATGAACTTTATTTTCTGAAAATAATGAAAGAATAAAATTATTAATTTTGGAAATTAATTGGAATTTTATTGGTTTGTTGTTTTTCGGGTTTTATTGAAAAGGCTCTTGAACAAGAATTGCATCTAAGTCGTGTTTTAAGTCATTAGGACTTGAAACGAGAATTTTAATTTATTGGCTAAATTTAAATTCTCGCAAAAGCATGTTAGGTGATCATGGGTTTAGATCTATGTATGTTTTTAATTTATGCACATGGATGGTTTAAATTGGGGTTGGAGCCCTATAGTTACGTTTTTCAATTGAGGTTGGAGCCTCACTTATGTGCGTACTGTTATGTGATTTATTATGTGGCTTTCCATATTACTGTTTTTGAGGCCGGGGTATGCCCCGTGTAATTGTCTAAGGCCAATATGAAGATTGAGCCTTATTACTTTATGTCTTTTTCTTTTTATTGTAATTTGAGAGTAGAGATAGGTGGTGAGGTTTTTATTTTCATTTTGGAGACAATGCACCCAAGGAGTAAGATGGACCACATTCAAGTAACAAGGAGGCCATAAGTGAAGACCCCTCAAAATGTTAGGAAGGGGAATCTCAATTGTTAAATGTAATAGAAATAGGGCTCGTATTTTGTTACCGCTTTCCCTTATGTGATTTAAACTGTTTATGTGGCATGTATGTTAGAACTTGTGATTGTGGAGTGGCTCCCACATATCACGCATAAGATAGGTAGAACCCATGATCATTACATGTTAGTATCATGCTAGGACATGTTATCTGTTTATGTGCTTGTTTGAAATGCATTTAAGTGTACTTGCATTAATCAAGACTAATAAAATTGGATAACATATATGTTGGTGAGGTCGAACCGGACAACTCTCCGGTTGATTCGAAAATTCCCATTAAATATTAAGCTAATTTCGAACAAATAGGTGTTTAATTCGAGATGCAAATTTTGAATTAAATTCCTAGCATTCCATCAATAGGTTTTAAGTTTAGTAAGTAAAGCTAGTTATTGTCCGCGAGTCGTGGGATAGCTAGTAGAGCTTATTAGTTCTTAGTTACCTAATTGATCATTTTAAATGATCAATATTTCGTGGTCAATTTTAGCAAGGGCGATGTCAGCGAGTCGTGGGTCGTTCGAACTAAGTTTTGGTCATGATCTTATGATTGATGGGTCTAGCTTAACGCCTAAGTAAATATGGATGTCGCACGAGTCGTGGGTCCATATTGAAAGATAGGTGATGCAAAAACAACTACTAAGAATTCTAAAAGTGTTAGAATTGGTAAGTTGTACCTACCTAGGGTTCTTACTTAGAATGTCCGCGAGTCGTGGGTTCGAGGTAAAATGCCTAGGATCTTAGTACCCATTGGGAAACGTGTTCCTCTTAGATCTTTGGGAATTATAGATCTTTGAAAAACAGTGGAAGCTACAATAGATTAAAGACCTTATCTTTTGTATATCGTTATAATTCAGCATGCTCACTAGTTCTCTGTTTTACCATTTAGGTCGTAGATTCTGTGATTCTCTACGTGTTTTGAAATGGCAACCAAAAACCCTCTTGTATCGATCCTCGAGTCAAACAAGTTGACTGGTCCCAACTATTCTGATTGGCTGAGGAATCTAAAAATCATTTTAGATTCTGAGAAGAGAACTTATGTTCTCTTCGAAGGGGAGCCTAGTCCCGAAGGGGAGGCTCCCACTCGGGCCGAGCGGGACGCGATTCAGAAGTGGAAGGATGATAATCTCCAAGCCCGTTGCCTTATGTTGGCTAACATGTCTCCGGACTTGCAAAGACAACATGAGGCCATGGAATTTGCTTGGGAGATTTACGACCACTTAGAGCAACTTTACCGCCCTCATGAACGTGTTACAAGGTATAACACTTCAAAGGAATTGTTCCACTTGAGAATGAGGGAAGGTTCAAGTGTCCATGAATATGGACTCAAGTTTCTTGCCCTTACTGAGAAACTTGCTTCCATGGACATGCCGCTGAAAGATGAGTTTTCAGTGGATTTGTTGCTAGCTTCGCTCCCACCATCATTCAACCCATTTGTCCTTAACTTCAACATGAATCATGCTGGTGCTACTGTAGCTGAGCTGATTAGTCAGCTTGTGACTGCTGAAAGCACGATCAAGAAGGACAATAAGGTTTTGATGGTGAATGCTCCATCTTCCTCTTCTGGGCCTTCTAAAGGTAAGGGCAAGAAAGCCCAAAAGAAGAAGAAGAAACCCCTTAGGCCCACTGGTGGCATATCGAAGGGGAAGGCCCAAAAGAAGAAGCGTGATCAGAAAGAGGATGTTTGCTTCCATTGTGGCAAAGCGGGACATTGGAGGAGAAACTGCCGAGAGTACAAGGCTACTCTAAAGAAAGGTATCTTTCTCGTTGAAGTAAATCTGTCTATTAATTCTTGTTCTTGGGTACTTGATACCGGTTGTGGAACTCATATATGTAATGATGTACAGATGCTAAGTGATGTTCAACAACTAAAAGAAGGAGAATGTGTCTTGGAGATCGGCGATGGCTTAAACGTTGAAGCTCGAGCTTTAGGCACAATTAGATTAGATTTAGGTAGTTTTGAGTTAGTATTAAATAAAGTCCTTTACGTACCGAGCATTATTCGTAATATAATTTCAGTTCCAATATTAGATTGTGAAGGTTATGAAACTTATATTAAGAATGGTAAATATTTTATCAAACGGAACAACTCTTCCGTTCATATCGGTACTCTAAGTAATGGACTTTACCTAACTCAAAATATCAATATTATGAATATACAACGAGAAACAAAGCGTAAGAGAGATGACAAAGTTTCAGCTCCCTTATGGCACGCTAGATTAGGACACATTTCCAAGAACAGAATTAGCAAGATAAACACTTTAGGATCATTCTCTGAAAATGATCTCAAAGAGTTGACTTCCTGCGAATCCTGTCTCAAAGGAAAGATGTCCAAAGTTCCTTTTAAAGGAACTGTGGAACGTGCCACTAAGGTTTTGGATTTGATCCATACTGATGTTTGTGGACCGCTTAGTGTAAGCACTAGAAACAATCATCAGTATTTCATAACCTTTACTGATGACTTTAGTCGGTATGGTTATGTATACTTAATGAAGTATAAATCTGAAGCTTTTGAGAAATTCTTAGAATTTCAAAAGGAGGTTGAGAACCAAACTGGTCACAAGATCAAAGCACTTCGATCTGATCGAGGAGGCGAATATCTTAGTGAAGAATTCCTTAATCATCTCAAAGATAATGGGATTATCTCTCAGTGGACTCCTCCGGGAACTCCTCAGCTTAATGGAGTTTCTGAGAGAAGGAATCGAACCCTACTTGATATGGTTCGTTCCATGATGAGTTTCACTGACTTACCACTTTCTTTCTGGGGTTATGCCCTAGAAAGTGCAGCAAAGATTTTGAATCTAGTTCCCTCTAAGTCAGTCCCTAAAACGCCCTATGAAATGTGGCATGGTAAAATCCCTAGTTATTCTTATTTAAGAATTTGGGGTTGTCCTGCTTACGTGAAGAGGACAGTGGGAGATAAGTTAGAATCTCGTTCTAACTTATGCTACTTTGTAGGTTATCCTAAGGAATCCATAGGATACTATTTCTATGATCAATCTGAGCAAAAGGTGTTTGTTTCCAGAAATGCCACTTTTCTTGAGGAACCGTTCCTTAAAGAAAAGAAAGGCAAGATCATAGAATTAGAAGAAGTACAAAGTGACCCCACACCACCCACTAAAGAAACGTCCCACTCTGATCAACCACAACCAATCACGAATTTCGATACACATGAAAATCCTCCTCTAAGGCGTTCTGAACGCAATCCTAGACAGCCGGAGAGATGGTATGGATTCTTCCATGAAATCTCTCAAAAGGATAATGATCCTTCAACATATGAGGAGGCACTTTCAGATTCTGAGTCTGAACAGTGGATAGAAGCCATGAAATCCGAAATGGATTCCATGAACTCCAACCAAGTTTGGACCTTGGTAGATTTGCCTGATGGGGTTAAACCCATAGGTTGCAAATGGATCTTTAAGAGAAAGCTTGGAGTTGATGGAAGCATTGCAGCCTACAAAGCAAGACTGGTTGCAAAAGGATTCACTCAGAGACCCGGCGTGAACTTTGACGAAACCTTTTCACCAGTTGCAATGCAAAAGTCTATTCGGATCATGCTTGCCATTGCTGCATATTATGACTATGAGATATGGCAAATGGATGTGAAAACTGTCTTTCTCAATGGTGACATTGACAAAGACATTTATATGGAACAACCCATAGGTTTCACATTCAGTGGGAGTGAGCAAAAGGTTTGCAAACTCCAAAGATCAATCTATGGATTGAAACAGGCTTCTAGGAATTGGAACATTCGATTTGATGAATCGGTCAAAGCGTTTGGCTTCATCCAAATTTCGAATGAATCATGTGTGTATAGAAAGGAATTGGAGACCTCAGTGCAATTCTTAGTACTTTATGTTGATGACATCCTTCTTATTGGGAATTCGAAGGATGACATGAAAGTGACTAAGTTATGGTTATCGAACCAATTCGAGATGAAAGATCTTGGTGATGCGTCCTATATCCTTGGAATTAAAATCTATAGAGATAGATCCAGAAGGTTAATAGGACTATCACAGTCGATGTACATTGACAAAGTATTGAAGAGATTCAATATGGAGTCAGCAAAGGTTAAGAACCTTCCTATGAGTGTAGGAACGTGTCTTTCAAAGAAGATGTGTCCTAAGACTAACCTTGAGAAGGAGAGAATGACTCATACACCTTATGCATCAGCAATAGGTAGCATAATGTATGCAATGTTATGTACTCGACCGGATGTGGCTTATGCACTTAGTGTAACAAGTCGTTTCCAATCTGACCCTGGAGATGGTCACTGGGCTGCCGTGAAGAATATTCTTAAGTACTTGAAAAGTACTAAAGATTTATTCTTAGTTTACGGAGGTCAGAAAGATCTTACTGTCGAAGGATACTGCGATGCAAGCTTTGCGTCTGACTTAGATGATTTTAAGTCAATGTCAGGATACATTTTCTGCCTAAACGGCGGAGCAGTGAGTTGGAAGAGTTCCAAGCAAACAACCACTGCAGATTCGACCACTGAGGCCGAATACTTAGCTGCAAATGATGCAGCTAAGGAAGGTGTTTGGATTAGAAACTTCATTCAAGAGTTGAATGTTGTTCCTAGCATGAAAGACCCCATTACTGTGTTTTGTGATAACACTGGGGCGGTTGCTCAAGCAAGAGAACCAAGATCTCACCAACGGACCAAGCACATTATGAGGAAGTATCACCTAATCCGTGATATTATCAAAAGAGGAGATGTGCTAATTGAGAGGGTCACATCAGCAGAGAACGTGGCAGATCCACTTACTAAACCCCTTAGTCGAGAAGCTTTCCAAGGTCATCTTCAGAAGATGGGACTTAGAGTAGCTTTAGAATGGCTTTGACGGGCAAGTGGGAGATTGTTAGGAATAGTGCCCTAGAAAGCCGATTGTATATCCGCTTTGTGCTTTTCCTTATTGTAATCACAGACAATCTTTGAATGAAATAACGAATTGAGGCAACACTTCTTTATATGCTCTTGTTTGGTATGCGTTTACTTTATCTGTGCATGTATGAGAACTCCCCTAATCCTGATGACTTTAGGACTCTGCCATTTAGGTGAAATGGTTCATGAAACGAGCCCTATATCACATAAGTCATGATTAGTAAAATACTCCAAGCCGATGAGTCCTACAGACAGTGGGAGTGTCAACCTGACTCCTCTAAGGCTTGCTTGTGGGATCACGCCCTTAAGAAGGACCACCTTGTTTCATGGAGGTGGAAAGTGTATAGTTGATACGTGCGTGATACATGAGGGTGCTTACTTTAATAAGTGAGTTCACTGAGGCGCCCCGTGTGAGAACATTCCTAAATGGGAAAGGAAGTTTCTATTTCAGGAAATGGAAACTTCCAGATTAGGAAATATCTCACGAGTCATTGATGTGATTAATTGATCCTTAGACTTGAGGTTCCTTGTCACTTTATGAGTTAACTCTGTAGTCTTAGGTATAAGCTTTAAAGGGTGTCGCCTTAGACAACTGATTCAAGGCTTATGCTGGGGCTGCACAAGTGACTCGTGAAAGTGAATGAGAATCAAGAAAGGACCTACACTTGCATTTGCAAGGTGATCTCTTATTGTGTAAGTCATTCATATGCCATATGGAGTCCTTGGCCAAGGCAGTAGATCAAGACATCAAGAAAAGGGTTTCTTGGATTGAGATCAAATGGATATGAAATGCACTTAGCTTTAAGACCGGATTATTAGGGTTCTGATTATTCCCTTGCCCTAGATCTTGGTTGAGAGATAGTAAGTAGGAGGATTGTATCTCACATGAATCAATGACTTAAAGGTTCTGTCGAATCCGAACATTCCAATTCAGCTAGGGGTTAAACACCTGTTGCTAGACTATGGTCGTTTAATCTGTGGACTGATTAATTAATTAGTGAATTAATTAATTAGGGTCACTGCTAATTGAATTGAGAACCTAGAGGGTCACACACAACAACTTGGTTACATGAGTTGAGGCTTGAAAATGATTAAACGAGTTAATCGGGCCAAGAGGGTTCCACACGTGTGAAATCACACGTGTGGCTCACGTGAGTGACACGTGTCACTGTGACACGTGTCACACACGTGTGTATATATATATTATATATATATATATTAAATAATTAATTAGTTAATTATTTAATAGACTTTGGTTTAATTTTGAATTAAAAAGAAAGTCTAATTTTGGAGAAAATAATCTAGTTAATTAATTAATTAGATAAAAATAAGTTATTTATTTTATAATAAATAAAGTATAAAATTATCCAAAAATAGTTTGGATATTTTTAGCTCTCTTAAAAGTTGACTAGAATTAGAATTCAAAGTCAAAGTTGGAAAATACTTGGTGATCAAGTAATAGGAGAGAGAGGAACCAAATCCTTGTCCAATAAGGATTTGGATCGGCACTCCCTCCTATATATAGGGGAGCTCGAGCTTCCCTTTAGAGTTAATAGACAATTCTTGGTTCATGTGTTGAACACCTTCCTTTCTCCAAGATTAAATTAAACCCTAGGTTAAGCCTAAACACTAACTAGAGAACTAGCATCCTTACTAGTTAGATTGTGATCAAGTTGGTGGACTTTCTCTAGAGACTTCAAGTTAGAAGTTTGAAGATTCGAGCTTTACCAAGGAGAGGGGATCAAGCCGCGTGAAGAGCGTTCTTGGGTGGCTTGAAACGCTTCAAGAAAGAATAAAAGAAAAGTAAGTTTTCTATCTTTACGAATTTGGTTACACGATTGCGAGTTCAAGGTCCTTTTGTTGGGAAAATTTTTTAAATTCCGCTGCTTTCTGATTCGTGTTTTCCAACAGTTCTTGCTTATGTTCGGCTCGAAAGCCACTCTTTTCAACTCCGTAATCAGAGGTAAAATGTAAAAATGTTTTGTTGAAGTATATGCTTAGATATCCTATTTTTCTTTCAATTTTTGGGGTGTATATTGTTTGTTAGTTCCTGAAATGAGTGTGTTGGAATTTCAGGCTGTTAAAGTTGGCCCATCAACCCGAGATTTTGATTTGGGGTTATAAATATAGAAAAAAATTGAGTCTTGAAAATGAAATAGGTGTATATGTAGACTGCAAGATTGAATTTTTAATAGATGTGAAGAGATGTATGGTCTGCCATTTTTCTGAAGATAGAATTGAAGTAATATTGGTATTGTGTGTGCTATTACAGGTTGTTTTGTGGGTTCGATAGCATATACTGTCTGTTCATTGGAAACTTAAACAATCTATGTGCACAAATCAAGGCAAGTCTAGTTGTTATTGGTTCAGTGTGGTCTGGATTGTAATGAACGCGCTGTTCTATTACTGATATACTTGGTCAAATTAGTCATCGTCTGTTATATTTTGCATTTACAACTTTTAGCTCATTCAAAATGAAAAACATTCTATTGGTTTGCTCTCTCGGTGAGGTAGGACATTTAGTGCTGCAAAATAGTTTGGCTATAGAAATATTCCTGGCATGCTTTTAAGGGTCTCATATATTTGCTTCTAATGCCTTGTGAACCATGATGACAGGGTCCTTAGGTTAGGAGTGGTGACTTACCTCAACCCATTAATTTGGTGACCGGCCAGGAATTCATGTTCACAATCCAGAGAGGAGTAGGCACAAAAGACTGTGCCAGTGTCAACTATGATGATTTTGTTAATGATGTAGAAGCGGGAGATATGCTTCTTGTTGATGGTACAATACTTAATTCATTTTGTTTATACTTTTTCCAACTGAAATTGGGACAATCTGTAAGTAGCCACATCTGTACTTTCACTTGGATAGGAACTTGACTATATCCTCAGTGTTTTTCATCACTCATTTCATTATATTGGTAAAATTATCAGTATGCAGAAGCTTTTATGCATTCAGGTCAGCATTTTGAACTCCATTATGTCATAGCTTTTTATTGAGTTCTTCACTTGGTTTTGGATGTGCTAGCTCAATAGGAAATGATCTTGTGGTGTGTGGATATGTGTGCATTTTTATGTTTTCGTTCTTCTCTGCTTTAATTTTCTTATTGTCTTTTTGGTGGGGAAAGGGGTGGGGGCATGGGGAGCGTTTGGAAAGCACATGATCTGAACATGAAAATAGTGACCATTTTAAGAAACTATTCGTGTCGAATTATGGTGCTGCATTTATTTTTTTCTTGTTAGTGACTACGGCTCGTTGATACAGGTGGCATGATGTCATTAATGGTAAAATTGAAGACTGAAGATTCAGTCAAATGTGAAGTTGTTGATGGTGGGGAACTGAAATCTCGACGACATCTTAATGTTCGAGGAAAAAATGTAACACTTCCATCCATCACTGGTTAGTTCAACAATAATTTTTCATACCTCAGAAAATGCTTCTATTCATGCACGTTTGTATGAACAAAGCTCGTTAATTTTGCATTGGAATATCATTAATTCCATTTTTATCTTTCTGATAACTGAAATGACTTTTTGGCACTTATGATACAGAAAAAGACTGAGATGATATCAAATTTGGAGTCAATAACAAAGTTGATTTCTATGTTGTTTCCTTTGTCAAGAATGCAGTTGTGGTTCATGAACTAAAAAATTACCTGAAGGGTAAAGTTTAAAATAATCACAAATACCATTGTACATTTGAAATGATAAGTGCTGCATCTTTAATTTCACATGTCTTACTCTTTATCTGTGCAGATGCTGGTGCAGACATTCATGTCATCGTAAAAATTGAAAGTGCAGATTCCATACCAAATTTACATTTAATTATAACAACATCTGATGGGGTAAGAACATTAGTTGCAGTGAATCAAATTAGGTTTTGCAGAAGTTTATCTTAGTTTGTGTTGTTTGCTATCATTATTTGAGTGATTTGCAGTTTGTAATTATGGTAAAGATGGCCTTTTCTAGAATACTTTAATAAACTTCATGAGAAAGAATATCACACTCAGGACCTCTAGGATTATGATATATCAAACTTGAAGAGCTGATTCTGCTATTCTTGAATTCTTACGTGGGTGCTGATTCCTCTTCACAAATTGAAATACATCTATTTATCATCAACATCTATCTTATTTTATTACTCAGTTTGTGGAGAAAGACTTCAAGCTTGCTGACACACAAATTCTTGATATTATTCTATTGATTGTTGTTTGTAATTTTGCAGCTAAAGGTGCTATGTGGATTTTCTCGAATCTAAAGGTGGCCTTCAATTGGTATATGTTGCAGAATGTACCAGAGATGCATTTTTTGTAGAGTCTGATGGTGTCTGATTAGGTAAAGGTCAAACTCCGATCACTTCCTATTTTGTTGAGATGAGAAAACAGACGGAGAAGCTCAATAGAGATCGCCGGAAAAGCTATGGGTCCTACCTGCTAGGACAAACACCCACAAAGTCAGAAGGCCAAGCTGGGGGGAACTGGGGGTGATTCCCAGTTTGGCTCTTCGACGCTCAAGTCAGGCAAGAATCTCAACAAAGCAAAGTAAAGCAGAGTAAAGAAAGGTTGAGAGTTCTGGAATGGAGATTGCTTACAGTGGAGAAGAAGACGTTACCTATTTATAGTTGAGGGTCAAGGACCCTTTAGTACTTTGCGTCGTGTGGTCCTGCCCTAATGCTGCCCTAACACGTGTCACAATGAGGAGAATCCTAGGAGGAATCTCATGTGCAAAGTTGGTAGGAGTTAGTGTTTGCAGCAGAGTCAGGTGTGCGGGCAGGTACGGATGTCAGAAAGCCATTTTGGGGGTTGGTAACGAGGGCGAGAAGCACGCTCGTGCCAACTAGGTCTGATGGACTGGGGGGATCAGCATGGGGATCAGCGTCCAAGCAGCGCAACGAGGGTGCAAGGGATCCCTTTGTTCTGTTGTTATGCGAGGGCACAGTGCTCGTTAAATGCCTTCCTCAGGGTCATGAGGGCATTCTTGGACAAAGCGAGGCTGTCACTCGTTTTAAAGCCCTGAGACCCTCGTTGTAGAGCGCAAGGGGGATCATGGGCTGGTGGAAGTCCGGGACGCTTGTGGTCCTATGTGTCCACATGTCAGCTTGGCCTTCCAGAATTTTTCGATTTCCAAGTACTTCCTCTTGGCCCCTTGTAATGTTTTGCTCAAATAATAAACAGACAGGTGTTTACGCTCCCGTACGGCTATTAGAACAGCGCTAGTTGCCTCAGCGGAGACGGAGAGGTACATAAACAAGCTCTCTCCCTCAACTAGTTTGGT
Organism: Lantana camara; assembly: GCA_037501455.1. Classification (NCBI taxonomy): domain Eukaryota; kingdom Viridiplantae; phylum Streptophyta; class Magnoliopsida; order Lamiales; family Verbenaceae; genus Lantana; species Lantana camara. The sequence continues at coordinate 107,275,117 of CM074859.1, read as the reverse complement.
CAGGAGCGGAGCCCTCGAAAGGTAAGCCTTCACGTCCTGCAATGCCTTCTCACACTCCTCGGTCCAAGTAAAATTCCGAGCATTACGCAGAATTTTGAAGAAAGGGAGGTTTCTGTCTGCCGATCGGGAGATGAATCTGCTTAAAGAAATGATTTTCCCTACCAGCACTTGTACTTCCCTGAGGTTACGAGGGGATGGGATATCCAAAATGGCTTTGATTTTTTCTGGATTAGCTTCAATTCCCCGTTGGCTGACCATGTAGCCCTAAAACTTTCCTCCTCGTACTCCAAAAGTACATTTTGAAGGGTTTAATTTCATCCCATATTGGCACAGAATGGCAAAAGTGCGCTTGAGATCCTCCAGGTGTGAGCCTTGACGCTCGCTCTTAGCAATCATATTGTCGACGTACACTTCAATGGATCCTCCAATTTCCTTCTCAAATATTTTGTTCAAGAGGCGCTGGTAAGTGGCCTCTGCGTTCTTGAGCCCAAAAGACATGACCAAGAAGCAATATACACCCAAGTGGACAACAAATGAAGTTTTGGGGTGGTCTTCCATGGCCATAAAGATTTGATAGTACCATTGAAAGACATCCATCATACTCATGAGTTCGCAGCCTGCGGTCAAATCCACCAGCTGGTCTATACGGGGCAATGGGTAAGGATCCTTAGGGCAAGCCTTGTTAAGATCAGTGAAATCATTGCACATGTGCCATTTATTTGCGCTCTTGGGTACTAATACCACGTTACATAACTATCCGGGATACAGTATTGGCTCAATGTACTGGGCCTCGAGAAGCTTGTTAACTTCTTCAACAATAACTTTCTTCCGAAAACCGTGTACATCCCGCTTCTTCTGCTTAATTGGCTTAAACGAGGGGTCCACGTTGAGCCTGTGGACCATGATACTCGGATCAATCCCAGTAAGGTCATACGCTTTCCATGCAAAAACATCGACATTTTCCCGGAGGAAGTCGATCATCATGATCTGCGAGGGTCCTGAAAGGTTGGACCCAATCTGAGTGGTTTTATCCTTGTTTCCTGGTTCCAACTCAATAGTGAGAAACTTTTCCGTGGGCTCGATCCGTATCTCTGGGCGAGGGAGCTCGAGCGCCCTTTTCTTTCTTGTCAATGGGCCATCATCAGTGGGTTCACTTATACCATGCTCGTCTTCCTCAGACGAGGATTCCCCAACCGTCCCTAGAGGGGCAATCTCGAGGGTACCCTCACCGTTGGGATGCTTCTTTTTGTTCTTCTTCCTGTTCATCTTGGTCCTCTTGCGCACGGGACCATCCTCGTCCAGATTAGGGAAATCCGTAGATTTCTTGGTGGATCCCATTTGGAGCGCTTTCTCCGCTTTGGGCTTTTTAAGGGATAGCATGTAACATTCCCAGGCCTCACGGACATTGCACAAAACTTCTCCGACACCCTCGGGGGTGGGGAATTTGATTTTCTGATGATACCTGGAGATGATAGCTTTAAAATCCACGAGGGCTGGTCGCCCGATTATGATGTTATAAGGGATCTCAATTTCCACCACCGCGTAGGTGACCATGAGTGTCTTCTGCTGTGGAGCACGGCCAAATGAGATGGCCAAGCGAATTTGCCCTCGTGGGACAACCTTAGAACCCCCAAAGCCTATGAGGGTTGTCTTAAGTGGTTCAAGCGGCGTATTAGTGACATTCATCTTTTGGAACGTAGCGTAGGACAAAACATTAACAGAGCTTCCACTATGCACTAACACCCTCTTTACAATGTGATTGTGAACATCTAAGCTAACCACCATGGGACAGTTAGAGGGTTCACTGACCCCATGGGGCGTTACAATATGTTCCAAGTCCTTATCTGCAAATCCTATTACATCATGTTCCTTCGAGCGTTCATCCTTGGACTCCCGGATGGCATAGACCAACTTGGGTATCGAGGGACGTTGATCGTAACTCCGGATATACCGTCGCCGAGAAGCGTTAGAATCTCCTCCAGAGGAACCTCCCGCTATCATGTTGATGACCGCAAAAGGGGTATTTTCTTACTCTGGAGCCTTTCCTTTGTTGCGATGGCTACTCTCATGAGGGCCTCTCTCTCGTGGGCTCCTTGAATGCGACGGGCTCCTCTTTCTCTCTTTCGAATGATCATTACACAGCTCCTCGTAGCGCTCCAATATTTTTACAAATTCCTTCAAAGGCCCCCTGCGATGAGCCTCTGAATTTCAACTTCCAGTTGGCGGCACTTATCCATGTCATGTCCCTTTGCTTGTGGAAGGCACAGTATTTATTTGAGCATCTCAAAGCCTCTGTGTCCTTCATCTTCGTGGGCCTTTTGAAAAGCTTCTTATCAGATAAGACGTAAACTTCTGAGATAGGCCGGTTAAGGGGGACACGCTCGAATCTCCGTGGGGGAGGCGGTGACTTGCGGCGTTCCCTGTGGGTAGGCTCCTATCTCCTTCGTTCGCTTTTAGAGGGCCCGGAATGCCTTGGAGCATTGGACCCGTACATGTCTTCGAGTGCGAAGTAGGGCTCGGCTATCTCCCTCATTGCCATAAGGGAGGTGGGGCATTTCTTCACAATAGAATCGGCGAATTTCTTACTCACATATTGCTTGTGATTGCAGGCTTTGAAAAGAACGTGGATCAGAAAATCCATGGACGGTCTCTCTACTAGCAGCACCTCTTTGTTGAAACGAGCGAAGAATGACCGAAAGGATTCATGCTCGCCTTGAATCAAGTTGTACAGGGCAGTGGGTGCGGTAACAGGAGCCTTCAATGAGTTGAAGTGATTTAGGAAGGCATCAGTGAGTTCACTGTAAGAGTGGATCGAGCCTAGCGGCAAGCGCTTGTACCACTCTTGGGCCATTCCTACGAGTGAGGTAACAAAAACCTTGGCCCAGTAATGGTTAGAGTGCTCGTACAAGTGCATCAGATGCAAAAAATGGTCTAGATGCTCTGCGGGGTCGGTGGTCCCATCGTAGCGGTTGACAAATGTTGGGAGCTTGCCCATACCTGCTTGGGCCACCAGGACTTCCTCCACGAGGAGAGATCCCTTACAAGCGGATCTTGGGCCATTCCTACGAGGGAGGTAACAAAAACCTTGGCCCAATAATGGCTAGAGTGCTCGTATAAGTGCATCAGATACAAAAAATGGTCTAGATGCTCTGCGGGGTCGGTGGTCCCATCGTAGCGGTTGACAGATGTTGGGACCTTGCCCATACCTGCTTGGGCCACCAGGACTTCCTCCACGAGGAGAGATCCCTTACAAGCAGATGGTGATTGTAACATCTAAAATTTTCTTCTTATTCCAAGTGACGTGGAACATGTTGTTGTCGGGCATTTCGACGAGCGTCTCTGGCGTTGTCCCGTTTGTCCCCGGCGTGGGGCATCTGAGATCTCGCTCGAGAGAGCTGTCCTACCATGTCTTGCAACCCCTGCAGCTGGTCTTGCACAGCCGCGAAGAGGTTGGGGTCTTCTCTCCTAACTTGGCTCCCTCGTTGGGACACTTGTGGCCCTCGTTTTGATGCTCGAGAATGAGCCTCCTCATCAATATTAATTCTTTCCGTGGGCTCTCTGCCCCTGTCTGCTTGAGGACGCTCGTTTTCGCCTTGGTTGGGCGACTCTTTGGCGGGCGGAGGCGGCGGTTAAGCCCTCAGGATGGCCTGAGCCTCCCTAAGCGGATATGTCTGCATCCCCCCAAAAGGTGGGGCAGCCTGAGTGGCCTGCCCAGAGGGAAAATACATGGAATGAAATCTCTCCCATGCACCCTGGGCCGCCTGAACCTCACACTGGGCATAAAGAGCCCTCAGTTGTTGAGGGGTCAAAGGGGGCAACTCCACTCCTTCGATCTCCCTTGGAATCACCACTGGGAGTTGGATTTGCCTGGCATGGTATGGTTGAATCGCCGACATCATGACGGTAGGAGTGAGAGTGTACCCAGGAGGAGGCATCAAGAAAGGGTGTCCTCCTGGAACGGTGTGGGCATTAAGCCATGTGTTCTGGGCTATGTTTTGAAACCCGGACCAGACGTCGAACCGGGACCCCTTACTGGTTACTGATTTTACTGGTTCGAACGGTCGGACCACCGATCGAACCGGTATAACGTCATAATTACGTAATAATTATTTTTATATATAATATTAAAAATATTAATTAAAAATAACTAAATAAGTTAGATTATATTGAAAATAAGTAAGATTATATTAAAAATATAATTTTAAATTATTTCCAATTATTTATTAATTCTTAAATAACATATGTAATAACAAAATTTTAAATTTTAAATCTACAAACATATAGATAAACTATATAACTAAATAGAAAATTAACAATATAAATAAAAAATTGATTTAACAAGTGTCATACTTTTATTTATATAAATAACTATAATTAATATTTTTTTAAAACTTAATTTTTAAATATAATCTATAGATTTAATGAATTTATTTATTTACGGGATTTTTTTTTTTGAATAACTAGTAAGAACTCTTACATTACCTCTAATATTTAATTTCGAGTATAACTATCAACAATTCATGTGGCATTGTTGGTCGGCGCACCTAAATTCTTCCCAGGCAATGCAGGTTCTAACCCTGCATCTCACAAATTTTGATTGATTTTTACAATCTTCTAATGGAAAAACCGGGCCAACCAGTCCGCGAAAACTTGTCCGACCAGTTTTTGACCGGTTTTGAACTGGTTTACACCGGTTCAGATTGGGCCAACTGGGAACTGGTTTTAGGGGTATAACCGGACCGGACAAGCGGCCGGTCACCGGTTGAACCGGTCCGACCGGCCGATCCGGTCCGGGTTTCAAAACATAGGTTCTGGGGATGGTGGGAAGAAGATGGAAGCTGAGCGTTTCGGCTCAGGAAGCACCGGCGGTGGTACCATCGGCTTCGTTGGTGGAAGCGTGCCCCCGACAGGCGGTGCTCCGTCAGCCACCGTCGACGGGATAGTAGTGACATTGGAATCGCGGGGAAGGTCATCTCCTCCGCCCACTGCTCCAAACCTAGTAGCAACCATGGTCTGATGGGTAATGGGTGTTTGTTTTTCAACTAGCAAAAGAGAGAGAGGTGAGCTGAGAACGGGTTTCCCACAGACGGCTCCAAAAATGATGGTGTCTGATTAGGTAAAGGTCAAACTTCGATCACTTCCAATTTTGTTGAGGTGGGGAAACAGACAGAGAAGCTCAATGGAGATAGCCGGAAACACTATGGGTCCTACCTGCTAGGACAAACACCCACAAAGTCAGAAGGCCAAGTTGGGGGGAACTGGGGGTGATTCCCAGTTTGGCTCTCCGACGCTCAAGTCAGGCAAGAATCTCAACAAAGCAAAGTAAAGCAGGGCAAAGAAAGGTGGAGAACTTAGTTTCTGGAATGGAGATTACTTACAGTGGAGAAGAAGACGTTGCCTATTTATAGTTGAGGGTCAAGGACCCTTTAGTACTTTGCGTTGTGTGGTCCTGCCCTAATGCTGCCCTAACACGTGTCGCAACGAGGAGAATCCTAGGAGGAATCTCCTACGAAAAGTTGGTAGGAGTTAGTGTTTGCAGAAGAGTCAGGTGTGCGGGCAGGTACGGATGTCAGAGAGCCATTTTGGGGGTTAGTAACGAGGGCGAGAAGCACGCTCGTGCCAACTAGGTCTGATGGACTGGGGGGATCAGCATGGGGATCAGCGTCCAAGCAGCGCAACGCGGGTGCAAGGGACCCCTTTGTTCTGTTGTTGTGCGAGGGCGCAACGCTCGTTAAATGCCTTCCTCAGGGTCATGAGGGCATTCTTGGACAAAGCGAGGCTGTCACTCGTTTTAAAGCCCTGAGACGCTCGTTGTAGAGCGCAAGGGGGATCATGGGCTGGTGGAAGTCCGGGACGCTTGTGGTCCGGTGTGTCCACATGTCATGCATTAACCATGCCACGTGTCAAAACGAGGGTCGAGCGTATTTTATCCTCATCAGAATCATTGTAATTGATAATGATAGAACATGATTTGCTAGCTAGTTGTTACTGATTTCGATGAGTTTGTTACACTTTCAGTTTTAGAATCATGCACTTTCAATTTTAGAATCATACAACATGTTTGTTCGTTGATATCTTCAATGATTGAATTTGTATATAAAACTCTTATTTAATTAGTTTGTTTTAAATTTTGATAGTGATTTTGGAATTATTTTTGTGGAATTTTGATGTCAATAATAAATTATATTTATATATATTTTTAATAAAAAGAAAATATAAAAAAAAAATAAATAAATAATATTTTAAAATATTTTTATATTAATTACTACGGTTTGTAATGTAGCTAAAAGTATTTATTTTTCAAAAATAATTATTGTATTTTTCTCATAAAATTATAGGTAAAATATAGAAATATTGGTTACGGTTGATCGAAATCGTAGCCAATATTTTATAATATTGACTACAATTAGTCAAATCATAGCAAATAATTTTATTGACTACGAAATATACAAGTGTAGGCAATGTTTATAGAATATCTCCCACGTTTTAAAGTACCGTCGCCAATATTAGGTCCAAGCGTAAGGGAAGCTTTGGCTACGCTTTCCAAACCGTAGCTAAGTATTGGCCACGGCTACGGTTGTTACGGGTGCCAACGTAGCAAAAGCGTAGCCAAAAATGTATTGCCTATGGTTTGCACTATTTCCCTACGTTTTGGCCTTTTGGGTAACGTAGCTAAAAACCATTTTTTTTTTGTAGTGTCAAGGCCTCAAATTGATGAGTTGGAATAGACCAAAATTTGGTAAAGGAATTGGATGAATAGAAATATTTGAAATATTTCTATTTGTAACATCACCTGTTAATCACTTTCATATTCAGTTTCACTTTAGTAATTTGACATATTAAATAGAAGGGTTACTCCAAACACGTATTGTTACCTGTTTTTTGATAATCCGAACTTGGCATAACAGATTTAATATGATTGTTTGAACTTATTGATGCTGGTAAAAATATTGAACTGGCTAAACGAAATTCCCTTTGATCTGTAGCAAAATTGTTTGTTGGTGCATAACAACATCATATATTTATATTAACAGTACATAGGAGATAAATAAAGAAACCTATATTGTTATACAAAATCAATTTGTTTAATGATTATATTTAGTTTGTATAAGTATTAATAAAAATTAGTTAGACTAAAATTACCTTGATTAGAGATGTTCCGTCTTTGAAGGTCCTACAATTCACGTCTTCTAGTAAGGTATGCCGCATGTCCTTCTGACGTTCTTAACTCTCTTCTTTTTTCTTACTCGAATGCGATTAATTTCTCGTCTATTCTCGTTGTTTGCTTGTTGTGAAGTATCAGAATCATTTCTTTGCCTATATTGTTGGTAAATTTCTCTTCGTTGACAAAGATTGTCAGCCCGATCTTCTGCGCTCATTTGCTCTCGTCTTTGCCTAGATCGAATACGGTTCTTTGACATGTAAACTCTACTTTTGTGGTAATATCAAAAAAATCCTTCTAAACCCCATGCCTCCATTGCTACAAATTGATCTATATATTTGTCAACATGTAGATATATAAATAAATAAATATCTAATATGCCTGATTTTAAGTATATCTGAATTTGAAAAATATGTTATAAAAAAATATTATAGACCTTATATGTATGCCGAAGTTTTTTTTCCTTTTGTTTAAGAGATTTGTTGTTGGTGCCCAACTGGCCCGAAGAGACAAAGATATTAGATATCACTTATTATTGAATAATTACTTGCTTTCAAAAAAAAAAAAAAAAAAAACTATCGAATAATTACTTAGAGGTTAAAATGTATATAATAGTTGAACAATATATTTATGGGCCAGATTAATAAACCCCGGCCCATTACTGACCTAAGGTTATTTTCAACGGAAACGTTTAATCGAATCTTGTTGCCAATCCATGCTTAACAAGCTAACGTATTAAATTGTTCAATTATGAATATGAACCCAACATTGAGGCTTGAGTATTTTAGTACGAAATGGATTACAATTTACAACCCAAACGATTAAAGGATTCACCGTGATTACCAAATAAATTAGTCTTATTTTAATTAAAATGCTGTAAGAGTGTAAATTTTAATAATGGCGCACAATAATCCTAAAAATTGTTATAATTTGAAAATGAGAATTATCTAAAAAATTTGTAGCACAAAACTTCAATTTAATCTCATATTCATTTAGTTTCTGAAGACGGTCTAAGTACCACCTCACATATCAGCAGTAGCGATGGAGCCACATATAATCTAAAGGAAGTTAATATTCCAATTTTAAAATTAATCATATATGTAATATATATAGCATCTCGTCATTAAATTATGTTCGACTGCTAATAACTTTACAAACATTTTAAAATTACACTTATTTAATTTTGAATGACAGTACTCAATTATGGCTTGAGAGTTGTGGAGAAGCAAGGTGTCTTATTGATGAGAAAAATTACATACTCAGAGATGCGAAAAAGGAAAAGGAATATGGCTTCTGTTTGCCTGTTTCTCTAGCAAGAGCATGTCAACATCCACTTTTACAGGTAAACATTGGAGTGTACCCAATATGTACCACACACACACAAAAGAGATTCATGTGTACAGTCCTCTCATAATATTACTGCAGGGACAAAAAGTGTTTGTTACTCCAAATACGAAGCCTGGTAAAGACACTCTAGTGAGCTTGGTCAAGGCAGTTCATGGTTTGGTGAGTTATTTTGCCTCTCTTTTTCCCCTCTCCTTGGCTTGTCAGCTCTATTTATTCTTCTGTATCAACTTTCCATTTTTTTTCTTTTGATTTTTCTGTGTCAATATTCAAAACTACTAAATCTGAATTTGGGGATATTGATTCTTGTTCCTGTTGCTCATTAGGCGGTTGAGAGACTTGGCAGATCTGTGTTGAAGGATGAAAAACTTCCAGATGATCTTTTGATTCTATCTTGTGAAGAAGATTATGATATCTGTGTTCCTTTTCTCGAAAAAGGTTGATAACACTCCCCCGTCAAACTAAGCACATTTTAGCTATTAATGGAAGGCAAACATCTCATACGCAGTTTTTCTATGCAGGTGGAGCTGTCTATAGTTCTGAGCTGCTGTTAAATGGTATAGTTAAACAGAAGCTAGAGTATGAAAGGTTAGAACCTCTCCCTCCTCTCCCCTTTTGTTTTTTCGTTGGGATAATTGTATTTGACAATAACCCTGAGGTTCAGCCTACTTACACGAGCTTCTCGTGAGGTTTGAGAAATTACAAAAACTTCCCCTAGCATACCCCTTACGTTAATTCAAATATTTATCAGTAAGTGTCAATAGCACAATATATACTTATGAAAAATTAGAGATGATATTATCAAAGTTTATCGATTTATTTGATGCATAGGAGAAGTTCGTGTAATACTTAGATCAAACCTAGGGTATGTCAGTGTAATTATCTTTTCCTCTTTTGATTTGCTTCCCATTAGTTTCTGCAATTCTGCTAGGGATATTAGCTCATAATCCAAGTTTCACCGTGTTGAAAGTTGTGGGTTCTCACTTTTCGGATTTGCAGGCACAGTATATTTGCAGATCATGTCAAAAGAACTCGTTCAACCGTATGGATGAAACAGAAGGACCAGTACCTTCCTCTAACGAAACGTAAATAAAGAGGCCTTTTCCTTCATGATAGGCTGTAATGTAAATTATGGAGTCAATACGGCTTCTATTACAGTTTTCACATGTACATACGGTTAGCTTAGGAAGTTCTCCCATGTCAGAATTGTCTCATCTGTCTACTCATTTTCTTTTAGGCATCTACTTTTTGAAATTTGTTGGTTTTTACTGTACTTAAATGATTGGGAAGAGAATCCTATAATGGATGCATTATATGGTCATTGTGGTATGAAGATAATCGATGTAGGTAAGCGAGAACATTACAATGTCATACGACTATGATCTATGATGCGCCGACACTTCCCTATTGAAGAGTTTATAAATTGAAAATACCATAAATGACTTAACTAATAATGGGTAATTGAAGAATCAACAGTTCTCCATAGTAGTTGAGCAATTCTAGCAAACAAGATTTTAATACAGGGTGTATCCAAATCTCTCTACTAAATATTTCAAATGCTACATTCTGCTGCTGCAGGGGCTACAAAAGGAGCTGGGTCTCACACACCTTGAAGTCCCAAGTACCATAGCCTGCTAAAACCGTTTGAAGACGAAAAATATCAGGCCAACGAATATTTTTTCATGCGAAACGTAAACAAAGATATCGAAAACAGTAAGCAAGATTATGAATGGCATACAATTTAACATATATATCAGTGACTCGTCTCGGAGGGCTGTGTATAAGAATAGTTCCCAGTGGTTGCAGAAGCAGCGGAAGCTGTTCTAGTTGGATTACTATTGAACATTTGTGGTTTAATTTGCAATGCAAGCATCATTCAGGTATAAACAAAGTTATTGAACATATGTAGACATGATGACAGCAAAAATTTAGAGGCTGTCTAGCATATGTACCTGAGGTCCTCCACAAGATGAATAGTCCATTTTCTCCGTTTGGTTTTTACACATTATTGCCAAATGTGTCAATTTGGCTCATGAAGTTCGAGAGAGTACTTGGAGCCAACTTCTGAATCACTTTGAGAAGACGAGTGTTGTTTTCCTTTCCTCCAATTGAATCGAGGATCAAATCTAGCGTCGATAAATCAAGAGAGAGTCCTCTTGCACCCATTTCCTCAAGAAAGTTTGCTGCATCATCATATTCGCCCCTCATCACAGTTCCTCGAATAATAAGGTCATAGGTAGCTACATCTGGTGACAAATTTTCAAGTTTCATTTTCAATATCAGATTCTTAGCTTCCTCCAATAGACCATTACGACAATATCCTTTTATTAGGATATTGTAAGCTACAACATCAGGTTTGAGTCCTTTAGAAGGTAGACCATCAAACATAGCTTGCGCTTCATGCAGTTTTTTAGCTTCACAAAACTCATTCATAACAATATTATAGAAATTGATATGACGAGGGACTCCTTCGTATTCCATTGCATCCAAGAAGGCCAATGCTTGCTCAACAGGTTCATTCTGACACAATCCGTGCAACATGTTGCAGTACATATAGAAATTTGGTTTTAGGCCAACAAGTTGCAACTCATCAAAAACTTGTAGTGCAACAGAACATCTTCTTGCGGAGAATAATCCTTGAAGTATAATGCCATAGGTAATCAAATTAGGTTTTGAATCTTTACAAGCCATCTCGCGGAAGAGATGCATGGCCTCATCTATTTTCATTTTCCTACAATATCCATTGATTAGGATGGTATAGGTGTGAGTATCAGGAGAGATATTGTTGCTAACCATAGAATCAAAAATTTGTCTAGCTTCATCAAGTCGCCCTTGCATACAATATCCATCCATCAATGAACTGTATGTGACTGTATCAGGAACCATGTTTTTCTGCATCATGAGATGGACTACATCTTTTGCTTTATCCACCAACCCTTCCTTGCACAAAGCATCAATGATAATACTGAATGTCACCACATTCGGATTAATTTTCAGATCTACCATCTCCTTGAGTAGCATTTCAACCTCTTTACAATGACTCATATGACATAAGCCACAAATCAAAGCATTATAAGTAACAACATCAGGAGTTATGCCTTTTTGAGACATTTCACCGAAAAGCTCGAGGGCAGAGTCTATTTTGTTGTCTTTACACAACCCATCAATAACCATGCTGTACGCATGGATGTTAGGCCTACAACTCCCTCTCTCCATTACTCTGAGAACTTCGATGGCCATCATAGTGTTGTCAGTCTTGCATAGTCCATCTATAAAGGTCCCATATATCACAACATCTAGCTTGCACAACCTTTCCCTTACTATTTTCTTAAATAGTTCTTGTGCCTCACAGACCCTATTTTCCTTAAACAAACCCTTCAATAAGGTGCTAAAGGTGTATTCATCAGGAACACAACCCTTCTTAAAGAACCAACCCAGAATAGAAAACCCAAGATCGACCCGATTACAAAGGCAATAACAGTTGATGGCAATGGTCATAGTATAATGATTAACGGAAATCTCCGAATTGCAAATCTCCTTAAAAAGAGAAATGACTGTGGGATACTCTTTCATCTTCAAGACACGCGAAAGCAATTGAGTAAATAGTGCCATACTAGGCAAAGGCCTCATTCTGGTCATTCTCTCATACAACTTAAATGCATCACTCGACCCATTAATATTATCCAAATCGATCTTGATCTTGATTCTCTCACGCGAAATGGAATTCCCCACACATCTTGTACTCAAATTACGAAAAGCACATAGAAACATATGCGGGTTCTGTGAGAAATTACCTGATTTACAACGATTCAGGAAACAATTCAGAAATAGCCCTAATCTCATCTTCAAGAATCAGAGGGGGCGGAGTGGCGTGCAGTGCAGAATGATTTCCCCAATTTCAAGAAAACGAGGGTGACAGTTTGATTTAGAATATATATTGTATTTTTTTGGTGTATTTTTATTTTTTAGTGCATTTTTGGTTGTAAATGTGATCGGTTTTTAAGATTTTTATAAAATTGACCAAAGTTAAAAAGGGTATCTTCGGGTTTTAAAAAAGTTTTAATTGATTTTTTTTTCTTTTTTCTTTTTTGATCAGCAAAAAAAGTTTTAATTAATAACGAAATCTTAATTTTTTTTTTTGACATTTATTGTAATTAGAATTTTCAAGGGGTAGTATGTGTAATCTATATTATATATTAAGTTAGAGATTTAAGTAGTAACTGATTTGGTGTCTACTTTATCTTTTATTCGTTTTCTTATCTTGCGTCCTTCTTTTTTCTTTTCGTTTTATTTATTTATTTTATCACTCAAACAATATTTTTTCACTTATCTTTTCTTTCACTTCACATCAATTTTTTTTTTTATATAATTTGTATTTTTCAGAGATAGTATTGTTTAGTGTTTTATGCTTTTATATTATTTATTTATTATAATTTAATAATTATATTAAAAATAATTATAAAATATATATTAATATAAAAATTAATTTTAATATTTAAATAATAATTTTTTTTATTCCACACACAACTACCTATTATGTTTTTGAGGATGAAAGCAGGTTTGCAGGCATGTTACAGAAACCTCCCTTCTATCTTGTATATTACACTTACACCCCGGAGCAGGTTTCTCATCATTGGACGGAAGGATTTTATTTGCTTATAACTTTAATGTTGATGCAAAGGGGAATTATATTCCTTGCCTATAGCTTTCTAGATTTGGTAGGTTTATATATATGCCCATGCACCACTGTAATTTCCTCATTGAAGGGGCATTTTTTTGGTGATTAATAAAAGAGGGGGGCATGATTGGAAATACAATAAAATAAATAGTTTGGGGGTTAGTTGGAATTTTGGGTTTTATAACTCAAAGTTGAGCAGTTCTAAACTTTAGTGACAACTGACAATGTGAATAGACGTGAGCTGTTTCTTATGGAAATAATTATTAAACATTAAATATACAGCGAGAGAGTGAGACAGATAGCTCATGTGGTTTAATTTGCAATGCAAGCATCATTCAGGTATAAACAAACACAATAAACAAAGTTATTGAATGTATGTGACAACAAAATTTTAGAGGTTGTCTGCCATATGTACCTGAGGCCCTCAACAAGATGAATAATCCATTTTATCCGTTTGGTTTTTACACATTATTGCCAAATGTGTCAATTTGGCTCATGAAGTTCGAGGGAGTACTCGGAGCCAACTTCTGAATCACTTTGAGAAAACGAGTGTTGTTTGGGAAATTAATATGGTAGAGGAATCAAGAAGCCAACTGCATATACATGTTAAATAAATACATGAATTGTCAGAGAGTAAGGGATTTAGAGATTTGGTTGGGAAAGCCATCGTAATTGGTTTGTATTGTATTGAATTTCTTGTCTTACAAAGAATACAAGGTACAAGGAATAAATTGGAGATTAGCCCCTAGTACAGCCCTAATTACAGCCTAAAATAAGTCCCATATACAAGAAAATTACAATCAATTATAATCTTCCAAATACGAAAAGATTCTTCAACACTCCCCCTCAAGTTGGATCATCAGTGTCGAGCATGTTCAACTTGGATAGTAACTTATGGAATGCTTGACTGCTCACAGCTTTGGTTAGGATATCCGCCAGCTGATCCTCAAATTTTACAAACGAGAGTTTGACTATCCCAGCTTCAATTTTTCCTTTGATGAAGTGCCGGTTTATTTACACATGTTTTGTTCGATCATGTTGTATCGGGTTGTGAGAGATACTGATTGCTGCTTTATTATCGCAGAACAGTTCAACTGTTTCTTCTGTGGGGAACCCAATCTCGTCAAGGAGTTTTCAAACCCATAAGATTTCTGCAATCCCTCGTGCTATACCCCTGAATTCAGCCTCAGCACTAGATAGTGCTACTACCTTCTGTTTCTTGCTACGCCAGGTGACCAAGTTTCCTCCTACGAACGTAAAGTATCCCGACGTGGACCGTCTGTCTATGATACTTCCTGCCCAGTCAGCATCTGTGTAGGCAGAGATCTGAGTGTGCCCATTCTTAGCAAACCACAATCCCCCTTCCAGGTGAACCCTTCAAATACCGTAGGATCCTTATGACTGCTTCCATGTGATCCTTGTTGGGGTTATGCATGAACTGGTTCACCACACTCACGGCGTATGCAATATCTGGTCTATTATGGGCTAAATAGATCAGCTTGCCAACAAGTCTTTGGTATCGTTCCCTGTCGGCTGGTACTTGATCTGGAGAAATTCCCAAGTGATGGTTATGGGCCATTGGAGTATCCACCGGTTTACAGTCAATTAGTCCAACTTCAACAAGAAGGTCGAGCACATACTTCCGCTGTGAGTTGAGAATACCCTTATCTGACCTTATTACCTCAATACTAAGAAAATATCGTAGGTCGCCTAGGTTTTTCATCTCAAACTCATGTGGCAAATTCCTCTGGAGTGTGGCTATCTCCTCCGTATTGTTTCCAGTTATCACCATATCATCTACATAGATGATGAGTAGAGTGACGAGACCATTCTTCCTCTTGATGAATAGAGAGTGGTCATGTTAAGAATAGTGCCCTAGAAAGCCGATTGTATATCCGCTTTGTGCTTTTCCTTATTGTAATCACAGACAATCTTTGAATGAAATAACGAATTGAGGCAACACTTATTTATATGCTCTTGTTTGGTATGCGTTTACTTTATCTGTGCATGTATGAGAACTCCCCTAATCCTGATGACTTTAGGACTCTACCATTTAGGTGAAATGGTTCATGAAACGAGCCCTATATCACATAAGTCATGATTAGTAAAATACTCCAAGCCGATGAGTCCTACCGATAGTGGGAGTGTCAACCTGACTCCTCTAAGGCTTGCTTGTGGGATCACACCCTTAAAAAGGATCACCTTGTTTCATGGAGGTGCAAAGTGTATAGTCGATACGTGCGTGATACATGAGGGTGCTTACTTCAATAAGTAAGTTCACTGAGGTGCCCCGTGTGAGAACATTCCTAAATGGGAAAGGAAGTTTCTATTTCAGGAAATGAAAACTTCCAGATTAGGAAATATCTCACGAGTCATTGATGTGATTAATTGATCCTTAGACTTGAGGTTCCATATCACTTTATGAATTAACTCTGTAGCCTTAGGTATAAGCTTTAAAGGGCGTCACCTTAGACAACTGATTCAAGGCTTATGCTGGGGCTGCACAAGTGATTCATGAAAGTGAATGAGAATAAAAAAAGGACCTACACTTGAATTTGCAAGGTGATCTCTTATTGTGTAAGTCATTCATATGCCATATGGAGTCCTTGGCCAAGGCAGTAGATCAAGACATCAAGAAAAGGGTTTCTTGGATTGAGATCAAATGGATATGAAATGAACTTAGCTTTAAGACTGGATTATTAGGGTTCTGATTATTCCTTTACCCTAGATCTTGGTTGAGAGATAGTAAGTAGGAGGATTGTATCTCACATGAATCAATGACTTAAAGGTTTTGTCGAATCTGAACATTCGAATTCAGCTAGGGGTTAAACACATGTTGCTAGACTATGGTCGTTTAATCTGTGGACTGATTAATTAATTAGAGAATTAATTAATTAGGGTCACTGCTAATTGAATTGAGAACCTAGAGGGTCACACACAACAACTTGGTTACATGAGTTGAGGCTTGAAAATAATTAAACGAGTTAATCGGGCCAACAGGGTTCCACACGTGTGAAACCATACGTGTGGGTCACGTGAGTGACACGTGTCTCACACGTGAATATATATATTGTATATATATATATATATATATATTAAATAATTAAAAGTGTTAATTATTTAATAGACTTTGGTTTAATTTTGAATTAAAAAGAAAGTCTTATTTTGGAGAAAAATAATCTAGTTAATTAACTGTGAATTAATTAATTAGATAAAATAAGTTATTTATTTTAAATAAATAAAGTATAATAATATCCAAAAGGGTTTGGATATTTTAGCTCTCTTGAAAGTTGATTTGAATTTGAATTCAAAGTCAAAGTCAAAATTACTTGATGATCAAGTAATAGGAGAGAGAGACCAAAACCCTAGCCCATAAGGACTAGGATTTTCGGCCAACCCTCCCTCCTATATATAGGGGAGCTCGAGCTCCCCTTAGAGTTAATCGAGAATTCTTTTGGTTCATGTGTTGAACACCATCCTTTCTCCAAGATAAATTAAACCCTAGGTTAAGCCTAAACACTAACTAGAGAACTAGCATCCTTACTAGTTAGATTGTAGTCAAGTTGGTGGACTATCTCTAGAGAGCTTCAAGTTAGAAGTTTGAAGATTCGAGCTTTACCAAGGAGAGGGGATCAAGCTGCGAGAAGAGCGTTCTTGGGTGGCTTGAAACGCTTCAAGAAAGATTATTGAAAAGTAAGTTTCTAATCTCTACGAATTTGGATACACGATTGCGAGTCCAAGATCCTTTTGTTGGAAAATTTTAAATTTCCGCTGCTTTTCTGATTCCGTTTTCCAACAGGTCAGAGTTGCTCTGTGAGTATCCGTGTTTGGTCATGGCCAGGGTGAATCTTCCAAACCAGGCCCGGGGTGATTGTTTAAGCCCATAGAGAGACCTCTTCAATTTGCACACCATGTCCTGTCTCCCCTGTTCCTCAAAACCAGGGGGAAGATCCATGTATACCTCTTCTTCAAGGTCACCGTGCAGAAAGCACTACAAGAAAACAGCGGAATTCCGACGGCACTGTTCGTCGAAATTCCGTCGGAAATCCGTCGGAAACATCAAATACCGACGAATTTCCGATGGATGATTGTTGTCGCATAACTAGTCCTCGGAAAAATTTACCGACGGATTACCGACGGAATTATCCGTCGGAAACATTTCCGACGGATTACCGACGGATTTCCGACGGAAAATTTAACGAAATGTTAAAAATAATAAACGACTTTTCCGACGGAAAATCCGTCGGAAAATAGAATAAAAGTAAATAATCTAAAAAATAAAAAAATTATTTGTGAGACCCGAACCACCCCCGAAACAAGCCACACCAACACCTCAGACGAGCCACGAGCCGAGCTTGAGCTCGGTGAGCCAACCCAATGCGAGAATTAATTCCCACGATTATTGCGCTCGCGGGGATTCGAACTCGGGTCTCCAAGAGAGAATGGTGACCCCCTTACAAACTTGGCTAACTTGCTTATTGTTAATATTTTGTCTTTAAATATATTTATATACTTATTTCAAATAATTATTTAAATACGTTTTGTTATTAATTTAAAATATAAAATTTTAAATATATGATTATATGAATTAAATATAATCATATTTATTGGAATTTTTTAAAAGTACTTATTCAAATGAAAATAAAACTCATTAGAATTAAGAGTTCTCCGATCTATTGAAAATATATAGAGTATGATAATAAGAATTTTTTCTAAAATTAATATATTAATTATAAGTTACATTATAAGATATTTGTACATTTAAAAATAAAATTAGTAATTAGAAAAAAAATTATTTAATTAAATTTAATAGTTTCCGACGGATTACCGACGGAATTTCCGTCGGAAATATTTATTTTTATTTTTATATTTTTATAGTTTTCGACGGATTACCGACGGAATTTTCGTCGGAAAATATTTATTTTTATTTTTATATCTTTATATTTTTATAGTTTCCGACGGATTACCGACGGAATTTCCGTCGGAAAATATTTATTTTTATTTTTATATCTTTATATTTTTATAGTTTCCGACGGATTACCGACGGAATTTCCGTCGGAAAATATTTATTTTTATTTTCATATTTTTATATTTTCCGACGGATTACCGACGGAATTTCCGTCGGAAAATATTTATTTTTATTTTTATATCTTTATATTTTTATAGTTTCCGACGGATTACCGACGGAATTTCCGTCGGAAAATATTTATTTTTGTTTTTATATTTTCCAACAAATTCCGTCGGAAAACCGTCGGTATTCTGCCGAAAAATATTAATTTTTATTTTTATTTTTATATTTTTATATTTTCCGACGGATTACCGACGGAATTGTCCGTTGGAAATGTTTCCGACGGATTACCGATGGAATTTCCGTCGGAAAATATTTTTTTTTATTTTTATATTTTTGAACAAATTCCGTCGGAAAACCGTCGGTATTCCGTCGGAAAATAATAATTTTCCGACGGACTTGATTCCGTCGGAAATTTCCGTCGGAAATTGGCAGTTTTCTTGTAGTGAAGGCATTCTTCACATCGAACTGATGCAAGGGCCACTCGAAGTTGGCAGCTAGGGATAGCAATATCCTGACAGTGTCAAGCTTTGCTACGGGAGAAAACGTCTCCGTATAGTCGATCCCATAAGTCTGTGAATAGCCTTTAACCACTAGTCGGGATTTGTACCTCTCGATCGTACCATCCATCCGGTGTTTGATACTGTAGACCCACCTGCAACCCACTGCCTTTTTTCCCTCTGGAAGCGAACATACTTCCCACTTGTTGTTCTTTGCCAGGGCTTTGATCTCTTCTTCCATTGCTCGTTTCCACACTGGATTCTCAGTTGCTTCCTTAATGGTTCTGGGAATCTCCTGAGAGTATAAAGCATGAATAAAGGCTTGAAGTTGCGGTGAGGAACCAGAGGTAACCTGATGTACCACGGGGTACCTGGAGCTGCTTCTCCTTTCAGGGCTATACCTGTTTGGCGGAATGCCCCTGTTTCTCCTTGGGGGCAAGTTATATGTACCATGTATGAAAACAGAGGAGTCAGAATTACTAACCTCGGGGATATTCGACGCTAGGGGTTGTTCCTCTGGGGCGTGTGAGAGAGATGGAACTGGAGCTTGAGTTTCGGTCTGTGGAATATACTCGTGTAGTGGCTCTAGCCAATCACACATCCAATTCATCCCTTCATTTGTATCTTTCTCCCCTTGAAAGGGTGTATTGGATTCTGGCTGAAAGTAGTATTCTGTTTCCAGGAAGTTAACATCCATGGTAGTGTAGTGTCGTTTTTCTGTCGGATCATAACAATGATAGCCCTTTTGAGTAGGGTTAAATCCAAGGAAGACACATCGGATCGTGCAGGGATCAAGCTTAGTCCGTAGATGTTTTGGAGTGTGGACGAATGCAACACAACCAAAAACCCGTGGGGTTAGCATGAGGACAAATGGGATAGAGTGGAATCGCCTGAGTGTATCCGATGGGGTTTCAAACTGCAGGGCCCGTGTAGGTAACCAGTTCATAACATACACGGCCGTGGAGACAACCTCGACCCAGTGAGTGTTGGGCACGTGACCCTCAAACAAGAAGGCTCGAGCACTCTCCAATATGTAGCGGTTATTCCGTTCACCCACCCCGTTTTGTTGGGGGGGTGTAAGGGCAAGTGGTTTCATGAATGACTCCCTTTTGAGAAAAGAAGTCTCGAAGGGTTTGATTTATGAACTCTCCTCCATTATCGGAGCGGAAGACTTTAATTGAGTTGGAGAACTGTGTTTGAATCATCTGGAAGAAATCTTTGATCACGTTTGAAGCATCCGATTTGTGATTCAAAAAATATATCCAAGTGAAACGGGTACAATCATCAACAAACAAAATGAACCATCTGTATTTGGAATTTATATTACTCGGGACGGGTCCCCAAACATCAGAATGTATTAATTCAAAAGGCAATTCCGTTTTATTCTTCGAACCCGGAAAAGTAGTTCGGTGACTCTTAGCAAGTACACAAGTTTCACAATGTAAAGTGCTCGTGTCTGAGACTAATTTCAGGAACAATTGTTTCAAATATTGAAGAGAAGGATGACCCAACCGTCGATGCCATAACCATAATTGTCTGTCACTACTGCCATGTGCAAAAAAACTTGAGCCCGTTCGAGAAATATCCCTGATATAATATAACCCATCTCTCTCAATACCACGCCCAATGATCACCCCGGTACGAATATCCTGTAAAAGGCAAAAAGAGGGAAACATCAATACAGTGCAATTAAGCTCTTTAGTAATCTGGCTAACAGATAATATTTTAGTAGTGAGAGAGGGGGACCACAAGACAGTGGGATAAATTTAATTTTTCTGACAGAGAAATCTTCCCCGCCCCAATAACAGGAAGTGGAGAGCCATTTGCATTTATCACCGTGATTTTTCGAGGGATAGTGGAGTGCTCAATATCTTGGGGGGTATTTGTCATATGATTAGTTGCCCCCGAATCAATGAGCCACTTGAGATCTGAATTAATTTGTTTCGACTCGCACGTATGTACCTTTCCAGAAACATATCCCACCCAACTATTTTTCTCTAAAATTTCCTCACATTCTGGCCCTAACATATTCTGACAGCCACGGCTCTGGGTAGAAAGCTTCTTTGTTAATGTTTTTTTACCCTCAAAACAAGGCCTATTTTTCCTTTCTTTTTGTCCCTCAAATCCCGGCCCAATTTCTCTTTCAATAATCAGTCCATCTCCCTCTTTAATAACTGGCCCAACACATTTTTTTCCCAACTCACTCATTAACCCAATTGTCACCCCCTTCTCCCCCATTAGAGATTCGGTTAGCTTAGTCTTACCAGAACCAGCGTCGCCCTTGTTTCTCTCGTCATGGGAATGGTCAGTGGTGCCACGATCTGTCGGAGCTCCATCTGGAATTCCTGCTGCAACTGCAGCTCATCCCGCACCACCGTTGTCGGTATCAATCGACGAGCTTCCGGGGACTAGGTTGACACGGCCGGCGGATGGCAAAGTGGTGCTGCCGTCGGTGATATTGGTCGTCCCTTTCTTTCTTGCCTAATAATCAGCCCACCAATCCAGATAACCTACTACTTGAAAGCAAGTTTCTTTGGTATGCTTCGGACCTCCGCATACCGAACACTTTTGATTCGGTCCAGAGTTAGGCTTCCTTGCTTTGTTGTTGAGGAATGATGAGCCTGTCTCTGACCGTAATTTCGGCACTACTCTGACACCGTTGGGGTTCTAGTCCGTCATCGCCGTGAGCCGCCGATCCTCCAGCCGTATAGCATTGTACGCTTCCTCCAAGGTGGTGGTTGTTGGGCTCGGAGTAAGTCACGTTTGATTGGGTCATATTTTTCATTCAATCCCCACAAAAATGCGAAGACCCTGTCCTCTTGTCATTCCAGGTTGTAGAGTTTTCGATCCTCTGTACATTTCATCAACTGTGGCTGGCGAAAATCGATTTCACGCCAAATTCCTTGTATGGTTCGGTAGTACTGATCTACCGTCATATCAGCTTGGTTCGTCTGATACGCCTTCTGCTTTAATTCATACAGTTTTAGTTTGTCGCCTCCATCATGGTAAGTGGCTTTTATCTCATCCCAAAATTCTTTAGCGTTTGGGCATAATATGAATTGTGCAGCAATTTCGGGT
Source organism: Lantana camara (assembly GCA_037501455.1). Classification (NCBI taxonomy): domain Eukaryota; kingdom Viridiplantae; phylum Streptophyta; class Magnoliopsida; order Lamiales; family Verbenaceae; genus Lantana; species Lantana camara. The sequence continues at coordinate 107,253,287 of CM074859.1, read as the reverse complement.
TCCATCGAATTGAGTATTAGACTACGAACAGATCCGTCCGTCTGTTCCGACGCCTCGTATCCAGTATCTTCTGGATCGGGGGACACCGTCTTCCTGGTGATGTACCCCATTCTTCCTCGGCCAAGTAATACCAAATGCATTGTTCTTGACCAAAGTGCATAGTTGTTGTCGTTCAGTTTGACGTTGATGGTTGTTATATTGGGATTTTCGGGTTGTTTGTGTCGGAGGAGTTCCGCCATTTGTGCGAGGAAATCCGCCGGCATGGTGGTCAAGTCGGTGGTTTTTTATGGTTCCATCTTAAAGGTAGATGATGAAGCAGGATTGTTACTGCTCTGATACCATGTCAGAGAGTAAGGGATTTAGAGATTTGGTTGGGAAAGCCATCGTAATTGGTTTGTATTGTATTGAATTTCTTGTCTTACAAAGAATACAAGGTACAAGGAATAAATAGGAGATTAACCCCTAGTACAGCCCTAATTACAGCCTAAAATATGTCCCATATACAAGGAAATTACAATCAATTATAATCTTTCCAAATACGAAAAGATTCTTCAACATGAATCATTCACAATAGAAAATGATTCATGTATTTATGTAACAAATAATGTATTTATGATTTACTTAGTCTCGCATATTTAGAAAAATATTTTATTTTTATTGTGCCTTTCGTAGTAAATATTGAATATGTGACAAATGATGAAAATGTTAAGTTGTAATTATGCAATAGATGTAAAAATACGTTTAGAGTTGTTTACATTTGCACCCATGTGAGTTTAAGTAATTACAATTCATACCCCTTAAATGAAAATATTATACAACATACCCTTTCAAATTTGGAAAATTATAATGAATCCATTTCGGTTGGATTTTTTACAAAATTATTCTTAAATCGACTATATCTCACCGTTAATTGAGAATAATGTGTGGATATTGTGAGGAACTAATTAGTTGTGAAATATAATCAATTCAAGAAAAAATTCTTAAAAAGTCCTATCAGAATGAGTCCATTTGTAATTTTCCAAATTTTAAAAGGTTGTAATTATTCAATCTTTCAAGGAAGATAAATGTAAAAACAGCAAACGTGGTCGTGGGACTTTGTTGATGTTTAGAACATCCCTTTGCATAATCTTGAGTTGTTTAAATTTCGAAAGATTAACAACAACTTGTCGTTTTCATAAAAATTGGGGTAAAGAGATTAAAGAAATTTAATCCTTCTCCAATCATTATTGCATCTTTAATTTACTTAATGCCGAGCCGCTTGATTAAAGGTTGCACTTGTCTTGTAATTTTGGTTAATATCTATTCTTGGTTTTTGTGAGAACAAATCCAACTTGGTTTTAATACACGTTTAGACTTGAAAGAGCCTAAATTTATATTTGTGACAAGATTAAGGAATATGCAGCTCATTTAAGTGTTGTGAGAATCCTAGTTGCGAATTATCATTCCCCGGCCTTTTTCCCCCTATTGCATTAATATCCTTCTTGGGTTCAAATCCTTCTAGCCGTTTGGGGATACGTGTGTTAAAAAAAATAATTAATATCCTTCTTGTGATTTTGCTGCTTTTAGATAGTGTCAACTTTAATTCCTTGTTAGTAAATAGCATGCAACTTGATTTATTTTCCGGTCTATCGATTAGAGAACGGTGTTGAGTGGTACTTGATTCCCCTTCCTCGTGGGTACGATACCTTTGTGCTACACGTAATTTTGGTTTACACTTGCACAATAGGTTTTTATTGGCTTTGATACACTTTGAAGTTCTTTTCGAGTTTGAAACCTATCCAGGCCTTATTATGCCCGAAAGCCGAAAGAGATTTAACGAAGACTCGAGGCCTCCCTAGCCAGAACCTAAATTTGTATCTTAGTTGATTTAAAACGATAACACATGCAAACCAACAAGCCCAAACAACATGATTATTTAAAGTGGTCATACTCATTCAACACGAGGGATCATAATACACATGAAAACCTTCCCTCTTGTCGACAAAATACGTATTCAGAATTGCTAGCTAGTATTTTCAGCTTAACTTCTTCATCACCAAAACATATTATGAATTTGATCAAGTATGTATTATTTTGCTGGAGTTCGGGATCAAATTAGCAAGAACCACTAAACTGTAATCAGAACATAGCTACAAGCAACAGGCCCCTCGTGGAGTTCCTCAAATGAGTCTACCGTCAAGTAGGCGGGAAGAGGACCAACGGATATTTAACTCAAGTGGATAAGAGTTTAAATTCACGTAAACAAGGTCTCAAGTTTGAAAATAAAAAGTTACTCGAAAAAAACGTCTTCCATAAATTAATCTCACAATTAATTGAGTAGGATGACACTTTAAGGAGGGGCAAAACCAAAAATAAATGAAAAAAAAGTAGACGGGGGAGGGGGAGTGTGGGGTTGATCACTAATAATCATAAAATTATGAGTACTTTAACTTCAACTCAACTAATACTGAGTAATTGAAGAATAAACAGTTTTTATAGTTAGTTAAGCAATTCAAGCAAAAAGGCTTGTAGTAAAGGGTGTATCCAAATCTGTCTCCTAGATATTTCAAATGCTACATTCTGCTGTTGTGCCTCCCACAACATGAAGTCCCCAATACCATAGCCTGTGAAAAGCATCCGAAAACCAAAAATATCAGGCCGACGAGTAATTTATAATGCGAAACATAAACAAAAATATCGAAAACATTAAGCAAGATTATGAATGGCATACAATTTAATGTATACATCAGTGACTCGTCTCAGAAGCCTGTGTATATGAATAGTTCCCGGGAGGGATGTAAACAAGCGAGCCAGCTCGCGAGCTTTCTCGAGCCGAGCCCGAACCCAAGCTCCTTTGTTTTTGGCTCGTGGCTCGCGAGCCACTATTTTTAATTAAAAATAAATAAATATTAATTTTTATATATATAAATACTTATATAATATATAATATTATATATATATACTTATTTTTATATATAAATATATATAAATATTAAAAATAATTATTTTTTAAATAAAAAAATATGTTTTTCATGGCTCGCGAGCCGAGCCGTTCATAAGCTTGGTCGAGCCGAGCTCGAGCCAAGAAAAAAAAGGGTCGGGCTCGACTCGGCTCGTTTACATCCCTAGACTTCCCGGTGGCTGCAGAAGCATTCGGAGCTGTTCCGGTTGGATAGTACTGAACATTTGTGGTGCAGTAGACGGGCCTGGAGGAGTACTTGTACTTGGAGGAGCTGGCACCCCTCCGGGTGGTGGAGGCAAGGTAGAATTAGGTGGGGGCTGCATTTGCATCACTGGAGCAGCTCCACAACCTGACAACGAGGGTAAGCAAAAATTCAGTGATGCCAAAATCTTTTTCCAAAGTCTTTCTGTTCAGTTTATTTCAATTTTATCAATGTTCTAAGAAAAGAAAAGAAAAGCAGATGAGGAGAAAATAACTATGGTTGTCAAGAAAATACTACAGGCAAGAAAATGATCGTCGTCTTGCAATTAGAGAGAAATCAATTTCCTCAAAAAGGGAAATGAGAGAAGACTTCCTCTAAAATATCAATGATCTTTCTCCTTCAGTATAAACAACTAGAGAGATTATGCAATATTTAGTTTTTTGCTTTATAGGGGTACTTAGTCATCAATATTGTACTTCGCAGGGGTTAAGTAGCATTCAACCCCCTCGTTTTAACTCACCTATATCAAATAACTATATTACTACATCAACCGAAAAGACATAATTGCCCAGATGCTTCTACTGTGCCAAAAACAGAAATAGCAATTTAATTTAAACCATTAATTTATCTCATCACATACTAGAATAAAGAAATAAATAACTCATACAATTGGATCCAAATAGATGTGTTATATCATGGCAGACTAGTATACCGAGAGATATACCTTGTGCTTGTAACTAGAGATATGCTGCTTTGTGACCGAAGGCAGGAAAAAATTAAGAAGATATTAGATAAAAATTTGTTTCGTAGTACAGTTACTGCAAAATGAAAGACGGGCGAAAATGAATACGATACTAATAACTAATAAGAGAGTGAACAGAGAGAAGAGCAAAGAGTAATATCCTGCAAGAGTAATTTTGTCCATACAAGCCAACAATTTGCACAATCAGTTAAATAAGACTTCACCGGTCAAATCATCCTCAAGGTATCTCAGACAAGTAATATTTACCTTAACCAAGATTTAGAAGAAATAACTAACAAGCTTGCATACCATTTGAATGGGGGCTCAAAAAAAAAAAAAATGAAACGGTCTGGTATAATATTTAAGGACTAAAATTAGACCTGATCTATATACAACTAACAAGAATTACTACAATGTGATGGCAGCTTGGATTATGGGAGGCACAATCGAGTTTATGCTGGCCTAAGATCCACTAGATATTATGTTTTTGAGGATGAAAGCAGGTTTAAAGGCATCTTACAGAAACATCCCTTCTTATCTTGTTTATTACACTTACACCCTGAAGCAGGTTTCTGATCATTGGATAAATGGGTTTTATTTGCTTATAGCTTTAATGTTGATGCAAAGGGGAATTATATTCCTTGTCTACAGCTTTCTAGATTTGGTAGGTTATATACATGTCCATGATCCACCGTAATTTCCTCATTTAAGGGGCATTTTTTTGGTGATTAATAAAAGAGGGGGATATGATTGGAAACACCAAGGCGGTCACATACCTGTTCGACTAAAAATAAAATAAAATTAATAGTTTGGATTAATTGGAATTTCTGGTTTTATAACTCAAAGTTGAGCAGTTCTAAACTTCAGTGACAATGTGAATAGATGTGAGTTGTTTCTTAAGGAAATAAATATTAAATATTAAATATACAGCAAAACAGTGAGGCAAATAGCTCATTTGGTTTAATTTGGAATGCAAGCACCATTCAGGTATAATAAACAAACACAATAAACAAAGTTATTGAATGTATGTAGTTAATAATGACAAATGACAACAAAAATTTAGATGTGTGGCATATGTACCTGAGGTCCTGAACAAGATGAATAATCCATTTTCTCCGTTTGGTAATGTGTCAATATGGCTCATGAAGTTCGAGAGAGAGTAGGAGCCAACTTCTGAATCACTTTGAGAAGACGAGTGTTGTTTTCCTTTCCTCTCATTGAATCGAGGATCAAATCTAGCGTCGATAAATCAGGAGCGAGTTTTCTTGCGCCCATTTCCTCAAGAAAGTTTGCTGCATCATCATATTCGCCCCTCATCACAATCCCTCGAATAATAAGGTCATAGGTAACTACATCTGGCGACAAATTTTCAAGTTTCATTTTCAATATAAGATTCTTAGCTTCCTCCAATAGACCATTACGACAGCATCCTTTTATTAGGATATTGTAAGCTACAACATTCGCTTTGAGTCCTTTAGAAGGTAGATCATCAAAAATAGCTTGCGCTTCATGCAGTTTTTTACCTTCACAAAACTCATTCATAACAATAGCATAGTAATTGATATGAGGAGGGACTCCTTCATATTCCATTGCATCCAAGAAGGCCAATGCTTGCTCAACAGGCTCATTCTGACACAATCCGTGCAACACGTTACAATACGTATAGAAATTTGGTTTTAGGCCAACAAGTTGCAACTCGTCAAAAACTTGTAGTGCAACAGAACATCTTCTTGCGGAGAATAATCCCTGAAGTATAGTGTTATAGGTAATCAAATTAGGCTTCGAGTCTTTGTGAGCCATCTCGCAAAAGAGATGCATGGCCTTGTCGATTTTCATTTTCTTACAATATCCATTGATTAGAATGTTATAGCTATGAGTATCAGGAGAGATATTGTTGCTAACCAAAGAATCAAAAATTTGTGTAGCTTCATCAAGTCGCCCTTGCATACAATATCCATCCATCAATGAACTGTATGTGACTATGTTAGGAACCAAGTTTTTCTGCATCATGAGATGGACTACATCTTTTGCTTTATCCACCAACCCTTCCTTGCACAAAGCATCAATGATAATACTGAATGTCACCACATTCGGGTTAATTTTCAGATCTACCATCTCCTTGAGTAGCATTTCAACCTCTTTACAACGACTCATATTACATAAGCCATAAATCAAAGCATTATAAGTAAAAAGATTAGGAGTTATGCCTTTTTGAGACATTTTACCGAAAAGCTCGAGGGCAGAGTCTATTTTGTTGTCTTTACACAACCCATCAATAACCATATTGTACGCATTGATGTTAGGCCTACAACTCCCTCTCTCCATTATTCTGAGAACTTCGATGGCCATCATAGTGTTGTCGGCCTTGCATAATCCATCTATCACGGTCCCATATATCACAACATTGAGCTTGCACAACCTTTCCCTTACTGTTTTCTTAAATAGTTGTTGTGCCTCACAGAATCTATTTTCCTTAAACAAACCCTTCAATAAGGTGCAAAAAGTGTATTCATTAGGAACACAACCCTTCTTAAAGAACCAACCCAGAATAGAAAACCCAAAATCGACCTGATTAGAAAGGCAATAACAGTTAATGGCAATGTTCATAGTATAATCATTAACTGAAATCTCCGAAGTGCAAATATCTTTAAAAAGAGAAATGACGGTGGGATACTCTTTCAGCTTCACCAGAAGCGAAAGTAATTGAGTAAATAGTACCACACTAGGCAAAGGCCTCATTCTGGTCATTCTCTCATACAACTTAAATGCATCACTCGACCCATTAACATTACCCAATTCCATCTTGAACCTCTCACGCGACATGGAATTCTCCACAGATCTTGTACTCAAATAACGAAAAGCATAGAGAAACATACGAGGGTTCCGAGAGAAATTACCTGATTTAGAACGATTCAGGAAACAATTCAGAAATAGCCCTAATCTCATTCTCATTTTCAAGACTCAGAAGGTGCGAAATCGCGTGCGCTATTCTTCCTAGTGTGCAAATGTAATTGTGCAGTGCAGAAAACAAGTGCCTGTTTGATTTACAACCTACTGTATTTTTAATGGATTTTAATTGTAAAATCCGAACATAGCCAACCCTTGTTGCAAGTAGTTCGAACATAGCCACTTGGGATGTCTGTTAAAATATATATATATATATATATTGTAAAAACTGAACATGCAATCGATTTTTAAGATTTTTATAAAATCAATAAAAGTTAACAGGGTAGAACCTATTGTATTTTTAATGTATTTTCAAGGGAAAATCTTTGAATAGTACCAAAAAGTTGAAAAAATTACTTTTAGGTCCCAGTTTTGAAAAAATTCTCATTCAATCCCTAATTGAAAAACAAAATTCCTTTTAGGTCCCCACAAATAGTACATGTTCGTATACGAGATTCCGGGATTTTTATACGCAATTCCCTAAAAATTGTACGCAATTCCTGAATTATTATACAACCTTGGGGAGTGAAAAGAAATTTTGTTTTTCAATTGGGGAGTGAACATGAACTTTTTCAAAATGGGGGAATGAAAAGGAAATTCAGTTTACACTTGGGGATTTTTGAGGAATTGTTCGTATTTTTTTTTTTCAATTGTAAATATTGAATATGTGATCGATTTTTAAGATTTTTATAAAATCAACCAAAGTTAACGAGGATATTTTCGTGTTTTAAAAAAGTTTTAGTCTATGTATCATTAGTTTAACGAAACTCTTAACATTTTTGGAGTTCATTGCAATTAGATTTTTTCAACGGGATTTGACGGTGATCTACCAATTGTAATTACCTCATTTAATTATCAATCTATCAACTATAATTATTTCATCTAATTTAAAGTCAACTATAATTAATAGTATTTACAATTGATTGATTTCTAAGATTTCTATAAGAATAATTGAGATTTCATGCAAACCAAAAAGCCCAAAAAATAAGATTATTTAAAGTGGTCATGCTCATTCAACACGAGGATCATAATACACATGAAATTCAAAGTTTTAGGATCGATCACACCTGCACCGCGTCTAAAAGAACCAACATGTCATCTAACTTCTATAATTACAAAAACCACCCCTCTTGTTGACAAAATACGTATTCAGAATTGCTTGCTAGTATTTTTAGCTTAACTTTTTCATCACCAAGCACATTATGAATCAAATTAGATAGAACACTAAACTGTAATAAGTACTTTAAGAAAATTCCATAATTCACTTCAACTAATAATGAGTAATTGAAGAATAAACAGTTTTTCATAGTTAGTTAAACAATTCAAGCAACAAGGTTTGTAGTACAGGGTGTATCCAAATCTCTCCTACATATTTCAAATGCTACATTCTGCCCCACAACATGAAGTCCCCAATACCATAGCCTGCCAAAAGCATCCGAAAACCAAAAATATCAGACCGACTAGTAATTTTTCATGCAAACGTAAACAAAAATATCGAAAACATTAAGCAAGATTATGAATGGCATACAATTTATCGTATGTATCAGTGGCTCGTTTCAGAAGCCTGTGTATATGAATAGTTCCCGATGGTTGAAGAAGCATTCCGAGCTATTCCAGTTGGATTAGTACTGAACATTTGTGGTGCAGTAAATGGGCCTGGAGGAGTACTTGCACTTGGAGGCCGGCACCACTCCGGGGCAAGGTAGAATTAGGTGGGGGCTGCATTTGCATCACTGGAGCAGCTCCAAAATCTGACAATCAGGGTAAGCAAACATTTAGTGATGCCGAAGTCTTTTCCCAAAGTCTTTCTGTTCAATTTATTTCAATTTTATCAATGTTTTCGAATTAAAAAATTTTCAACTTACCAAAAAAACGATACATAGTTCAACAAGGATTGTTTTGATATTAATATATTAATTAATTTTATTCAAAATTTATAATCTAAGTTGTCCTTTTTTTAATAAAATGTTATAATAAGATATATCTAACAGATTGAAAACCAAAAAATTGATTCACTTTATAATTTTAATAAATGTTGGTAATTATGTAAAATAAAATATAGTTTAAATTGAATGAGTTACATAAGACAATTTTTAATAAATCAATCCTAACGCAATTCTAATTATATAAGTCCATAATTCTAATTAACTAATTCCATAAACTTTCTTAAATTATAATTCTATAAACTTATCTAATTAACAAAATAATATAATTGAATGATTTACATAAAATACTTTTTAATAAACTAATGAATCTTAATGTAATATTTTTCAATTAACTACTACTAACATAATTATAATTATCTAAATTTAATTAATCATATAATCTTTCTTTAGTTTATATAATAAAATATAAATTAAATGCTTAAATATTATTTAGATAGGATGATTAATTAAATAATATAATATAATATATATATATATATATATATATATATATAAAAGCACGAATAAGGTTTTTGGTTTTTGATAATGATGCACGGGCCCGGGACCTAGCACATGTGGCTATCCGGGGAGGCAAGGGCCGACGGTGATCCCATGTGTTAGTCCCAACCATTTAACAGAGACCTAAACTCGCTAGGAGATTAGCGTGGAATGGTAGCTGAGCGCCCTTGGGGGATTCATGTACCCCCCTGGGTCAATGTATGAGGTGGTCGGGCCTTGCAAACCCGTCCGCCACCGGAGGAAGAAAGTGTATATGTATGATTATGAATCGTATGAACGTGCACATAAGATTATTATGCATGAAAATAAATGAATAATGAAAAGAGAGCGTTTGATATCCCATATTAGGCTCATTTGGCCCACTTAATTTTAGCTAATTTTCTGTTTGATACCACGTATTAAATGTGATCGACCCGGAAGAGTTAATATTCGACCCGGTGTAATCTGCGTACTTTAGAGAGATTAAGTTCTCAAATAAATCTTAGGGGAGGGGATGTGTTTATTGCAGATTAACTCTTATCTTGTAACGCCCAAATTCCGGAAGTTCAGGTAAGCACGCCACGTGCGGGTCTTCGGGAGTTGGGAGTTTAAGTTTATACATTTACTTGCTTATTATGATTTCATTATAATATTGTGTGCATTATACAATTCTCTATATTTATATGAATTAATTTTAAATGTGAAATTCATGAATTAAGTGATAGTGTGCTTAATTGTATTATGTGACTTTAATTGATCATTTCATGAAATTAATGGATCTTTTAGGTAGGGATAATACTTGATTGCATTCATTTAAATAACCTAGGGACTTGTTTGCAAATTGGGGACATATGTTTAGATAATGGATGATATAATATATATCTAGTATATGCATCTCTTCCAACACTCTCATACATTACATACACACAAGAACCTCACACATACACACACTAAGGATCGGTCCTTACACATTCAAGAGAGAAGAAGGAAGATTTCAACTAATCTCAAGCTACTTGGAAGAACTTTGGGGCTAGAAGCATCAACATCTTCATCTTTTCATCTCATCTCATTCTTCATTCATTTCAAGGTACATATGGAAGCATGGATTGAATTTCTTGATTGGCTACATGGGTAGGGTTTGATGTTAGCTTGATGCTTTCTTGGTTACTCTTGTATAGAAGCATGTTTAGGTCCTTTTTCCCTTCATTTCTTGCATGAAACATGGGTTATGTGAAAGTGGGAGTATATGAATAATTATGGGGTTTTGGGGCTTGATTCTTGGAGATTTGATGCATATTTATTGGTTTGATTGTTGAATACTTGAAGTATGATGCATGTATGAGGTGTTTTAACAATTGTTTTGGTTGGTGTTTGGGATTTATTTGGTTTGGAGTTGGTTTTGCATGGAAACCCCTGTTTTCTCCCCTGTTTTTCTGTCACGCACAGGTGACACGGGCGTGTCACCTTTGCTTTGTTTTGCGTGACACGGGGGTGCGGGTTGGCTGGGGCGGTTTTTCTGTACCGTGACACGGGGGTGTCACGGTTTGCCTTGTTTTGGTGACACGGGCGTGTCACCTTGTTTTGCAAGCTTTTGGTCCGCTGTACCGTGACACGGGCGTGTCACGGCTTAGTGTAATTTTGTGACACGGGCGCGTCACTCCCTGTTTTCTTGCATATTGTTTTGCATGCTTGGATGTACGTGTATGTGTTATATACTTGGTTTATTGACATCATGCTCGTATTTGACATTCAATAAATAATTATTGCATAACATATTGGTGTATGATTTTGCCGTTCGTCATACTTGGTTCATTCGAGTCGAGTCTTACTTCACACTTGTCCTTGTTGCACAGATCACGGTCCCGGTTTTGAGGAGCCCGCTCAGTAGGGTGCTCTCTTGCTTTCTTTTGGTCGTCTGGTCAGGTGAGGTTTAAATTCTAGATAAATAGAACCCTTACAACCCCTATGTGACTATTTCGGCCAAAATGCATATATATATCTATAGGTTGCGAACCTTATGACTTTCAAATGATTTGATAAAACGGATTGGTTGATTGACGGATTGATTGTATTGGGCGAGTATTGAATTGCACTGTGGGCCCGAGGATAGTGGCTCGAGCCAACCGGGAAAGCATGGGCTGACGGGTAACTCGAGTGCTATCCTCACCATTTGGGATGACCCCTGAACCCCCTAGGAGATTAGGGGAGGAAGGAGTTCCGGGCTTAGGGATTCATGTACCCTCTGCCCAGACTGATTGGATGGTGGGGCCTTGCAATCCCACCATCACCCGGAGGAAGAAGGATGGACTGAAACTGCTAATTGTGCACAATAGATAATTGCTTGATCACCTAATCACCTAATAAATTGATTGATTGTACACGGTCGGAGCAAGGTTGGAGAATTGCCCTCACTCGCCGGGCCACATATTGATTGTATTGAACTGAATTAATTGATAAATTGAATTAGTGGTAATCTCGGGCGATAGTATCTCTTTTAACCTATTAGATTGTATTGTTTCTAAAAATTATTACCCGAGATTATAACTTGCATGTATGTGCGCATATATTTATTTATACCCCCTCGCTCAGTCCGTTTGGACTGACACCTCAATTTTTTCAGTTTTGCAGGTTCGTGCTAGGCGGGAATTAGGGTCTCGTGTCTTTTATTCGGGTCTAGCACTGCACCTTCATACATTGTACTTGTGTTGATACTTGTTATGTTGTAATGAATCTTGAATTACTTGGATGGATATTGTAATGGTATGTTTTGTCGGTACCTATAAGTAAATATGTAAATATGGTATCTATAGGTATTGAATGCTTTTGCTTCCGCTATTTTATTGCTCTGAGTTGTTTTGGTTTTAATTGAGGGTACCCGCCTAGCCTTGTGTTTTTTTTATTGTCTCCCGTTCGCTATAGTTTCGGTTCATGTATGAATTGCCCGTTTCATATGTGGATTGAGCCTATAGTGCGGGGATGTGGCGCCTAGCGTTCCGGGTGCTACATCCCAAGGTGGTATCAGAGCCCGGTTGCAAAACCGCGGCTCTAGTGTCGTGTCTGGTGAGTCTAAGTCGCACGGAATAGGATTAATTGATTATTTGAGAGTCTTGCAACCTATTTGAACTTATTTGATTCTATTTGAAGTGCTTGGATTATGTGACTATGTGGTTGGATTACATTGTGTGTTGTAATTACACTCATTGCACTTGTTAATCAAACATGCATGTAAAGTGTTCGAGTTTCAGGATGGCTCGTGATCGACATCACAGGGATCGATCTCCTCGACATCGACGTCATCACCGGCGTGATCGAACCCCTCCTCCTCCACCTCCAGCTCAACCCCAAGATTTCTTAAATTCAATGGTGCAACTCATGGATCAGAGGCTAAGGGATTATATGCCTCCAGCACCGCCAGCTCCTCCACCGCCACAACAAGCCCCTATTTCCGTTATTTTAAGGGAATTCCAGAATCAACATCCGCCGAGATTCCAAAAGGGGAACGATATTCAAGCCGAGCAATGGCTTAAAGAAGTTGAACGGGTTTGGGAACTGATCCCATGTGAGTCTCAGGAAAAGGCCCGGTGTACTCTTACCCTCATCCAGGGAGAAGCATATTCATGGTGGGAGAGTACTAAAATTGTCTTGGATGCCACCGAGGAGCAAATTACATGGGAGGTTTTCGAAAGGGAATTCAAGAATAAGTTTATTCCGCCATCTTCGCGCACTAGAAGACTTAAGGAGTTTACTGAGCTTAAATAAGGAGGTAGATCAGTTTCGGAGTATATAGCCGAGTTCGAGAGGTTGTCTAAATACGCCCCTAACATTGCTAGCGACGACTTCCACAAGGCTATGCAATTCGTACAAGGTTTGAGACCGGATATTCAAGCGGCGATTGAAGCGGTTAACACAAGCACTTGGAAGAAGGCCACTACCAAAGCTCTTAAGGTTGAAGACTCGGTTGTTGCACGGAGGTCTTCCTTTAGGACGGGACAGGGTTCAGATTCCGGGTCAAGATCGGGTTACAATGCCGGCAAGAGGCCGATGGTTTATGATACCGCTCCTCCTCAATTTAAGGGCCCTATGAAGAAGTTTAAACCACAAGGGCCAGTCCAGAAGGCTCCTCAGCCAACAGTTATGCCGCCACCACCGGAGAAGCCTAAGTGCACTTTTTGCGGGCAACCTACACATCATTATGATAATTGTCGAAGGCGTCTAGGGTTATGCCTGATTTGTGGGGCTGCCGATCACATGGTGGATACTTGTCCGGATCGACGTAATCCGCCGCCTGGAGGACAGAGGCCGATGATTCGGGCCCGTGTTTATGCCTTGGAAGGCGAGGAACATGATGCAGACGTGTACCCGGCTGCCGTTGTTGAAGGTATCATTTGCATTCATGGCATCAACATACACACTTTATTTGATCCGGGAGCCACTCACTCCTTCATTTCTTGTGATATTTCTATTAAATTGCCCTTGTGTGTTACTTATTCTGATGCGTGCTACGTGGTTAGTACTCCTTTTGGTGGTAGTATAGAAACTAACCGGGTTTTTCGAGAGGTGCCGGTGAGTATTGAGGGTCGAGTTTTCTCAACGGACTTCATTGAGTTGCCTATGTCTCGGTATGGTTCTATCTTGGGTATGGATTGGTTGTACAAGAACTACGCCACCGTTGATTGTCGGACCAAGAGAGTTAGTTTGGGTTCTGAATTGGTTACGGGTCAAAGTTCGAAGACGGTGCCTTTATTATCTTTTTCTGAAGCTCAGCGATTGGTTCGTGATGGGGCTACAGGGTTTATAGCCTATATTCTTAATCAACCGAAGGATCAAGTGAAGTTGGAGGAAACCGAGGTAGTTAAAGAGTTTCCTGAAGTGTTTCCCGAGAGGTTGGATTCGTTACCGCCGGAAAGGGAGATAGAGTTTATGATTGATCTGTATCCGGATGCCGAACCTTACTTTAAGACTCCATATAGGATGGCACCGGCGGAATTGAAGGAATTAAAAGTACAACTGGATGGTCTTTTGGAAGTTGGGTATGTGAGACCGAGCTCGTCACCATGGGGTGCTCCAGTTTTATTCGTGAAGAAGAAGGACGGTACTTTAAGAATGTGTATTGATTATCGGGAGCTTAATCGGATGACCGTTAAGAATAAATATCCTCTTCCCCATATTGAAGAGTTGTTTGATATACTCCAAGGGTCTAAGGTATATTCGAAGCTTGATTTAAGACAAGGGTATTATCAACTACGGATTCGAGCCGAGGATATTCCAAAGACGGGTTTTAACACCAGATATGGGCATTATGAATTCGTGGTCATGCCTTTTGGATTGACAAATGCTCCCGCAGCTTTTATGGACATGATGCATAGAATTTTCCAGCCGTTTCTTGACCAGTTCGTTGTAATCTTCATTGATGATATACTGGTTTTCTCTAAATCAGCCGAGGAACATGCAAGACATCTCAGATTGGTTTTAAGGACGTTAAAGGAGCATCAATTATTTGCGAAGTTTAGCAAGTGTGAGTTTTGGATCGACCGGGTTTCATTCTTGGGTCATATTATTTCGGGGAATGGATTAGAGGTTGACCCATCGAAGATTGAAGCGGTGTTGAAGTGGGAGAAGCCAAAGAACGCCTCCGAGATCAGAAGTTTCTTGGGATTGGCGGGTTATTATAGAAGATTCGTGCAAGATTTCTCTAAGATCGCTGCTCCTTTGACTCGGTTAACTAAGAAGGATGTGAAATATGATTGGGATGAGAAATGTGAGAGAAGCTTCAATGTTTTGAGAGAGAGATTAGTTTCTGCTCCAGTGTTAACTCTTCCAGAGGGTTCAGAGGGATATGCTGTGTACACTGACGCGTCGAAGGAGGGTTTGGGAAGTGTATTAACCCAGAAGGGCAAGGTTGTCGCTTATGCCTCACGGAAGTTGAAGGATCATGAGAAGAACTACCCGACACATGATCTAGAGCTTGCTGCCGTGATTTTCGCACTCGGGAAGTGGAGACATTACTTGTATGGAGTGTCGTTTGAGATTTTCACCGATCATAAGAGTCTCCAATATCTTTTCACCCAAAAAGAACTCAATATGAGGTAACGGAGATGGATGGAGCGACTAGAAGATTATGATTGTGTTATCAAATATCATCCCGGGAAAGCTAATGTGGTTGCCGACGCTTTAAGTAGGAAAGTGGGTGTTTCGAACTTGGAAATAGGTACAAGTAAGGTAGTTGAGCCTATTGTGATTAGAGCTCGAGTTTCCAATATCTCCGTTTATCCGGACTTGAAGTACAGAATGTTCGAGGCTCAAGGAAAGGATCCGGGAGTTCAGAGATTGGTCTCTAAGGTTAGAGAGGATCCGGAGAGTCCATTTGGGTTCGATGAAACCGGTCTTCTTCGTTTCAAGAACCGAGTAGTAGTACCCGATGATTTGAAAAGGGTATTGCTCGAGGAAGCTCACAAGTCGGCTTATTCAATTCACCCTGGAGGGAATAAGATGTACAGAGATCTCAAACAGTTTTACTGGTGGCGTGGATTGAAAAAGGATGTAGCAGAGTTTGTGAAGCACTGCCTCACTTGTCAGAAAGTAAAAGCCGAGCACCAGAAACCGGGAGGTCTTCTTCAGCCATTACCTATTCCTGAGTGGAAGTGGGAACAGGTGACGATGGATTTTATATCCGGGTTACCTAGAGTGAAGGGTGGATTCGATGGTATTTGGGTGATTGTGGATCGTCTGACAAAATCTGCTCATTTTCTACCGGTCAGAATGTCTTTCAAGATTCGGAAATTGGCTGAGATTTACAACCCGGAGATTGTACGACTTCATGGTATTCCGGTGAGTATTGTTTCCGATCGAGATCCCCGTTTCACTTCGAAGCTATGGCAAGAGTTACAAGAGTTGTTGGGTACAAAGCTTCAGTTCAGTACGGCGTTTCATCCACAAACTGATGGGCAATCGGAGAGGGTTATTCGGTATTTGGAAGATCTACTTCGAGCTTGTGCCTTGGATTTCCAAACCTCGTGGCACGATCAACTTCCTTTGGTAGAGTTCGCTTATAATAATAGCTTTCAGGCAACGATTGATATGGCTCCGTATGAATTGTTATATGGGCGGAAATGTAGATCGCCATTATTCTTTGATTTGGAAGAGTGGAAATGGTCAAAACAGGAAGGAGTCAAGAAAGGGAAAAAGCTGGAAAAATCTTCGAAGGCTGTGGAAGCCATGATTGAGAAAGTTCGGATTATACAACAACGGATGAAAGCTGCACAAGATAGACAAAAGAGTTATGCCGATACTCGCCGGAGGGATCTTAAATTTGAAGTGGGGGACCGGGTTTTCTTGAAGGTATCTCCTCGAAAGGGATTTTCTAGAATTGGAAAGGGAGGGAAGTTGAATCCCCGTTACCTAGGTCCGTTTGAAGTTATTGAGAGAATCGGAGAAGTAGCTTATCGAGTGGACCTACCTCCTAATCTTACCGGAATTCACAATGTTTTTCATGTATCTCAACTCAGGAAGTATTACCCAGATGAAACCGAAATTCTCCCTGTGGAAGAAGTGGAGTTGGAACCGAATTTATCTTTTATGCAGAAGCCGGTCAGAATATTGGACAGAAAGTATCAAGAGTTGAGGAATCGGAATATTTCTATGGTGAAGGTGTTATGGCGAAGTGACAAATCTGAGGAGATGACTTGGGAACCGGAAGAGAAGATGAAGAAATTTCACCCGGAGTTATTTTCATCCGATCAATGAATCTGGGGACCAGATTCCTCTAAGGAGGGGAGAGTTGTAACGCCCAAATTCCGGAAGTTCAGGTAAGCACGCCACGTGCGGGTCTTCGGGAGTTGGGAGTTTAAGTTTATACATTTACTTGCTTATTATGATTTCATTATAATATTGTGTGCATTATACAATTCTCTATATTTATATGAATTAATTTTAAATGTGAAATTCATGAATTAAGTGATAGTGTGCTTAATTGTATTATGTGACTTTAATTGATCATTTCATGAAATTAATGGATCTTTTAGGTAGGGATAATACTTGATTGCATTCATTTAAATAACCTAGGGACTTGTTTGCAAATTGGGGACATATGTTTAGATAATGGATGATATAATATATATCTAGTATATGCATCTCTTCCAACACTCTCATACATTACATACACACAAGAACCTCACACATACACACACTAAGGATCGGTCCTTACACATTCAAGAGAGAAGAAGGAAGATTTCAACTAATCTCAAGCTACTTGGAAGAACTTTGGGGCTAGAAGCATCAACATCTTCATCTTTTCATCTCATCTCATTCTTCATTCATTTCAAGGTACATATGGAAGCATGGATTGAATTTCTTGATTGGCTACATGGGTAGGGTTTGATGTTAGCTTGATGCTTTCTTGGTTACTCTTGTATAGAAGCATGTTTAGGTCCTTTTTCCCTTCATTTCTTGCATGAAACATGGGTTATGTGAAAGTGGGAGTATATGAATAATTATGGGGTTTTGGGGCTTGATTCTTGGAGATTTGATGCATATTTATTGGTTTGATTGTTGAATACTTGAAGTATGATGCATGTATGAGGTGTTTTAACAATTGTTTTGGTTGGTGTTTGGGATTTATTTGGTTTGGAGTTGGTTTTGCATGGAAACCCCTGTTTTCTCCCCTGTTTTTCTGTCACGCACAGGTGACACGGGCGTGTCACCTTTGCTTTGTTTTGCGTGACACGGGGGTGCGGGTTGGCTGGGGCGGTTTTTCTGTACCGTGACACGGGGGTGTCACGGTTTGCCTTGTTTTGGTGACACGGGCGTGTCACCTTGTTTTGCAAGCTTTTGGTCCGCTGTACCGTGACACGGGCGTGTCACGGCTTAGTGTAATTTTGTGACACGGGCGCGTCACTCCCTGTTTTCTTGCATATTGTTTTGCATGCTTGGATGTACGTGTATGTGTTATATACTTGGTTTATTGACATCATGCTCGTATTTGACATTCAATAAATAATTATTGCATAACATATTGGTGTATGATTTTGCCGTTCGTCATACTTGGTTCATTCGAGTCGAGTCTTACTTCACACTTGTCCTTGTTGCACAGATCACGGTCCCGGTTTTGAGGAGCCCGCTCAGTAGGGTGCTCTCTTGCTTTCTTTTGGTCGTCTGGTCAGGTGAGGTTTAAATTCTAGATAAATAGAACCCTTACAACCCCTATGTGACTATTTCGGCCAAAATGCATATATATATCTATAGGTTGCGAACCTTATGACTTTCAAATGATTTGATAAAACGGATTGGTTGATTGACGGATTGATTGTATTGGGCGAGTATTGAATTGCACTGTGGGCCCGAGGATAGTGGCTCGAGCCAACCGGGAAAGCATGGGCTGACGGGTAACTCGAGTGCTATCCTCACCATTTGGGATGACCCCTGAACCCCCTAGGAGATTAGGGGAGGAAGGAGTTCCGGGCTTAGGGATTCATGTACCCTCTGCCCAGACTGATTGGATGGTGGGGCCTTGCAATCCCACCATCACCCGGAGGAAGAAGGATGAACTGAAACTGCTAATTGTGCACAATAGATAATTGCTTGATCACCTAATCACCTAATAAATTGATTGATTGTACACGGTCGGAGCAAGGTTGGAGAATTGCCCTCACTCGCCGGGCCACATATTGATTGTATTGAACTGAATTAATTGATAAATTGAATTAGTGGTAATCTCGGGCGATAGTATCTCTTTTAACCTATTAGATTGTATTGTTTCTAAAAATTATTACCCGAGATTATAACTTGCATGTATGTGCGCATATATTTATTTATACCCCCTCGCTCAGTCCGTTTGGACTGACACCTCAATTTTTTCAGTTTTGCAGGTTCGTGCTAGGCGGGAATTAGGGTCTCGTGTCTTTTATTCGGGTCTAGCACTGCACCTTCATACATTGTACTTGTGTTGATACTTGTTATGTTGTAATGAATCTTGAATTACTTGGATGGATATTGTAATGGTATGTTTTGTCGGTACCTATAAGTAAATATGTAAATATGGTATCTATAGGTATTGAATGCTTTTGCTTCCGCTATTTTATTGCTCTGAGTTGTTTTGGTTTTAATTGAGGGTACCCGCCTAGCCTTGTGTTTTTTTTATTGTCTCCCGTTCGCTATAGTTTCGGTTCATGTATGAATTGCCCGTTTCATATGTGGATTGAGCCTATAGTGCGGGGGATGTGGCGCCTAGCGTTCCGGGTGCTACATATCTGTTATAGATAAGTTTAAAAAATTAATTTGATTTTGTGGCTAAGCATAAAAATTACTATTTATTTCACCAAAAAAAAATTTTTTTACTATTTTAAATGATATTTCAGTTTAGAAGATATATCAAACAGAATAATAAGGGAAATTAGATACAACTAAATTTATTAATTGAATATATCAAACACAAAATTAACTTATTGTAAAAGCACTTAATTTTACTTAATTCCTCGCAAATAGATTAAGTAAAATTGGATAATTTACATTATCAAACGCTCTCGAATATGATTACACGAGGTGATGGTTGGAGATAATGCACGCCCACTCACCGGGCCATGAAACCCTATAATTACTTATGAATGAATATGATAGTCGTAATTCCATTGATGTTTTCTTGTTTTGCCCGCTTGGGAAATTCTTATCAAACTTCGAATGGAATTAGGGCTTGCATGTATATGTTTAAATTCCATTGTATTATATATTATGCCCCGTTTTTATATCCACCGGTCTCTTTTAGACTGAACCCGGTTTGTTTTCAGTTGTTTTGTGCAGGTTTGGGAGGTGCTAGGCGGGAATACGAGTCGTCTAGCCTTGCATTAGTGTCTAGCATTTCCTTTTACTCTCATATATACTTGTTCTTATTACTTTTGTATTATGATTATGTATGGAGCGTATATTATGTTATTTTGTGCCGTGCTGGCTTTTGTACAGGTTGTATGTGTTGGTACCTATATGTAAGTACGATATGTATTGCTATGTGTTGGTACCTATAAGTACTCATGTTGATTTGCTTCCGCTATTGTTTTGGTCACTCTGATTTAATTATGTTTTGGTTATGCTTGGTTTAAGGGTTAGCTCCCGCCTAGCTTAGCGTGTGTGTTGTGTCCCCGTTCACCGTGATTTGGCACGTGTATGGATTTTCCATTTCATATACGGGTCGGATCTCGATGCGGGGGATGTGGTGCCTCACGCTCGGGCGCTACATGATTCATGTATTTATGTAACAAATGATGTATTTATAATTTACTTAATCTTGCATATCTAGAAACATATTGTATTTTTAGTGCGTCTTTCCTAGTAAATATTGAATATGTGACAAATGATGAAAATGTTAAGTTGTAATTATGCAATAGATGTAAAAATACTGGGAAATACTAGCCCAAAGTCGGGTTTGGCCGAGCCTACGAATCACAGCTCGCCATGTGAAAAATCAATAATTAAATAAGAGATAATGATTTTCACCCATCCGAACTATAGGCCATTTGGCAATTCACCATCCAAACTATTTCGCTCCTGAAACCACCATCTAAACTTTCAATTCCTGACAAACCACCATCCCACAGCGGTTTTGACCATTTTTTGAGCGGTTTTGACTCTTTTTTCAGCGGTTTTGGATGTTTTAACACATGTAAATTTGTCTTTCTTTGTTATTTTTCCATAGATTATGTGTTAAAACATCAAAAAACGCTGAAAAAAGAGTCAAAACCGCTCAAAAAAGGGTCAAAACCGCTATGGGATGGTGGTTTGTCAGGAATTGAAAGTTTAGATGGTGGTTTCGGGGGCGAAATAGTTTGGATGGTGAATTGCCAAATGGCCTATAGTTCGGATGGGTGAAAATCATTATCCCATTAAATAAACTCATCTTGAACTCTAACCCTGGTTAACCATAATTTAGCTCTTTCCTTTTTATCCTACCAGTTTTTACAGAGATTTATGAAGATGATAATGACGACTATCACAATATTTGAAATAAAAATTAGATTTATTGAGAGACTATGGCAGATTTGAGAGAGAAAATAAAAGAACAAATTGGATTTTTGAGAATAGATATTCGGATAAAAAGGAAAGAGCTAAATTATGTTTAACCAATGTTAGAGTTTAAGATGAGTTTATTTAATTATTGATTTTCCACATGACGGGCTGTGATTCGTAGGCTCGGCCAAACCCGGCTTGGGCTAGAATTTCCCAAAAATACTTTAGTTGTTTACATTTGCACCCATGCAAGATTAAGTAATTACAATTCATACCCCTTAATTAAAAATATTACACAACATACCCTTTCAAGTTTGGAAAATTACAATGAATCCATTTCGGTTGGATTTTTTGCAAAATCATTCTTAAATCGACTATATTTTGCCGCTAATTGAGTAAAAAAAAAAGGTCATTATTGATACATATGTTGATTCTCCAAAAAATTTCATAAATTACTTGTTTGTCATTTGAGAATTATGTGTGGATATTGTGAGGAACTAATTAGTGGTGAAATATAATCAATTCAAGAAAAAATTCGTAAAAAATCCTATCTGAATGAGTTCATTTGTAATTTTTCAAACTCGAAAAAAATGTAATTATCCAATCTTGCAAGGAGGATAAATGTAAAAACAACAAATGTGGTGGTTGGACTTTGTTGGTGTTTAGAATTATATTTGATTTGATCAACTTTTAATATTTCTACAAGAATAATTGGGATTTCATGCAAATCAAAAAGCCCAAACAACATGATTATTTAAAGTGGTCATACTCATTCAACACGAGGGATCACAATACACATGAGATCCAAAGTTTTAGGATCGATCACACCTGCACCACGTCTAAAAGACCCAACATGTCATCTAACTTCTATAATTACAAAAACCTCCCCTCTTGTTGACAAAATACATATTCAGAATTGCTTGCTAGTATTTTCAGTCTAACTTCATCATCACCAAGCACATTATGAATTTGGTCAAGTATGTACTATTTTTATGGAGTTCAGGATCAAACTGTAATCAGAACATAGCTACAAGCCACAGGCCCCTCGTGGAGTTCCTCAAATGAGTCTACCATCAAGTAGACGGGAATGGACCAACGGATATTTGATTTAAGTGGGCAAGAGTTTCAAAAAAAAAATAATAATAATAAAGGTACGCGGGGATGGAGAAGCATGGAGTTGATCACTGATAATCATAAAATTAGTACTTTAAGAAAATTCCATAATTTACTTCAATTAATAATCAGTAATTGACCAATAAACAGTTTTTCATAGTTAAGCAATTCAAGCAACAAGGTTTGTAGTACAGGGTGTATCCAAATCTCTCTCCTAGATATTTCAAAAGCTACATTCAGCTGTTGTGCCTCACACAACATGAAGTCCCCAATATCATAGCCTGCAAAAAGCATCCGAAAACCAAAAATATCAGGCCAACGAGTAATTTTCATGCGAACAGTAAACAAAAATATCAAAAATATTAAGCAAGATTATGAACGGTATACAATTTATCGCATATATCAGTGGCCCGTCTCTGAAGCCTGTGTATATGAGTAATTCCCGGTGGTTGCAGAAGCATTCGGAGCTGTTCCGGTTCGATTAGTACTGAGCATTTGTAGTGCAGTAGACGGGCCTGGAGGAGTACTTGTACATGGAGGAGCCGGCACCCCTCTGGGTGGTGGAGGTAAGGTAGAATAAGGTAGGGGCTATATTTGCATCACTGGAGCAGCTCCATAACCTGATAACACGAGTAACCAAAGATTCACTGATGCCGAAATCTTTTCCCAATGCCTTTCAGTTCTATGATTCCAATTTTATCAATGTTTCAAGAAAAGAAAATCAAGAGAAAATAATTCTGGTTGTAAAGAAAGATGCTACAAAAAGAAAAAGAAGTCGGTTTGCAATTGGAGAGGAATCAATCTCCCCCAAAAGGAAAATCAGATAGACTTATTCACTCTCCTCTAAACAATGAATGATCTTTCTCCTTCAATCCCCACCCTTTTCTTAAACAGAGGTACAGATTTGAAATTTGATATATGTGTAATTTCCCAGACATATTTGCTTCCTCATCAGACTCTATGAACAAAAGACAGTGCATAAATAACTAAAGAGGTACTTAGCCATCAATATTGTACTTCACAGGGGTTAAGTTGCATTTCAACGCCCTAGTTTTAACTCAGCTATACCAAATAACTACATTACTACATCAACCCAAAAGACATTACTGTGTTTGCTGTTCTTCAAACTTTTGGTAATAAGCTCTTATGCTCGACTGGATGACCGAGAATATTCATTAGTACTGAAAGTGAAGTATTTTGTAATAAAATTGGAAAAAAAAAAAAAAAAAGGATCCAAATAGAAGTATTATTTCACGGTAGACTACTATATCAAGTGGCATACCTTGTGTTTGTAACCAGAGTTATGCTGCTTTCTGGAAAAATAAAGAAGATATTAGATAAAAGTTTGTTTCATAGTACAGTTGCTGCAAATGAAAGACAGCCGAAAATGAATACAATAGTAATAACTAATAAGAGAGTGAAAAGAGAGAACAGCAAAGAGCAATATCCCGCAAGAGTAATTTTGTCTATACAAGCCAACAATTTGTGCAATCAGTTAAATAAGACTTCACCAGTCAAATCATCCTCAAGGTATCTCAGACAAGAAATATTTACCTTAACCAAGAATTAGAAGAAAAAACTAACAAACTTGCATAACATTTGAATAGGGGCTCAAAAAAAAGATATGGTCTGGTATAAAATTAAAGGACTAAAATGAGACCTAATCTATATCAACTAACAAGAATTACTACAATGTGATGGCAGCTTGGATTACGGGAGGTTTTGTGCACCTACAGGTGGCACAATAAAGTTTATACCAGCCTAAGATCTACTAGCTAGGGATCACAAGGCAGCTCTTTCGCTCTATAGGTATCGCGGGGGGGGGGGGGGGGGGGGGCCGCCTAGCAAAATTCTTCTTGGAGGAGGGTTGTTTCCCGGGTGACTAATCCTGCCATAATATACTCCTACCTATACACCGGCAACCGAAGTCGAGCATAGATAAGACAATCTTCATGCGTGAATAGCCGGCAGCCAAAAAAGGCGGGTGGCTGATAATGAGAAAAGGCACCGCGTCTGGACGGGCGGTCGGAATGGCTTCCTCTCTGGCGGCCACTTTCCTAACGTGGGATGATGTCGAGGAAATAAAAAGTGAGGATGAAAGGAGGTTTACAGGCATGTTCAGAAACCTCCATTCTATCTTGTTTATTACACTCACACCCCGGAGAGGTTTCTGATCATTGGATGAAAGGGTTTTATTTGCTTATAACTTTAATGTTGATGCAAAGGGGAATTATATTCCTTGCCTACAGCTTTCTAGATTTGGTAGGTTTATATATATGCCCATGCACCACTGTAATTTCCTCATTGAAGGGGCATTTTTTCGGTGATTAATAAAAGAGGGGGGCATGATTGAAAACACCACGGCGCTCACATACCTTTTTGACAAAAAATATAATTAAATAAATAGTTTGGGTAAATTGGAATTTTGGGTTTTATAACTCAAAGTTGGGCAGATCTAAAATTTAGTGACAACGTGAATATCTTAAGGAAATAATTATTAAACATTAAATATACAGCAAGAGAGTGAGACAGACAGCTCATTCCGTTTAATTAGCAATGCAAGCATCATTCAAGTATAAAAAAGCACAATAAACAAAGTCATTGAATGTATGTAGACATAATGACAACAAAAATTTAGAGGTTGTCTGGCATATGTACCTGAGGTCCTGAACAAGATGAATAATCCATTTCTCCTTTGGGTTTTTACACATTATTGCCAAATGCGTCAATTTGGCTCATGAAGTTCAAGAGAGTCTCGGAGCCAACTTCTTAATCACTTTGAGAAAACGAGTGTTGTTTTCCTTTCCTCTCATTGAATCGAGGATCAATTCTAGCGTCGATAAATCAGGAGACAGTTCTCTTGCGACCATTTCCTCAAGAAAGTTTGTTGCATCATCATATTCACCCCTCATCACAGTTCCTCGAATAATAAGGTTATAGGTAGCTACATTTGGTGACAAATTTTCATGTTTCATTTTCAACATAAGATTCTTAGCTTCCTCCAATAGACCATTACAACAACATCCTTTTATTAGGATATTGTAAGCTACAACATTGGGTTTCAGTCCTTTAGAAGGTAGATCATCAAAAATAGCTTGCGCTTCATGCAGTTTTTTAGCTTCACAAAATTCATTCATAACAATATTATAGAAACTGATATGAGGAGGGACTCCTTCGTATTCCATTGCATCCAAGAAGGCCAATGCTTGCTCAACAGGCTCATTCTGACACAATCCGTGCAACATGTTACAATACGTATAGAAATCCGGTTTTAGGCCAACAAGTTGCAACTCATCAAAAACTTGCAGTGCAACAGAACATCTTCTCGCAGAGAATAATCCTTGAAGTATAGTGTTATAGGTAATCAAATTAGGCTTCGAGTCTTTACAAGCCATCTCTCGGAAGAGATGCATGGCCTCGTCTATTTTCATTTTCCTCCAGTATCCATTAATTAGGATGGTATAGGTGTGAGTATTAGGAGCAATATTGTTGCTAACCATAGAATCAAAAATTTGCCTAGCTTCATCAAGTCGCCCTTGCATACAATATCCATCCATCAATGAACTGTATGTGACTATGTTAGGAACCAAGTTTTTCTGCATCATGAGATGGACTACATCTTTTGCTTTATCCACCAACCCTTCCTTGCACAAAGCATCAATAATAATATTGAATGTCACCACATCCGGATTAATTTTCAGATCTACCATCTCCTTGAGTAGCATTTCAACCTCTTTACAACGACTCATATTACATAAGCCACAAATCAAAGCATTATAAGTAACAACATCTGGAGTTATGCCTTTTTGAGACATTTCACCGAAAAGCTCGAGGGCAGAGTCTATTTTGTTGTCTTTACACAACCCATCAATAACCATGTTGTACGTATTGATGTCAGGCCTACAACTCCCTCTCTCCATTATTCTGAGAACTTCGATGGCCATCATAGTGTTGTCGGCCTTGCATAGTCCATCTATCACGGTCCCATATATCACAACATCTAGCTTGCACAACCTTTCCCTCACTATTTTCTTAAATAGTTCTTGTGCCTCATAGACCCTATTTTCCTTAAACAAACCCTTCAATAAGGTGCTAAAGGTATATTCATTAGGAACACAGCCCTTCTTAAAGAACCAACCCAGAATCGAAAACCCAAAATCGACCCGATTACGAAGGCAATAACAGTTGATGGCAATGGTCATAGTATAATGATTAACTGAAATCTCCGAATTGCAAATATCCTTAAAAAGAGAAATGACAGTGGGATACTCTTTCAGCTTCACCACACGCGAAAGCAATTGATTAAATAGTACCACACTAGGCAAAGGCCTCATTCTGGTCATTCTCTCATACAACTTAAATGCATCACTCGACCCATTAACATTATCCAATTCCATCTTGAATCTCTCACGCGACATGGAATTCTCCACAGATCTTGTACTCAAACAACGAAAAGCAGAGAGAAACATATGAGGGTTCCGAGAGAAATTACCTGATTTAGAACGATTCAGTAAACAATTCAGAAATAGCCCTAATCTCATTCTCATCTTCAAGACTCGGAAGGGGCGGAGTGGCGCGCTGCTAGCTATCTGCTCAGGTGTTCAACTGTAATCGTGCAGTGCAGAATGATTTCCCCAATATCTAAGAAAACCTGTTTGATTTAGCATATATATATTGTATCTTTTTGGTGTATTTTATATGGAATGAAATTTCTAAAATCTGTGCTTCTTTCCGCGTAAATTGCACATTTAGGACAGGTTTACGAGGCCATTTAACGTCTTATAACCGGTTAAGATCGTTTAGTTTTTATTGATATTTTTTAGATTTCTCTATATAATTCTTTGCTTTTCGATTATATATTATTTTAGCTGACCGAAAATCATTAGCATGGACATTCATTTTATAAAACATGTTTCTTTTTTGTTTTTAGAAAGAAATAAATACACTATCTCAATTTTTTTAATCTTCAATATCATAAAATATTTTATTATCCAGGTCCATTATTCTCTTTTTTACATCCATTAAAAGAAAAGGGTAATATGGATTTTTCGACCAATTTTACTAATTTGTGAGGTGTGAAGTATAGTGTGAAGTATACTTTTTGCAGGTAGGTTAAATCTGGTGTTATTACTTTATGGTTTATGCTATGTTTTAAAACCCGAACCGAACTTCGAACCGGGAAGTTTTATTGGTTATTGGTTTTACTAATTCGACACGTTCGGCCATCGGTCGAACCAGTGTGATGTCATAGTTACGTAATAATTATATTTAAATATATATATTCATATAATATTATAAATATTAATTAAAAATAATAAAATAAGTTAAATGATATACAAATAAATATAAATTTAAATTACTTACGACTACTCATTAATTTTCAAATAAGATTCTTCAATAATAAGTTTTCAAAATTATAAATCTACAAACAATTTAGATAAATAAAAAATAAAAAATATCATCCTATTTATTGTGAAAAAAAATATATCACACATACATTTTGATGGGTTCAGAAACGGGTTGATCCGAATCCGATCACTTTACAATTTGTATTTGTGGAGGAAACCACCGGAGATTCGCCGGAGATGAGAAAGGGGGTTCAACCTGTTGGGGCAAGCACAAGAAAAGTCAGAAGGCCAAGCTGGGGAACTGGGGGTGATACCCAGTTTGGCTCTCCGACGCTCAAGTCAGTTCAAGGTATGAAGAAATATGAGTTCAGTCACAGTTGCAGTGATGAAGAATGCTTACCAGTGTAGAAGATGACTTTAGCTATTTATAGTTGAGGGTCAAGGGCCCTTTGGTCATTTGCCTCAAGTGGTCCTGGCCGAATGTTGCCCTAACACGTGGCGCCATGAGAGAGAAACCTAGGAGGAATCTTCTGCAAAAGCGGCCAAAAGTTGGTGCTGGCAACAGTGGCAGGTGCGCGGGCATGTACGTTGTGTCAGAGAGCCATTTGGGTGGTTGGTAACGAGGGCTTAAGAGCGCGCTCGTGACAACCTGGAGTATTGGAAGCCAAGATATCCACTGAGGGGAATGAAGGCTCCAGTTCAAGTGACGAGCCAAAGGAGAGGCCACTCTGAGGGATTGTGACGCTCGAAGAGGGCTTCCTTGGCACGTGGGCGTGCTAATCATTCAGTATGAAGGACGCTCATGAGAGTATCGGCGCTCGTTGGGCTTAACTCCTGAAGGTGGATTGCGCTTGTTGATCATAACGCTAGTTGGGCTTGGCGCTCGGGTGCATATGCGTGCAACTTTGGGGAGACAGATGTCATCATCTTGGTGATGCCACGTGTCCGGACGTGGGATGATCGTATTTTGACCCCATCATTTTGCCCCCCAATTCTGTAGTCCTTAGTGATAAGGACTGTAGAATTTTGACACGTTCAATCTTTCGCCTGCAACACTCGTATAGGACTTGGCGTGTTGAGCAATTTTTCCTCTGATTGCGCTATTGATGCGGTCTTTTCAACTGACCGCTCGTAACACTTCCGCATTAAATGTTGTACTTATTCTGAAGCACTCGAAACGTCAGAGCATTAAATGCGGGTGCGCGTGGGGCGCGTGAGCATTGGGAAGCATGGGACGGTTCCATAAAGTGGGCAGTTTCCTAGGCGGGAAATGATTACCATTTTGAATTCATTGCCGAAAACGGTACCAACTCCCATCCCTATAAATGTGGGATTCTGAAATCTTGATACTCTTTACGCATTCAGAACTTCCAAGCATCCTTTGCCAAAAGAATTCTCTCACACTCCAGTTCTTAGAGCATCTTCAACCTCTTCTCCAGTTTTCTCAGAAATCTCCAAGGTAAACTTCCAGTGTAATTTTCTAACTTTGCTAACCGTAGATTCGGACTTTAGGATTTCATAACCCCTTAGATTTTTCTCCTTGAGGAAACCCTAATCTCTTATCGGAAAACTTCCAAATCCCAGTTTCTGCCATGGCCGACCAACATATTGAGGAATTTGCCCGTGAAATCCAAGAAATGGCCACTGAAAGTTCTTCTTCCCCCAATTCCCCCAGAGATGAAGAGTTGGGGGCGGCAGTGATGGCCATGGAGGATAGGAATCCTGGCGGAGTGGATCCTCTCTTTGAAGAGATGGATCTAGTGATAGAGGCAAAACGGCAAGGGGTTGTACTCCCCATAACTCAGAGTGCCACTCACCCCCACCGCCATACCGTGACCGTAGCAGTTGCGAACCCGCTTCCAGTGGTTGAAGCAATAACAGGGCCTTCAGAAAGAGCCCGAGATAAAGGAAAAAGTAAGAAATCCCAGAAATTCAAAAGACATAACGAGGGTGAAGGATCAGGCTACCAGGCCACCGAGCGCACACCTAATGAGACTCCCAGCACAGTTATTGTGGGAGACGTGAAAACGATGATGGCGCCCATTTACTGGGACGAGCGGTACTCGTGGAGAATCCCAGAAAACCACGAGCGTGCTAATAATCCGCCTCCTGGGGAAATGGCCGTATACGTGGATTCAGTGAGTTCAGGAGGCTTGAGGTTCCCTATCTCAATCTCGATGGCTCACCTGCTGAATGATCTGTGCCTCTGTCCATCACAAATCGTGCCCAACGGCTTGGCTTTATTGACCTGCTTTGTGATTTTGATGAGGAGCATGGGTTACGAGCCTTTCTTGCGGAACTTCAACGCCCTTTTCCAAGTGGTCAGCTCCTCTCGTTCATCTCCCGAGGCGGGTTTTTACTATGTTCAAGCGAAGGCTCATATGAAGCTGATCAACTCGCCCTCGAGCACTTATGGCCCTGATTGGAAGGAGAAGTTTATCTTTGTCAAGGCTCCAACAGAAGAGGGCTTTGGGGTGATCACGGAATGGGGCTCGTTTTCAAAGAGCCGTTTGCCACCCTCACTCCCCAAAGATTGGGCCAAAAACCTGGCAGCAACCCTGAGGGACGAGGGCCACCTCATTCAAGCGAAAGATTGGATAGACGATGCAGAGCTCATGTTCCTGTGCGGTCTTTCCAATGACCCTCATTACCTTGACAACCCTCCGGCTCGTGACATAGAGAGAGATGGTTAGATTCTTAGGGCACTAACTTTAGATAGGAATGATGTAGCACCCTAGACCCCAAGGCGCCACATCCCCCGCACCGTAGCCCCGATCCACGTATGAAATGGACAGTTCATACATAAACCAAGACCACAGCGAACGGGTGACAACAAAAACGACGCTCTAGGCGGGACACTCTTCCCAACAAAATCAATAATCATGAATAGAAAAGCGGAAGCAATAAAGTCATTCATATATATATATATATAGGTACCATATTTATTACATAGATACATATAGGTACCAATTAACTATCAAGACATTATCATCTTTACAAAATAGATAACTGCGTAAGTATCCAAATGTGGCAACCGTGAACATAACATGATATCCGATGAAACATGTACAAGAAAGGTGCAACACTAGACCCGTGATAATGCAGGACTCGACCAACTCCCGCCTAGCACGACCACGCTCAAAAGGTACCTGAAAAGTGAAGCATCAGTCTACCGAAGACTGAGTGAGGGGCAATAAATATATACACACATCACATGCAAGGTGTAGCCTCGGGTGGAGATTTTTTGAAATGAAAGAAATATATATATATAATTAAAAGAACTTAATCTTTGCCCGAGATTACAACCAATCATTTTAACACGTTTAATTTATCATGCTTGTTAATATCATGAACATGTGGCCCCGGCGAGTAAGGGCAATCTCCAACCGAACTCCCAATCGTGAACAATACGTGATCATGCTTGCTTGCTTGATAAATAAGTGATCATACAATTCATTTAGTGCTCACATACACAAATTCATACTTGAAAACATGCAATAACCCGAGGATAACCCGACATTCCGGATTAATCCCCAGTCTCCTTCTTCCTCCGGGTGATAGCGAGTTTGCAAGGCTCGACTATCCACGACATGGTGTGTGTAGAGGACATGACCCTCTAGACACGGAACTCCTTCCACCACTAATCTCCTAGTGGCTTCGGGGGTGATCCCAACAATGTGAGGATAATTCAGGAGTTACCCGTCAGCCCTTGCTTTCCCGGTTGGCTCAAGAATTACCCTCGGGCCCACGTGCAATCATGTACTCGCCAAACTTGCTTGAAAACCATGACAATCAATACTTTCATGCTTGAAATATTCATTACTTTGAAAACGTTTATAAAGATAATATGTTTTGGCCGAAAACTCACACATAAGGGTTGTAGGGTTTATTTTACCAAAACCAAACCTCACCTTTCTTGCAAAATAATATAAAGAAGCGTTCTAAGGAGCTTGCTCCTCGTCCACGCCCTCGTGACCTGTGCAAATACGACATACATCCATGAGAAATGACCTAAAATGACCAAAATAGGACGAACGGCGAAAACATGTCGAGACGATCACGAAAATGCAATGTGGTATTATAACTTTTCGTTTCACATCATATTAACACATATTATAGCAATTCGGGGTCAAAGAAGTCGTCGGGTCGAGGGGTCAAAATCGTAATTTTATGCAGAAACTTTTGTTCTGTCAGCCCCTTGGGAACGGCCGTTCCAGGTTCCCTTTGTAACTGGGAAAGGTCGTTCCCGTTGCCAAAGAAAACGCGGCAACGTTTTCCATTTTTTAAAACGCGCTTAGCCGGGAACGGCCCTTCCGGCTCCAAGGCCAAAGTGGGAACGGTCGTTCCCATAGTCGGCCGCGCACATTTGATTCAAAAGAAGGGAACGCCCGTTCCCGCTATGCCTTGAGGCTGGGAACGGTCGTTCCCAGTTCTGCAACTGGGTAAAACAGAGCAAAACAGAGCATGCTCTCGGGAAGAAAGCAACAAAGCAACAACAATCCATTTTTGAACCCCAAATGCTATAATTTCTGGTAATATGATGCATACAACTTCAATAAATGATAATATATCACTTAGACATATAAAACCATGAAATATCCTCAAGAATTCATGCTTTCATGTGATGACCAAACTTGATCATTCTAGCCAAATATTCAAAGAATCAAGCTAGGAATCAAGCAATAATTCATGTTATCATTATTGAATCATGCTTTGCACAACATCTAATCCATATAACACATCAAGCTCAAACCCTAACCTATTCACAAGTGATCAAAATCATCATTTCCATGCAAACCAACCTTGAAAATGGAAAGAAATGAAGAAGTATGATGATGGTGATGATCACTCCCAATTTCCTTGAAAGATTTCTTGAAATCTTGATGATTGATGAAAAATTATCTTCTTCCCCTTTTTCTTCAATGAAACCGAGAGAGAGATGAATATGTTTGGCAATTTTGGCTAGAAAGGATCAAGGAAGATGGGAGAAAAGATGATACGTAGTTCATCCCCTTGATTTTTGTGAAATTTGCCAAATTGCTAATCAATCCTTGAAGTTCCTAAGTTATACAATTAAGTATGCCATGATTTAAAATGTGCTCAATTTGGTCCTTAGAAATCATGCAATTAAGTCCCTACTATTTTAGAAATTATTTAACTAGGGACAACTTGGTAATTTTTATCACTCTCGGTAATTGAGTTCATGCAAGAAATATTTTCCGTGTCATGAAATAATATTTTCAATGATATGAATTTGAAGAATTAATATAAATAATGTTTCATGAATTTTATAAAAATATGAATGCCACGTAAGAGTATATTATAAATTAAAAGAAATAAAATAAAACCTACTCTCAAACTCACACGTGGCGTGCTTACCTGTTCATCCGGAAACCGGGGCGTTACAACTCTCCCCCCCTTATAAAAATCTGGTCCCCAGATTCGCTAGTCTTGCTCGAACAACTCTGGGTGGAACCGTTTCATTTTATCCTCTGTTTCCCAAGTGGCTTCCTCGGTCTTATCGCTTCTCCACAAAACCTTAACCATGGGAATTCTCCGGTTTCTCAACTCCTGAAATTTCCGATCCAAGATCTTAACCGGCCTCTGAACAAATGTCAAATTCGGTTCCAACTCAACTTCTTCCACGGGGAGAATTGTAGTCTCATCGGGGTAATATTTCCTTAACTGAGATACGTGGAACACGTTGTGAATCCCCGTAAGACTCGGTGGTAGGTCCAGTCGATAGGCTACCTCGCCTATTCTTTCCAAAATCTCGAACGGACCTAAGTAGCGAGGATTAAGTTTTCCTCCTTTCCCAATCCGGGTGAAACCCTTCCTTGGTGACACCTTCAAGAATACCCGGTCACCCACTTCGAATTCTAGATCCCTTCGGCGCTTATCAGCATAGCTCTTTTGCCTATCTTGCGCGGCTCTCATCCGTTGTTGAATCGTCTGAACTTTTTCGACCATAGCTTGGACGACTCTGGACGGTCTTTCAAACCTTTCACCTTTCTTTACCCCTTCCTGTTTCGACCATTTCCATTCTTCCAAGTCGAAAAACAACGGAGATCGGCACTTTCTTCCATAAAGCAACTCGTAAGGAGCCATCCCGATCGAAGCCTGAAAGCTGTTATTATAAGCGAACTCGATCAAAGGAAGCTGTTCTGACCACGAGTTCTGAAAATCCATCGCGCAAGCCCGAAGAAGATCTTCCAAATACCTGATTAACCTTTCAGTCTGGCCGTCTGTTTGCGGGTGAAATGCTGTACTGAACTTAAGTTTCGTTCCCAAGACAGCCTGTAATTCCTGCCACAATTTAGAAGTAAACCTCGGGTCTCGATCTGAAACTATGCTCACCGGAATACCATGAAGTCGAATGATCTCTCTGTTATAGATCTCAGCCAACTTCGGAATCTTATAGGACATCCGGACCGGTAGAAAGTGAGCAGACTTTGTAAATCTATCCACGATTACCCAAATTCCATCAAACCCGCCTTTAACCTTCGGTAATCCCGAAACAAAGTCCATCGTTACTTGTTCCCACTTCCACTCGGGAATAGGTAACGGTTGTAGAAGTCCCGCGGGTTTCTGGTGCTCAGCTTTCACTTTCTGACAAGTCAAGCAATGTTTCACATACTCTGCCACGTCTCTCTTCATCCCGTTCCACCAGTAATACTGTTTCAAGTCCTTATACATTTTATTTCCTCCTGGGTGGATCGAGTAAGCTGACTTGTGAGCTTCTTCGAGTAGGACCCGTCTCAACTCTTCAGGTACTACTACTCTGTTCTTAAACCGAAGCAACCCGGTCTCATCAAACCCGAACGGACTCTCCGGGTCATCCTTAGCTTTACCTGCAAGCTTCTGTACTTCCGGATCCCTAGTCTGGGCCTCGAATAACTGATTCTTCAATTCCGGCTGAATTGTAATATTAGAAACCCGAGCCTTTAACACAATCGGGACAATTTCCTCACTTTCCTTTATTTCCAAACTTGATACACTCGCCTTCCTGCTAAGTGCATCGGCGACCACATTGGCTTTCCCGGGATGGTACTTAATTGTGCAATCATAATCTTCTAACTTCTCCATCCAACGCCGTTGCCTCATATTCAAATCCTTCTGTGTGAATAAATACTGGAGGCTCTTGTGGTCGGTAAAAATCTCAAAGGAAGTCCCGTAAAGATAATGTCTCCATTTCCCGAGCGCAAAGATCACGGCTGCAAGCTCTAGGTCGTGTGTCGGATAATTCCTTTCATATTCCTTTAGCTTCCGCGAAGCATAGGCGATCACTTTCCCTTTTTGAGTCAAAACACAACCTAAGCCTTCTTTAGAAGCATCCGTGTACACTGCATACTCTTCTGAACCTTCGGGTAAGGTTAATACCGGAGCTGAGACTAACTTTTCTTTCAGAAAGTTGAAACTTTGATCACACTTCTCGTCCCAGACAAACTTAACATCCTTCTTAGTCAACCGGGTTAACGGTGCCGCAATCTTGGAGAAATCCTGAACAAACCTTCTGTAGTAACCGGCCAACCCCAAGAAGCTCCTAATCTCCGAGGCATTCTTTGGTTTCTCCCACTTAAGCACGGCCTCAATTTTCGAGGGATCGACTTCTAACCCTTTTCCTGAAATCACATGCCCCAAGAATGAAACCCGATCGATCCAAAATTCACACTTGCTGAACTTAGCAAACAACTGATGCTCTTTCAGAGTCTGAAGAACGAGCCTGAGATGTCTTGCATGCTCCTCGGCTGATTTCGAAAAAACCAGAATGTCATCAATGAAAATCACCACGAACTTGTCGAGGAAAGGCCTGAATATCCGATGCATCATATCCATGAAAGCTGCTGGGGCGTTAGTTAACCCAAAAGGCATAACCACGAACTCATAATGCCCGTACCGAGTATTGAATCCTGTCTTTGGAATATCCTCTGCTCGGACTCGCAGCTGATAGTATCCCTGTCTTAAATCCAATTTCGAATACACCTTAGAACCCTGGAGTATATCGAACAACTCCTCAATATGTGGGAGGGGATACTTGTTCTTAATAGTCATCCTGTTCAACTCCCTGTAATCGATGCACATTCTTAAAGTCCCGTCCTTTTTCTTTACAAACAATACCGGTGCTCCCCACGGCGACGAACTCGGCCGAATGTACCCAACTTCCAATAAAGCCTCAAGCTGAACTTTTAGTTCCTTTAATTCGGCTGGAGCCATCCGGTAAGGGGTCTTCGAATACGGCTCAGCATTCGGGAAAAGATCAATCACAAATTCAATCTCTCGTTCAGGAGGCAAGGAATCCAGCTTCTCTGGAAATACCTCGGGAAATTCTTTTACCACTTCTGTGTCCTCTAATTTCACCTGATCTTTGGGCTTGTTCAGAACATAAGCAATGAACCCTGTAGCCCCGTCTCTGACTAACCTCTGAGCTTCTGAAAACGAAAGTAGAGGCACGGTCTTCGAAGTACAGCCCGTAACAACCTCTGAACCCAACTGAACCTTCTTAGCCCTACAATCAATTGTAGCACGGTGTCTGTAAAGCCAGTCCATCCCCAATATAGCTCCGTACCTCTCCATCGGCATAACAATAAAATCTGTCAGAAACTCCCGGCCTTCAATTACAACTGGAACATCCCTGTAAACCTGATCCGTCTCTCGCCTTCTACCGAAAGGAGTACTAACTATATAGCGCACAGAAGTACACATAGCAGGCAAAGACAAGGTAATAGCAATAGAATGCGCAAGAAAGGAGTGTGTAGCTCCCGGATCAAATAATGTATGGATGTTCGTGCCATGAATGCAAATAATACCTTCAACTACTGCAGCGGGATCAAGATCAGCCTCCTGCTCCTCTCCTGCGAGTGCATAAGCCCGAGCTCTCACTAGTGGCCTCGGTCCTGCAGGTGGTGGATCCTGACGATCCGGACAACCATCAACCAGGTGCTCGTTACTCCCGCAGATCAGACACAAACCTAACCGGCGCCTGCAGTTATCATAAGTGTGCGTAGGATGTCCACACCATGTACATCTCGGTCTCTGAGGTGGCTGGGGTGGTGCTGGAGCTCTCGGACCCCTCAGTAGCAGCCCTGTACCCTTCTGTGATGATCCTACAGTCTTAAACTTCTTCCCTGAGTCCCTCTGTGGTGGAGGTACAGAATAAACCATCGGCCTTTTTCCTGAGCTCGATCCCTGGCCTGATCTCGAGCCCGAAGCCTGTCCTGCTCGCTGAGTAGCCCTCCTAATACTATCAGAATCTTCCACCTTCAGGGCCTTTGCAGTAGCTTTTGCCCAGGTGCTGGTATTGGCTGCCTTCAGTGCATCCTGGATGTCCGGCCTCAACCCCTGAACGAACTGCATCGCCTTGTGAAAGTCATCGTTCGCTATGTTGGGTGCATAGCGAGAAAGCCTCTCGAACTCGGCGATGTACTGACCCACGGACCTGCCGCCCTGCTTTAGCTCTGTAAACTCCCTCAATCTGCGGGTACGGGAAGCTGGAGGAATATACTTGTTTCTGAACTCCCGTACAAAGACCTCCCAGGTAACCTCGGTCCCTGCTGCCCCCAGAACAATCTCTGTGCTCTCCCACCAGGAGTAGGCCTCGCCCTGAATAAGAGTAAGAGTGCAACGAGCCTTCTCCTGACTGTCACAAGGAATAAGCTGCCAAATCCTCTCAATCTCCTTCAACCACATCTCTGCCTGTATATCGTCTCCCTTATAGAACTTCGGGGGACGCTGATTCTGAAACTCGCGCAAAATAGCAGAAATGGGGTTCTCCGGAGGTGCTACCTGCGCTGGTGGTGGTGGTGGAGGTACCCGTTCTTGTAACCTCTGATCAATTAGCCCCACTACTGCATTCATAAAATCCTGGGGCTGTGCCTGGGCAGGTGGAGGAGGGGGTGATCTCTCGCGGCGATGATGTCGGCGGTGATGATGCCTGTGCCTCGAGGATCGGTCACTGGAATGTCTATCATGCTCCATCCTGAAATTAGATCACTAAACATGCGTGGCTTGATCAATAAATGCGGATGTGTGCACACAATTTCCATAATTTCAAGTAGCACATGTTCACGCAAGATCAAATAGTTCAATTAATTGCGAATAAGGGAGTAAAGCAAGTAAATAACCCAATGCAGACTCCCAATTACCACATAATCCTATGCCGTGCGACCTAGACTGACTGGACACGACTCTAGAACCTCGGTTTTGAAACCGGGCTCTGATACCACCTGTAGATGTAGCACCCTAGACCCCAAGGCGCCACATCCCCCGCACCGTAGCCCCGATCCACGTATGAAATGGACAGTTCATACATAAACCAAGACCACAGCGAACGGGTGACAACAAAAACGACGCTCTAGGCGGGACACTCTTCCCAACAAAATCAATAATCATGAATAGAAAAGCGGAAGCAATAAAGTCATTCATATATATATATATATAGGTACCATATTTATTACATAGATACATATAGGTACCAATTAACTATCAAGACATTATCATCTTTACAAAATAGATAACTGCGTAAGTATCCAAATGTGGCAACCGTGAACATAACATGATATCCGATGAAACATGTACAAGAAAGGTGCAACACTAGACCCGTGATAATGCAGGACTCGACCAACTCCCGCCTAGCACGACCACGCTCAAAAGGTACCTGAAAAGTGAAGCATCAGTCTACCGAAGACTGAGTGAGGGGCAATAAATATATACACACATCACATGCAAGGTGTAGCCTCGGGTGGAGATTTTTTGAAATGAAAGAAATATATATATATAATTAAAAGAACTTAATCTTTGCCCGAGATTACAACCAATCATTTTAACACGTTTAATTTATCATGCTTGTCAATATCATGAACATGTGGCCCCGGCGAGTAAGGGCAATCTCCAACCGAACTCCCAATCGTGAACAATACGTGATCATGCTTGCTTGCTTGATAAATAAGTGATCATACAATTCATTTAGTGCTCACACACACAAATTCATACTTGAAAACATGCAATAACCCGAGGATAACCCGACATTCCGGATTAATCCCCAGTCTCCTTCTTTCTCCGGGTGATAGCGAGTTTGCAAGGCTCGACTATCCACGACATGGTGTGTGTAGAGGACATGACCCTCTAGACACGGAACTCCTTCCACCACTAATCTCCTAGTGGCTTCGGGGGTGATCCCAACAATGTGAGGATAATTCAGGAGTTACCCGTCAGCCCTTGCTTTCCCGGTTGGCTCAAGAATTACCCTCGGGCCCACGTGCAATCATGTACTCGCCAAACTTGCTTGAAAACCATGACAATCAATACTTTCATGCTTGAAATATTCATTACTTTGAAAACGTTTATAAAGATAATATGTTTTGGCCGAAAACTCACACATAAGGGTTGTAGGGTTTATTTTACCAAAACCAAACCTCACCTTTCTTGCAAAATAATATAAAGAAGCGTTCTAAGGAGCTTGCTCCTCGTCCACGCCCTCGTGACCTGTGCAAATACGACATACATCCATGAGAAATGACCTAAAATGACCAAAATAGGACGAACGGCGAAAACATGTCGAGACGATCACGAAAATGCAATGTGGTATTATAACTTTTCGTTTCACATCATATTAACACATATTATAGCAATTCGGGGTCAAAGAAGTCGTCGGGTCGAGGGGTCAAAATCGTAATTTTATGCAGAAACTTTTGTTCTGTCAGCCCCTTGGGAACGGCCGTTCCAGGTTCCCTTTGTAACTGGGAAAGGTCGTTCCCGTTGCCAAAGAAAACGCGGCAACGTTTTCCATTTTTTAAAACGCGCTTAGCCGGGAACGGCCCTTCCGGCTCCAAGGCCAAAGTGGGAACGGCCGTTCCCATAGTCGGCCGCGCACATTTGATTCAAAAGAAGGGAACGCCCGTTCCCGCTATGCCTTGAGGCTGGGAACGGTCGTTCCCAGTTCTGCAACTGGGTAAAACAGAGCAAAACAGAGCATGCTCTCGGGAAGAAAGCAACAAAGCAACAAAGCAACAACAATCCATTTTTGAACCCCAAATGCTATAATTTCTGGTAATATGATGCATACAACTTCAATAAATGATAATATATCACTTAGACATATAAAACCATGAAATATCCTCAAGAATTCATGCTTTCATGTGATGACCAAACTTGATCATTCTAGCCAAATATTCAAAGAATCAAGCTAGGAATCAAGCAATAATTCATGTTATCATTATTGAATCATGCTTTGCACAACATCTAATCCATATAACACATCAAGCTCAAACCCTAGCCTATTCACAAGTGATCAAAATCATCATTTCCATGCAAACCAACCTTGAAAATGGAAAGAAATGAAGAAGTATGATGATGGTGATGATCACTCCCAATTTCCTTGAAAGATTTCTTGAAATCTTGATGATTGATGAAAAATTATCTTCTTCCCCTTTTTCTTCAATGAAACCGAGAGAGAGATGAATATGTTTGGCAATTTTGGCTAGAAAGGATCAAGGAAGATGGGAGAAAAGATGATACGTAGTTCATCCCCTTGATTTTTGTGAAATTTGCCAAATTGCTAATCAATCCTTGAAGTTCCTAAGTTATACAATTAAGTATGCCATGATTTAAAATGTGCTCAATTTGGTCCTTAGAAATCATGCAATTAAGTCCCTACTATTTTAGAAATTATTTAACTAGGGACAACTTGGTAATTTTTATCACTCTCGGTAATTGAGTTCATGCAAGAAATATTTTCCGTGTCATGAAATAATATTTTCAATGATATGAATTTGAAGAATTAATATAAATAATGTTTCATGAATTTTATAAAAATATGAATGCCACGTAAGAGTATATTATAAATTAAAAGAAATAAAATAAAACCTACTCTCAAACTCACACGTGGCGTGCTTACCTGTTCATCCGGAAACCGGGGCGTTACAAATGAATACTAACTGCTTCTCTGTACTTGTAACTTGCAACCTGAGTAGGTGGTTTGAGGATTTCTAACGCTCGAAATTTCCATTTTTGCAGGAGCCTCAATCCTAGAAATGGCAGGAGGAATCAGACAAGCTGCACGTTTTGCCCACGTCAACAGGAATCAAGCCCCGCAAGGGGACCAACAACGCGATCCACAACGCCCTCGCCATCGTGGCCAACGCGGAGACGCTCGTAGCGGCAGTCAGGGCGCCAGTTCGAGCGCTAACCCAGAGGTTCAACCACCCCGTGGCCGAGGGGAGAGTAGATTGGTCAACAGAGAGACCAGGGGGCGGTCAGAGAGAGCGGGAGATGTTCAACCCCCTCCGCCTACAGAACAAACAAGGCCAGTAACCACATTGGCGATAACCGAGGCTCCTCCGAGCGTTAACAGGCCTTCCCGCAAGAGGAAGAGGATGCCCGATTCTGCCGCAATCAAGGGCAAGGGCAAACAAGTAGTCGAGGGCCCCAAGGGCGAGGGGGAAACTTCCTCTTCAGAGGAAGAACATCTGTGGGAGTTCCCCCGTCGAGGGGACAGAGACTTTACAGGCTCCACCGATGGTGGGCCGGTTCTGCTGAGGCCTGGCACGGTCGCTCAGGCTGTCACCGAGAATCTTTTCAGCAAAGCTCAATTCTCGGCGGACCACCGGCATCTCTACAGCGAGTCTGTGGAGAAAGTGACCCTTGATGCGGCCCACGCTCTAATCTCTGTAAGTCTTCACTCCTTGCCTTCTTTGCTTATTTCTGTAAATTATCATTATCTGGCTAACACTTCCTTTTCTTCTAACTTATGCAGCAAGTTCTTCCCCGGCTCTGGAATGTGCAAATGCGAGCCTCCACTTACGCCGAGCGCAAGGCCAAGTACAAGAAGATGGCCCGCTCGAATGACCCGGCTCAGATCCAATCAGAGCTAGACGCAGAAATTGCCAAGTATGAATCCCTCAAGGATTTGTACAACAAAATGGAGGAGGAGCTGGGAAAGCTGAAGGAGGATTTTGTGGCGGTAGACGGCGCTCGAATCGGTTTGGGCAACCAGTTGGCCCAGGCTAACGAGCGGTGCCAGAAGGCAGAGGCGGAGCGGGAAAGTTGGAAAACGAGGGCTTTGGAGGCCGAGAGGAAATTCAATGACGCCGTGAACGAGTGGCCTCGGAGTCTGGAGCGTGCGAACAAGGAGGCTCTTATCAAGTTCTGCCACTCCAAAGCCTTCAATTTCGCAGCCTCGTTACACTGCTTGGATGAGGCCCAAAATGCCTTCAACTTGGCAGTGGATCAGGGCATCCACAAGGGGCTGACCGATCCGGCTATGAAGGGAGCTGAGGGCACGGGGCTCATGTTCAACGAGCGCTGTGAGGAGGTGGATGAGGACCCCAACGACCCCGCGGACGCCATTGCAGAGATGGAGTACGAATTCTTGGTTAAACTGATCCAAGATGAGTACACCGACGCTCATCGGGAAGGGGGTGCGGCTCAAAATGATAATCCTGAAGATGAGCCTCTAGCGCCCGTCATGGAGGAAGCCCCGGTCCTAGTTGCTGAAGGTGCCAACGTTCCCGATCCTGATGCAAACGAGCCCAACGATCCCCAAGCTCAACAGCAAGAGCCTGAGGGCCCAGTTCATGGCCCCGTGGCCCAGAACATTCTGGTGATCGTTGATGAAGACATCGCCCCAGCCGCCTGAAGCTTTTCCCTCTATAAACTCTCTCATGTATTTTCCAGCTTTTCTTTCTCTTGAAA
This sequence comes from Lantana camara, assembly GCA_037501455.1. NCBI lineage: Eukaryota > Viridiplantae > Streptophyta > Magnoliopsida > Lamiales > Verbenaceae > Lantana > Lantana camara. The sequence goes on along the minus strand of CM074859.1, from coordinate 107,210,893 downwards.
CAATATTTCCTGGGCCTTTGAGCCCGTATCTTGTAAGATTTTCCTTTGCAATGAATAAATATCCCATTTTTCATGACTTTGTTCTTCTGTTCATTTATGAATCATATAATAAGACTGTGTAGCATACTCCGTGAATGTTTTATTTCTCTGATGCAATGAATCATATAATAAGTCTTAGGCGGTCGTGAGGGTCTTATTGTGAGATTGCCCCCCTACTCAAGACTTGTATAAATTTCTGCTTTTGTAAATTTGTCTAAGTCTTGAGCGGTCGTGAGGGTCTTATTGTGAGATTACCCCCCTACTCAAGACTTGTATAAATTTCTGCTTTTGTAAATTTGTCTAAGTCTTGAGCGGTCGTGAGAGTCTTATTGTGAGATTGCCCCCCTACTCAAGACTTGTATAAATTTCTGCTTTTGTAAATTTGTCTAAGTCTTGAGCGGTCGTGAGGGTCTTATTGTGAGATTGCCCCCCTACTCAAGACTTGTATAAATTTCTGCTTTTGTAAATTTGTCTAAGTCTTGAGCGGTCGTGAGGGTCTTATTGTGAGATTGCCCCCCTACTCAAGACTTGTATAAATTTCTGCTTTTGTTCTTAAAAATTTGGCTGAGTCTTGAGTATATACGAGGGTCTTATGGAGAGGCTGCCCTCGCTCATGACTTGTGACATTCCTTTCGTCCTTGGGGGATTTTGCTAAGTCTTGAGTGTGTGCGAGGGTCTTACTGAGTGATTGCCCTCGTTCAAGACTTGTGCTATACCTTCTTGATTCTGAGGCCATCGTTCGAGCGCTCTGGCTCTTGTCGTATTTCTGGCTCTACAAGAAATCCCGTTTTCGAGCGCAAGGCGTTATAAGAAACGGCCAAGGCCTACTAGGATTTGCTCTTGTAGGAGATCCCGTTTTCGAGCGCGAGGCGTTTTAAGAAACGGCCAAGGCCTAATAGGATTTTCTCTTGCAGGAGATCCCGTTTTCGAGCGCAAGGCGTTTTAAGAACCAGCCAAGGCCTACTAGGATTTTCTTCATAATCTTCTTCCAATTTGCCTAATTGGTTGTGAGCGTAACCAGTCTATCCTTATGAGGGCATCCCCCCATGTGGAATAGAGTGCTGGCAAGCGTAACCCATGCGAGATAACAGCATACATATTGGAATGGGTTGCCAACCACGCTCGCAAAGACGAGGGACGTGGGACTTATCCATTCAAGCAACCAAAGAAACAGGAGTATTAGAGAAATTAAAAAGATTATGTTACCGCTTACTTGTGATTGGAAGTACATAGTACCCGTTAAAGAGGGTTGTTACATCAGGGTTTGCAAAGAGCTTTTTAAACAAAAAACCGCCGGAGGTTACATGCGTTCCAAGGGCGAGGCAAGCGCTCACCTTGAAGTGTCTCCAGGGTGTAAGTGTTGTTAGCTCTGAGTTGTATGACCTTGAATGGGCCTTCCCAATTGGGGTCCAACTTCCCCACATGCTTGGATACTTCCACTTTCTTCAAAACCAAGTCTCCTAACTGGAAAGTTCTTTCCCTCACACGCTTGTTGTACTGTTGGGCCACAGAGGCTTTGTAATGGTGGATTTTAGCCCAGGCTTTGTTTCTCCTTTCATCCAGCAAATCCAACTCCAAGCTCCTGTTGCCATCGTTGAGCTGAGGCTCGAAATAGCCGACACGAGCGGACTCATTTACTATCTCCGCTGGTATCATCGCTTCTGATCCATAAACGAGCGCATAAGGAGTTTCTCCAGTGGCCGCTCGTGGGGTGGTGCGATAAGCCCAAAGTGCTCCCTGCAGCTCCTCAACCCATTCACTTTTCTTGCTCTCAAGCATAGTTTTCAGATGTTGCAAGATGATCCTATTGGTAACTTCTGCTTGCCCATTGGCTTGAGGGTGTCCTACAGAGGTAAATCGCTGCTCGATCCCCAACCCAGAACACCATTCGCGCGTGTCAGCTGCTATGAACTGAGATCCGTTGTCAGAAATGAGCACCCTCGGTATGCCGTACCTGCAAATGATGTTTTTCCAAATGAAGTCCCTCACAACCCTGAAAGTGATTTTTGCAACAGCTTCGGCCTCGGCCCACTTGGTGAAGTAGTCGACGGCTAAAATGACAAACTTCTTTTGTCCCGCAGCCATGGGCAAGGGGCCCACAATGTCTATTCCCCACTGGTCAAAAGGCCAAGAGACGTCTATTGGGATCATCTGTGCGGCTGGCAATTGAGGGAGATTTGAATGAAATTGGCATTTGGGGCATTCCTCGAAAATTCGATGGCGTCTTGAAGAACTGTAGGCCAATAAAACCCACTTCTCAGAACCTTTTTTGCCAAGATACGCCCTCCGGAATGATTCCCACAGCTTCCATTGTGGATGAGTTCGAGCGTCTCCTTCGCTTGTGAGGGCCTCAGGCATCTCATTGGGGGTCCTTGAAATGATTTCTTGAATAACCTTCCCTCGGGATCCAAAGCGAAACGGGGGGCTTTACTTCGGACTTTCCTAGCTTCCACCTTGTCAGTGGGGGGAAGTCCATCCCTAAGGAAAACGACAATGTCGTCCAGCCAACAGGGCTCGTTTGGGTCGATCATGGCGATTAGCTTGGTGGCGACCCTTTCCTTGATCAAAGGTTCCTCAGTTCTAAGGAACGTAACAGAACGCTCGGAAATGCCCTCTAAAGCTGATGCAAACTTTGACAGAGCGTCCGCACGCTCGTTTTCTCCTCGCGGCACTTGAAGTAGATGAAATTCCTTGAACTTCCCAATGATTTCTCTGGCTTTGTTTAAGTACTGTACCATGGTAGCTTCTCGAGCCTCATAAGTTCCTTCAATCTGGCTCGCAATTAACTGTGAATCCACATAAGCGGTAATTCTGGAGGCTCCATTCTGAAAAGCAATATTCAATCCTTGCACGAGGGCTTCATACTCTGCTTCGTTATTAGTGACTTGGAAATCCAGCTTGATTGCAAAGTCCAGCTCAATCCCATCGGGGTTTCTGAGGGCCACTCCTACTCCTCCCCCTTGAGAGGTTGAGGAACCATCTGTGTGCAGTACCCATAACCCCTTATTCTCCGCAATGGTGGGCTCTAAACCAAAACGTTCTACCAATAAATCAGCCACAACCCGAGCCTGTACCGCGGTCCTGGGCTCGAAATATAAGTCGAACTGGCTCAATTCGATGGCCCACTTGATTAATCTTCCAGACACATCTGGCTTAGACAACACTTGCTTCAAGGGTTGGTCGGTGAGAACCGTTATGGAGTGCGCTTGAAAGTAAGGCCTTAGCCTTCTTGAGGTGTTAATAAGAGCGAACGCGAATTTCTCAATCTCCAAATACTTCTTTTCGGCTCCTTGCAACGTTTTGCTCAGATAATAGACGGGTAAGTGTTTCCGCTCCCGCACAGCGATCAGAACCGCGCTTGTGGCCTCGGGAGAAACGGAAAGATACATAAATAATCTCTCACCTTCGACGGGCTTAGTCAGCAGTGGTGCGCTCGATAAGTAAACCTTCATATCCTGCAGTGCCCTTTCGCATTCCTCAGTCCAAGCAAAGTTACGTGCGTTCCTCAAAATTTTGAAGAAGGGAAGGTTCCTGTCTGTCGAGCGCGAAATAAATCTGTTCAACGAGATGATTTTGCCTACTAGGACTTGCACTTCCCGCAAATTTCGAGGGGAGGGAATTTCCAAAATGGCCTTGATCTTCTCCGGATTGGCCTCAATTCCCCTCTGACTGACCATGTACCCTAGGAACTTTCCCCCTTGTACTCCAAAGGTGCACTTTGAAGGGTTCAACTTCATCCCATACTGACGCAAGATTGAAAAAGTGCGCTTGAGGTCTTCCAAGTGGGAATCCTGGCGCTCGCTTTTGACAATCATGTCATCCACGTAAACCTCCATGGACCTTCCAATTTCTTTTTCAAACATCTTGTTGACGAGCCGTTGATACGTAGCTCCGGCGTTCTTGAGTCCGAAGGGCATGACTAGGAAGCAATACACCCCCAGATGGACAACGAACGAGGTTTTAGGGCGATCTTCTGGGGCCATAAAGATCTGGTAGTATCCCTGGAAAGCATCCATCATGCTCATGAGCTCGCAGCCAGCGGTCGAATCCACCAATTGATCAATCCGGGACAGCGGGTAAGGATCTTTAGGGCAAGCTTTGTTGAGATCTGTGAAATCGTTGCACATGCGCCACTTATTTGCGCTCTTGGGCACCAAGACGACGTTGCACAACCACTCCGGATACAAAATGGGCTCGATATACTGAGCCTCCAGGAGTTTATTAACTTCTTCTTCAATGACTTTTTTCCGAAAGCTATGTACATCCCGCTTTTTCTGCTTGATGGGTTTGAAAGAGGGATCCACATTAAGCCTATGGACAATGACGCTCGGGTCAATCCCTGTGAGGTCGGAGGCTTTCCATGCAAATACATCAATGTTTTCCCTGAGGAAGTCAATCATCATAATCTGAGAAGGCCCCGAGAGGTTTGATCCTATCTGTGTAGTCTTATCCTTGTTTCCGGGCTCCAGCTCAATGGTAAGGAACTTCTCCGAGGGTTCGATCCTTATCTCAGGGCGAGGAAGTTCGAGCGCCCTTTTCTTTCCTATCAAACGGTCACCGGGTGTTGGTTCACCCTCTCCCGGCTCGTCTCCTTCTGAGGACGATCCCCCAACAGTTCCTGGCGGTGCGCTTTCGAGGGGATTCTCCTCGTTGTTTCCCCTCTTCTTTTTGTTCTTCTTTTTGTTCAGTTTCGCCCTTTTCCGCACTGGGCTGTCCTCATCTAGGTTGGGGAAGTCCACCGCCTTCTTCGTGGACCCAACTTGGAAGGTTTTCTCCGCTTTAGGCTTTCTGAGGGACAACATATAACATTCCCAAGCCTCTTGCACATTGCACAGTACTTCTCCCACACCCTCGAGGGTGGGGAATTTAATCTTCTGGTGGTAGGTGGAGATGATGGCTTTGAAGTCCACGAGGGCGGGGCGCCCAATTATGATGTTATAAGGGATGTCAATCTCCACCACCGCGTATGTTACCAAGAGCGTTTTGCGCTGAGGGGCTCGTCCGAATGAAGTAGCTAAGCGTATCTGCACTCGTGGGACAACCTCCGAGCCTCCAAAGCCAATGAGGGCTGTTTTGAGGGGCTCGAGCGGAAGGTCAACCTTCATCTTTAAAAATGTAGAATAAGGCAAAACATTAACGGAGCTTCCACTATCCACCAACACCCTTTTCACAACATGATTATGAACATCTAAACTAACCACCATGGGGCAATCAGAGGTTATACCCTCCCCATGGGGTGTTACAATATGTTCTAAATCCCTATCATCAAAGCCTATTACATCATTTTCTCTTGACCTTCGAGCGCTTGGACTCTTGACCTTCGAGCGCTTGTAAGCTACAACATTGGGTTTCAGTCCTTTAGAAGGTAGATCATCAAAAATAGCTTGCGCTTCATGCAGTTTTTTAGCTTCACAAAATTCATTCATAACAATATTATAGAAACTGATATGAGGAGGGACTCCTTCGTATTCCATTGCATCCAAGAAGGCCAATGCTTGCTCAACAGGCTCATTCTGACACAATCCGTGCAACATGTTACAATACGTATAGAAATCCGGTTTTAGGCCAACAAGTTGCAACTCATCAAAAACTTGCAGTGCAACAGAACATCTTCTCGCAGAGAATAATCCTTGAAGTATAGTGTTATAGGTAATCAAATTAGGCTTCGAGTCTTTACAAGCCATCTCTCGGAAGAGATGCATGGCCTCGTCTATTTTCATTTTCCTCCAGTATCCATTAATTAGGATGGTATAGGTGTGAGTATTAGGAGCAATATTGTTGCTAACCATAGAATCAAAAATTTGCCTAGCTTCATCAAGTCGCCCTTGCATACAATATCCATCCATCAATGAACTGTATGTGACTATGTTAGGAACCAAGTTTTTCTGCATCATGAGATGGACTACATCTTTTGCTTTATCCACCAACCCTTCCTTGCACAAAGCATCAATAATAATATTGAATGTCACCACATCCGGATTAATTTTCAGATCTACCATCTCCTTGAGTAGCATTTCAACCTCTTTACAACGACTCATATTACATAAGCCACAAATCAAAGCATTATAAGTAACAACATCTGGAGTTATGCCTTTTTGAGACATTTCACCGAAAAGCTCGAGGGCAGAGTCTATTTTGTTGTCTTTACACAACCCATCAATAACCATGTTGTACGTATTGATGTCAGGCCTACAACTCCCTCTCTCCATTATTCTGAGAACTTCGATGGCCATCATAGTGTTGTCGGCCTTGCATAGTCCATCTATCACGGTCCCATATATCACAACATCTAGCTTGCACAACCTTTCCCTCACTATTTTCTTAAATAGTTCTTGTGCCTCATAGACCCTATTTTCCTTAAACAAACCCTTCAATAAGGTGCTAAAGGTATATTCATTAGGAACACAGCCCTTCTTAAAGAACCAACCCAGAATCGAAAACCCAAAATCGACCCGATTACGAAGGCAATAACAGTTGATGGCAATGGTCATAGTATAATGATTAACTGAAATCTTCGAATTGCAAATATCCTTAAAAAGAGAAATGACAGTGGGATACTCTTTCAGCTTCACCACACGCGAAAGCAATTGATTAAATAGTACCACACTAGGCAAAGGCCTCATTCTGGTCATTCTCTCATACAACTTAAATGCATCACTCGACCCATTAACATTATCCAATTCCATCTTGAATCTCTCACGCGACATGGAATTCTCCACAGATCTTGTACTCAAACAACGAAAAGCAGAGAGAAACATATGAGGGTTCCGAGAGAAATTACCTGATTTAGAACGATTCAGTAAACAATTCAGAAATAGCCCTAATCTCATTCTCATCTTCAAGACTCGGAAGGGGCGGACTGGCGCGCTGCTAGCTATCTGCTCAGGTGTTCAACTGTAATCGTGCAGTGCAGAATGATTTCCCCAATATCTAAGAAAACCTGTTTGATTTAGCATATATATATTGTATCTTTTTGGTGTATTTTATATGGAATGAAATTTCTAAAATCTGTGCTTCTTTCCGCGTAAATTGCACATTTAGGACAGGTTTACGAGGCCATTTAACGTCTTATAACCGGTTAAGATCGTTTAGTTTTTATTGATATTTTTTAGATTTCTCTATATAATTCTTTGCTTTTCGATTATATATTATTTTAGCTGACCGAAAATCATTAGCATGGACATTCATTTTATAAAACATGTTTCTTTTTTGTTTTTAGAAAGAAATAAATACACTATCTCAATTTTTTTAATCTTCAATATCATAAAATATTTTATTATCCAGGTCCATTATTCTCTTTTTTACATCCATTAAAAGAAAAGGGTAATATGGATTTTTCGACCAATTTTACTAATTTGTGAGGTGTGAAGTATACTTTTTGCAGGTAGGTTAAATCTGGTGTTATTACTTTATGGTTTATGCTATGTTTTAAAACCCGAACCGAACTTCGAACCGGGAAGTTTTATTGGTTATTGGTTTTACTAATTCGACACGTTCGGCCATCGGTCGAACCGGTGTGATGTCATAGTTACGTAATAATTATATTTAAATATATATATTCATATAATATTATAAATATTAATTAAAAATAATAAAATAAGTTAAATGATATACAAATAAATATAAATTTAAATTACTTACGACTACTCATTAATTTTCAAATAAGATTCTTCAATAATAAGTTTTCAAAATTATAAATCTACAAACAATTTAGATAAATAAAAAATAAAAAATATCATCCTATTTATTGTGAAAAAAAATATATCACACATACATTTTGATGGGTTCTGTAGCACCCTAGACCCCAAGGCGCCACATCCCCCGCACTATAGCCTCGATCCACGTATGAAACGGACAGTTCATACATAAACCAAGACCACAGCGAACGGGTGACAACAAAACGACGCTCTAGGCGGGACACTCTCTCCCCAACAAAATCAACAATCATGACTAGAAAAGCGGAAGCAGTAAAGTCATTCGTATATATAGGTACCATATTTATTACATAGATACATATAGGTACCATTAGTTATCAATACATTATCGTGTCTTAATAATATACATAACTAAGTATCCAAAACGTGACAAAAATATCATAACATGAAATGTTTCAAGGTACTATACATGAAAGGTGCTAGACTCGTGAAGATGCAAAAGACTCGAACAACGCCCGCCTAGCACGACCACGCTCAAAAGGTACCTGAAAAGTGAAGTATCAGTCTACCGAAGACTGAGTGAGGGGCAATAATTATATACACACATCACATGCAAGGTGTAGCCTCGGGTGGAGATTTTAGGAATGAAAGAAATATATACATAACTAAAAGAACTTAATCTTTGCCCGAGATTACAACCCATCATTTTAGCACATTTAATTTATCATGCTTGTCAATATCATGAACATGTGGCCCCGGCGAGTAAGGGCAATCTCCAACCGAACTCCCAATCGTGAACAATACGTGATCATGCTTGCTTGCTTGATAAATAAGTGATCATACAATTCCTTTAGTGCTCACATAAACAAGTTCATACTTGAAAACATGCAATAACCCGAGGATAACCCGACATTCCGGATTAATCCCCAGTCTCCTTCTTCCTCCGGGTGATAGCGAGTTTGCAAGGCTCGACTATCCACGACATGGTGTGTGTAGAGGACATGACCCTCTAGACACGGAACTCCTTCCACCACTAATCTCCCAGTGGTTTCGGGGGTGATCCCAACAATGTGAGGATAATTCAGGAGTTACCCGTCAGCCCTTGCTTTCCCGGTTGGCTCAAAAATTACCCTCGGGCCCACGTGCAATCATGTACTCGCCAAACTTGCTTGAAAATCATGACAATCAATACATTCTTGCTTGGAAATGTTCATACTTTGAAAACGTTTATAATTATAATAGGTTTTGGCCGAAAACTAGCACATAAGGGTTGTAGGGTCCGTTTTACCAAAACAAAACCTCACCTTTCTTGCAAAATAAAATAACGGAGCGATCTAAGGAGCTTGCTCCTCGTCCACGCCCTCGTGACCTGTGCAAATACGACGTATAACAATGAGACATGAACTAAAATGACCAAAATAGGACGAACGGCGAAAACGTGTCGAGACGACCATGAAAATGCAATGTGGTATTATAACATTTCGTTTCACATCATATTAACACATATTATAGCAATTCGGGGTCAAAGAAGTCGTTGGATCGAGGGGTCATTTTCGGAAATTTATGCAGAAACTTTTGTTCTGTCAGCCCCTTGGGAACGGCCGTTCCAGGTTTCCTTTGTAACTGGGAACGGTCGTTCCCGTTGCCCAGAAAAACGCGGCAACGTTTTTAATTTTTAAAACGCGCTTAGCCGGGAACGGCCCTTCCGGCTCCAAGGCCAAAGCGCGCACATTTGATTCAAAAGAAGGGAACGCCCGTTCCCGCAATGCCTTGAGGCTGGGAACGGTCGTTCCCAGTTCTGCAACTGGGTAAAACAGAGCAAAACAGAGTATGCTCTCGGGGAAGAAGCAACAAAGCAACACAATTTCATTTTTGATCCCTAATTGCTATAATTTCTGGGAATATAATGTATACAACTTCAATACATGATAATATATCACTTAGACACTTAAAACACCAAATATCACCAAGGATTCATGCCTCATGCTCATGCTCCAAAACTTGAACATTCTTGCCAAATATCCAAATATTTCATGAATAAACCATGCTATAGTTCATGATATGATCATAGAATCATGCTTTGCTCAACACATAATCCATATAACACATCAAGCTCAAACCCTAACCTATTCAAAAGTGATCAAAATCATCATTTCCATGCAAACCAACCTTGAAAATGAAAGAAATGGAGAAGAAGATGAGGATGATGATGATGACTTCCAATTCCTTGAAAGACTTCTTGAAATCTTGATGATTGATGCAAAAGATCACTCCTTCCCTTTCCTCTTCTTTGAAACCGAGAGAGAGATGAATATGTTTGGCAAATTTTTGGAATAAAATTGATCAAGGAAGCTTGAGGAAGCTTATACCGTTACATCCATTCTTGGTTTTTGTGAATTAAGTTAATTGCTAATAAATCCTCCAAGAATTCAATCTATGCAATTGAGTAGATGAGGTTTTTAAAATATGATCAACTTGGTCCTAAAAGTTCATGCAATTAAGTCCCCAAACTTTTAGAAAATATTGAACTAGGGACAGCTTGGTAATTTTATCACTCTCGGTAATTGATTTCATGCAATAAATATTTTCCGTGTCATGAAATAATATTTTCAATGTTATGAAATCAAAGATTTGATATGAATGATGTTTCATGAATTTGATAAAAATATGAATGCCACGTAAGAATATATTATAAATTAAAAGAATAAAATAAAATCTACGCTCAACTCACACGTGGCGTGCTTACCTGTTCATCCGGAAACCGGGGCGTTACAACTCTCCCCCCCTTAGAAGAATCTGGTCCCCAGATTCTCTAGTCTTGATCGAACAATTCCGGGTGGAACCGTTTCATTTTATCCTCTGTTTCCCAAGTAGCTTCCTCGGTCTTGTCACTTCTCCACAACACCTTAACCATGGGGATCCTTCGGTTTCTCAATTCCTGAAACTTCCGATCCATAATCTTAACCGGCCTCTGAACAAATGTCAAATTCGGTTCCAGCTCAACTTCTTCCACGGGGAGAATCGTGGTCTCATTGGGGTAATATTTCCTTAATTGAGACACGTGAAACACGTTGTGAATCCCTGTGAGACTCGGTGGTAGGTCCAGTCGGTAGGCTACCTCGCCTATTCTTTCCAGAATCTCGAACGGACCTAAGTAGCGAGGATTAAGTTTTCCTCCTTTCCCGATCCGGGTGAAACCTTTCCTTGGTGACACCTTCAAGAAAACCCGGTCACCAACTTCGAACTCTAGATCTCTTCGGCGCTTATCAGCATAGCTCTTTTGTCTATCTTGCGCGGCTCTCATCCGTTGTTGAATCGTCTGAACCTTTTCAATCATAGCTTGAACGACTTTGGAAGGCCTTTCGAATCTTTCACCTTTCTTTACCCCTTCCTGTTTCGACCACTTCCATTCCTCCAAGTCGAAAAACAACGGAGATCGGCACTTCCTTCCATAAAGTAACTCGTAAGGAGCCATCCCGATCGAGGCCTGAAAGCTGTTATTATAAGCGAACTCGATCAAGGGAAGCTGTTCTGCCCACGAGTTCTGAAAATCCATTGCGCAAGCCCGAAGAAGATCTTCCAAATACCTGATTAGCCTTTCAGTCTGACCGTCGGTTTGCGGGTGAAATGCTGTGCTGAACTTAAGTTTCGTTCCCAAGACGGCCTGTAATTCCTGCCACAACTTAGAAGTAAACCTCGGGTCTCGGTCTGAAACTATGCTCACCGGAATACCATGAAGTCGAATGATCTCTCTGTTATAGATTTCAGCCAACTTCGGAATCTTATAGGACATCCGGACCGGTAGAAAGTGAGCAGACTTTGTAAATCTATCCACGATTACCCAAATTCCATCGAACCCGCCTTTAACCTTCGGTAATCCGGAAACAAAGTCCATCGTTACTTGTTCCCACTTCCACTCGGGAATAGGTAACGGTTGTAGAAGTCCCGCGGGTTTCTGATGCTCAGCTTTCACTTTTTGACAAGTCAAGCAATGTTTCACGTACTCTGCCACGTCTCTCTTCATCCCGTTCCACCAATAATATTGTTTCAGATCCTTATACATTTTATTTCCTCCTGGGTGGATCGAGTAGGCTGACTTGTGAGCTTCTTCGAGTAGGACCCGTCTCAATTCCTCCGGTACTACTACTCTGTTCTTAAACCGAAGCAACCCGGTCTCATCAAACCCAAACGGACTCTCCGGGTCATCCTTAGCTTTACCTGCAAGCTTCTGTACTTCCGGATCCCTATTCTGAGCCTCAAACAACTGATACTTCAATTCCGGCTGAACTGTAATATTAGAAACCCGAGCCTTTAACACAATCGGGACAACTCCCTCACTTTCCTTTATTTCCAAACTTGATACACTTGCCTTCCTGCTAAGTGCATCGACGACCACATTGGCTTTCCCGGGATGGTACTTAATTGTGCAATCATAATCTTCCAACTTTTCCATCCAACGCCGTTGCCTCATATTCAAATCCTTCTGTGTGAATAAATACTGGAGGCTCTTGTGGTCGGTAAAGATCTCAAAGGAAGTCCCGTAAAGATAATGTCTCCATTTCCCGAGCGCAAAGATCACGGCTGCAAGCTCTAGGTCGTGTGTCGGATAATTCCTTTCATATTCCTTTAGCTTCCGAGAAGCATAGGCGATCACTTTTCCTTTCTGAGTCAAAACACAACCTAAGCCTTCTTTAGAAGCATCCGTGTACACTGCATACTCTTCTGAACCTTCGGGTAAGGTTAATACTGGAGCTGAGACTAACTTCTCTTTCAGAAAATTGAAACTTTGATCACACTTCTCGTCCCAGACAAACTTAACATCCTTCTTCGTCAACCGGGTTAACGGTGCCGCAATCTTGGAGAAATCCTGAACAAACCTTCTGTAATAACCGGCCAATCCCAAGAAGCTTCTAATTTCCGAGGCATTCTTTGGTTTCTCCCACTTAAGCACGGCCTCAATTTTCGAGGGATCGACTTCCAACCCTTTCCCTGAAATCACATGCCCCAAGAATGAAACCCGATCGATCCAAAATTCACACTTACTGAACTTAGCAAACAACTGATGCTCTTTCAAGGTCTGTAGGATGAGTCTGAGATGTCTTGCATGCTCCTCGGCTGATTTCGAGAAAACCAGAATGTCATCAATGAAAATCACCACGAACTTGTCGAGAAAAGGCCTGAATATCCGGTGCATCATATCCATGAAAGCTGCTGGGGCGTTAGTCAATCCAAACGGCATAACCACGAACTCATAGTGCCCGTACCGAGTATTGAATCCTGTCTTTGGAATATCCTCTGCTCGGATTCGCAGCTGATAGTACCCCTGTCTTAAATCCAATTTCGAATACACCTTAGAACCCTGGAGTATATCGAACAACTCCTCAATATGTGGGAGGGGATACTTGTTCTTAATAGTCATCCTGTTCAACTCCCTGTAATCGATGCACATTCTTAAAGTCCCGTCCTTTTTCTTTACAAACAATACTGGTGCTCCCCACGGCGAAGAACTCGGCCGAATGTACCCAACTTCCAACAAAGCCTCAAGCTGAACTTTTAATTCCTTCAACTCAGCTGGAGCCATCCGATAAGGAGTCTTTGAATACGGCTCGGCATTCGGAAAAAGATCAATCACAAATTCAATCTCTCGTTCAGGAGGTAGGGAATCCAATTTCTCTGGGAATACCTCGGGAAATTCCTTTACCACTTCAGTATCCTCTAATTTCACCTGATCTTTCGGCTTGTTCAGAACATAAGCAATGAACCCTGTAGCCCCGTCTCTGACTAACCTCTGGGCTTCTGAAAACGAAAGCAGGGGTACGGTTTTTGAAGTACAGCCCGTAACAACCTCTGAACCCAACTGAACCTTTTTAGCCCGGCAGTCCACGGTAGCACAATGCCTGTACAACCATTCCATCCCCAATATAGCTCCGTACCTCTCCATCGGCATAACAATAAAATCTGTCAGAAACTCCCGGCCTTCAATTACAACTGGAACATCCCTGTAAACCTGATCCGTCTCTCGCCTACTATCGAAAGGAGTACTAACTATATAGCGCACAGAAGTACACATAGCAGGCAAAGACAAGGTAATAGCAATAGAATGCGCAAGAAAGGAGTGTGTAGCTCCTGGATCAAATAATGTATGGATGTTCGTGCCATGAATGCAAATAATACCTTCAACTACTGTGGCGGGGTCAATATCAGCCTCCTGCTCCTCTCCAGCTAGTGCATAAGCCCGAGCTCTCACCAGTGGCCTCGGTCCTGCCGGTGGTGGATCCTGACGATCCGGGCAACCATCAACCAGGTGCTCATTACTCCCGCAAATCAGACACAAACCTAGCCGGCGTCTGCAGTTATCGTAGGTATGTGTAGGATGCCCACACCATGTACATCTCGGTCTCTGAGGTGGCTGAGGTAGTGCTGGAGCTCTCGGGCCTCTCAGTAACGGCCCTGCACCCTTCTGTGACGATCCTGTAGTCTTAAACTTCTTCCCAGAGTCCCTCTGTGATGGAGGTGCAGAATAAACCATCGGCCTTTTTCCTGAACTCGACCCCTGGCCTGATCTCGAGCCTGAAACCTGTCCTGCTCGCTGAGTAGCCCTCCTAATACTATCAGAATCTTCAACCTTTAGGGCTTTTGCGGTAGCTTTTGCCCAGGTGCTAGTATTGGCTGCCTTCAGTGCATCCTGGATGTCTGGTCTCAACCCCTGAACGAACTGCATCGCCTTGTGAAAGTCATCATTCGCTATGTTGGGTGCATAGCGAGAAAGTCTCTCGAACTCAGCGATGTACTGACCCACGGACCTGCCTCCCTGCTTTAGCTCTGTAAACTCCCTCAATCTGCGGGTACGGGAAGCTGGAGGAATGTATTTGTTTCTGAACTCCCGTACAAAAACCTCCCAGGTGATCTCAGTCCCGGCTGCCTCCAGAACAATCTCTGTGCTCTCCCACCAAGAGTAGGCCTCGCCCTGAATAAGAGTAAGGGTACAACGAGCCTTCTCCTGACTGTCGCAAGGAATAAGCTGCCATATTCGCTCGATCTCCTTCAACCACATCTCTACCTGTATATCGTCTCCCTTATAGAACTTCGGGGGACGCTGATTCTGAAACTCTCGTAAAATAGCAGAAATGGGGTTCTCCGGAGGTGCTACCTGCGCCGGTGGTGGTGGTGGAGGAACCCTATCCTGTAACCTCTGGTCAATTAGTCCCACAACTGCATTCATGAAATCCTGGGGCTGTGCCTGGGCAGGTGGAAGAGGTGGTGATCTCTCGCGGCGATGATGTCGGCGGTGATGATGCCTGTGCCTCGAGGATCGATCACTGTAATGTCTATCGGGCTCCATCCTGAAATTAGATCACTAAACATGCATGGCTTGATCAATAAATGCAAATGTGTGCATATAATTTCCATATTATCAAGGAGCACATGTTCATGCAAGATCAGATAATTCATTTAATGCGAATAAGGGAGTAAATCAAGTAAATCAACCCAATGCAGACTCCCAAATACCACGTAATCCTATGCCGTGCGACCTAGACTGACTTGACACGACTCGAGAACCTCGGTTTTGCAACCGGGCTCTGATACCACCTGTAGATGTAGCACCCTAGACCCCAAGGCGCCACATCCCCCGCACTATAGCCTCGATCCACGTATGAAACGGACAGTTCATACATAAACCAAGACCACAGCGAACGGGTGACAACAAAACGACGCTCTAGGCGGGACACTCTCTCCCCAACAAAATCAACAATCATGACTAGAAAAGCGGAAGCAGTAAAGTCATTCGTATATATAGGTACCATATTTATTACATAGATACATATAGGTACCATTAGTTATCAATACATTATCGTGTCTTAATAATATACATAACTAAGTATCCAAAACGTGACAAAAATATCATAACATGAAATGTTTCAAGGTACTATACATGAAAGGTGCTAGACTCGTGAAGATGCAAAAGACTCGAACAACGCCCGCCTAGCACGACCACGCTCAAAAGGTACCTGAAAAGTGAAGTATCAGTCTACCGAAGACTGAGTGAGGGGCAATAATTATATACACACATCACATGCAAGGTGTAGCCTCGGGTGGAGATTTTAGGAATGAAAGAAATATATACATAACTAAAAGAACTTAATCTTTGCCCGAGATTACAACCCATCATTTTAGCACATTTAATTTATCATGCTTGTCAATATCATGAACATGTGGCCCCGGCGAGTAAGGGCAATCTCCAACCGAACTCCCAATCGTGAACAATACGTGATCATGCTTGCTTGCTTGATAAATAAGTGATCATACAATTCCTTTAGTGCTCACATAAACAAGTTCATACTTGAAAACATGCAATAACCCGAGGATAACCCGACATTCCGGATTAATCCCCAGTCTCCTTCTTCCTCCGGGTGATAGCGAGTTTGCAAGGCTCGACTATCCACGACATGGTGTGTGTAGAGGACATGACCCTCTAGACACGGAACTCCTTCCACCACTAATCTCCCAGTGGTTTCGGGGGTGATCCCAACAATGTGAGGATAATTCAGGAGTTACCCGTCAGCCCTTGCTTTCCCGGTTGGCTCAAAAATTACCCTCGGGCCCACGTGCAATCATGTACTCGCCAAACTTGCTTGAAAATCATGACAATCAATACATTCTTGCTTGGAAATGTTCATACTTTGAAAACGTTTATAATTATAATAGGTTTTGGCCGAAAACTAGCACATAAGGGTTGTAGGGTCCGTTTTACCAAAACAAAACCTCACCTTTCTTGCAAAATAAAATAACGGAGCGATCTAAGGAGCTTGCTCCTCGTCCACGCCCTCGTGACCTGTGCAAATACGACGTATAACAATGAGACATGAACTAAAATGACCAAAATAGGACGAACGGCGAAAACGTGTCGAGACGACCATGAAAATGCAATGTGGTATTATAACATTTCGTTTCACATCATATTAACACATATTATAGCAATTCGGGGTCAAAGAAGTCGTTGGATCGAGGGGTCATTTTCGGAAATTTATGCAGAAACTTTTGTTCTGTCAGCCCCTTGGGAACGGCCGTTCCAGGTTTCCTTTGTAATTGGGAACGGTCGTTCCCGTTGCCCAGAAAAACGCGGCAACGTTTTTAATTTTTAAAACGCGCTTAGCCGGGAACGGCCCTTCCGGCTCCAAGGCCAAAGTGGGAACGGCCGTTCCCATAGTCGGCCGCGCACATTTGATTCAAAAGAAGGGAACGCCCGTTCCCGCAATGCCTTGAGGCTGGGAACGGTCGTTCCCAGTTCTGCAACTGGGTAAAACAGAGCAAAACAGAGTATGCTCTCGGGGAAGAAGCAACAAAGCAACACAATTTCATTTTTGATCCCTAATTGCTATAATTTCTGGGAATATAATGTATACAACTTCAATACATGATAATATAGCACTTAGACACTTAAAACACCAAATATCACCAAGGATTCATGCCTCATGCTCATGCTCCAAAACTTGAACATTCTTGCCAAATATCCAAATATTTCATGAATAAACCATGCTATAGTTCATGATATGATCATAGAATCATGCTTTGCTCAACACATAATCCATATAACACATCAAGCTCAAACCCTAACCTATTCAAAAGTGATCAAAATCATCATTTCCATGCAAACCAACCTTGAAAATGAAAGAAATGGAGAAGAAGATGAGGATGATGATGATGACTTCCAATTCCTTGAAAGACTTCTTGAAATCTTGATGATTGATGCAAAAGATCACTCCTTCCCTTTCCTCTTCTTTGAAACCGAGAGAGAGATGAATATGTTTGGCAAATTTTTGGAATAAAATTGATCAAGGAAGCTTGAGGAAGCTTATACCGTTACATCCATTCTTGGTTTTTGTGAATTAAGTTAATTGCTAATAAATCCTCCAAGAATTCAATCTATGCAATTGAGTAGATGAGGTTTTTAAAATATGATCAACTTGGTCCTAAAAGTTCATGCAATTAAGTCCCCAAACTTTTAGAAAATATTGAACTAGGGATAGCTTGGTAATTTTATCACTCTCGGTAATTGATTTCATGCAATAAATATTTTCCGTGTCATGAAATAATATTTTCAATGTTATGAAATCAAAGATTTGATATGAATGATGTTTCATGAATTTGATAAAAATATGAATGCCACGTAAGAATATATTATAAATTAAAAGAATAAAATAAAATCTACGCTCAACTCACACGTGGCGTGCTTACCTGTTCATCCGGAAACCGGGGCGTTACAGGTTCAGAAACGGGTTGATCCGAATCCGATCACTTTACAATTTGTATTTGTGGAGGAAACCACCGGAGATTCGCCGGAGATGAGAAAGGGGGTTCAACCTGTTGGGGCAAGCACAAGAAAAGTCAGAAGGCCAAGCTGGGGAACTGGGGGTGATACCCAGTTTGGCTCTCCGACGCTCAAGTCAGTTCAAGGTATGAAGAAATATGAGTTCAGTCACAGTTGCAGTGATGAAGAATGCTTACCAGTGTAGAAGATGACTTTAGCTATTTATAGTTGAGGGTCAAGGGCCCTTTGGTCATTTGCCTCAAGTGGTCCTGGCCGAATGTTGCCCTAACACGTGGCGCCATGAGAGAGAAACCTAGGAGGAATCTTCTGCAAAAGCGGCCAAAAGTTGGTGCTGGCAACAGTGGCAGGTGCGCGGGCATGTACGTTGTGTCGGAGAGCCATTTGGGTGGTTGGTAACGAGGGCTTAAGAGCGCGCTCGTGACAACCTGGAGTATTGGAAGCCAAGATATCCACTGAGGGGAATGAAGGCTCCAGTTCAAGTGACGAGCCAAAGGAGAGGCCACTCTGAGGGATTGTGACGCTCGAAGAGGGCTTCCTTGGCACGTGGGCGTGCTAATCATTCAGTATGAAGGACGCTCATGAGAGTATCGGCGCTCGTTGGGCTTAACTCCTGAATGTGGATTGCGTTTGTTGATCATAGCGCTAGTTGGGCTTGGCGCTCGGGTGCATATGCGTGCAACTTTGGGGAGACAGATGTCATCATCTTGGTGATGCCACGTGTCCGGACGTGGGATGATCGTATTTTGACCCCATCACATTTATATTTTTATAAATATATATCACCAAAAATAAAATATTTCACAATTTTATTAATATTTAAATTTAGTTTATACTATGTAATTGTAGTTAATATTTTCTTAACACTCAATATTTTAATGTAATTTATAGATTTAGAGAGTTTATTATTCTTGAAGAAATAAAATTAATGTTAACGAAATTATAGATTTAGAGAGTTTTTTAATGTAAGCTAGGGAGGATTTCGATCAACATGGCGGAACTCCTTGGGCTACGCAAAGGGCTAGAATTGGCTTGGGAATGGAGATTCCCCGAGATTGAAGTCGAGATCGACTCGGAGATTGTGTTTAACTGATTTATGAGGGATGAGATTGATGTCACCCAATGCGTAATATTATCATGGATTGTCGTAAGCTGCTCCATATGCTTTGGGTTACTCGTTTCAAACATATCTTCAGAGAAAGAAACGCGAGCGCCGATAAGCTCGTAAAGATGGGCCACGATTTGGAGGTTGAGTTCATGGCGTGGGATTCGCAACCGGAAGAGTTCAAGAGGATGAACATTGAGTAGTTTTTGGCCCGGTTCTGGGCCTCTTATGCACCAAAAAAAAAAAAAAGAAATAATTGTCAACTTGGTAAGTGGTTCAACTGGTTTGTGCACATTTGTAGGTGATGCGTTCAAACCAAAATTGGACCATAATTATTGTCCGACCGGTCGGTCTGGTCCGGGTTTCAAAACATAAACTTTATGTGGAAGCGGTTTTATTATACCAAAACGTGAAAGCAGGGTTTCAAAACATAAACTTTATTTATCACAAAATCTTATATTACTCTCTACTCAAAAAATATCACAAAATCTTATATTACTCTTTACTCAAAAAATGTCACGACCCAAGTTGAAATCTTATATTACTCTCTACTCAAAAAATGTCACGTGTCCTCAAGATCAATGGGAACTTTTTAAAAAATTAACATAGAATTGAGTTCCTTAACATGTATTTAAAGAAAGACATATATTGTTTTTGAATCTCTTGGTGAAAGACAGAAAATCCTATATTTCAAATAAGATTTGTTAGATCGTTTGATATACTAGATTGAGCTCATTTGGCTCACTTAATTTTAGTTAATTTTCTGTTTGATACTGCTTATTAAATCTCGCCGACCCATAAGAGTTAATATTCGACCCGGTGTAATCTGTGCACTTTAAAGAGATTAAATTCTCAAACAAATCTTAGGGGAGGGGGTGTGTTTATGGCAGATTAACATACAGACAAGTTAAGAAGTTATTTTGATTTTGTGACTGAGCATGAAAATTAGATGCAACTAAATTTATCAATTGAATATATCAAACACAAAATTAACTTGTTGTAAAATCACTTAATTTCACTTAATTCCCCACAAATAGATTAAATGAAATTGGATAATCTACATTATCAAATGATCTTAACTCTAATATTTTCAGAGATATTCTTCTAGTATTATATTTAGAATATATTTTATTGGAACTCTCTATTTAGTATCTTTTAAAATATTTTATATAAATGTTTATTGTATGCTACTGCTATACTCTGATTTGATTAAATGAAGAAAGGTAATTCTTGTATGATTTTAATGATACGTGACAATTTTTTTGAGTAGAAGTTCGTTTTAATAAACCAACCTTCTAAAAAAGCGTTACCATTAAAGTTTTCCTAGTCAAAGACTTACTACCTTTGAAAACGTGTACAGAAATTTTTAAGTAAAACTGTTTTATCGAAAAAAGGTAACATTGTTCATTATCATTTAAAATTAAAATTAAAAAAATATCAATAATAATGACAGGTGGCGCTATGTGATTGGATATTTTGGCATAATAAACCCATTTTTGCAAAACATGGTATCGTTAAAAAAAGAAAGAAAAAAGAAAATCATATTTAAACCACCTGCAAGAAAATACATCAAATCTACAATATACACAGAAAAGAACACCAATTTTAGAAAATTACCCATTGTATTTAGCGCATCTTTTGTTGTAAATATTGAATATGTGACCAATATGTGAAAAATGATGTAAATGTTATTTTGTTAATATTTAGAATTATATTTGATGTGATCGATTTTTAAAATTTCTACAAGAATAACTGAAATTTCATGCAAATCGAAAAATCTTAACAACATGATTATTTAAAATGGTCATACTCATTCAACAGGAGGGATCATAATATACATGAATCGATCACACCTGCACATCGTCTAAAAGACCAAACTTGTCATCTAACTTCTATAATTACGGAGACATCCCCTCTTACTCGCAAAACACATATTCAGAATTGCTAGTATTTTTAGTTTAACCTGAAGGATCACTTCAAGAATATTATTATTCACGAATCACGATTGCACCTAGTCGGTGATGTTCGTTGCACTGGTCTGGTCTATCTGGAGAGCTAGGAATAAACTCATTTTCCGCAACCACCGAGATTGCTTACTAGAAACCTTATTGATGTTTTGCAGAAGGTCAATACGGGAAAAGGAAAACCTGACCAAGAGAGAGTTCAGTGGATCCCCGATTAGATCGGCGGCCCAGGGGGACTTCTGCCTGATGCCAATGGGTGTTGGATTTTTGAGTTTGCTTGTAATTTGGGAGATGTGTCGATTACTGTTGCAAAACTTCTCGAGATTCGAGAAGGTCTTTGCTTCACTTGAGAAAGAAGGTTTGAGAGATTTATTATTGAGACGGACTCATGAGTGGTGGTTGTTTTACTCATTACAAGTGCTAACTGCTAAGCTTAATGACCATCCATTAGGAAACATTGTGATGGACTGTAGGACCCTTCTTGATTTGTTATGAGACAACAAAATTGTATGAGAAGCGGAAATGCCTCCATTGATACCCTTGCACATAAGGCACACCATATTCAAGGGACATCGATAGCTTGGTTTCACTTTTAAAGGAGGACAAGAAATCTCCTAATTAGTTGTTAGTGGTTGATCGTTTATACCAAAAGAACACCATAGCACATTATGAATTTGTCAAGTATGTATTACTTATCAGGAGCTCAGGATCAAATTAGAAAGAACCACTCGACTGTAATAAGTACTTTAAGAAAATTCCATAATTTACTTCAACTAATAATTAGTAATTGAAAAATAAACAGTTTCTCATAGTTAGTTAAGCAATTCAAGCAACAAGGTTTGTAGTACAGGTGGGTGTATCCAAATCTCTCTCCTAGATATTTCAAATGCGACATTCTGCTGTCTTGCTTCCCACCACATGAAAGTCCCCCGATACCATAGCCTAAGAAAAACATCCGAAAAGCAAAAATATCAGGCCGACGAGTAATTTTTCATGCGAACCATAAGCAAAAATATCGAAAACATTAAGCAAGATTATGAATGGCATACAATTTATCGTATGTATCACTGACCCGTTTCAGAAGTCTCTGTATATGAGTAATTCCCGGTGGCTGCAGAAGCATTCCGAGCTATTCCAGTTGGATCAGAACTGAACATTTGTGGTGCAGTAGATGGGCCTGGAGGTGTACTTGTACTTGGAGGAGCCGGCACCCCTCCAGGTGGTGGAGGCAAGGTAGAATTAGGTGGAGGCTGCATTTGCATCACTGGAGCAGCTCCATAACCTGACAACGACGGTAAGCAAAAATTCAGTGATGCCGAAATCTTTTTCCAAAGTCTTTCTGTTCAGTTTATTTCAATTTTATCAATGTTTTAAGAAAAGAAAAGAAAAGCAGATCAGGAGAAAATAACTATGATTGTCAAGAAAATATTATAGACAAGAAAATGATCGTCGTCTTGCAATTAGAGAGAAAACAATTTCCTCAAAAAGGGAAATGAGAGAAGACTTGTTTACTCTCTCCTCTAAAATATCAATGATCTTTCTCCTTCAGTATAAACAACTAGAGAGGTTATGCAATAATTAGTTTTTTGCTTTATAGGGGTACTTAGTAATCAATATTGTACTTTTCAACCCCCTAGTTTTAACTCACCTATACCAAATAACTATATTACTACATCAACCAAAAAGACATAATCGCCCACATGCTTCTACTGCACCGAAAACAAAAATAGCAAAATTTAATTTAAATGATTAATTTATCTCATCATATACTAGAATAAAGAAATAAATAACTAATGCGAGACGAAAGCAGCAAGATGTTGATTATAAGCTGCACCAACATGTTGGTATACTACTATTTGTCCAAGATGTTCCTTGATTTTCATATCAATCAAAGTCTGTGTTTGCTGCTCTTCAAACTTTTGGTAATAAGCTCTTATGTTCGACTGGATGACCGAGAATATTCATTAGTACTGAAAGTGAAGTATTTTTGTAATAAAATTGAAAAAAACAGGACCCAAATAGATGCATTATTTTATGGCAGACTACTATATTGAGAGGCATTCCTTGTGTTTGTAACCAGAGTTATGCTGCTTTCTTACCGGAGGCTGGAAAAAATAAAGAAGATATTAGATAAAAATTTGCTTTGTAGTATAGTTACTACAAAATGAAAGACGGCCGAAAATGAATACGATACTAATAACTAATAAGAGAGGGAATGGAGAGAAGAGCAAAGAGCAATAATCCATTTTCTCCGTCGGGTTTTTACACATTATTGCCAAATGTGTCAATCTGGCTCATGAAGTTCGAGAGAGTACCCGGAGCCAATTTCTGAATCACTTTGAGAAAACGAGTGTTGTTTTCCTTTCCTCTCAATGCATCGATGATCAAATCTAGCGTCGATAAATCGGGAGAGAGTTCTCTTGCGCCCATTTCCTCAAGAAAGTTTGCTGCATCATCATATTCGCCCCTCACCACAGTTCCTCGAATAATAAGGTTATACGTAGCTACATCTGGTGACAAATTTTCAAGTTTCATTTTCAATATAAGATTCTTAGCTTCCTCCAATAGACCATTACGACAGCATCCTTTTATTAGGATATTGTAAGCTACAACATTAGGTTTGAGTCCTTTAGAAGGTAGATCATCAAAAATAGCTTGCGCTTCATGCAGTTTTTTAGCTTCACAAAACTCATTCATAACAATAGCATAGTAATTGATATGAGGAGGGACTCCTTCATATTCCATTGCATCCAAGAAGGCCAATGCTTGCTCAACAGGCTCATTCTGACACAATCCGTGCAACATGTTACAATACGTATAGAAATTTGGTTTTAGGCCAACAAGTTGCAACTCGTCAAAAACTTGTAGTGCAACAGAACATCTTCTTGCGGAGAATAATCCCTGAAGTATAGTGTTATAGGTAATCAAATTAGGCTTCGAGTCTTTGCTAGCCATCTCGCGAAAGAGATGCATGGCCTTGTCGATTTTCATTTTCTTGCAATATCCATTGATTAAAATGCTATAGCTCTGAGTATCAGGAGCAATATTGTAGCTATTCATAGAATAAAAAACATTTCTAGCTTCATCAAGTCGCCCTTGCATACAATATCCCTCCATCAATGAATTGTATGTGACTATGTTGGGAACCACGTTTTTCTGCCTCATGAGATGGACTACATCTTTTGCTTTATCCACCAACCCTTCCTTGCACAAAGCATCAATGATAATACTGAATGTCACCACATTCGGATTAATTTTCAGATCTACCATCTCCTTGAGTAGCATTTCAACCTCTTTACAACGACTCATATGACATAAGCCGCAAATCAAAGCATTATAAGTAACAACATTTGGAGTTATGCCTTTTTGAGACATTTCATTGAAAAGCTCGAGGGCAGAGTCTATTTTGTTGTCTTTACACAACCCATCAAAGACCATGTTGTACGCATTGATGTTAGGCCTACAACTCCCTCTCTCCATTATTCTGAGAACTTCGATGGCCATCATAGTGTTGTCGGTCTTGCATAATCCATCTATCAAGGTCCCATATATCACAACATTGAGCCTACACAACCTTTGCCTTACTATTTTCTTAAATAGTTGTTGTGCCTCACAGACCCTATTTTCCTTAAACAAACCCTTCAATAAGGTGCTAAAGGTGTATTCATCAGTAACACAACCCTTCTTAAAGAACCAACCCAAAATCGAAAACCCAAAATTAACCCGATTAGAAAGGCAATAACAGTTAATGGCAATGTTCATAGTATAATGATCAATTGAAATCTCTGAATTGCATGTTAAAATTAAAGATGATTTTTTGGATTATAACTCTAGAATAATCCAAGCCTAGATATTTTGGTAGTCTAGATATTTCTACCAAAATATCTCTCTAGGTGATTCCACCATATTATCTCTATCCATTATTAGGGATCTAGAATTATCTTAGCAATTATTTATTAGGAAATCTAGAAATATCTTAGCATCTATAATTGTTTATTAGGAAATCTAGAATTATGTATCAAAATATCTAATAACTAGAATTCTCCTTTGAGTAGTATAAATAGGGGTGAGTATTTGCCATTTGTAACTAGCCAAGTTGTAAGTTAAAGTCCTCTAATAAAAGCCTTCTTTCCTACATATTTTCTCTTGAATCATTCCCTTTTATTTTTGAGGTTATTCTTCTTTGGTTGTTTTCATCCACCCTTTGGTTGTTCGATCTTGGGCCAGCAGGCTTTCTCTATTTCTTTCTGCTGTGTTATAATTTTACTTTTACATGGTATCAGAGCCATAGGGCTCTAGTATCGTGTGTCAAGATCCCTTGGTGGAAAAATCAACCGGTGCCTCAAAAATGGATTCAAGTGGTCGTAGTGGACTTGGTATCGAATTGTTAAACCAATCCAACTACAGGGTGTGGAGGACTTGTTTGGAGTCTTATCTCGTTGGTGAAGATTTATGGGATGTTGTTAATGGCAATAATACAACATCTCCCACGGATAAGCCAGAAAATGCCGATGCACTCAAGAAATGGAAGCAATTGAATGCAAAGGCGGAGTTCGTTTTGAAGCGGTCAATTTCTCAAGGCCTATTCGATCACATCATGAGGTGTAACTCAGCCCACGAGATTTGGCGGACTCTTGACAGACTCTTCAACAAAAAGGATGAAGCACGACTTCAAATTTTGGAGAATGAGCTCGCCAACACCACGCAGGGTAATCTTTCCATTTCTGAGTATTTCCTTAAAATTAAAAATCTTTGTTCGGAAATTTCCTTGTTAAATCCAGAAGAAGCAATTTCCGAAGCTCGAATAAGAAGAACTATTATTCGAGGATTGAAGCCCGAGTACATTCCCTATGTTATGTCGATACAAGGATGGGTTCAACAACCATCTTTGGAGGAGTTCGAGAATTTACTATCTTCACAAGAGTCACTAGCAAAACAAATGGCCGGTGTCTCTATTAAGGAGGAAGAAGGGAGTGCTCTTATGGATAGAAGGAAATTCTTTAAGAGCAAAGGAAATCAAAATAGCCCGACCCTGCGTCAACAAGGGCAAAACAGCTCGAGCTCATATGGAGTTAGTGGTGAGTCTTCTAATAGTAACTCTAATAAGAAAACTTTCAAATGCTATCGGTGTGGCAGAACTGGGCATATCAAAAGATTTTGCCGAGCTAAATTACAAGAGAGTAACGTGGCCGACAAGCTTGTGGAGGAAGAAGACTGGGGAAAATGCTTTGTGGCAGAGACAAAAGCCGTAGATGCCTTGGCATCCATCAACTTTGAAAATGACTGGATCGTGGATTCTGGTTGCGGCCATCATCTGACTGGAGATCAATCCAAGTTTTCCAATCTCCAAGAGTATAGTGGAAATGATGCAATTGTGACGGCCGACAACACAGTCCATCGCGTGGAGAATGAAGGCACTGTTGTTATAAATGGAAAGCAAGAAGATTCCATTACACTTAAGAGTGTCTTCCACGTTCCAGGTATGAAGAAAAATCTTTTCTCAGTTGCAAATGCTGTTGATGCTGGAAATTTTGTGCTATTTGGTCCACGTGATGTGAAGTTTTTACGGAACATTAAGGAGCTCAAGGCGGATGTCGTCCACACCGGTAAGAGAGTAAATGACTTATTTGTTTTGTCGGCTTCCGGTTCATATATTGAGAAAATGAGTAACAATGAAAATGCATACTTATGGCATGCTAGACTCGGGCATCTTAGCATGGATAAATTAAAGGCTATGGTAAAATTAAAATTGGTAAATGGCCTGCCTAATTTATCAAGTTTTGGTGGAGGAGAAGTGTGTGAAGGTTGTCAATTTGGAAAAGCACATCGGCTTCCTTTTAACAAATCCACTTCTCGAAGTAAGGCCCCATTAGAGCTTATTCATAGCGATTTGATGGGCCCAACAAGAACTCCCTCATTTTCTGGATACTCTTATATGTTGATTTTTATTGATGATTATAGCCGATTCACATGGGTGTACTTTGTTAAGCACAAATCAGAAGTGTTTAACAAATTTTTGGAGTTTAAGGAGCTGGTTGAAGGAGTGCTTGGTTCCAAAATCAAGCGGTTGCGGACAGATAACGGAGGTGAGTTTACTTCTGAAGAATTCCTAACTTTTTGCAGAAAACATGGCATCAAGAGAGAGCTCACTTGTGCCGAGACGCCGCAACAAAATGGAGTTGCAGAGAGAAAGATTAGGCATTTGACGAAAACTTGTAAAAGTTGGTTGCATGCGAAGAATTTGCCCAGAGCACTATGGGCGGAAGGTATGAAATGTGCAGCTTACGTGATTAATAGAATGCCTCTGTCTCCAATTAATATGAAGTCACCATACGAACTTATCTTTGGAGAAAAACCTAATGTTAAACATCTTAAAGTTTTTGGGTCAGTTTGCTATGTCCATGTACCCGATTCCCGAAGAACTAAACTTGATGCAAAGGCGAGAAAATGCATTTTTGTCGGGTATGATGAAAGGAAGAAAGGTTGGAAATGTATGGACCCAAAAACTCATCTTTTTGTTGTCTCCAGAGATGTTATCTTTGATGAAATTTCACTGTATTACGAAGGGAAGGTGACTAACCAAAGTGGGGCTAAAACCTCAAGCCCAGAAATCATAGAATTATCCGTAACAGAAAATCCTTCTGAGAACCACAGTGAAAGGGGGAGTTCAAACACTCAACAATCTGAAGGGCAACATCCAGGAGAATCCACCGATGCAACTAGATCCGAGAGGCCTCGAAGAAATGTTGTCAAACCTGCCCGGTACAGAGATGAAAATTTTATAAGCACATATTCTTGCTTCTTTGCAGGTCCCATTGATGATGAGGAACCTCGTTCCTTTGATGAAGCAAAAGGAAACAAAGAATGGGAGCTTGCAATGGATGCTGAAATGGAGGCACTCGAGAAAAATCAAACTTGGAGTCTTGTTCCGAAGCCAAAAGATGTGCAACCCGTTTCTTGTAAATGGGTATACAAAATCAAAAGGAAAACGGATGGGAGTGTCGAAAGATATAAAGCACGGTTGGTGGCTCGAGGTTTCTCTCAAAAATATGGAAAAGATTATGAAGAAACTTTCAGCCCCGTGGCCAAGATGATTTCAGTATGCATGGTATTAGCTCTGGCAGCATTCCATAATTGGAAATTATGGCAGCTTGATGTGAAGAATGCGTTCTTATACGGGGAGCTGGACAAAGACATCTACATGGAGCAACCTCCAGGTTATGTTTCTAACTCTCATCCTAATTATGTGTGCAAGCTTAAAAAGGCTCTCTACGGACTCAAACAAGCTCCACGAGCATGGTATGGTAAAATCTCTCAATATTTACAATTTTGTGGCTATCATGCTTCGGATTCAGACTCTAGCTTGTTTGTTAAAAAACAAGGAAGCTTGCATCTTGTAGTGTTGTTGTATGTGGATGATATGATAATCACAGGCAACGATGCAACTGAAGTTGAAAAACTTCAAGATGAGCTTGCTATCAGATTTGATATTAAGAAGTTGGGGGAGCTGCATCACTTTCTTGGCTTAGAGGTGACGAACTTGGCAAGTGGTATCTTTCTTTCTCAAGAAAGTTATGCCAAGAAGTTAGTTGAACGGTTTGGAGTAAATCAAAGCAAAAGGTGTTCAACTCCACTAGAGGCCAACATAAAGCTAAGGCGTGAAGAAGGATCACTTCTGGCCAATCCGCAGCCTTATCGTGCTCTTGTCGGTAGTCTTTTATATTTAACTATCACAAGCCCCGATATTGCTTTTGCAGTTGGTTTGGTTAGCAGGTTTATGCAGACACCAAGAAAGCCTCACTTAGAAGCTGCAAAAAGGATTTTGAAATATGTCAACTCAACTCTGGATATGGGCCTACTTTACAAGAAGAAAGCTACCGCCTCTCTAGTTGGTTTCACGGATGCGGATTTTGGCGGAGACTTGGATAATCGAAGGTCCACTTCAGGATATGTTTTTCTCAGTGGTGGTACAGGTATTTCTTGGTGTAGCAAGAAACAAAATTCAGTTTCCTTATCAACGACAGAGGCGGAGTACAAAGCGGCTGCTCTTGCTGCTCAAGAATGCATTTGGCTTCAAAGACTTGCGGACGATCTACATTATCCTATAACTAAGCCAACTGCACTTTTTGGAGATAATCAGAGTGCTATCAAGCTCACAAATAATCCAGTATTTTGATGGGATGCGGGCCCAGAACAGTAGCAGTCCGGGACCACATTTTAAAATTTTTATTATAATACAAGTATTAAAATATTTCTAAAACATTTTAATACAAAGCGGAAGACTTAGCCGGATCTACTCAAGTATATACATGCAATTGATAATAAATTTTAAATCACTTAAGCAGATAAATATCTAACATGCAATTAACACTTAAGAGCACATAATTTATCATGCTTAAAATAAAATAACTGTAAAATATTACCGTACTGCAAACATGGCTATCTAACGGCATTTTTCCAGCTCCTTGCCCACTCGTGAGACCGGCAGAGCTTCCCTGCAATATCCCCAGGGACACCCTCGGAGTGTGGGCTCCGAAAGTATTTCTCTAAATGCTTAGAGAAAAAACTTTAAACTAGGAAACCCTTTTCAGGGTTTATTCTCCCAAAATCAGGCGTTTATATATAAACACCTAATTAAAATTAATTCCGAAATAAATCGGAATTAACTAGGAGAAATGGGATATGGTTTCAAAGCTATTCTCTAGCCAAAACCTCTCCCAAATGTTGAATGAGAAATGAGGACCCAAGGCCCCTATTTATAGGGGAAAAACCGAGGGCATTTCGGTCATTTTGGATTCAAAAGCAAGGGCAAAATGGTAATTTCACATCCCACTTGCGTGTACAACTTGGATATGAAAACCGAGGACACTACGTTGAAGGTCTCTCCACCACGAGTCCAACGCCGCCGAGAACGCGCCCATCGGAGCACGCACGCGCCCACACATGCGGCCACAAGGCGGCGCGTGTGATCACTTGCCGGCTAGGGTTTCCGGTGACGTGGCCTCTTCAGGAGCTGCCACGTGTCCGGGTCAGTCCGACCCGGAACCGAACCCGGTCCGACCCTATCCGAAAACCCGAACCGTTGACCCGACTCGGACCCGTTGACCCGGTCAACATGATGACGTGGCGAGATCTGGGCCGTCCACGTGGCGAACACGTGGCGTGCCACGCGGCTGCCCAGTCAGCGCCACCTGGGCCACTTGCTGACGTGTCATACCACGTGGACTGCCACGTCAGCTGCCACGTCAGCATTTTTTTTTTTTTTCAAAAAAAAAATTTAAAATTTTATTTTCTCCAAAATAAAATTCCGGGTATTTCCAACTCTTTGGAACTTGATTTATTTTCTCAAAATAAATCCCTTGCCTATTTTCAAACACTTTGAAAAATCATTTCTCTTTCTCCTTTTATTATTTTCTCTTTGGGTTTTCAATTTGGGGCTTGCAGGGGGACCTGCAGGACTAATTAATTTTAGCTCCAAAGGGATTAATATATTATCATCTCATGACAATAATTAATTACCGTTTAACAATATTTAATTCCACTAAATAAATATTATTGCACTCTAAAATTAATTAAATTATTCACGAATTTCTCGATCTAGAATAATTTCGCATTTTACTCCTCCGTGTAGATATCCATGAAAAATAAATTATAACTACTATCATTTATTTTTCATCTCCAATTTGAAATTTATTGATTCGCCTTAAGTTCAAATTCTCTGTATGTGAAACACATTCAACATACAACTTCGGTGACGTTATCACGCGAAGTGCTTTGGCCAAAGTCTTAATTCGAACTTTTGCAAATCTATTTCAAGGATATTTCTTACCTTCCAACAAGGCTACAGATTCCTCGATCAATATAACTCTTTAGCACATTTCATGTTGTCACCGAATCATACAAAGTATTTTGGCCACCCGTTACCGAAACCTCACTTCGAGTATGTTACAGTAACTAACACTACATGCCTAAAGCCGAAATATTATCAGGATTAAGAGTACAATGCTTCCTGAGATTTTTTTCATTTTAGATAGCAGTATAAAATGAATAATCTCAGTGGTCCAGTTCGATGTTTCCAATCCTATTGAAAATCATCAACGTGTTATAATTGGAATCACCATTCCCTATGACGAAAGACTAATCATCTTATATAACCACGTTATAGTCTTGATAAGAACATATTCTTATCTTACCGACTAGAACTTTAATGACACGTGATTTCGGTATTCAAAGTCTTTTCCTATGAAACACATTTCATATGAGAATACCACCACACGTCATTAATTATTAATATGTGAAATACTCATAACTTGTTATAAATTCAGTTTAATTAATTCAACAAATTGAATTTTCAGGGCCCTATTCCCAACAATCTCCCACTTGCCCTAAATTCAATTTGGCCATACATCTAAGTCTTATTCCTTTCACATGAGTGTCAAAACTCGTTTTACACTCTTTTGCGCCAATACTTTAGTGAAGGAATCTATTAGATGTTTCTCTGAGCCAACAACTAGGAAATCATGAATCCAATACATCTAACTGGTTGCTTCTCAAGCTACCATGTATTTGACTTCCATGTCGGTGTAAGCAATACAAGTCTGCTTAACATTCTCCAATTAACGATTGCTCTTTCCAGAGTAAACAGGTATTCTGATGTCAAACATCTAGAATACAAATCAGATTGTAAATCCAAATCTCTATACTCTATTGAAATGAGCTCACCACTGTGGTAGACAAGCATATAATCTCAAGTCCTTCTCAAGTACTCCAATATATGCTTTCACTACTATCCAGTGTTAGATTCTAGGGTTTGACTAATATCTGCTGACTTAGACCTATATATAATAGACAGTTGGCCTTGTACATAATATGACATACATAAAGCTTCCGCTGCGGAACTCTAATAATGTCTTCTATCCCTTCAGTTGTCTTAGGACACTGATCCTGAGATAGATAAATTCCATATCTAAAAGGTAATGAACCTTTCTTGGAATCTGTCATATTATACCTTACCAGATCTTATCTATATATGCTTCTTGTGATAAATCAATCTCCTTATTCCTATGATCACGATAGAATTCTGATCCTTGGAATAACATTGGTTTCACATAGGTCTTTTCTTGTCAAAATGATTTGACTTCCGAATCTTGACCATTGACAAAATTCTTGCATCATTCCCAATGAGCAGAATATTAATTACGTACAAAGTGAAAGTGTTACAATTCTATCATGATGTCATTTTGTACACTTTATGGTTCATCAGGCAATTATACAAATCCAAAGAATTTAAATTGCCTTATAATTCTGATGCTCCATAATCTAGACGCTTGCTTAAGATCATAAATCGATCTATTAAGCTTGCATTATATGCACCTGATTTCTGGCTGTGAAGCCTTCAGGTTGTACCATGTATCTCTTCTTCTTGAAATTGCCCATTCAAGAACATAGTCTTTACATCCATTTATCTAATCTCATAATCGATAATGAGATAAAATGGAGAGGATAATGGACTTAAGCATTTCTATAGGCGAGAAGACCTCATAAATGATTTCTTCTTTCTGGGTAAAATCCCTTGCCAAAAGTTTGCTCTAAAGTCTCTACTTTTTCGTCCATTTATCCTTTTATCGTTTTGTAGAACCCAATTGTATCTAATAGGGTTTAATGCCTTTAGGCGCCTCTACAAGTTCAAGACTTTGTTAAAATACAGAGATTCTAACTTAGATTCCATGGATATTGACCAAACGGTCAGCGTCTATATCTTCTACAGTTTCATTACACGTGACAGGATCAGATACGTTAGATTCAACCTCTTGGGTTAATCTTAGGTATCTTGTCAGGTGTCCTGACAATCCTCCCACTATAATGATGCTCTCGTGTACATGTCTCTACATCACATGTTGTATTTGGTACATCACATGTATCCAATATATTTTTAGTTATCACGGGTTTATGGAAATCAGTATCTAATACTGTTATTTCTTTTAACACTACTTTGCTTCTACCCTTTGTGGTTATCTATGTAATTATCATTGAAATAATTCACAAACATCTTTTGTGATTTCTCAAGTTACAAAATATACCACCTCTTGTTCTTCTAGTATAGCCTTAGAACAAGTGAACCTTTGTTCTTTATTCTAACTTGTCAAGATCCATCCTTAACTCGTGGACCAGGCTACCTTAAATCCGAAGATAAAAGATACAGGGTTTTCACCCTAGCTACAGATCCATCAGTGTTTTAGGAACTGACTTAGATAGAACTAGGTTTGTCGTTTTGTGTGCAAGACCCCAAAACGAAATTCATAGGGTAGCATGACTCTTCATGAATCTTACCATCATTATCAGAGTTCTATTTCTCCTTTCTGCAATACATCTTTGCTAAGACGTATCTCATATATATAGTTGAGATCCAATCTCATTTGAGAAATTCTATTTAACTCTGAACATAGATACTTATCACTACTTCGATCTAATTGAAGTGCCTTGATATGTTTTCTAATTTGACTCTTTGACTTCAGTCTTATATTCTTTGAACTCTTCAAAATACAAACTTAAGTCTCATCAAATAAACATATCTGTATCTAAAGTAATCATTCAAATGAATGATGAAATATCCAAAACTTCATTTGCTTGAATAATCATAGGATCACATATTCGTATGAACTGACACAAGCAAGTTCATGGCTTCATACCCTTTGTCTTCAAAAGGCTTCTTGGTCATTCTAACCTTCTAAATAGGATTCGCAGATTGATACTATTTTCAAGTCAATAGGACTCAACAATCAATCTTTGGATCCTATTCAGATTCAATTGACCAATAGATAGGTGCCACGTAGAAGTTTTTCCTCTTAGATGGTAAGTTAAGCTTCTTAATGTTAAACTTGAATTAGGGTTTTCATTGAGGTATAAAAGACCATCTTTTATTGTGCCAAAGCAAATAAACCTTTTATTTTGCTTAATGGTAACCCTTTGTTTAAAACAAACAGTTAAAGCCCTAGTTATCAAATAACTTACAAAAATCAGATTTTTGTATATATAGCACGTATAATATTAAAACCCTTTCGCCAAAATACGACTTTATAGTCTTTACTGCTAATACAATTATACTTGTATTATCCCCGAGCAGTAGTTATGTGTTAGCCGTTTTTCAAACTTTTTGGTTAGTTTGAATCTTTGCAACAACTTGCAAATATGATTAGTTGATCTCAAATTCACACACCAGGAGTCCGGTGAATTTTCAACTAAACATATTTTCAACGAGTAAGATATCTTCATATCTTATCTAAACGGTATAACAAACAGACATACTAAGTATTTTGGATAATTTCTTTTCCAATACCGTTACCACTGAAATAGAAACACTTTTCCATTGTCGGATTTTGACTTTCTATTTCTGAACCTTCGATTGGGAACTTTTCCTTTTCTTTCTTCCACTTGCTGGCTTTCTAGCCTGTGGATATTGATGTCTGATTAAAGAGAACTTTTCCCGTAGTCTATATCACCCTTTATGCCACATTGAGGTCGTTCATTGGTTTTAAAAAAAATTATTTAAAATAATCTTGAACGTTCAAATGACTTAGGCAGAGAGTATAGGATCGTATCCTATCTGTTAAGATTGTCTCTTTAAGCACAGAGGCTTTCAATCTCATTCAGATTAGCTATCATATTCATAATATGATTATGAAAT
Source organism: Lantana camara (assembly GCA_037501455.1). Taxonomy (NCBI): domain Eukaryota; kingdom Viridiplantae; phylum Streptophyta; class Magnoliopsida; order Lamiales; family Verbenaceae; genus Lantana; species Lantana camara. The sequence goes on along the minus strand of CM074859.1, from coordinate 107,176,119 downwards.
AGTGATCCTTCAAACATCTTTAACTGACAACCGTTTTCATGGCTCGTACCTACGTACGACTCTGTCTTCAACACATGTTCTTATCAGTAGACATCTCATGTGTTTGATGCTTAAGAACATTTAAAACAGATGTCAGGATAAAAGACTAGCCAGATCATCACACTTGATCTATTTAGAATAAACGTCTTTCTAATCCTGACTGGTTATAGTTTCCGAAATTTTCGGATAAGGTTCAGTGAGTACGTAAACTTTCATGTCCCAACACGATGTCAAGATTTATTACTTAGTTAGCGTAGTTGAACCCTTACTAGCCTATTTCCTGATAGACATACAGTTTGGAGTGGGCTAAGAGAGATCGTAATTATAAAACTGAAATAAATAAATATATGCAAGTTATGATTATGTATTTCACTTTCTTCTGCGTCCAACCAATAAATGAAATCCACATAAGCATTTTGATTTACGCAATGGTGACTTGACTAACCGCAGTTGACTCCCCGGAGGCGAGGTCGAAAACCGCTTAGAAAAGCAAGAACTATTCTTAATTAGCATGTCATCTAGGTAACTCTTACCAAACAATGTCAATCCACCACGTCAACCCTTGGCCTCTAAGTAAATGTAACATAGCTCCGAAGGGAGGTTAATACATTACTTAGTCAAGTGTGTACCATTACCTAGAAGTCCGTACGAGTAGGTCAAGACACTCCACGGAGGCGTGGTCGAGCTGACTTCCCCGTATTTCATTCTATCCGTAGAAGTCTAATCTTGTATACCGCGAATATATACCCGCCGAAGGGAGTAGTATACATCCACTATACTATAGACGGGTAATGGAGACCGTGAGAATCCAACTCTTTTCATCTCGCTCCCACTTGAATTTTTAAAAGGTGTGGATTATTTGTTGATTATTTAATAATCACTTTTGGCGTCTTATTGTTGGAAGTAATTAATCTAATTAATACCCTCCAAAAAATCACTTTAAGGGGGAGTGTTAAAATTAAAGATGATTTTTTGGATTATAACTCTAGAATAATCCAAGCCTAGATATTTTGGTAGTCTAGATATTTCTACCAAAATATCTCTCTAGATGATTCCACCATATTATCTCTATCCATTATTAGGGATCTAGAATTATCTTAGCAATTATTTATTAGGAAATCTAGAAATATCTTAGCATCTATAATTGTTTATTAGGAAATCTAGAATTATGTATCAAAATATCTAATAACTAGAATTCTCCTTTGAGTAGTATAAATAGGGGTGAGTATTTGCCATTTGTAACTAGCCAAGTTGTAAGTTAAAGTCCTCTAATAAAAGCCTTCTTTCCTACATATTTTCTCTTGAATCATTCCCTTTTATTTTTGAGGTTATTCTTCTTTGGTTGTTTTCATCCACCCTTTGGTTGTTCGATCTTGGGCCAGCAGGCTTTCTCTATTTCTTTCTGCTGTGTTATAATTTTACTTTTACATTGCAAATATCCTTAAAAAGAGAAATGACAGTGGGATACTCTTTCAGCTTCACCACACGCGAAAGCAATTGATTAAATAGTACCACACTAGGCAAAGGCCTCATTCTGATCATTTCCTCATACAACTTAAATGCATCACTCGACCCATTAACATTATCCAAATCGTTCTTGATTTTGATTCTCTCACGCGAAATGGAATTCCCCACAGATCTTGTACTCAAACAACGAAAAGCAGAGAGAAACATATGAGGGTTCCGAGAGAAATTACCTGATTTAGAACGATTCAGGAAACAATTAAGAAATAGCCCTGATCTCATCTTCAAGACTCAGAAGGGGCGGAGTGGCGTGCTGCTAGCTATCTGCGCAAGTGTTCAAATGTAATCGTGAAGTGCAGAATGATTTACCCAATTTCAAGAAATGCCCGTTTGATTTAGAATATATATTGTATTTTTTTTGGTGTATTTTATTTAGAAACATATTATATTTTCCTTCATTATTTGCAAGTTTAGATCTCATTTTGTTACTTTGGGTCATATTTTCATATTTTGTCTATCTTTCTCATTTAGTATTACTAATATGCGGTGTTAAAAGAAAATTTCGTAAGAATCAATTTGAAAAAACACGCACAAAGATACTTCACCTTTACAAAAATTATAGTTCAAGAACCCAACTGTTATAAAACTGAATAATAAATAGGCGAAAGAAGACAAGAGACAGAGAGAAAATTACTACTAGCATAGTAATATATATATATATATCTGGAATCGTATTGAATTGGTACATAGAATGAACTGAAAGTAGCACTATTTATAGGCAGGAGTTTACACCTTACACAGTAAATTTTACTGTGCATTTACGCATTGTAATTAATGCTGAATGGAGGTAATGTTTCCTTTGTCAAATTTTTGGGGGTTATCTCTGACAACACTTTGGCTGAGGCATCCCATTTTGTCAACTATTACGGCTTGACATTCTCAACACTCTCCCTTGGGATGCCGATGCGATATGCTTTTGGTGCTGCCTCGTTAAAAACCTTATCAGGAAAAACCCAGTGGGACAAAAACCCAAAGAAGGAAAAGAGTACAGCTGCGTAGGCTCCCCCTGATGTTAGCATTAGTGAGATCCTTTCATAGATCTCGGAGCTGGCGCATTCCAATATCGTGAACATGTTTTCTGAAGGTTGTAGTGGGGAGTGCCTTTGTAAAGAGATCTGCAGAGTTGTGACATGATTGAACATATTGAACACTGATTTCTCCATTCTTCTCAAGATCTTGTGTATACTGGTAAAACTTTGGTGGGATATGTTTGGTTCTATCAGTTTTGATATATCCCTCCTTCATTTGAGCAACACATGCGGCGTTATCTTCATATATCGTTGTTGGACTTTTATCAATTGATATGCCGCAGGAGGTCAAGATGTGTTGTGTCATAGATCTTAACCAAAAACATTCTCGACTTGCTTCATGAAGTGCAATGACTTCAGCGTGGTTGGAAGAAGTAGCAACAAGTGTTTGCTTTTGTGATCTCCAAGAGATAGCAGTGCCTCCAAGTGTAAAAACGTAACCTGTTTGGGATTTAGCCTTGTGTGGATCTGATAAATATCCTGCATCTGCATAACCAACCAAAACATGTTCTGCATTTTTAGAATAAAATAATCTCAAATCAACTGTACCTCGAAGATATCGGAATAGATGTTTAATCCCATTCCAATGTCTTTTAGTGGGAGATGAGCTGAACCTTGCTAATAAATTAACTGCAAAAGATATGTCAGGTCTAGTACAATTAGCAAGATACATAAGAGCCCCAAATACACTGAGTTATGGTGTTTCATATCCAAGAACTTCTTCATTTTCTTCGCGAGGGCGAAATGGATCTGTTTCTACACTTAGCGATCTCCCAATCATTGGAGTGCTCAAAGGGTTTGCTTTATCCATGTTAAAGCGTTTCAACACCCTTTCGGTATAAGCTGATTGATGCACAAAAATTCCATTTTGTTTATGCTCAATTTGCAAATCAAGACAAAATTTGGTTTCTCCAAGATCTTTCATTTCAAATTCATTCTTTAAATATACTGCCGTTTCATGGATTTCTTTGGCAGTTCCAATAATGTTCAAATCATCAACATAGACAACAATAATAACGTATCCGGATACTGTTCTCTTAATATATACGCATGGACAAATTGGATTATTCACATATCCTTTCTTTGACAGAAATTCGCTCAAGCGATTGTACCACATGCGTCCTGACTGCTTTAACCCGTAAAGAGATCGTTGTAATTTGATCGAACATTTCTCTTTTGGTTTTGACTTTAATGCTCCAGGCATTTTGAATCCTTCAGGGACTTTCATATAAATATCACTATCAAGTGATCCATACAGATAAGCTGTAACAACATCCATTAGACGCATTTGCAATTCTTGGGAAACTGTAAGGCTGATTAAATATCTAAACGTAATTGCATCCATAACAGGAGAATACGTTTCCTCATAATCAATCCTGGGTCTTTGAGGAAATCCTTGGGCAACGAGCCTTGCTTTATATCTTGTGACTTCATTTTTCTCATTTCGTTTTCGTACGAAAACCCATTTGTACCCTACAGGTTTTATACCTTCAGGTGTGAGAACAACAGGTCCAAACACACTTCTTTTATTCAAAGAATTTAATTCAGCCTGAATGGCGTCTTTCCATTTATTCCAATCATGTCTATTTTGACATTCAATGATAGATCTTGGTTCGGGATCTTCATTTTCATGAATGATATCTACGGCATAAGAAAATATTTCATCAATGTTGATATCACTTTGATTCCACAGCTTTCTTGAATACAAGTAATTAATTGAGATTTCTTCATTTATCTCACTTTGTGTTTCTTCTGAAACACTTTCCCCATTTTGTGTCTCTTCCGGGACACTTTCTTTATTCAAAATTTTTTTGTAATATCTTTCTCATTTGGTGTCTCTTCTGGGACACTCTTTTCTATACCGTGATCATCATTCATATTAGCTCATTTTCTCTTGCGAGGACTCTTATCCTTCGAATCCAGGAAGTCTATCACGTTTCAGGCGTGCTATAGATTCATGAGCAATATTTTTCTTAGGTTGACCTCTTGGAATCTCAATTCGAGTAGGAGCATTGACAACTGGTATATGTGACTTAGTCACTCGTTTTACATCTGTAAAAGCATATGGTAATTGGTTTGCAATATTTTGCAAGTGTATAATCTTTTGTACTTCCACCTCACACTGCTTTGTGCGGGGATCAAGATGTAATAATGATGGTTCATACCATGAAATATCCTTTTTCAATTGTTTGTTTTCTCCCCCCTAATGCTGGGAAAACATTTTCATCAAAATGACAGTCGGCAAAACGTGCTCTAAACATATCACCCGTTTGAGGTTCAAGATATCTGATAATGGATGGACTTTCATATCCAACATAAATTCCCAACCTTCTTTGAGGTCCCATTTTAGTACGTTGTGGTGGTGCTACAGGCATATATACTGCACAACCAAAAATTCGTAAATGGGAAATATTTGGTTCTTGACCACATGTAAGTTGGAACGGGGAGTATTTATGATAAGCACTTGGTCTGATGTGAATTAATGTCTCTACATGTAAAATCGCATGTCCCCATACTGAAATTGGGAACTTTGTTCTCATTATCAATGGTCTAGCGATAAGCTGAAGACGTTTAATTAATGATTCAGCTAAACCATTCTGTGTATGGACATGAGCAACAGGATGCTCAACAATAATTCCAGTTGCCATACAATAATCATTAAATGTTTGGGATCTGAACTCACCAGCATTGTCCAATCGAATTTTCTTGATTGTGTTATCAGGGAATTGTGCTCGTAATTTAATAATTTGAGCAAGCAATCTTGCAAATGCCATATTACGAGTTGATAACAAACAAACATGTGACCATCTGCTAGATGCATCGATCAATACCATAAAATATCAAAATGGTCCACATGGTGGATGAATTGGTCCACATATATCACCTTGAATACGTTCAAGAAAAGCAGGTGATTCATCTTTTATTTTAACTGGCGATGGTCTCACAATTAATTTCCCAAGAGAACAAACTGTACAGGGGTCTTTTCTTATTTGAGGAATCTTCTGGTTCCTTAAAGGATGCCCTTGTGTACTTTCAATGATTTTTCGCATCATTGTTAATCCGGGGTGACCCAATTGATCATGCCAAATAATAAAATCTTGTGGATCCACAAACTTCTGGTTTGTGATGGCATGTGCTTCAATTGCACTTATGCGTGTATAATATAAACCTGACGAAAAAGCAGGTAGTTTTTTCAGAACACGCCTTTTACTTGTTATATACAAGTATTCAATATTTCTCTCATTTCCAGTTTCAATGTGATATCCGTTAAGACGGATATCCTTGAAGATTAATAAATTTCTTTGGGACTTAGAGCAAAATAATGCATCATTAATAATAAACTTTATCACATGGGCTAGTAACACTGTAGCTCTTCCGGAGCCTTCAATTAATTTTGCAGTACCTGATATAGTATTGATATTTGCTTCACTTTTTATCAAATGAGAGAAATATTTTCTATCCTTTAGGATTGTGTGCGTCGTGGCATTGTCTGCAAGACACATATCCTCTTTATTTGGATTGCTCTCGTATGAATGCAGTGATGTATCCATATCTTCATAAATCAAATAAATTCAGAATAATATGATAAAAATAACATGTGTGATAATAATATAAAAACAGGGTAGATAATTATAGGAGGGAAAATTCATAACAAAGTACAAATAATTTTTTCAGTGAGATCTAGAGCGGCAAACTCAAGCTTCGTAAGATTCGACATACTTGTAACTAATATTAGGTAAAGAAAATAATTAGTACATTTATTCAATTAGATAACACGTACAATAATTTTAAATGCCAATATCAAATGATATTCCTAGGAGCAACAATGAGATTATAACTAACACGACAAGCATGATATATATATCCCGTTCCGGGATATCTATACTAAGAATAAAAATAGCAAAAACAATTACTATGATTATCATGAAAATTCCTTCAGCTGAAAACATTTTGATATAGCAACGAGATCTTTGAGAGTAAGAAGTAAGATGTAGAAGTGAATGAATTGTATTTACCGAAATCATCTATTTATAGGAAAAAATTACAGCTAGCCGTTACAAATATAATTTTTTTTTATTTTAATTTTATAAAATATACCCGTTGTGAAAGTGTATATGTATATATATATATATTTATTTATTTATTTTATAAAATAACCGTTGGGAAAAGGTATATATATGTATATATATATTTATTTATTTTATCTTATTTGGAGTGATGGGGTCAAAATGCGCTCGTCCCACGTTTGGACACGTGGCACTTCAAAGATGACGACACCTGTCCTGTGATTACGGTAGTCATACACGAGCGCTGAAACCCCTCTAGCGTCAGTATCTCCAAGATCACGTGCCGTTTCTGTCACATCCGCACGTGATCCATGATTACCGCTCTCTCACGAGCGCCATTCACACTACATGGCTAACGTTCCAATCAATCAAGGGAGCCCTCTTCGAGCGCTACATTCCCTCAGAGAGGCTTCCACTCCAATTCGTTACACAAGCCTTGGCCTTCATCCCCTAGCGGATTCCTTGGCCACCAAGGCTTTAGTTGACACGAGCGTGCTCTCAAGCCCTCGTTACCAACTCTCCAAACGGCTCTCTGACACATCGTACATGCCCGCGCACCTACCGCTGTTGTCAGCACCACCTTTCACCAGCTTTTGCAGAGGATATTCCTCCTAGGTTTCTCTCGCAATGCCACGTGTTAGGGAAACATTCGGCTAGGACCACACGGTGCAAATGACCAAAGGGTCCCTGACCCTCAACAATAAATACACAAGTTCTTCTTCTCCACTGTAAGCACCTTCCATTACAGCAACTTCATACTTAGCATACTTTCTTTTTCAGATCTTCATCTGACTTGAGCGTCGGAGAGCCAAACTGGGTATCACCCCCAGTTCCCCCAGCTTGGCCTTCTGACTTTGTCTGTGTGTTTGTCCTAGCAGGTAGAACCCCCATCTTCTCCGGCGATCTTCCAGTAGTTTCCTCACTTAAACAAATTCTAAAGTGATTGGACTCTGTACCCATATTCAGACCCATCATTTTTTACGCCGTCTGTGGGAAACCAGCTCCCAACTCATTTCTTCTTCTCTGCTAAAGCAAACACCCAGAATCTTCTCAACCATGGTAGCTACAAGATCAGGAGCTGTGGGTGGAGGAGAAAACCCTTCCGAGGATGCCAACCTTGTTGTTCCCTCCGCCGCGGCTGGCGGATCACCGCCTCTCTCCGTCGCCGCTAGTGGAGCACCACCCGCCGGAGGTGTGACTCCCCTGGTGGAATCTTTAGTTCCACCGCTTGTGCCGCCGACACCGCCAGTCTCCACCACCGCTGGAGGTGTTTCTCTCCCTACTCTTCCACAGCCTCCCCAGACTCAATGGGTTCATACCCATGCAAATCCAGGAGGTCAGAACTACATGATGCCACCGCTTGGATATACGTTCACTCCCACCGTCATGCTGCCGCAGATCCAGCCCTACCATGCCGGCCAGATCCAGCTCCCGGTGGTGATTCCTAAGGAAATTGAAGGAGTGGAGTTACCCCCTCTAACTCCTCAGCAGCTAAGGGCTCTGTACACCCAGTGTGAGGTTCAGGCGGCCCAGGAGGCATGGGAAAGATTCTATTCCATGTACTTCCCCTCTGGACAGACCACTCAAGCTGCCGCCCCTTTGGGCGGATTGCAAACTTACCCGCTTAGGAAGGCTCAGGCCGTCCTAAGGGCACAACCGCCACAACCGCCAGCCAAAGAGACGCCCCACCAAGGCGACAACGAGCGTCCCCCTGTGGACAGGAATAGGGAGCCCACAGAAAGAGTCAACGAAAATGAAGGGGACTCTCATGCCTCCAAAAGGGCTTCCCGAGCCACCAAGCAAGGGGACAAAGAAGGAGATGTAAATCCTAATATCCTCGCGGCTATGCAAGACCAGTTGCAGGGTTTAAAGGACATGGTTGGACAGCTCTATCGAGCGCGGTCTCAGATCTCCCACAGCAGGGATGAACGAGCCGATGCCAGAAACGCTCGTCACAAAGACCGCCAGCTACGGGTCCCCCACCGTAAGGAGCAAGAGGAGAACTTCTGCACTTATGAGTACCATCCTCCGGCGAGGGGCTCTCGCCTCGTGGAAGAAGTTCTGATGGCCCAAGCAGAAATGACCAAAATCCCCACTTCCGTCAATCGCTACGATGGAACAACTGATCCAGTTGAACACTTGGATCATTTTCTGCATTTGATGCACCTCTACGAGCACTCGAGCAACAACTGGGCCAAAGTCTTTGTCACTTCCCTGGTGGGAATGGCTCAGGAATGGTACAAGCGGCTGCCGCCACGCTTGATACATTCATATCAGGAGTTGGCCGACGCTTTTCTCAACCACTTCAATTCTCTGAAGGCTCCAGTCACTGCGCCCACTGCCCTTTACAACATAGTGCAAGGCAAGAATGAGTCTCTTCGCTCGTTTTTCGCCCGCTTCAACAAGGAGATTTTGCAGGTGGAGAGGCCGTCCATGGATTTCTTGATCCCAGTGCTCTTTCAGGCTGTGGATCACAAATAGTATATGAGCAAGAAGTTTACCGATGCCATTGTGGAGAGAAGGCCAGGAACCCTCATAGCCTTAAGGGAAGTTGCCGAGCCGTTCTTCACGCTCGAAGATATGTATGGGACGAATGGGCCCCGACATCACAACCCAGCAAGAAACGAGCGGGGCCGGAAAGTCATTGTCAAAAAGGAACGCAAGAGATCGCCCCCGCCCCCTCGACGTTTCGAGCGCATCCCACTCACCAGGCCGAACTCAGAGGTTTATAACCTCTCTGATAAGAAACTCTTCAAAAGACCCGTCAAGATGAGAGAAACGGAGGCATTAAGGTGCTCGAACAAATACTGTGCTTTCCACAAGCAAAAGGGGCACGACACGGATGAATGCCGCCAGCTGGAGGCGGAAATTCAAAGGCTCATCGCCGGGGACCACTTGAAAGAATTTGTCAGGGTATTAGAGCTTTATGATGAACGCTGTAACGAGCGCACCGGGGAGAGAAGAAGGAGCCCATCGTGTTCTAGAAGCCCACGGAGAGTAGCCATCGGGGCAAAGGAAAGGCTCCTGAGCAAGAAAATACCCCTTTTGCGGTCATCAACATGATAGCAGGAGTCCCTCTGGTGGAGACTTTAACGCTACCCGGCGACGGTACGTCCAGAGTTATGACCAACGCCCATCAATGCCCAAATCCGTCTACGCCATTCAGAAGGCAAATGATCAAAGCTCGAAAGAGAATGATGTAATAGGATTTGACGATGGGGACTTAGGGCACATTGTAACGCCCTATGGGGACAGTGAAACCTCTGACTGCCCCATGGTGATTAGCGTAGATGTCCACAATCACGTTGTAAAAGGGGTGTTAGTGGATAGTGGAAGCTCTGTTAATGTTTTGCCCTATACTACGTTCCAAAAGATGAATGCCAACATCCCGCTCGAACCTCTCAAAAAAGCCCTCATTGGCTTTGGAGGTTCGGAAGTCGTCCCACGAGGGCAAATTCGCCTGGCCACTTCATTCGGCCGAGCCCCACAGCGCAAAACGCTCATGGTTACATATGTCGTGGTGGAGATTGATATTCCCTATAACATCATAATTGGGCGTCCAGCCCTCGTTGATTTCAAAGCTATCATCTCCACCTACCACCAAAAAATCAAATTGCCCACCCCCGAGGGCGTTGGAGAAGTATTGTGCAATGTGCGAGAGGCCTGAGAATGTTACACGCTGTCCCTCAGAAAGCCTACGGCTGAGAAAACTTTCCAAATCGGGTCCACCAAGAAATTCGTTGACTTTCCTAATCTAGATGAGGATGGTCCCGTACGCAAGAGGGCCAAATTGAACAAGAAAAAGAACAAGAAGAAAGATCCCAGCGCCAAAGGCTCCCTCGAAGGCGCTCCGCCAGGAGCAGTGGAAGAATCCTCCTCAGAGGAAGACGAGCGTGAGGGCGACGAGCCCCTTAAGGATGGGCGTTTGACAAGAAAAAAGAGGGCGCCCGAGCTTCCCCATCCAGAAGTAAGGATTGAGCCCTCGGAAAAATTCCTTACCATTGAGCTTGAACCAGGAAACAAGGATAGAACTACTCAGATTGGGTCCAACCTCTCTGGGCCCTCGCAGATCATGATGATTGACTTTCTCAGAAAAAACATTGACGTCTTTACATGGAAGGCATCTGACCTTACAGGGATTGACCCGAGTGTCATAGTCCACAGGCTCAACGTGGATCCCTCGTTTAAGCCCATAAAGCAAAAGAAGCGGGATGTATACGGTTTTCCAAAAAGAATTATTGAGGAAGAAGTTAACAAGCTTCTGGAGGCCCAGTACATTGAGCCCATCTTGTATCCAGAGTGGCTGTATAATGTGGTCTTAGTGCCCAAGAGCACGAATAAATGGCGCATGTGTAATGACTTTACTGATCTTAACAAAGCTTGCCCCAAAGATCCCTACCCATTGCCTCGGATAGATCAATTGGTGGATTCGACCGTCAGATGTGAACTCATGAGCATGATGGACGCCTTCCAGGGGTATTATCAAATCTTTATGGCGCCAGAGGACCGCCCCAAAACTTCATTTATCGTCCACTTAGGGATATACTGTTTCCTAGTCATGGCTTTTGGGCTCAAGAACGCTGGAGCCACTTACCAGCGTCTTGTCAATAAGATGTTTGAGAAAGAAATTGGGGGATCCATGGAGGTTTATGTTGACGATATGATTGTCAAAAGCGAGCGTCAGGGCTCGCATCTGGAAGATCTCAAGCGCATTTTTTCCATTTTGCGCCAGTATGGGATGAAGTTGAATACTTCAAAATGTACTTTTGGAGTACGAGGGGGAAAGTTTTTGGGCTACATGGTCAGTCAGAGGGGAATTGAAGCCAACCCTGAGAAAATCAACGCTATCTTGGAAATCCCCTCCCCTCGAAACCTCCGGGAAGTGCAAGTGCTAGTGGGAAAAATCATTTCCCTGAACAGGTTCATTTCATGCTCGGCAGACAGAAACCTTCCTTACTTCAAGATTTTGAGAAACGCACGAAATTTTGCTTGGACTGAGGAGTGTGAAAGAGCATTGCAAGACATGAAGGCTTACCTTTCGAGCGCTTCACTTCTAACCAAACCTGTTGAAGGCGAAAGGCTATTTATGTACCACTCCGTTTTGACCGAGGCAATGAGCGCGGTACTGATAGCCGTACGGGAACGTAAGCACTTGCCTGTTTATTATTTGAGCAAAACGTTACAAGGGGCGGAGAAGAAGTATTTGGAAATCGAAAAATTTGCGTTCGCCCTCATCAATGCTTCAAGGCGATTGAGGCCTTACTTTCAAGCGCACTCAATAACGGTCCTTACTGATCAGCCCTTGAAACAAGTTTTGTCCAAACCGGACGTGTCGGGAAGATTGATAAAATGGGCCATTGAGTTGAGTCAGTTTGACTTAAGTTTCGAACCCAGAACCTCTATACAAGCGTAGGTAGTAGCGGATCTGCTGGTCGAACGCTTCGGTTTAGAACCTGCTGCTCAGGAGAACGAGGGGTTATGGGTCCTGCACACAGATGGTTCCTCAACCTCTCAAGGGGAAGGAGCAGGGGTGGCCCTCAGAGACCTCAATGGGATTGAGTTAGACTTTGCAATCAGGTTGGATTTTCAAGTCACCAATAACGAGGCAGAATATGAAGCCCTGGTACAAGGATTGAAAATTGCTTTTCAGAACGGAGCTTCTAGAATTACTGCTTATGTTGATTCACAGTTAATTGCGAGCCAGATTGAATGAACTTCTAAGGCTCGAGAAACCACCATGGTGCAGTACTTGAGCAAAGCCAGGGAGATCAATGGGAAATTCAAAGAATTCCATCTACTCCAAGTCCCACGAGCAGAGAACGAGCGCGCTGACGCTCTATCTAAATTTGCTTCGGCATTGGAAGACACTTCTGAGCGTTCGGTCACGTTCCTTAGAACGGAAGAACCTTTGATCAAGGAGAGAATTTCCAAGGAGTTGGTCGCTATGATTGATCCGCACGAGCCATGTTGACTTGATGATATCATCAGATTTCTTAAAGATGGTGTTTGTCCCACTGATAAGGTAGAGGCTCGGAAAATTAGAAACAAGGCCCCTCGATTTTCTATAGACTCTGAAGGAAGGTTGTTCAAGAAGTCATTTCAAGGACCTCCAATGAGGTGTCTAAGGCCCTCGCAGGCAAAGGAAACACTCGAACTTATTCACAATGGGAGCTGTGAGAATCATTCAGGGGGGTGTATCCTGGCTAAGAAAGTTCTGAGAAGTGGATTTTATTGGCCCACAGTTCTCCAAGACGCCATTGAGTTTTCCAGAAAGTGCCCTAAGTGCCAGTTCCATTCCAACCTCCCTCAACTGCCAGCCGCTCTAATGATTCCTATAGATGTCGCATGGCCCTTTGATCAGTGGGGAATTGACATCGTGGGCCCCTTGCCCATCGCAGTCGTACAGAAGAAGTTTGTCATCTTAGTTGTCGATTATTTTACCAAATGGGCCGAGGCTGAGGCCGTGGCAAAAATCACCTTCAGGGTCTTGAGGGATTTCATTTGGAAAAACATCATCTGCAGATATGGCATTCCGAGGGTGCTTATTTCAGACAATGGATCCCAATTCATAGCAGCTGACACGCGAGAATGGTGTTCAGAGTTAGGGATTGAACAGCGCTTTACCTTCGTGGGCCACCCTCAAGCCAATGGCCAGGCAGAAGTTACCAACAGGGCTATCTTACAGTATCTGAAAATAATGCTAGAAAGTAAAAAGAGTGAATGGACAGAAGAACTGCAGGGGGCACTCTGGGCTTATCGCACTACTCCACGAGCGGCCACTGGCCAGACACATTTCGCGCTCGTATATGGGTCCGGAGCAATGATACCAGCAGAAATTGTAAATGAATCCGCTCGTGTAGCTTATTTCGAGCCCCGGCTTAATGAAGATAACAGGAGCCTGGAGTTGGACCTATTGGAGGAAAGAAGAGACAAAGCCTAGGCCAAAATACACAGATATAAAGCAACCGTGGCACAATAATACAACAAGCATGTGCGAGAAAGAACTTTCCAGCTAGGAGACCTGGTTTTGAAGAAAGTGGAAGTATCCAAACATGTGGGGAAGTTGGACCCCAACTGGGAGGGTCCGTTCAAAGTCATACAAGTCAGAGCTAATAACACTTACACCCTGGAGACACTTCAAGGTGAGCGTTTGCCTTGCCCTTGGAACGCATGTAACCTCCGGCGGTTTTATGTTTGAGAGCTCTCTAGAAACGATGATGTAACAACCCCCTTTAATGGGTTCTATGTACTTCAAATCTCAAGTAAGTTACAAATCATTCTTTTCAAATATCTCTGTACTTCTGCTTTTTTAATTACATGAATGGATAAGACCCATGTCCCTCGTCTCTACGAGCGTGACTGGCAGTCCATTCCAAGACGTACGCTGTTATTGCACATGGGTTACACTTGCCAACACTCTACTCCACGTGGGGGGACGCCCTCATAAGGATAGACTGGTAACGCTCACAACCAACTTGATGAATCGGAAGAAAAATACGAGGAAAATCCTAGTAGGCCTTGGTCGTTGGTCACAACTCCTTGCGCTCGAATACGGGATCGCCGGCAAACTCTGAAAGGTGAACAGGCACAAGAGCGCTCGTTTAACGGCTGTGTCGTTCAGAAGAAATTTCACAAGTCTTGAACGAGGGCAGTCTCTCAGTAAGACCCTCGTGATCACTCAAGACTTAGCAAAATTTCCAAGATTAGGAAGAAATTTCACAAGTCTTGAACGAGGGCAATCTCTCAGTAAAACCCTCGTGATCACTCAAGACTTAGCCAAATTTCCAAGATTAAGAAGAAATTTCACAAGTCTTGAACGAGGGCAATCTTCCAGTAAGACCCTCGTGGTTACTCAAGACTTAGCAAAATTTTCTAAGTGTAAAAGCAAAAATTTACACAAGTCTTGAATGAGGACAGCCTCACGATGAGACCCTCATGATTACTCAAGACTTAGTAAAATTTTTCAAGTTCACAAGATTCAACAAAATCTTTCAAGTTTCAAAGACTTATCTGAGTAATGCAATTTTTACTAAGCGTGTTACACACAATCTTATTACTACAAGATTTGTTCACACCAAGCGCAAAGTAAAACTTCACAACCAAGAGAAAGGAGTACACTATGAGGAAAAAGAAGGAATTTTATTGACCAAGGCTTTCGTTAAAATTGCAAAGTAAGGGCTCAATGGCCCATAATATTATTACAAAAGGAAGGCACTAAACTGAAATAAGAAGAATTGCAAGATAAGCTAGTGAGGAGGAACTTCAAGCAGCTGGAGCAACGTCCTCGTCCAAAACCACCAAGATGTTCTGGGCCACAGAACCATGAATTGGACCTTCCGGCTCCTGTGCAGGGGGGCATTCTCTTCTTGGTGTTGGGCCGCTGGAGGCTCAGGCTCGTTAATTCCAGGAGCTTGATAAGTGTTGGGCTCATTGGCGTTGGGGACATTTGCAGCAGTTGGAGCTGAGGCATTCTCTGCAGGCGCTAGAGGCTTGTTATTTGGAGGGTTTTCAGCGTTATTATTCCCCTCATTCTGAGCGGCCTGAGAGGCTCCTTCTAGATGATGAGCCGCCACGTACTCATCTTGGATGAGGTTGACAAGAAAATCATATTCCGGCTCAGCTATGTTGGCCTCAGGGTCCTCAGGATTTTCTTCATCCTCTTCGCAGCGCTCGTTAAATACCAGTCCCATACCTTGTGCACTGCGGATGGCCGGGTCCATTAAGCCCTTGAAGATGCCCTGCTCGATTTCCAGGTTGAACGCCTTTTGAGCCTCGTCCAAGCAATGCAAGGAAGCCACAAAGTTTAAGGTCTTGGAGTGGCAGAATTTGATGAGCGTCTCCTTGTTTGCTCGCTCGAGACTTTGAGGCCATTGGTTCATGGCATCAATAAATTTCCTTTCTGCATCCAGAGCCCTCGTCTTCCAACCATCGCGCTCAGCCTTAAGCTTATTGTGATTTTCATCCAACTGCCTGAATTGGTCGCGCCAGCTCCTCCGAGCGTCCTCCGCTTTCTTGAAATCATCCTGCAAGTTCTTCATCTCGGCCTCCATTTTGTTGTATTCCTCCTTGAGGGAAGTGTACTTAGCCTTCTCAGTGTCCAGCTCCACTTGGATTTGAGCGGGATCATTCGAGCTTGCCATTTTCTTATACTTTGCCTTTCGATCAGGGTAAACTGAGGCGCGCATCTGAATATTCTTGACCCTCGGGAGCACTTGCTGCACAGGCTCGAAAAAGGCAGAAGTATTAACAAATATGTTGAGGAATAATTTTTCCATAAGAAAGTAAAGTTACAAAGAAAGGAAGAAGTAGACTCACAGAAAGAATGGCATGCACCATGTCGCTCGTCACCTTGTCGACAGGCTCCGAATATAGGTGCTTGTGGTCTGCAGTGAATTGGGCCCTCTCGTACAAATTTTCGCTGATAGTCTGAGCGAGCGTGTAGGGCCTCAATAGAACCGCACCTCCGTCCACGGAGCCGGAGAAGTGCCTATCCCCTCGACGGGTAAAACCCCACAGGTACTCTTCCTCTGAAGAGGAAGTTTCTCCGTTGCCCTTGGGGCCTTCCACCACCTGTTTACCCTTGCCCGTTATTACGAGGGTGTCGGGTATCCTCTTCCTCTGTTAGGAATAGTGCCCTAGAAAGCCGATTGTATATCCGATTTGTGCTTTTCCTTACTGTAATCACAAACAATCTTTGAATGAAATAACGAATTGAGGCAACACTTCTTTATATGCTCTTGTTTGGTATGCGTTTACTTTATCTGTGCATGTATGAGAACTCCCCTAATCCTGATGACTTTAGGACTCTACCATTTAGGTGAAATGGTTCATGGAACGAGCCCTATATCACATAAGTCATAATTAGTAAAATACTCCAAGTCGATGAGTCCTACAGACAGTGGGAGTGTCAACCTGACTCCTCTAAGGTTTGCTTGTGGGATCACGCCCTTAAGAAGGACCACCTTGTTTCATGGAGGTGCAAAGTGTATAGTTGATACGTGCGCGATACATGAGGGTGCTTACTTTAATAAGTAAGTTCACTGAGGTGCCCCGTGTGAGAACATTCCTAAATGGGAAAGGAAGTTTCTATTTCAGGAAATGGAAACTTCCAGATTAGGAAATATCTCACGAGTCATTGATGTGATTAATTGATCCTTAAGACTTGAGGTTCCTTGTCGCTTTATGAGTTAACTCTGTAGTCTTAGATATAAGCTTTAAAGGGTGTCGCCTTAGACAACTGATTCAAGGCTTATGCTGGGACTGCACAAGTGATTCATGAAAGTGAATGAGAATCAAGAAAGGACCTACACTTGCATTTGCAAGGTGATCTCTTATTGTGTAAGTCATTCATATGCCATATGGAGTCCTTGGCCAAGGCAGTAGATCAAGACATCAAGAAAAGGGTTTCTTGGATTGAGATTAAATGGATATGAAGTGCACTTAGCTTTAAGACCGGATTATTAGGGTTCTGATTATTCCCTTGCCCTAGATCTTGGTTGAGAGATAGTAAGTAGGAGGATTGTATCTCACATGAGTCAATGACTTAAAGGTTCTGTCGAATCCGAACATTCCAATTCAGCTAGGGGTTAAACACATGTTGCTAGACTATGGTCGTTTAATCTGTGGACTGATTAATTAATTAGTGAATTAATTAATTAGGGTCACTGCTAATTGAATTGAGAACCTAGAGGGTCACACACAACAACTTGGTTACATGAGTTGAGGCTTGAAAATGATTAAACGAGTTAATCGGGCCAAGAGGGTTCCACACGTGTGAAACCACACGTGTGGCTCACGTGAATGACACATGTCCTTGTGACACGTGTCCCACACGTGTGAATATATATATATTGTATATATATATATATATTAAATAATTAAATGTGTTAATTATTTAATTGACTTTGGTTTAATTTTGAATTAAAAAGAAAGTCTAATTTTGGAGAAAATAATCTAGTTAATTAATTATGAATTAATTAATTAGATAAAAATAAGTTATTTATTTTAAATAAATAAAGTATAAAATTATCCAAAAATAGTTTGGATATTTTTTAGCTCTCTTAAAAGTTGATTTGAATTAGAATTCAAAGTCAAAGTTGATAGTTACTTGAAGATCAAGTAATAGGAGAGAGGGACCAAAACCCTAGCCCGTTAGGACAAGGATTTCGGCCGCCCCTCCACTTTCCTATATATAGGGGAGCTCATGCTCCCCTTAGAGCGAATTTGGCAATTCTTTTGGTTCATGTGTTGAACACCATCTTTTCTCCAAGATAAACGAAACCCTAGGTTAAGCCTAAACACTAACTAGAGAACTAGCATCCTTACTAGTTAGATTGTGATCAAGTTGGTGGACTATCTCTAGAGACTTCAAGTTAGAAGTTTGAAGATTCGAGTATTACCAAGGAGAGGGGATCAAGCCGCGAGAAGAGCGTTCTTGGGTGGCTTGAAACGCTTCAAGAGAGACAATTAAGAAAGTAAGTTTCTTATTCCTTCGAATTTGGATACACGATTGCGAGTCCAAGGTCCTTTTGTTGGGAAATTTTTTTAAATTCCGCTGCTTTCTGCTTCGTATTTCCCAATTGTTGGGAATAGTGCCCTAGAAAGCCGATTCGACGTAATCTGCTTTGGGACTTTTCTTGTATCACAGACAATCTTTGAATAATATACGATTGATCATAGGCAAACACTTCTTTATATGCCAATACGTGTTTTGAGTGTTTCCATTGTGTGTGCATGTATGAGAACTCCCCTAATCCTGATGACTTTAGGACTCTACCATTTAGGTGAAATGGTTCATGAAACGAGCCTTATATCACATAAGTCATGATTAGTAAAATACTCCAAGCCGATGAGTCCTACTGACAGTGGGAGTGTCAACCTGACTCCTCTAAGGCTTGCTTGTGGGATCACGCCCTTAAGAAGGACCACCTTGTTTCATGGAGGTGCAAAGTGTATAGTTGATACGTGCGTGATACATGAGGGTGCTTACTTTAATAAGTAAGTTCACTGAGGTGCCCCGTGTGAGAACATTCCTAAATGGGAAAGGAAGTTTCTATTTCAGGAAATGGAAACTTCCAGATTAGGAAATATCTCACGAGTCATTGATGTGATTAATTGATCCTTAGACTTGAGGTTCCTTGTCACTTTATGAATTAACTCTGTAGTCTTTGGTATAAGCTTTAAAGGGTGTCGCCTTAGACAACTGATTCAAGGCTTATGCTGGGGCTGCACAAGTGATTCATGAAAGTGAATGAGAATCAAGAAAGGACCTACACTTGCATTTGCAAGGTGATCTCTTATTGTGTAAGTCATTCATATGCCATATGGAGTCCTTGGCCAAGGCAGTAGATCAAGACATCAAGAAAAGGGTTTCTTGGATTGAGATCAAATGGATATGAAATGCACTTAGCTTTAAGACCAGATTATTAGGGTTCTAATTATTCCCTTACCCTAGATCATGGTTGAGAGATAGTAAGTAGGAGGATTGTATCTCACATGAATCAATGACTTAAAGGTTCTGTCGAATCCGAACATTCCAATTCAGCTAGGGGTTAAACACCTGTTGCTAGACTATGGTCGTTTAATCTGTGGACTGATTAATTAATTAGTGAATTAATTAATTAGGGTCACTGCTAATTGAATTGAGAACCTAGAGGGTCACACACAACAACTTGGTTACATGAGTTGAGGCTTGAAAATGATTAAACGAGTTAATCGGGCCAAGAGGGTTCCACACGTGTGAAATCACACGTGTGGCTCACGTGAGTGACACGTGTCACTGTGACACGTGTCACACACGTGTGTATATATATATATATATTAAATAATTAATTAGTTAATTATTTAATAGACTTTGGTTTAATTTTGAATTAAAAAGAAAGTCTAATTTTGGAGAAAATAATCTAGTTAATTAATTACGAATTAATTAATTAGATAAAAATAAGTTATTTATTTTATAATAAATAAAGTATAAAATTATCCAAAAATAGTTTGGATATTTTGAGCTCTCTTAAAAGTTGACTTGAATTAGAATTCAAAGTCAAAGTTGGAAAATACTTGATCTTCAAGTAATAGGAGAGAGAGGAACCAAATCCTTTCCCAACAAGGATTTGGATCGGCACTCCCTCCTATATATAGGGGAGCTCGAGCTCCCCTTGAGAGCTAATAGACAATTCTTGGTTCATGTGTTGAACACCTTCCTTTCTCCAAGATTAAATTAAACCCTAGGTTAAGCCTAAACACTAACTAGAGAACTAGCATCCTTACTAGTTAGATTGTGATCAAGTTGGTGGACTATCTCTAGAGACTTCAAGTTAGAAGTTTTGAAGATTCGAGCTTTACCAAAAGTGGGGATTAAGCAAAACGATCAGAAGGGATGATGAAACGATTCTGAACCCAACAGAAAACGAATGAAAAAATCGAACCAAAGAAGATGGCGAAAACCGTTCGTCCATATCCTGAAAGATGAGTTTTTTCACGAGGGTTTTATGGCTGGCAGATTTCTACTTTCGCAAAACTGGTTTTCGAAGGGAGTTTCAATCATGCCTTTCTCGCTTCATGTTTCTTTCTTTATGTTATATTGTTAAGAACTTCCCTAACATGATTTGAATCTAGGTTGGTGTGGATTGTTATCCCGACAATGGATTCTGAAGTAGAAAGAGACTTTCGAGGGATGGGTTGTCAAGCCGCGAGAAGAGCGTTCTTGGGTGGCTTGAAACGCTTTAAGAAAGAATAAAAGAAAAGTAAGTTTTCTATCTCTACGAATTTGGTTACACGATTGCGAGTCCAAGATCCTTTTGTTGGAAAATTTTTTTAAATTCCGCTGCTTTCTGATTCGTGTTTTCCAACACCAACATCCTCTTGCAGGAAGTCCGGTCAGCGCTCGATTGAGCCCCGCTTGTCACCACGTTTGTTGGGGGCCTCACTTGATTGATAGCGCGAGGGTCGGATGCCCTCGCATCTGTCGCAGAAGGTGGCCGCACCACTATCCTGTTCTCCACGTTGGCCGCTCTGTCATCCCCTCAGCCTCATTGCGTTTGAGCGCCAGAAGCCGTACTTGAACTGGCGCCGTGATGGCCGCCACGATCGTCCCCCCTACCCGCTCCACGGCCTCGGGGATTTTATTGGTCTTCTTGTTGGGCTTGGCGCCTGTTGGCATTAGCAAACCTGGCAGCATTTCTCATTCCACCGGCCATTCTCAAGATTTCTGCTCCTGCAAGGAAGGAAGAGACGAGAGTTAGAAACCCTTAAACAAATTTCTCAAAATGCAAGTTACAAAGGGAAAAATACAGTTAGTATCCCTAGCTAAAAGTTAGTGCCCTAAGAATCTAACCGTCTCTTTCCAAATCACGAGCGGGAGGGTTGTCAAGATAATGTGGGTCGTTAGTAAGCCCACAAAGAAACATGAACTCATCATCGTCAATCCAATCCTTGGCTTGGATCAAATGGCCCTCGTCCCTCAATGCCCCAGCCAAGTTCTTGGCCCAGTCCCTCGGAAAGGCGGATTCCAAGCGACTCTTTACCAGGGATCCTTTCCCATGGGATACCCATTCACAGGCAACCCCGAAACCTTCGTCCGCTGGAGCATTGACAAAAATGTATTTCTCTTTCCAGTTTGGGCCGTAAGTGGATGAGGGGGAGTTGATCACTTTCAGGTGGGCTTTCGCTTGAATATAGTAAAAATAACCCGCCTCAGGTGACGAGCGCGGTGAGCTGACCACTTGAAGGAGGCGTTGAAGTTTCACATGAAGGGCTCGAATCCGGCACACCTCATAAGGATCACGAAGCTTGTTATTAAGGTAAGCCCGTTGGGCACTATTTGTGAGGGACAGAGGTTCAAATCATTTAGGATGCTGGCCACTGGGGCGGGAATTGGGAACCTCAAGCCCCCAGAGCTAACCGCATCCATGTAGACCGCCATTTCACCGGGAGGCGGACGGTTGGCACGCTCGTGGTTAGCAGGGATCCGCCATGTGAAGCGCTCGTCCCAGTATATTGGCGCCAACATTGTCTTCACTTCTCCCAAGGTAATTGTACTCGGAGTTTCATCTGGGGTACACTCGGTTGCTTGCATGCCCGAGCCTTCACCCTCGTTGGGTCCCTTAGTTTTCTTGGTCTTTTTGGGCTTTTGAGTTTTCTTGCCCTTGCCCTTGTCACGGGATCTTTCGGAGGGCCCCGCTACTTCCTCAGTTTCTGGCGCCGGAGCTGCGATGGCCACTGTCACCGTATGGCGATGAGGGTGAGTCGCACTCTCAGTTATCAGGAGAGTCAGCCCCTGCCTCTCCGCCTTCATTACCAAGTTCATCTCTTCGAAGAGATGCTCAACCCCACCTGGGTTCCTTTCATCCATGGCCATCACGGCTGCGCCCAACTCCTCATCTCTAGGGGAATCCGGAGGAGATGAATTCTGGGTGGCCATTTCTTCGACTTCACGGGCAAACTCTTCTACATGTTGTCCGGCCATGGCGGTGGTGGAATTTGGAAGGGATTTGATGTTTTTTAGAAGAGAAGGGTTTTTGAAGAAAACTGGGATTTCTGGAGAGATAAAGCCTTAGAGACTACCAAATCCTAAGTATGATTCTAAGGTTAACAAAGTTAGAAAGTTTCATCGAAGATTACCTTGAAATTTCTGGAAAAGCTTGAAGGAAAGGTCGGAATGCTCTGAAGCTGGTTTGCAAGGAATTTCTCTGCAATAGGATGCTCTGGATATTTGTTTGCGTAAAAGATGGAATGGATGCAGAATCCCTTATTTATAGGGATGGAAGTTGGTACGTTTTTGGCAAAAATTCAAAAACGTAACCATTTCCCGCCTAGGAAACCGTTCACTTTATTGAATGGTCACGTACTTCCCAAGACTCAGGCGCTCCACGCGCATCAGCATTTAATGCTTAGACGCTCCGGATGGTCAGAAGAAAGGACTGCATTTAATGCAAGGACTTTACAAGCGGTTAGATGAATAGACCGCATTTATGGCGCAATCAGAAGGAAGATTGGCAACACGCCAAACCTCATACCAGCGACACGCACGATGAATTGCATTGGAAAAAATTCTATATCCCTTATCACTAAGGACTACAGAATTGGGGCGCAAAATGATGGGGTCAAAATGCGCTCGTCCCACGTTTGGACACGTGGCACTTCAAAGATGACGACACCTGTCCTG
Source organism: Lantana camara (assembly GCA_037501455.1). NCBI lineage: Eukaryota > Viridiplantae > Streptophyta > Magnoliopsida > Lamiales > Verbenaceae > Lantana > Lantana camara. The sequence goes on along the minus strand of CM074859.1, from coordinate 107,153,299 downwards.
TGATTACGGTAGTCATACACGAGCGCTGAAACCCCTCTAGCGTCAGTATCTCCAAGATCACGTGCCGTTTCTGTCACATCCGCACGTGATCCATGATTACCGCTCTCTCATGAGTGTCATTCACACTACATGGCTAACGTTCCAATCAATCAAGGGAGCCCTCTTCGAGCGCTACATTCCCTCAGAGAGGCTTCCACTCCAATTCGTTACACAAGCCTTGGCCTTTATCCCCTAGCGGATTCCTTGGCCACCAAGGCTTTAGTTGACACGAGCATGCTCTCAAGCCCTCGTTACCAACTCCCCAAACGGCTCTCTGGCACATCGTACATGCCCGCGCACCTACCACTGTTGCCAGCACCACCTTTCACCAGCTTTTGCAGAGGATATTCCTCCTAGGTTTCTCTCGCAATGCCACGTGTTAGGGCAACATTCGGCCAAGACCACACGGTACAAATGACCAAAGGGTCCCTGACCCTCAACTATAAATACACAAGTTCATCTTCTCCACTGTAAGCACCTTCAATTACAGCAACTTCATACTTAGCATACTTTCTCTTTCAGATCTTCATCTGACTTGAGCGTCGGAGAGCCAAACTGGGTATCACCCCCAGTTCCCCCAACTTGGCCTTCTAACTTTGTCTGTGTGTTTGTCCTAGCAGGTAGAACCCCCATCTTCTCTGGCGATCTTCCAGTAGTTTCCTCACTTAAACAAATTCTAAAGTGATTGGACTCTGTACCCATATTCAGACCCATCATAGAGCACAAATAAATATAAATGCAAGCCTTTAATCATAATAATTTATGCATGCTCAGGGTTGATATAAATATATGTAAAGCAATAATCATATAAACATAAATGTTAGCAGTTAGTTTCAAATTAATTGAACATGATTATATATTACACAAATAAATAAGTAGGAGGCACAGCCTTCCATTCGCAATGAATAACTATATTAAGGTTTTAACTCTCTATTATATAAGTAAATATTATTAGGGGGATTTAATCTTCCATTAGATATAAGTATATAATATTAGAAGGTTTTAGCCATTCATTATATATATATATATATAAATATGTATTAAGAGAAGGCAAGAACCATTCGTAATAATACTATATATATATATATGTATTAAGAGAAAGCTTAGCCATTCGTAGTAATACTATATATGAGAACGTGAATAAGTGGATAGTATAGAAATATGAATAAATAGATATAGAATATTACATTTGTCTTCTGGTTGATTCGCCTGGAGAATATTAGAACAATCGTGTCGATAACCAGAAAGATCGTGCTGATAACGTGTTATAAAACTCAATAATAAATAGGCGAAAGAAGACAAGAGACAGAGAGAAAATTATATATATATCTGAAATCGTATTGAATTGGTACATCGAATGAACTGAAAGTAACACTATTTATAGGCAGGAGTTTACTGTACATTTACGCGTCGTAATTAATGCTGAATGGAGATAATGTTTCCTTTGTCAAATTTTTGGGGGTTATCTCTGACAACACTTTGGCTGAGGCATCCCATTTTGTCAACTATTACGGCACATTCTCAACACCAGCCAATTTTTAGCTAAATAGAATTATATGATAAGAATATTAATTATTTAATTATACTTAAATCTTATAGGTTAGCCGCCCAAGAATTTCATTAGTTGGACGTTGAAACATACAATGGAGCACTTATTTCATATGGGCCCAAGAAAGATACTTTCAAGATTCAACTTTCAAGAATAAAATAGGGCCCAAATGGGAAAATACTTTTTTTTTTTTTTTTTTGCCTTTTTTGGTTTAAAACAAGAAGGGAAGAATGAACTTGCGAGTTTTCAATTCCTATCCTTGGGATGCAGGTTCAAACCCCTGCAAACTCCAAAAAATTGCATTTTTTAATATATAATCATTTGTCAACAGGGGTTGGCCAAGTGGTTTGAGGGTTGATTCTCGAAGATAAAGACCCAGGTTCAAATCCCTCTGGTCACTTGGGGGGTGTGTGTTATAAAAAAAAAAAAAAAAAACAACTTGCGACTTTTCAAAATGGAGGAAGGGAAGATCCTATTTTTGCCAATGGAGGAAAGTGGACTTGCGACTGTTCAAAAGGGTAAATCCGACACATGTTGACCTTTTACGGTATTAACTATTATGATTTTCTTCCTCTCTCAAGGGTCTGAAATCGCCCGCTACAACTTCCGTCTAATGGATCTCACGTTATATTGAAGTTCTTGGTTATGTGAACTAGATAGATCTATCGAGTACGTACCTGTTAACTATTAAATGTAATTGAATGTTGAGTTGGTTTGCCACACTATTAACTCATTTCATAAGTTTTGCTAGACATACGATTACCAGAATTATAAAAATACGAGCAAGAGATGGATAGATAAAAAATAAGGCTTATTACAATATCAATACTTAGTTTAGGGTGTGGCTAATTACACAAGAGTCCCTTGTGGTTTGGGAAATTAATATGGTAGAGGAATCAAGAAGCTAACTGCATATACATGTTACATAAATAAATCATTCACAATAGAAAATGATTCATGTATTTATGTAACAAATGATATATTTATAATTTACTTAATCTTGCATATCTAGAAACATATTGTATTTTTAGTGCGTCTTTCCTAGTAAATATTGAATATGTGACAAATGATGAAAATGTTAAGTTGTAATTATGCAATAGATGTAAAAATACTGGGAAATACTAGTCCAAAGCCGGGTTTGGCCGAGCCTACGAATCACAACCCGCCATGTGAAAAATCAATAATTAAATAAACTCATCTTAAACTCTAACCCTGGTTAACCATAATTTAGCTCTTTCCTTTTTATCCTACCAGTTTTTACAGAGATTTATGAAGATGATAATGACGACTATCACAATATTTGAAATAAAAATTAGATTTATTGAGAGACTATGGCAGATTTGAGAGAGAAAATAAAAGAACAAATTGGATTTTTGAGAATAGATATTCGGATAAAAAGGAAAGAGCTAAATTATGGATAACCAGGGTTAGAGTTTAAGATGAGTTTATTTAATTATTGATTTTCCACATGGGGGGCTGTGATTCGTAGGCTAGACCAAACCCGGTTTGGGCTAGAATTTCCCAAAAATACTTTAGTTGTTTACATCTGCACCCATACAAGATTAAGTAATTACAATTCATACCCCTTAGTTGAAAATATTACACAACATACCCTTTCAAGTTTGGAAAATTACAATGAATCCATTTCGGTTGGATTTTTTGCAAAATCATTCTTAAGTCGACTATATCTCGCCGCTAATTGAGTAAAAAAAAGCCATTATTGTTACATATGTTGATTCTCCAAAAAATTTCATAAATTACTTGTTTGTCATTTGAGAATAATATGTGGATATTGTGAGGAACTAATTAGTGGTGAAATATAATCAATTTAAGAAAAAATTCATAAAAAATCCTATCAGAATGAGTTCATTTATAATTTTCCGAACTTGTAAAGGTTGTAATTATCCAATCTTGCAAGAAGGATAAATGTAAAATCAGCAAATGTGGTCGTGGGACTTTATTGATGTTTAGAATTATATTTGATGTGATGGATTTTTAAAATTTCTACAAGAATAATTGGGATTTCATGGAAATCAAAAAGCCCAAACAACATGATTATTTAAAGTGGTCATACTCATTCAACACGAGGGATCATTATACAAATAAAATCCAAAGTTTTAGGATCGATCACACTTGCACCGCGTCTAAAAGACCCAACATGTCATCTAACTTCGATAATTACAAAAACCTCCCCTCTTGTTGACAAAATACATATTCAGAATTGCTTGCTAGTATTTTCAGTCTAACTTCATAATCACCAAGCACATTATGTATTTGGTCTAAGTATGTATTTTTTTTTTTTTTTTGGAGTTCGGGATCAAATTAGCAAAAACCACTAAACTGTTGATCAAAACATAGCTACAAGCCACAGGCCCCTCAAATGAGTCTTTCCTACATTCCGCTGTTGTGCTTCCCACAACATGAAAGTCCCCCAATACCATAGCCTAAGAAAAGCATCCGAAAACCAAAAATATCAGGCCGACGAGTAATTTTTCATGCGAACCGTAAACAAAAATATCAAAAACATTAAGCAAGATTATGAATGGCATACAATTTATCGCATATAACAGTGGCCCGTCTCTGAAGGCTGTGTATATGAGTAATTCCCGGTGGTTGCAGAGCATTCGGAGCTGTTCCGGTTGGATTAGTACTGAACATTTGTGGTGCAGTAGACGGGCATGGAGGAGTACTTGTACTTGGAGGAACCGGCACCCTTCCGGATGGTGGAGGCAAGGTAGAATTAGGTGAGGGCTGCATTTGCATCATCGGAGCAGCTCCATAACCTGACAACATGAGTAACCAAAGATTCACTGATGCCGAAATCTTTTTCCAACGCCTTTCAGTTATATTATTTCAATTTTATCAATGTTTTAAGAAAAGAAAATCAAGAGAAAATAATTCTGGTTGTAAAGAAAGATACTACAAAAAGAAAAAGATCGTCGGTTTGCCATTGGAGAGGAATCAATCTCCCCCCAAAAGGGAAATGAGATAGACTTATTCACACCCTCCTCTAAACAATGAATGATCTTTCTCCTTCAATCCCCACCCTTCTCTTAAACAGAGGTACAGATTTGAAATTTTATATATGTGTAATTTCCCAGTCATATTTGCTTCCTCATCAGACTCTATGAACAAAGGAAAGTGCATAAACCACTAGAGAGGTTCTTACAATAATTAATTTTTTTGCTTTATAGAGTACTTCATAGGGGTTAAGTTGCATTTCAACCCCCTAGTTTTAACTCAGCTATACCAAATAACTGCATTAGTACATCAACCGAAAAGACATCAGAGTGTTTGCTGTTCTTCAAACTTTTTGGTAATAAGCTCTTATGTTCGACTCGATGACCGAGAATATTCATTAATACTGAAAGTTAAGTATTTTTGTAATAAAACTGAAAAAAATAGGATCCAAATAGATGTATTATTTCATGGTAGACAACTAAATCAAGAGGCTTACCTTGTGTTTGTAACCAGAGTTATGCTGCTTTCTGACCGAAGGCTGGAAAAATAAAGAAGATGGCCGAAAATTTGTTTCGTAGTACAATTACTGCAAAATGAAAGACGGCTGAAAATGAATACGATACTAATAACTAATAAGAGAGTGAATGGAGAGAAGAGCAAAGAGCAATATCCTGCAAGAGTAATTTTGTCTATAAAAGCCTACAATTTGTGCAATGAGTTAAATAAGACCTCACCGGTCAAATCATCGTGAAGGTATCTCAGACAAGTAATATTTACCTTAACCAAGAATTAGAAGAAATAACTAACAAGCTTGCATAGCATTTGAATAGGGGCTCAAAAAAAATGAAACGGTCCGGGATAATATTTGAGGACTAAAATGAGACCTAATCTATATTCAACTAACAAGAATTACTACAATGTGATGGCAGCTTGGATTAAGGGAGGCCTTGTGAACCTTCGCATGGCATAATCGAGTTTATGCTGGCCTAAGATCTACTAGCTATTACGTTTTTGAGGATTAAAGCAGGCTTACAAGTATGTTACAGAAACCTCCCTTCTTATCTTGTTTATTACACTTACACCCCTGCAGCAGGTTTCTGATCATTGGATGAAAGGGTTTTATTTGCCTATAGATTTAATGTTGATGCAAAGGGGATTTATATTCCTTATCTACAGTTTTCTCGATTTGGTAGGTTTATATACATGTCCATGCTCCACTGTAATTTCCCCATCTAAGTGCCATTTTTTCGGTGATCAATAAAAGAGGGGGGCATGATTGGAAACACCACTGCAGTCACATACCTGTTCGGCCAAAAATATAATTAAATAAATAGTTTGGGTTTATTTTCATAACTCAAAGTTGAGCAGTTCTAAACTTTAGTGACAACGTGAATAGATGTGAGTTGTTTCTTAAGGAAATAATTATTAAACATTAAATATACAGTGAGACAGATAGCTCATTCCGTTTAATTTGCAATGCAAGCCTCATTCAAGTATAAACAAGCACAATAAACAAAGTCATTGAATGTATGTAGACATAACGACAACAAAAATTTAGAGGTTGTCAGGCATATGTACCTGAGGTCCTCCACAAGATGAATAATCCATTTTCTCCTTTCGGTTTTTACAACAAGATGAATAATCCAAATGTGCCAATTTGGCTCATGAAGTTCAAGAGAGTCTCGAAGCCAACTTCTTAATCACTTTGAGAAAACGAGTGTTGTTTTCCTTTCCTCTCATTGAATCAAGGATCAATTCTAGCGTCGATAAATTAGGAGAGAGTTCTCTCGCACCCATTTCCTCAAGAAAGTTTGCTGCATCATCATATTCACCCCTCATCACAGTTCCACGAATAATAAGGTTATAGGTAGCTACATTTGGTGACAAATTTTCAACTTTCATTTTCAATATCAGATTCTTAGCTTCCTCCAATAGACCATTACGACAACATCCTTTTATTAGGATATGGTAAGCTACAACATCAGGTTTCAGTCCTTTAGAAGGTAGATCATCAAAAATAGCTTGCGCTTCATGCAGTTTTTTAGCTTCACAAAACTCATTCATAACAATAGCATAGTAACTGACATGAGGAGGGACTCCTTCGGATTCCATTGCATCCAAGAAGGCCAATGCTTGCTCAACAGGCTCATTCTGACACAATCCGTGCAACATGACACAATACGTATAGAAATTTGGTTTTAGGCCAACAAGTTGCAACTCATCAAAAACTTGTAGTGCAACAGAACATCTTCTTGCGGAGAATAACCCTTGAAGTATAATGCCATAGGTAATCAAATTAGGTTTTGAATCTTTACAAGCCATCTCACGGAAGAGATGCATGGCCTCGTCTATTTTTATTTTCCTACAATATCCATTGATTAGGATGGTATAGGTGTGAGTATCAGGAGAGCTATTGTTGCTAACCATAGAATCAAAAATTTGTCTAGCTTCATCAAGTCGCCCTTGCATACAATATCCATCCATCAATGAACTGTATGTGACTATGTCAGGAACCACGTTTTTCTCCATCATGAGATTGAATACATCTTTTGCTTTATCCACCAACCCTTGCTTGCACAAAGCATCAATGATAATATTGAATGTCACCACATTCGGATTGATTTTCAGATCTACCATGTCCTTGAGTAGCATTTCAACCTCCTTACAACGACTCATATTACATAAGCCACAAATTAAAGCATTGTAAGTAACAACATTTGGAGTTATGCCTTTTTGAGACATTTCACCGAAAAGCTCGAGGGCAGAGTCTATTTTGCTGTCTTTACACAACCCATCAATAACCATGCTGTATGCAAGGATGTCAGGCCTACAACTCCCTCTCTCCATTATTCTGAGAACTTCGATGGCCATCATAGTGTTGTCGGCCTTGCATAATCCATCCATCACGGTCCCATATATCACAACATTGAGCCTGCACAATCTTTCCCTTACAATTTTCTTAAATAGTTCTTGTGCCTCACAGACCCTATTTTCCTTAAACAAACCCTTCAATAAGGTGCCAAAGGTGTATTCATCAGGAACACAACCCTTCTTAAAGAACCAACCCAGAATCGAAAACCCAAAATCGACCCCATTAGAAAGGCAATAACAGTTAATGGCAATGTTCATAGTATAATCATTAACTGAAATCTCCGAAGTGCAAATATCTTTAAAAAGAGAAATGACAGTGGGATACTCTTTCAGCTTCACCAGACGCGAAAGCAATTGAGTAAATAGTACCACACTAGGCAAAGGCCTCATTCTGGTCATTCTCTCATACAAATTAAATGCATCACTCGACCCATTAACATTACCCAATTCGACCTTGATCTTGCTTCTCTCAAGCGACATGGAATTTTCCACAGTTCTTGTACTGAAATAACGAAAAGCAGCGAGAAACATATGAGGGTTCCGAGAGAAATTACCTGATTTAAAACGACTCAGGAAACAATTTAGAAATAGCCCTAATCTCATCTTCAAGACTCACAGGTGGCGTGCGCGCTCTGTCCTAGTGTTCAAATGTAATTGTGTGACTGTTTCAAGAAAACAAGGGTGCCTGTTTTATTTAGAATATATATATATATATATAGGGACTTGTATCTTTTTGGTATATGTTATAGGGTTAAACTTTTTTTCACCCCAACGTTTGGGGACATTTGCACTTTAGTGTCCAACCTTTAAATTTTGACGATTTAGTATCCAACCTTTAAAAGTTGTTACATTGCAGTACCCAAGTCAAAATTCCGGCGTAATTTTCCGATCAAAGCATAGCATGTGAGATTCATGTGATTTATTAAGGGTATTTTCGTCATTTTTGCTTTTTACACATTAAAAAATAAAAGAAAGAAAGAAAAAAAAGGAAAAAGAGCAGATCTCCATGACTCCATCTATCTTCCTCAAAGCAAAAGCCATGGACTCCGCCACCCTCCCCCAACTCTACAGCAATGGAAAAAAAAAAAAAAAGAGATCTGTCATTACTGTCTCCAGTCTCCCAACCACAGAAAAAGGGACAAAAGCCCTCCGGCACCACCGAGCCCATCGGTCGGCCGCCGCTGCGCCACGCCGCCTCAGGTTCCCTCTCTCTCTCTCTCTCACACCCAGACCTGAAGAAGGGCAAAAACCCCGCCTAAGTTCCACCTTCCTTGTTTCTTCTTCTTTCCTCTCCCTGAATCTCTTTTGAATCAGCCACCTCCAATCACCTTTTTCCATCTTCTCCGGCCACGCCTTCTCTTTCTCTCTCTCTCTCTCTCACCCAGATCTGAAGAAGGGCAAAAGCCCCGCCTATGTTCCCCCATCCTTGTTTCTTCTTCTTTCCTCTCCCTGAATCTCTTTCTGAATCAGCCACCTCCAACAACCTTTTTCCATCTTCTCCGGTCATGCCTTTTGCCGCATGGAATGAGGGAAACGTCTGGAGCACCGAGGAGAAAATGGTGGAGAAGATAGAGGAATTCCCTTAGATCTACTCTTTTTTTTTTTTTTTAATGTGTAAAAAGCAAAAATGACGAAAATACCCTTAATAAATCACGTGAATCTCACATGCTATGCTTTGGCCGGAAAATTACGCCGGAATTTTGACTTGGGTACTGCAATGTAACAACTTTTAAAGGTTGGATACTAAATCGTCAAAATTTAAAGGTTGGATACTAAAATGCAAATGCCCCCAAACGTTGGGGTGCAAAAAAAGTTTAACCCTATGTTATATAGATGGCGTTGTATCTGGGAATTTCTCAAATTGGTCTCTTTCGACGTATATAACAGATTTTGAGTTATAAAAATAAGCACTCACAAGATAAGTTCTTATTTTCAACGATTTTAGAACGTATGGAAAATCTTTTGTTTTTTTTAACACACGTACATCCAGATGGAAACTTGTCTTTGAAAATAAACTCATTAACCCTTAATTTAAGCAGAAATAATCTAAAATCCAGAAACAATTCAGGACTGCTTTGAATTCTGCTTCTAACTTATTCAGTTTTCTATCATTAATTAAATTCAATTTAGACAATAATATCTTGGGTTAATTACATTTAGACCCCTTCCGAGTTTTGTATATTACAATGGGACCCCTGTTATTCATTTTATTATAGTTTGACCCCTTCTAAAATTTTGAAATTACTAAAAAGGTGAAGAAAGGTAGAGTTCCACTAAATATTTCACGGAATATTCCAAATAATTGTGAAATGACCATTATAGCCAAACCAAAAAAAAAAACGGAAATGACCATTATATTCCAAATAATTGTGAAATAATTGTCTGTTTAACCGTTTATTTAATCTAGAAAGACATGATTTTTTTTCCTACTTTTACAAAACATGATCTTAGAGCCAAACATAATGGTCATTTCACAATTATTTGGAATATTTCGTGAAATATTTAACGAAACCCTATACCTTTTCTTCACTGTTTAGTAATTTCAAAATTTTAGAAGGGGTCAAATTGTAATAAAATGACTAACAGGGGTCTAGTTGTAATATACTAAACTCGGAAGGGGTCTAGATGTAATTAACCCTAATATCTTTATAAAATATTAATATTCCTCAATTAACCGTTTTATATTCATATAAAATTCTATGGTTTATATGATCATTATTTTTTTTCTTTTCCTACCGATAGTCTTAAAAATCTCATTAAAAGTCTAATAAAAAATCCATCATTATTTATTACAATAAACGGTGTTAGCTTTTCAAGAAATAGATTTTACTTGACAACAAGTGTTGTTCAAATAGTTAAAGGATTCATTAACTAGAGTAATGATCCAAGCTCGAATCTTATGTCACTTGGGGGTATGTGCAAAAAGAAAAAGAAAACAATTTTACTTAAAATTTTATTTACACGTTTTCAAAAGCAGTTAGTCTTTGACCAGAAAAATTTTAATAGTACGGCCTTCCTTAAGGCGACTTTATTAAAACGAACCTCTATTCAAAAAATGTCTCATGTCCTCTAGATCAATTGGAACATTTTTAAAAATTAACATAGAATCAAGTTCCTTAAATATGGATTTAAAGAAAGACACGCATATTATATTTGAATTTGTCGTTGAAAGTCAAATATATTGTATTTGAATCTCTTGGTGAAAGAAAGAAAATCTTATATTTGAAAATTCTAAAGAGAATGTTATGATGAGGACAAAATATGATCAAGTCACGTCACGACACGTGGCCCAGTCAAAGCTTGACATTATGGCACCCCAGAGTCCCCTCGAAGTTGGTTGCTTCTGCTCACGGGGGGCCTCAGCCTTCTCCTCGAGCGGTTGAGGTCAACAACATATCTTGAACGCTCGAGATCGCCCTCGACGCGAATCAACACTAGAGGCGGATTTCCCATTTCGCACAGTCCCCTCAGATTCGCACATCATCCCCTCATTGGGGAGTCCAATTCTTCCATAAATTGAGCATGCGCTGCCCTCGATAATAACACAGTAGTACTCTCTGCCAAATAGTACAAAAAATGCGCACCTGTCACTGTGCTTTTCGTCCACCTTTTCGCAGGCCTGTAGGTACTTTTTGTCAGACACCCCTCATTGGGCCACGTGTTAATGGCAACCCTCCATCCGTACCTGATCCCCTTGAATTACCAAAAGGATCCTTACCTTCAATTATAAATATTCAGGGATCATCCTCCACTGTAAGCAAGCTTCCATACCTGAGCTCTGTTTTGCTTTCTCCTCCACACTCACCTGAAACTGTTTCGCTGACTTGAGCGTCGGAGAATCAAATTGGGTCTCACCCCCCATTTCCCCAACTTTGCCTTCTCACGCTTTTCTTGTGTTTGTACCTAGCAGGTAGACCCCACGCCTTCAGGGATATGTAATTTAAGTAGAAATAATTTAGAATTCTACTAAATAGTTATTCAGTTTAAAGAAGTAGTCCAATCCAGGACATACCTCTGAATTGTACTGATAGTTATTCAATTTCTTTCTTTAATTAAATGAATTCTACTGATAGTTATTCAATTTCTGTCGTTAATTAAATTCAATTTAGACAATAATATTCAATTTTTATCGTTAATTAAATTCAATTTAGATAATAATATTCTTATAAAATATTAATATTCCTTTATTAACCGTTTTATATCCATATAGGATTCTACGGTTCATATGATTTTTTTTTTTTTTCTTCCGATAATATTCTTATAAAATATTAATATTTCTTCGACAATCCTGTCAATAGCTTGGTTTCACTTTTAAAGGATGACAAGAACTCTCGTAATTAGTCGCTGGTGGTTAATCTTTTATTCAAAAAAAAATCATAACACATCATGAACTGATTTTGGTCAAGTATGTATTATTTTTCTGGAGTTCAGGATCAAATTAGAAAGAACCACCAAACTGTAGTAAGTACTTTAAGAAAATTCCATAATTCACTTCAACTAATAATGAGTAATTGCAAAATAAACAGTTTTTCATAGTTAGTTAAGCAGTTCAAGCAACAAGGTTTGTAGTACACAGGGTGTATCCAAATCTCTCCCCTAGATATTTCAAATGCTACATTCTGCTGTTTGTGCCTCCCACAACATGAAGTCCCCAATACCATAGCCTACCAAAAGCATCTGAAAACCAAAAATATCAGGCCAACAATTAATTCTTCATGCGAAACGTAAACAATAATATCGAGAACATTAAACAAGATTATGAATGGCATACAATTTATCATATATATCAGTGACTCGTCTCAGAAGCCTGTGTATATGAATAGTTCCCGGTGGTTGCAGAAGCATTCAGAGCTGTTCCAGTTGGATTAGTACTGAACATTTGTGGTGCAGTAGACGGGCCTGGAGGAGTACTTGTACTTGGAGGAGCAGGCACCCCTCCGGGTGGTGGAGGCAAGGTAGAATTAGGTGGGGGTTGCATTTGCATAACTGGAGGAGTTCCATAACCTGGCAATGAGAGTAAAAAATATTCAGTGATGCCAAAATCTTTTTCCAAAGTCCTCCTGTTCAGTTTATTTCAATTTTATCAATGTTTTAAGAAAAGAAGACGAGGAGAAAATAACTCTGCTTGTCAGGACAAGCAGCAAGATGTTGATTATAAGCTGCACCAATCTGTTGGTAATTGGTATACTACAGTTTGCCCAAGATGTTGCTTGATTTTCATATCAATCAAGGTCTGTGTTTGCTGTTCTTCAAACTTTTGGTAATAAGCTCTTATGTTCACCTGGATTACCGACAATTGTAGTTCATGGCAGACTACTATATCGAGAGGCATACCTTGTGTTTGTAACCAGAGTTATGCTTCTTTCTGACCGAAGGCTGGAAAAATAAAGAAGATATTAGATAAAAATTTATTTCGTAGTACAGTTACTGCAAAATGAAAGACGGCCGAAAATGAATATGATACTAATAACTAATAAGAGAGGGAATGGAGAGAAGACCAAAGAGCAATATCCCGCAAGAGTAATTTTGTCTATACAAGACAACAATTTGTGCAATTAGTTAAATAAGACTTCACCGGTCAAATAATCCTCAAGGTATCTCAAACAAGTAATATTTACCTTAACCAAGAATTAAAAGACAAAAACTAACAAGCTTGCATACCATTTGAATAGGGACTCAAAAAAAATGAAACGGTCTGGTATAAAATTTAAGGACTAAGATGAGACCTAATCTATATTCAACTAACAAGAATTACTACAATGTGATGGCAGCTTGGAATGCAAGCATCATTTAGGTATAAACAAACACAATAAACGAAGTTATTGAATATATGTAGACATAATGGCAGCAAAAATTTAGAGGTTGTCTGGCGTATGTACCTGAGGTCCTCAACAAGATGAATAATCCATTTTCTCCGTCTGATTTTTACACATTTTTGTGTCAATTTGGCACATGTAGTTCGAGAGAGTACTCGGAGCCAACTTCTGAATCACTCTGAGAAGACGAGTGTTGTTTTCCTTTCCTCCCATTGAATCGAGGATCAAATCAAGCGTCAATAAATCAGGAGAGAGTTCTCTTGCGCCCATTTCCTCAAGAAGGTTTGTTGCATCATCATATTCACCCCTCATCACAGTTCCTCGAATAATAAGGTTATAGGTAGCTACATCTGGTGACAAATTTTCAAGTTTCATTTTCAATATCAGATTCTTAGCTTCCTCCAATAGACCATTACGACAATATCCTTTTATTAGGATATTGTAAGCTACAACATCAGGTTTCAGTCCTTTAGAAGGTAGACCATCAAAAATAGCTTGCGCTTCATGCAGTTTTTTAGCTTCACAAAACTCGTTCGCAACAATATTATAGAAGCTGATATGAGGAGGGACTCCTTCATATTCCATTGCATCCAAGAAGGACAATGCTTGCTCAACAGGTTCATTCTGACACAATCCGTGCAACATGTTGCAGTACGTATAGAAATTCGGTTTTAGGCCAACAAGTTGCAACTCATCAAAAACTTGTAGTGCAACAGAACACCTTCTTGCGGAGAATAATCCCTGAAGTATAGTGTTATAGGTAACCAAATCAGGCTTCGAGTGTTTACAAGCCATCTCGCGGAAGAGATGCATGGCCTCGTCTATTTTCATTTTCCTACAATATCCATTGATTAGGATGGTATAGCTGCGAGTATTAGGAGCAATATTGTTGCTAACCATAGAATCAAAAATTTGTCTAGCTTCACCAAGTTGCCCTTTCATGCAATATCCATCCATCAATGAATTGTATGTGACTATATCAGGAACCACGTTTTTCTCCATCATGAGATGAACTACATCTTTTGCTTTATCCACCAATCCTTCCTTGCACAAAGCATCAATGATAATATTGAATGTCACCACATTCAGATTAATTTTCAGATCTACCATCTCCTTGAGTAGCATTTCAACCTCTTTCCAACGACTCATATTACTTAAGCCACAAATCAAAGCACTATAAGTAACAACATTTGGAGTTATGCCTTTTTGAGACATTTCACCAAAAAGCTCGAGGGCAGAGTCTATTTTGTTGTCTTTACACAACCCATCAATAACCATGCTGTACGAATTGATGTTAGGCCTACAACTCCCTCTCTCCATTACTCTGAGAACTTCGATGGCCATCATAGTGTTGTTGGTCTTGCATAGTCCATCTATCACGGTCCCATAGATCACAACATCTAGCTTGCACAATCTTTCCCTTACTATTTTCTTAAATAGTTCTTGTGACTCACAGACCCTATTTTCCTTAAACAAACCCTTCAATAAGGTGCCAAAGGTACATCCATTAGGAACACAACCCTTCTTAAAGAACCAACCCAGAATCGAAAACCCAAAATCGACCCGATTAGAAAGGCAATAACAGTTAATGGCAATGTTCATAGTATAATCATCAACTGAAATCTCGGAATTGGAAATATCCTTAAAAAGAGAAATGACAGTGGGATACTCTTTCAGCTTCAACACACGCGAAAGCAATTGAGTAAATTGTACCACATTAGGCAAAGGCCTCATTCTGGTCATTCTCTCATACAACTTAAATGCATCACTCGACCCAGTAACATTATCCAGCTCGATCTTGATCTCGATTCTCTCACGCGAAATGGAATTCCCCACAGATCTTGTACTCAAATAACGAAAAGTAGAGAGAAACATATGAGGGTTCCAAGAGAAATTACCTGATTTAGAACGATTCAGGGAACAATTCAGAAATAGCCCTAATCTCATTCTCATTTTCAAAACTCGGAAGGGGCGGAGTGGCGTGCTGCTAGCTATCTGCTCAAGTGTTCAAATGTAATCGTGCAGTACAGATTACAGAATGATTTACCCAATTTTAAGAAAACAAGGGTGTCCGTTTGATTTAGATTCTTAGAATATAGTGGATAATGATGAACAGATTGGTATGAATTTCTCAAAGATGCAATTTTGTCGATCATGATAACTTATTTCGGGATCATGCAAACGTCCTTTCTATATAAGCCCATAAAATCTTTTTTATATAAGCCCATTTATTCTTCTTTCATAAATTTTGATTTATTTAATTCATTTCTTAAAACAGGTCCAAAGCCAAACTTTTGGGACCAAATTTTCAACCAAATTATGGCGAAATTAAAGATTCTCCCTGGAATTTGAGAAATTAGGAATTTTTTTCTGATCTATTACATATTCTCCTTGAGATTTGAGAAATTATGGGAGTACTATTAATCCCATTTTTCCCTAATTTCACTTTTATCTATACTCTATTATTAAACGCGAGACCCACTGTTCACAACAAATTTTATTTGTCTGCAAAATAAATTACAAGACAAAATATATGAACAAAATATATAGTAATTTAAAGAACTTGACGAATTTAAAGGAATAAATCCTATGAAGTCTATTCCTCTGATTCTTCTCTTCAATTTTGTATTCGAGGGCGTGAAGCTTATTCCCGAATACTTAGGCGCGATTTTGGCCGATTTTGACGGAGAAAACCACGTGATTTACCTGCAGCTTTGATGAGACCGTAGAACCTTCAAAGGTTGTAGTTTCGTGTAGCAGCGGGCTTGAATATCTAGAAGACTTGAAGACGACAAGAAGGAGACTTTGACAAAGACTTAGAAGACTTGATGAAGCGAAGATTCGCGCACGTGGGTAGACTTGACGGCGTGAAACTCCCTTGATGTCGTCCTCTTATCCTTGCTCTATGTCGATGGCTAAGTCCCAATGTCGGTCGAAGTCAATGTTCTTGAAGTGTTACCCATGACCCCTATTTAATAGGTGTAGGGTTGAATGTTTTGATAATTATCTCTTCATTTATTTATTAAAGGATAACATCAAATGTATTTATTTATTTATCCCTTTAATATGAATTTATATCAAAGAAAATAAATAAATGACATAAGCTTTGACTTGATTGGTCCACGTGTTGAGACATGCCACGTGTCGTCATTTAATTGGTCATAACCAATTGAGCTGCAAGGCTTGATTTGATTCGTCGGAACACTTCAACTTTGACACATGTCGATACTTGATTTGAAGATAAAATAAATATTAAAATTATCAATTAAATCAATCTATTTAAATATTTTATGGATTTTAATTTAATATTTATCCAAAAATATAAAAAATAGAATGAATTAAATTTAATAATTAATATTCATTTACACGTGTCACATTTTAATTAGACGAAAATTAATTCGTCTACAAATGCCCCCACTTCAAAGCTCGGCGAAAGACATGCCGGACGCTAGTGTCGGCGAAATTTGAAGTACTTGATTTTTTTTTTTTTTTTACGGGAGAAGCCCACAACCAATGTGGGCACTAGCAAGGAGCATCAGTCGACATGTCAAACTGAACACAAGAAGAAGCGACCGAGGGGAAATCGAAAACACCAGAGCAGGCATTAGTCGCATGGCGAGCAAGCATGTGGGCAACAGAGTTTGCCGTACGGGGGGTAAAGCAGAAACAAGCAGAACCAAGGTCCGAGGCAAGCGACTTGATATCCAAAATGATATTACCAATGGGAGACTCATCCAAATCATTATTACGAATTTTTTCCACCACGGTTAAGCAGTCTCCTTCAACAACGACATTAGACCATCCCCTAGAACGTGCTAGACTCATGGCTTCAAGTGCAGCGAGGGCTTCCACAGCTTCGGGCACGAGCAGGCCCTTCTTCCTGTCTGTAAACCAACCAACACACAACCCTGCCGAGTCACGAGCTATGACCCCTATTCCAAACTCCCGGCAATCAAGGAAGATAGCTCCGTCAAAGTTAATTTTGATCACCCCGGGAAGGGGCTTAATCCAGCGGGCCGGGGGAGGGAGGGCGCGGCCTGACGAGCATGAAAATTAGCCTCCACATAACTAGTATGAAACTCTAAAATGAAGCGAGCCAAGTTGTCAGGCAAGATCGAGTTCGAATTCATGAGTTTGGAATTCCTATTCCACCACAAGGCCCACAAACAAGTGAGGAAGAGACCTTTCATTGAAGGTTCATAGGCCTGGAGAGCATGATTCATCCAACACAAAACATCCGAACTAGAGTGAGAGATTGAAGCCACGGGAATGGGGAGGATAGCCCAGACTTGGCGCGCAAAGGTGCACAGGAGAAGAGTATGGAGAATATCCTCGTCAGGAGATCCACAGAGAGGACAAGAGACGTCAAAAGAAAGCTTCCGGCGGCGTAAATTGGCTGCGGTAGGGAGGCTATCATGTGCCGCCCGCCAAGCCAGTAAGAGAACCTTAGGAGCCGCTTTAGTATGCCAAATAAGTTTCCAAGTAGGCGAATAAAGGGTCGTTGAAGTGGAAGCGTGCTGGCGTTGCATCAAGTCGAAAGCCAGGTGATAGGCACTCTTGACAGAGAAACGACCATCTTTGGAAAAGTGCCAAATCAGACGGTCAGGACGATTGAAGGAATTGATGGGGATAGAGAGAACTAAATCGACTTCGTCCGCCGGGAGGATGGATTGGAGAAGGGGAAGATTCCACTCTTGGCGGTTCTGGAGCATGAGCTGAGAAACCCGTAAATCCCCTTCCACATGCGGAGGTTGAAGCCGGGGTTTGAAGGAGCAAGGGCGGGGAAGCCAACGATCGTGCCAAACCCTGATATTATCACCCGAACCAATTCTCCACCGGGACCCTGCTTCAATCAAGTAACGGGAACCAAGAATGCTTCTCCAAGTGAAAGATGGGGAGCGACCGAGGCGGGCCGAGGAGAGATCCCCCTCCGGAAAATATCTAGCACGAAGAAGGCGGCTGAGGAGACTGTTAGGATGTGAAATAAGCCGCCAGCACTGTTTTGCCAACATTGCATTATTAAAAGCCTTGAAAGAACGGAATCCAAGACCTCCCACGTACTTACTGCGACACAATTTATCCCAGGCTAACCAATGAGTCTTTGAGGACTCTCTGTTATTCCACCAAAAGGAAGCAATCATCGAATCAAGTTCCTTCAGAAATGAATTAGGCAGACGGAAGCAACTCATAGTATAGGAAGGAATCGCTTGGGCAACAGCTTTAACAAGGACCGCTTTTCCAGCCGAGGAGAGGAATTTCTCAGAATAACCTTTAAGCTTTTTCCAAACTCTTTCCCTGATGGAGTTGAAGACGGAAGATTTAGAATGCCCAACCACTGAGGGAAGACCCAAATAGAGATCAAAACGGTCCACAACCTTAACTCCAATACGGGCGGCAAGGGAAAACCTGTCCGATAAGGGGACATTTCCGCTGAAAACAATAGAAGACTTCTTCTGATTAATGGTTTGGCCAGAAACAAGAGCATAGTCTTTCAGGGCTTGATCAATACATTCCAGGGACTGAGGAGTAGCAGAGCCGCAGATAAGGGTGTCGTCTGCAAAAAGGAGATGAGAGACACTCGGGGCGCCCCTACAAATTTGAATGCCTTTAAACTGTCCACTTGCTTCTTTCTCCTGGATAGTGCAACTGAGCACCTCTGAGAAATGGGGTCCCCCTGTCGGATCCCACGTTCCGGAGTCAGGTACCCAAATAAAGAACCATCAAGCAAAAAGGAATAGGTAACCGTGGACACACACGACATAATGAGGGAGATGAAGCGAGGAGGGAAGCCAAACCGGGAGAGAACTCGTTCCAGGAAGCGCCATTCGACACGGTCGTAGGCCTTGCTCATATCAAGTTTGAGAGCAAAAAAATGATCCTATCCCCTGTTCTTCTTCTTGAGAAAATGGTTAATTTCATAGGCAATAAGCACATTATCCGTAATAAGGCGTGAGGGAATAAAGGCAGATTGTAAGGAGAAAATAATACGATCAAGCAAAGGTTTCATACGGTTAGCCAAACATTTCGAAGCAATTTTATAAACAACGTTGCATAAGCTGATTGGCCTGAATTGAGAAATCAGATTCGGTTTTTGGCACTTGGGGATCAACACGATGTAGGTAAAATTCAAATCCTTAATAAATTTATTGTGATTCAGAAAGGCAAGGACGCAATCAACAACATCTTGACCCACAATATCCCAATACTTCTGAAAAAAGAATGGGGGAAGGCCATCCGTTCCGGGGGATTTAAGGGGGTACATCTGGAAAAGGGATTTTTTTACCTCATCACCACTAAACGGGCGGAGAAGTAAGCGGCTCATCTCCGCATCGACTCTGGGTTCGACGAGATCAAGGATTCGGTTGAGGTCCTGTTCAGAGCACATGGAAGAGGAAAAAAGATCTCCAAAGTAACGAGAGATGATCCCCTGGATGTGAGAAGGGGATGAGTCCAGAACCCCGTTCTCATCGATAAGCCCTTGAATGGAGTTATTCTTTGCTCTATAAGAAGCTTTTGCATGGAAAAATTTAGTGTTCTTATCTCCCTCTGAAAGCCAATGAGATTTAGCTCGTTGTTGCCAAAAGGTTTCTTGACGCTTGAGGAGTTCAGCGAGTTTAGCGCGCAGGGAGGTTTCCTGTTCCTGTGAATCACGGGTAATAACTCCACTATTCATAGGACTTAGAATTCAGCACATTCACATGCCTGAACTTTGGATTTAGATGATCTCCACATTTTTTCCAACGGACCAATCACTAACTCAACTTGTTAAAACAACAAATGGGCCCATCGCCTTTAATGGAATTTGGAGGCCCACATTCTTCTTTTTTTTTTTTTTTTTCCTTCTTTCGGCGACCCCAATTTGATTTCAAAACGCAGCAGCTCTTCCTCCAGGCAAACTTGCATTTCCAACTTTGTAAACAAGAGCATGCTTCCAGCAACTCCATGTATCTTCGGCTTCCTTATAATTCTTTATAATATATATATATATATATATATATATATATATATATATATATATATATATATATATATATATTTAATAAGCCTTATAATTCTTTATATCGAGCAGTCCATATTTTCCTGGAATCTTGAACTTATGATTCATTTAATCATAGACAACTGCTGTGATTTGTGGAGTCCTAACAGGACTATATTTCCCTGATGTAAACGGACTCCAGGAGATAACTTCTGCAAACTAATTGGATATAGTTTACAGACTTCTAATCAAATAAGGACTCATACCTATAAATAATCGGCTTATTTCGGTAATGCATAAACCAATTCCGCAGCTGATTGAGTAAGTTTCAACTTCCTCGCATGCGCTGTTTCTTCTGCAAATGCATTGTTTGGGTTGTTCTTTCTTCCGCAGATACATTGTTTGGGTTGTTCTTTTTACAGAGTTTGAAGCATTCCTTTTGCTTAAGCTTATGCTCACCAATTGTTTGATTAAATTTCGCAGAGAAACACAAAGGCAACTCCTCTTGGACAACCACACCTATAACGATCGAGTGAACTCAGGTTTCCTTCTCTTCGTCTCCTTGGTCACGTTTTATAGCTGCCCAAAATTTACGTACTGGATGAATGCCCACTTAAATCTGTGAGGTTAAGACATACGACTCGATCTCAGTTCTTCGCTTCATCGCATCGTCAATTACTCCAGCCGCATCATCAGTTTCCTTTGGTCATATTCGGCTCGCTCTTCCGCTTTCACGTCGTCGCATCATCAGTTTTAAAGGCTATCAAATCCTCTTCGGTCGCATTCAACTTGTTCTTCTCGTCAATCACAAAGGCTGCCACATCTTCGTTGCTCGCATTCGACTCATATTTCTGCCTACTTCTGCCTTCTCATCGTTGCATCGCCAATCACAAAGGCTGTCAAATTTTCTCCGGTCGCCTTCGACTCTGCCTTCGTTTCTGCGCTCAGCCCTTCACGTCGCAAGTCGTCAACTATAAAGGCTATCAAATCAATTTTCCTTGGTCGCATTCGACTTGTTCTTCTGCCTTCACGTCGCGCATCAGCCCTTCTCGTAAAGCATCAACTGCTGCACCGTAAGTCTCCACAGCAATAGCCTCTTCCTCTGCAAATTTCAGTGCTTCGCGACAAAGATTGCTGCAGCAAACTGTGAGAACTACTTCAGTTCTTCTCTTTTTTTTTTTTTAGTCGGAAACAAGAATCTTGCACAAGTGACCACGCCTTGCTCTGCTTTTGTTTCTGCTTGAATTTCTCATATTCAGAAATTGGGAGAAATCAAACTTAAACATGCCGGCTTCATCTACTCTTTCTTGCACGACTTCTTGAAACAAAATGTTTGGTTGAACTTGCGTTCATGAGTCTAATCCATACTTCACAATTTGTTCATGACTTTTGACTTAGTAGTCACGATTACTTGATTGTGCCATCTACTTTTTTTCTTTGCACGATAAAAAGGGTTCTGAGACAAGGGAAAGCAAAGCCGCATTAATTTATTTGGCTTAAAGGAACAGGGGCTCTTTTTTTCCGTTTTTTTTTCAAAAAACAAAAAATTCGCCCAATTGGTGTCATTATTCCCTTGTATGATTGAGGTGGTGGGTTCGAACCCCTCACTCTCACAAATTTTTTTATTTTATTTTTTATTTTATTTTATTTTTCTTTTCACTTTTTTTTTTTTTTTCACAAAAAATCCATCTGACTAACCACTTTGATAATCTCTTTTCTTTCCAGGCAACAATCAACAACCCAAAGTTTCGGCAGGATCAATACTTTGGTTTCGTGGAAACTCAACTTCTTGATCATCGTTTTTGGTCTTCCTTGATAACGCAACAGTAGAGTACTTTTGATTTCCTTCCCTCTTTTTTTTTTTTCACTTATTTTAATAAAGATGATTTATTGATCCCGATTTTTGTTTGATCTTGATTCTTTGTAGGTAACTCTAATCTCTCAAGATGTTCATCGAGGATCACGCCGAACCATCTCCATGCATCGCCATCGGTCTCGACAATGACAGCTTCAAAGTCAAACCTACTTATTTGCTCGTCCACAAGTCTGCTATCGATATCCACTCTCCTGAGCCTATTGATTCGACACTGCATATCTCCGACTGGTCGGAAGAGATCACTACAGAACTATATGATGATCACATCGACGAATTCTTTTGTTCGCCAGCCATCTTATTGAAATCTTCTCTACACGATGTCGACAACTCTACAATGGGCTTCTTACTTCCGAATTGGCATCTCGTCACCAAAGGAACTTCTTGGAAGATTCCTCCTTCTAAGTTTGGTGAAGTATCCTTCCACGCCGGCTACTGGGAATGGACAGAACACATCTTGGCCTTCTTCGAACATCGTCTCGTTCAGGCAGACATCTACACAGCCATTCATGCTTCACTCTTCACGTATGTCATCGACAAGAACGTCCTTCAGGCATTCTTCGAGTTATGGCATCCTTCGACGAATACTCTTCATACGGCTGTTGGGGAATTGTCAATCTCTCTATGGGATCTTCGTGGAATTTCGGCTTGCCCATACTTGGAGATTTCTACGACGAGGCAATCCCTTCAGCTTATGAACTTCTTGGTGATCAGGCCCGTAGCTCCACCTCTTCGCGAAACGACTCTGCTCTTCCACGTTGCTGCAAGTACTTGTTCTTGGCTTATCACATGCTGCCTACGACTTCTGACGGCGTATTGATTTCAGATTGGATAAACTTCTGGTTCAAGGAAACGGCTAGATATGCCCCTCCTCCATCGCGGTCTACAAAAAAGAGAACCAGCAAGCCACGATTTTCTCGAAATCCTTGCGGGAGTATCGACGCGTCTCTTTTACCTCGTGCCAATTATCACGCTGATCCATTCACGATCTTGGGAATCGAAGAGAATGTAAAAGAAGACACTTATCTTGCTGCTTTCCTCGCATGCTGGCTTTGCAGCTTTGTTCTTCCCCATGGACAAGTCGATCGTGTTCGTGCTACTGTTTTCAAAGTTGCTAGTCAGATGACTCGTGGACGTCTTTTTTCTCTCGCTATACCTGTGTTAACAAGTATTTATCGCGGTTTAAGAGATATATCCACTTCGCCGAATCTGACCGAGTCTACTGCTGTCTTCCCTATTCATTATCTTTATAGTTGGATAGCGCGATACTTCGACACTCACTTTACTTCCAACATTGAACAACAAAGCGGGGACAAGGTAAAATGTGCTTCGATGGTAAGACATTCGGGAGAAAATATGGCTAAGTCTTTTGAAATTCAGCTGGCACGTGATTTATTCCATAGCATCAGCTCGTCAGACCTTCGAAACTTACATCCCAAACATCAAGATAAGGAAGTGCTGATGGATCGTACTTGTTTCTCCCTCACCCTCAAAGGTATTTTCATATCTCTACGATCTAGCTACTTGACTTTTCGGTGTGGGAATGAACACCTTGTTGAAGCATACAGTCCTCATCGATTCAGCCGACAACACGACCTTTGTCAACACATTCCGGGTCGCTTGAAGAAAGAAATCTTAACCTGTGGATTATCTGCACTTGTTCGACTTTGGCGCTCATGCACTTTTCTGAACTCGTCATCCACAGTAGTTTGGCCGGGGAAACGTGATGTTTCGTCATTGGCCACGAAAGAGTATACAATTTGGTGGCGAGCAACTTGGGAAGCTACTCAGAGGAACCATACCAAGATTGTCTTGAGGCTTCCTCAGAACAACACGAAGCCAAACTCTACAACGCCAAAACGACATAAAGGCGATTCTTCTAAGGCTGCCCAACAAAATGACGATCATGAACCCGTCGTGAAGAAGCTAACTTCCCCTTCGAAGGCTTCTCATGACTCTATTCTCCCAGCAGAGAAAGAAGCTAGTTCAACTGGGGATGCTTATCAACTAGTTGAGAGGCCCAAGAAACGAATGACTTTACTCTATGCATCTTCCTCGAAACACGAGATAGCCAAGGAAGGCAATGAAGTCATCTCTGCCCTTTCTTGTTCAGCCGAAGATTCTGACAGCCAACGCCAACTTAAGAAGAAGCAGAAGGTGTTCAATTTAGACAACATTACTGTTGATTCTAACTTTTTTGCAGATTGCCCAAGTTCTAATCTACCGTTGGCTGAATTACCACTCTACGTATATATCGGCTGAAAATACTTTCTCTTTTTTTTCCTTTATCATTAGTATTTTCTTTGATCCTTTACTTACATCAATTATAACATTTTTCTTGTAGCTTTCACAACTTGAGGACGGGGTTCGAGCAACTTCTGAGCAGAGTGGTGATTCCGTAAATGAGCTCACCCCTTTCGACTTGTCAAAAGTGGATTCTTCTCATCCTCCGAGCGGTGAAGCTAAAGCAGTTAGAGGAGATAGTGAACAGCCAAGAATCACTCTACCCAAATTGATGCCTAAAGTTCGCCCGACAGAAGTACTTGAAACATCTAGAAAGGCATCTAAAGTTCCACATCGCCCTTCTATGGCTCCCAAACCGTCTATGTTTTGCCCCCAAGCTCTTTATGGTGAAGCCGAGAAAATGTTGGTCAACTTCCTTTGGAAGAGTATTCGGGACAAGATTGAAAGAACTCCCTTTGAGAAGCTCTCGAAGATAGAATCTGATATACGAGCTGTTTTTGGCAAAATGAAGGATTACATGAGAGATCCATCACCTTTGGAGAATCGCCTGAAGGAATTTCTTGAGAATGCTTCACACTTCACAAGTGTTAAGCAGAGTTCCATCCACAGGCAAACACAAGAAGCTCATGAACAATCTCTCTCTCTTGCTTTACAAAGCCTTGATGAAGCTGAGGCACAGAAACATGAGTATGCCGTAGTAGTGGAGAATTTGAGGGAAGAACTTCGTCGAGCAGAAGAGAACTTAGCCAACATGCAAGCTGATGTGGATACTCGTTGAGAGGCTCTTTTGAAACTTCAAGATGCCCCTTATATGACCGAAAAGGAAAATGAAGCCCTTAAGAAGATGGAGGAGCTACTTGAAGCAACTCGTCAGGATTTGATAGACTTTGATATTTTCTCATAGATAGCTTAGAGTAGTCGATTTTTTCCTTTTGTTGCTTAGCTTTAGGACTTTTCTTCTTTGTCCCTTTTTTTTTTTTCCTTCTTGATGATGTCATGAACCTTACTACTTTAGAGATTGCTTAATAAAAGTTAACTTTTCTTTTTAATCTTGCAACTCTTTGAGTAGTTCTTTTTTTTTTAATGCCATTATAACGAATTATATATTTGCACGTATACATAATTCATTATAACATGAAAGCATCAAAATCAAATAAGCTAACTTTGTGCTCAACATATAACCTTATATGACTTTTTTTTTTTACTTAGTTTTTCATGAAGAATTATCAATTCAACATAAAACCAACATAAAGTCATGATAAAGTTATGACTGAACTTAGAAAATCTAAGCTGCCTACGTACCCTAATGAAAGGGATCAAGTCATAACGTAGTTCAAAGAAAACTTGTTTTGAGAAGATTTAGGGGGGCCGTTCACAGTTTATACTCATGCGGGCCAGGAGTATTCAAAGTTTAACCACCCTGAGCAAGAGTGGGGAATTTCTATTTTAGCCAGACGAAATACCATCAGTGGAGTAAGTTAGCAGTTTATCCACATACATTACAATTGGTGGTTACCGTACATAGTTTATACTCATATGGGCCAGGAGTTGACATGCAGTTTAGGCTCGTGCGTCGAGGAGCAACATGCTTCATTATGCATAGTATTTCTTCAAAAATTTGCCATTTATCGGCCCGATGCGCAAGCCATCTTTGTCAACCAACTTGTAGGCGCCATTAGTGTATACTTCTTTCACCACATGCGGACCATTCCATTTTGACATGAACTTACTTCCCATACGCTGAGTGATGGTGATAGGTCTTCTCACCGCTAAGACTAAGTCTCCAACTTGAAACGATCGTGGACGCACTTTTCTGTTGAACGCTCTCGTCATTCGAGCTTGATAGGATTCAAGTTGTTGTTGCGCTGCGAGTCTTTTCTCATCTAATGCTTCTAACTCTTCAAGCCTCAAACGAGCGTTTTCTTCAGGAGTTAGTCCTTCTTGAATTGCGATACGAAGCGATGGAATTTGGCTTTCTAAGGGGAGCACGGCTTCAACTCCATAAACTAGTGAATACGGGGTAGCTTGAGTTGCAGTACGATGCGTCGTTCGATACGCCCATAATGCTTCCCCTACTCTTTCGTGCCAGTCCTTTTTTGACTTAGACACCACTTTCTTCAGAAGATTACACAATGTTTTGTTAAACGCCTCCGCCAAACCATTTGCAGCCGCGTTATACATCGATGAATTGTGTTGTCTGAAGCCGAATTGCACGCAGAGTTCATCCATCAGCTTGTTGTAGAAAGGTTTCCCATTATCAATGATGATGTATCGAGGCACCCCGTACCTGAAGATCAAACTATTTCTTATGAATTCGACCACCGTTTCCTTCTTCACTTCTCTAAGGGGTACTGCCTCCGCCCATTTCGAGAAGTAATCAGTGGCTGCCAATATGTAAGAATGACCACCCGACGACTTAGGAGTGATCGGCCCCACCACGTCAAGTCCCCAAGCGTCGAACGGCCAAGAAGCCACAGTCGGATGTAGAGGTTCGGGCGGTTGGTGTATCAGATTGGCGTGTATTTGGCAAGCTTCGCATTTTCTCGCATAGTCCAAACAATCCTTGATCATAGTTGGCCAGTAATATCCCATTCTCTTTATTCTGAAATGCAATTTCGGGCCCGATTGATGAGCCCCACATACTCCCGAGTGTGCCTCCGTCAAAGTTTCGATTATTTCATCACCGTTCAAGCAACGTTGGTAAGTCCCTTCATACGATCGTCGATACAAAGTATCCTTGTATAGCAGAAAACGGGAAGACCTCCTACGTACTTCTGTTTTGTGTCGAGGATCAGACGGTAGCTTTCCATATCTCAGATAGTCGACTATCGGAGTTCTCCAATCATCCTCATCATTTACCGCGATCGAAATAACGCTTACGTTCTCAGTGTTGAACTTTTCCAGTGAGGGCACAACCCATCGGTTACACACGGGTACGCTCATCGTTTAACCTTTCGATAGGGCCATGGCAGTGGCCAAATTAGCCAAAGCATCAGCCAACTTGTTTTCTTTTCTTGGAATATGACTTAGGACAATATTTTCAAACTTTGTCACCAAATCAGAAGCTTGTCGATAGTATGGAACCAAGTCTTCCTTCCTGACTTCATACTCGTTTCGAAGTTGGTTGACTATCAATTTGGAATCGCCGTACACTTCTATACTTGAAATCTCGATTTCTAATGCCATTTGGAGACCAATGATCAGAGCTTGGTATTCGGCTACATTGTTTGAGCATAACTCTCCTAATACAAAAGAGTATGTTAGCACCAATCTTTCAGGCGAAACGAACACCACTCCTGCACCTGCTCCGTCGAACCGGGCCGATCCATCAAAGAACATCATCCATGCTGGCGAGGGTTCAACGAAGAAGACTTCTTCATCCGGGAGGTCATCTGACAGTTCCCAATCAGCTGGGACCGGGTGATCTGCTAAGAAGTTAGCAAGCGCTTGACCTTTCACTGCTTTCTGCGATACATAAACTATCTCGTATTGGTTAAATATGATGGACCACTTAGCCAATCTTCCGGATAACACGGGTTTAGACATCACATATTTAACTGGGTCGGCTCGAGATATGAGTCTTATAGAGTAAGCCTCGAAGTAGTGTTTCAACTTCTTAATCGCGTAAAACAACGCCAAACAGATCTTCTCAACAGGCGAGTACTTCAACTCATTTTCTGTCAAAGCTCTACTAAGATAGTATAGTGCTCTTTCCTTTCCTTCATCATTCTCTTGCGCCATTAGAGCACCAATTGACCTCTCTTGGGCAGCGATATACAAGATAAGCGGTTTTCCAGGTGTCGGAGCTCCTAAAACAGGCGGATTTGACAGATGTTTCTTGATACTCAAATGCATTTTGACACCCTCGGTCCCATTCAAAAGTAGAGCCTTTCTTCATGAGATGACTAAAAGGTTGACATCTTCCAGCCAAATTTGATATGAACCTTCTAATGAACGCCAAGTTGCCTTGTAGATTCCTGGGCGGGGGCATTTTCTGAATGGCGTTAATTTTTGCAGGGTCGACCTCGATTCCACGATGGCGAACTATGAAACCGAGAAATTTTCCGGAAGTGACTCCAAAAGCGTATTTCAAAGGATTCATCTTCAAATTATATTTTCGCAGTCGATCAAACACAACTTGTAGATTCGCTATATGATTTTTCTTTACCTTAGTTTTGACTACAAGGTCATCGACATAGCATTCCATGTTTTTATGCAACATGTCATCGAAGATATTCTGCATAGCTCGTTGATAAGTAGCACCTGCATTCTTTAGTCCAAACGGCATAACTTTATAGCAGTATATGCCTTTAGGAGTGTGAAACGCTGTACATTCCTCATCTTATGGGGACATTCTGATTTGGTTGTACCCCGATGACCCATCCATGAAAGACAAAGCTTCGTGGTCTGTATTGGCATCAACCATAAGTTCTATGATTGGCAGCGGGAAGTCGTCCTTTGGGCAAGCTTTGTTCAAGTCTCGAAAATCCACGCATACGCGAATCTGGCCATTCTTCTTCTTGACCGGGACAATGCTGGAGATCCAAGTGGGGTATTTCACTTCTCTAATGAACCTAGCATCGATAAGCTTGTTGACTTGGGCTTCAATTAGAGGGACTAACTCTGGGCGACATACACGTTGTGATTGCTTCACTGGCCGAGCTCCATGCTTTATGCCAAGGCGATGAGTCACGATTTTCGGATCCAACCCGAGCATTTCTTTGCATGTCCAAGCGAAGACGTCTTTGTAGTCCTTCAACAAACTTATGTACCGATTTATTTCTTCAGGGTCAAGAAGTGCACTCACAAATGTTGGCCGAGGCTCGTCTATCGTACCGAGGTTGATTTCTCGTAACTCGTCTACGGTTGCTTGCACTCCATCTTCAAGTTGTGGAGGCGCATCTTGGACTTCATCATCCGTGATTTTAGAGTCACAATCTTCATGAATCGTGACATGATTACATGTTCTTATGGTGACAGGCCCTTCCATTGTGATAAGCAAAGTAGAAGATGTGCCCCCAATCGAGAAATGGAGAGTTTGATTTTCTCCAGTCGTACTTGGCGATTTTGTGGACTCTTCATAGGCTGCGTTTTCATCAGCACATGCGTTTTCACCGAGACGATCGAACACCGAGCGACGTTTTGACGCATACTTGTTCTCTAAAGCTTCATGATACTTAGGCCCGAGTCTCTTGAACACAGAAGGACGTTTCATGGGAGTACTAAGCCTATCAAACACTGATACACGTTTATTCTTCTGATCGCCTTCGTTTTTCGTGGTGGAGATGTGTTGCACATTCACACGTTTATCTTTTCGAGATACACGTATTCTCACCAGTTCCGTATGAATATATCCCACGCTTGTCTTAGGCTGATTAACACGAAGTCCCTTTTCTTTCAGCTTGAGTTGTGCTTCCGTGAGGCCGTGAATCTTTTCACCAGTTAATTCTG
Source organism: Lantana camara (assembly GCA_037501455.1). NCBI lineage: Eukaryota > Viridiplantae > Streptophyta > Magnoliopsida > Lamiales > Verbenaceae > Lantana > Lantana camara. The sequence continues at coordinate 107,123,519 of CM074859.1, read as the reverse complement.
GTCTTAGGCTGCCTAAGGCCGACGGGGTAGAAAAGTCATATCCTGATCTCTCTAAAAGTGTGTAAGCTTTCGGATCGAATACTCCTTCTAGCTTTTCAGGCCGCACTTCCGAAGATGGTGAATTTGCAGACTTCAAGTTGATGATGGGCATTATCAAGTCTGATTTCAAAGTTTCGAGACCGTTAAGGAATTTCACTTTTTGTCGTTCATCACGAGTTTCGCATGTGAGTTTGTTTTCCTCATCGCAGACTCTGTGCTTTTCACTTGAAGATTCTACAGGAACTTCAACGGGTATATCCTCTTTCACGAATTCGGGACCCAGGTAGAGCTTAGCATCAGCAAAGTGAGATTCAGCCTCGGTAAAGGGCTTCACATCCGCGTCTACTTTCACGACCTCCCCGTTCTTTAAATATTTGAAGCATTGGTGCAGGGTAGAGGGAACGACGCCATTTTCATGGAGCCACTATCTTCCTAACAGTAGATTGTAGGAGGTTCTAGCATCGATTACGTGAAGCAAGGTGCTAGCCTTTAGTTCCCCGATCTGAAGTTCTGTCCGGAGCATCCACATTGCACGTTGTCCCCCTTGGTTGAATCCTTGGATGGTTAGGCGACTTTGAGATAACTCATCAATGGAGATTCCTAGCTTTTTCATGGTAAACTTTGGCATGATGTTAACAGCTGAACCTCCGTCGATCAATATGCAGTTTACCTTTTGTTCATGCATGAACCCTGAGACAAATAGTGGTCGATTGTGTGGTTTTGGTCCTAACAACAAATCTTCGTCTGTGAAGTTGATTGCAGCGCTGGTAACATGACAAGCAACATTATGGAGAGTTTCTTCTTCACTGGAGACCGGATTCATATTTTTCACTTTTGATTCAAAGTACTTCTTTGGAAAAAAGTCACCTAAAGTCACTGGCTTCCAGTAGTAATTGTTTGAAGCCCCTTTCTGGTCAGGTGCCCTCGACCTCTTCTTTGACTTGTCTTGTCTATGCCTGAGCGGCATGGATTTTCTTGACCAAGTAGGATGAAGCTTCTCAACACGTCGTTTTTGCCTTCGGCGGCGTGTCACTACGGTCCATTCGCCTTCATCCTCATCCTCATTCGTTGCATATGTCTCACACTTAGCATTTTCAGTAGTTAATAAACTTGAAAGTAACCCCGGTTCAAAGCTCCCAAACTTGATTGCTATGGGTGCCCCGATGATACTAGCGGCGTTGTTTCATTCTTTTGGCTTTCAAGCGGATTAACATATGTCAAAGTTGCAACACTAGTGGTGTTCGTATCAGCTACATCCTCGCAGTCGAGAATAATTTTCCCTTCTTTAGCCAAAGCCATGATTTTGTCTTTCAAAACAAAACACTTTTCCAATGGGTGGCTAATAACTCGGTGATACTTGCAGTACTTCGGGTCATTCACTTTTCCACTTTCTTTGGGGCGTTTTGGCTCTGGCAGTTCTTTCATCTTCCTCGCAAGCAATCGAAGATGTGTGCAACATCTGAGTCCGGGAATGGATATTCTTTTTCTTGCATCTCTTTTAGAGTGAGACGACGCCTCTCATTTTGCATGGGTTGACTTCTTGGCTTTTCTACACCTTTTTTGTCCTTGGGCAGGATTTTGACGGGAACTGCCTTAACGGTCATAGACTCTTTTGTAGGAGGATTAACGAATCTTTCGTTTTTTCTTATATCTCTTCTATCCCTCTTTTGATCATCTGTGGGATAGTCGGTGCCATGATTCGCGATGCTTAGTTCCATGTCGTGGGTGCGGGTAGCTAACTCTTCGAAAGTGCGAGGTTTGATGCCCTGGAGAATGTAGAGGAGTCCCCAATGCATTCCTTGAGTGCACATTTCCACTGCGGATATTTCGGACAGTCTATCTTTGCAATTCAAACTCAGTGATCGCCAACGGTTGATGTAGTCCACGACCGGTTCATTTTTCCATTGTTTCGTGTTGGTTAACTCGATCATGCTCACTGTACGGCGAGTACTGTAGAACCGATTGAGAAACTCTCTCTCCATCTGATCCCAACTGTCGATTGATTCGGGCTCTAAGTCGACGTACCAATCAAATGCGTTCCCCTTAAGCGATCGTACGAACTACTTGACAAGATGATCTCCATATGTCCCCGCATTGTTGCAAGTTTCTACGAAGTGGGCGACATGTTACTTCGGGTTGCCTTTGCCCTCGAACTGCTGAAAATTTGGTGGTTGATAACCCATTGGCATTTTCAGGGAGTTGATGCGCTTAGTGTATGGTTTTGCATATGATGGAGAATTCTGATATGAGGCGCCATACTGAGCTCGTATTGTGTTGGTTATCATATCCTGCAGTTCTTGAACAGATAGGGCAGCGATAGACGCAGTAGAGTGATTTGTTCTTATCGCGGAGTCTTGTTTCTGGGGAAGAAAATTCACTTGCTTCCCATCGGTGGTTTGAGTGATTTGAACTGAAGGAGTCCGGGGATTGCGGCTAGACTGACCAGGGTCATTGCTTTCTAGTTTGCTCATGAGTTGGGCGATCTGGAAGTCTTTGTCTTCCAAAGTTTTCTGTAGATGAGCTATTGCCTGAGCCATTTGAGCAATTTGCTCTCCATCAGTCATCTCTCCACTTCCCTTATTCTTTTCTTCAAAGGGAGTTTCCTTCAGGTTAGTTTCCTTAGGAGTCGAAGGAGTCGAGCCATCAGATGATTTTGAGTCGCTAAGATGACCATGTGTGGAAGATTTCGAATTTTGGTTAACTTCCTTATTTTTCAGTGCGAGTTGATCCTTCTTAGGATCCATGAAGAACTCGTGGAAGTAGGAATTCAATATGGAAGAGAAGAGATGAGAGGTAGGATCTGTCCCACCGGGCGTGCCAAAATTTGTTCACAACAAATTTTATTTGTCTGCAAAATAAATTACAAGACAAAATATATGAACAAAATATATAGTAATTTAAAGAACTTGACGAATTTAAAGGAATAAATCCTATGAAGTCTATTCCTCTGATTCTTCTCTTCAATTTTGTATTCGAGGGCGTGAAGCTTATTCCCGAATACTTAGGCGCGATTTTGGCCGATTTTGACGGAGAAAACCACATGATTTACCTGCAGCTTTGATGAGACCGTAGAACCTTCAAAGGTTGTAGTTTCGTGTAGCAGCGGGCTTGAATATCTAGAAGACTTGAAGACGACAAGAAGGAGACTTTGACGAAGACTTAGAAGACTTGATGAAGCGAAGATTCGCGCACGTGGGTAGACTTGACGGCGTGAAACTCCCTTGATGTCGTCCTCTTATCCTTGCTCTATGTCGATGTCGAAGTCCCAATGTCGGTCGAAGTCAATGTTCTTGAAGTGTTACCCATGACCCCTATTTATAGGTGTAGGGTTGAATGTTTTGATAATTATCTCTTCATTTATTTATTAAAGGATAACATCAAATGTATTTATTTATTTATCCCTTTAATATGAATTTATATCAAAGAAAATAAATAAATGACATAAGCTTTGACTTGATTGGTCCACGTGTTGAGACATGCCACGTGTCGTCATTTAATTGGTCATAACCAATTGAGCTGCAAGGCTTGATTTGATTCGTCGGAACACTTCAACTTTGACACATGTCGATACTTGATTTGAAGATAAAATAAATATTAAAATTATCAATTAAATCAATCTATTTAAATATTTTATGGATTTTAATTTAATATTTATCCAAAAATATAAAAAATAGAATGAATTAAATTTAATAATTAATATTCATTTACACGTGTCACATTTTAATTAGACGAAAATTAATTCGTCTACACCCACAATTCTCTTCGACTTGGTCTCTTTATTTTCTTTTTATTTAATTAATTTATTTTTCTCCAATATACGTGTATCAATTAGTTACTATTAATCTCATTTTTCTCTAACTTCACTTTTATCTATACTCTATTATTAAACGCGAGACTCACAATTCTCTTGGACTTGGTCTCTTTATTTTCTTTTTATTTAATTAATTTATTTTTCTCCAACATACGTGTATCAATTAGTTACTATTAACCCCATTTTTCTCTAACTTTACTTTTATGATTTATCTATACTCTATATTAAGCGCGAGACCCACAACTCTCTTGGACTTGGTCTCTTTATTTTCTTTTTATATAATTAATTTATTTTTCTCCAACATGCGTGTATCAATTAGTTACTATTAACCCCATCTTTCTCTAACTTCACTTTTATGATTTATCTATACTCTAAGCGCGAGACCCAATTGTGGTCTCTTGGACTTGGTCTCTTTATTTTCTTTTTATTTAATTAATTTATTTTTCTCCAACATACGTGTATCAATTAGTTACTATTAACCCCATTTTTCTCTAACTTCACTCTTATTTTTTTAATATTCTTTTTATTTTTCTTTCTCATATTTTTTAGTTTATTTTTTAACTGTTTCCTATTAATATACCATTATTAAATTTATATTAAGATGAACCATCTAATTTAATATATTAAAATAATATTTCTTTTATTTCTTTTTTGCACATGCATCGAATGTGTGAAATTACTTGTATCAAGATAAAAGTTATTAATTTAATATCTAATTGTCGTAACAAAATAATTATTTATTATTTAGATATAATTCTACAAATTCAAATATTAATATTTCATATGAAGAGAAAAGTACTTCATGAAGTTATTTTATTTAGCATAACACGACAATTCTTCAAAATTCAAATATATTTATACAAATACAAATATAAATACTTCATATTTAGAATAAAATTCTTCATTTAACTCCTCATTGCTAAATAACACAATAGTTCCTTAAAATTTAAATATAGTTCCACAACTGCACAAGAGAATACTTCAAATTAATGTAAAAGTTCTTCATCCAGTTAAAATATAAATTAAAAAATTTGAGACAGAAAATTAAAAAGAATATAAAAAAAAGAATAAAAGTGGGGTTAATAGATAAGTAACTAATCGGTTGGTTTATTTTTACCAACAGGGGTTGGTTCAAGTAGTTAATGAGTTCATTCTCAAAGGCAAAGTCCCGATTTGAATCCCACTTGGGTATGCGTGAGTTAAAAAAAAAAAAAAAAAAAAAAGATAAGTAATTAATTGATACAAGTCCTCCGTTGTTGGAGGAAAAAAAAGAGACTAAATTCAAGAGACCACGTGGTCTCGTGCTTAATAATAAAGTATAGATAAAATCCAAAGTTTTAGGATTGATCAAACTTGTGCCCCGTCTAAAAGACCCAACTTGTCATCTAACTTCTATAATTACAAAGACCTCCCCCGGTTGACAAAACACATATTCTTTTCTTTCTTTTTTTTTTTCTTTTTTTGAAAGGGACAAAATACATATTCAAACTTGTAAGTATTTTTAGCTTAATCTGAAGGACCACTTCAAGAATATAATTATCCAGGATTGCACATGGTTGGTCATGTTCATTGCGGTGGTCTAGTCTATCTAAAGAGCTAGGAATAACCTCATTTTTCACCACCACCGAGAGACAACTCGGGAGCTGATTTATGCGGGGAAAGGAAAACCTGACCAAGAGATAGTTTGGTGAATCCCGTCAAATGAGAGTTGGGTTGAATTTAATATGGATGGTAGTGTGTACCATGAGATATAATATGGATGGAAGGGGGCTTATGCGTGATGCCGATGGGTGTTGTATTTTTGGGTGTGCGTGTAATTTGAGAGAGGTCTCGATTATCGTCGTGAAACTTCTCGGGATTCGAGAAGGTCTTCGTTTCACTTGAGAAAGAAGATTTGAAAGAATTATTATTAAGACAAACTCACGGACGGTTATTCCACTCATTACAAGTGTTAAATTTGATGACCGTTCGTTAGGATACATTGTGATGGATTGTAAAACCCTTCTTAATTTGCCATGTGATAGCAAAATTATGTATGGAGCAGGAATACCCGCAACGATACCCTTGCACTTTTAGAGGAGGACACGAAGTCTCCTAATTAGTTGTTAGTGGTTTATCTTTTGTACCAAAAAAGAATCAATCATACTATGAATTTGGCCAAGTATGTATTATATTTCTGGAGTTGGGATCAAATTAGAAAGAACAACTAAACTGTAATAAGTACTTTAAGAAAATTCCATAATTTACTTCAACTAGTAATGAGTTTTGAAGAATAAACAGTTTTTCATAGTTAGTTAAGCAATTCAAGCAACAAGGTTTGTAGTACAGGGTGTATCCAAATCTGTCTCCTAGATATTTCAAATGCTACATTCTGCTGTTTGTGCCTCCCACAACATGAAGTCCCCAATACCATAGCCAGCGAAAACCATCCGAAAACCAAAAATATCAAGCCACCGAGTAATTTTTCATGCGAAACATAAACAAAAATATTAAAAACATTAACCAAGATTATGAATGGCATACAATTTATCACATATATCGGTGGGGCGTCTCAGAAGCCTGTGTATATGAATAATTCCCGGTGGTTGTAGAAGCATTCGGAGCTGTTCCGGTTGGATTAGTACTGAACATTTGTGGTCCAGTAGACGGGCCTGGAGGAGTACTTGTACTTGGAGGAGCCGGCACCCCTCCGGGTGGTGGGGGCTGCATTTGCATCATTGGAGCAGCTCCATAACCTGACAACATGAGTAATCAAAGATTCACTGATGCCGAAATCTTTTTCCAACGCCTTTCAGTTCTATTATTTCAATTTTACCAATGCTTTAAGATGAGAAGAAGATAATTCTGGTTGTAAAGAAAAACACTACAGAAAAGAAAAAGATCGTTGTCTTGCCATTGGAGAAGATAATTCTGGTTGTAAAGAAAAACACTACAGATTTGAAATTTTATATTTACATAATTTTCCAGGTCATATTTGCTTCATCATCAGGCTCTATGAAACAAAGACAGTCTATAAACCACTAGATAGATTTTTACAATAATTAGTTTTTTGCTTTATGGTGGTACTTAGTCATCAATATTGTACTTCACAGGGGTTAAGTAGCATTCAACCGCTAGTTTTGACTTAGCTATACCAAATAACTACATTATTACATCAACCGAAAAGACATTACTATTTTGGCTGTTCTTCAAACTTTTGGTAATAAGCTCTTACGTTCGACTGGATGACCGAGAAAATTCATTAGTACTGAGAGTGAAGTATTTTGTAATAAAATTAAAAAAAACACTATGTTTTAAAACCCGGACCGGACCGGACCGGCCGGTCGGACCGGTTCAACCGGTGACCGGCCGCTCATCCGGTCCGGGTAGCCCCTCAAAACCAGTCATTAAATGGACCAGTACTGACCGGGGCGAACCGGTCGAAAACCGGTTAAAAAATCGGCCCGGACCGTTTCACGGGCCGGTTGGCCCAGTTTTTTTTTTTTTTTTTTTTTAAATTGTAAAAAGCCTTTTCAAATGGGGGTTTGTGGGAGTCGAACCCACCACCTCCATCTTATGGGAAGATTTGGAAACCACTTGGCCAATTGAATTGTTGATATCAATTTGAAAAAACAAATTAATAATACACATGAAACACACAAGTCCTAAAAATATATTAATTATGATTACAAATATTATAATATATTATAAAATTTCAATTTAAACATGGGTAAGATAATATGAAATATTTTATTTATTATAATATATATTTATAAAAACATAAATGTATGTGATGTGTTTTTTTTTTTTTCAAAATAAAAATATGTTATTTGTTAAATCAATTTTTTTTCAATATTATTAATTTGGTTGATATTGATTATTTTGCTATTTAGTCATATTTATCTATATATTTGTAGATTTATAATTAGAAAGTTTATTATTAGAGATGTTATTTGAAAATTAATGAGTAGTTTAATATTATCTAACTTACTTTATTATTTTTAGTTAATAATTATATAATTAATATATCTTATTATATATTTATATAATTAAATATAAATATTATTTAATTATGACGTCACACCGGTTCGACCGGTGGTTCGCCCGGTCGAACCAGTAAAACCAGTAACCAGTAAGGGCTCCGGTTCGACGTCCGATCCGGGTTTTAAAACATAGAAAAAACAGGATCCAAATAGATGTATTCTTTCATGGCAGACAACTATATTAAGGGGCATACCTTGTGTTTGTAACCAGAGTTATATATGCTGCTTTCTGACCGAAAGCTAGAAAAATAAAGAAGATATTAGATAAAAATTTGTTTCGTAGTACAGTTACCGCAAAATGAAAGACGGCCGAAAATGAATACGATACTAGTAACTAATAATAGAATGAATGGAGAGGAGCAAAGAGTAATATCCCGCAAGAATAACTTTGTCTATACAAGCCTACGATTTCTGCAATGAGTTAAATAAGACTTTACAGGTAAAATCATCCTGAAGGTATCTCAGACAAGTAATATTTTCCATTTGAACAGGGGCTCAAAGAAATGATACGGTCTGGTATAAAATTTAAGGACTAAAATGAAATCTAATCTATATTCAACTAACAAGAATTACTACAATGTGATGGTAGCTTGGATTACGGGAGGCCCTGTTCACCTTCGGGGTGGCACAATCGAGTTTATGCTAGCCTAAGATCTATTAGCTATTATGTCTTTGAGGATGAAAGCAAGTTTACAGGCATGTTACAGAAACCACCCTTCTATCATGTTTATTACACTTACACCCCTTGGAGCAGGTTTCTGATCATTGGATGAAATGGTTTTATTTCCTTATAGCTTTAATGTTGATGCAAAGGGCAATTATATTCCTCGTCTATAGCTTTCTAGATTTGGTAGGTTTAAGGGGCTTTTTTTTGGTGATTAATAAAAAAGGGGGACATGACTGGAAACACCACTGCGGTAACATGCGTGTTCGACCAAAAATATAATTAAATAAATAGTTTGGGTTGATTGGAATTTTGGGTTTTATACTTCAAAGTTGAGCAGTTCTAAACTTTAGTGACAATGTGAATAGACGTGAGTTGTTTCTTAAAGAAATAATTATTAAACATTAAATATACAACGAGAGTGTGAGACAGATAGCTCATTTGATTTAATTTGCAATGCAAGCATCATTCAGATATAAACAAACACAATAAACAAAGTTATTGAATGCCCGTAGACATTATGACAGCAAAAATTTAGAGGTTGTTTGGCATATGTACCTGAGGTCCTGAACAAGATGAATAATCCATTTTCTCCGTTTGGTTTTTACACATTATTGCCAAATGTGTCAATTTGGCTCATGAAATTCGAGAGAGTACTCGGAGCCAACTTCTGAATCACTTTGAGAAGACGAGTGTTCTTTTCCTTTCCTCTCATTGAATCGAGGATCAAATCTAGCATCGATAAATCAGGAGAGAGTTCTCTTGCAACCATTTCCGCAAGAAAGTTTGCTGCATCATCATATTCGCCCCTCATCACAGTTCCTCGGATAATAAGGTCATAGGTATCTACATCTGGTGACAAATTTTCAAGTTTCATTTTCAATATCAGATTCTTAGCTTCTTCCAATAGACCATTACGACAGCATCCTTTTATTAGGATATTGTAAGCTACAACATTCGCTTTGAGTCCTTTAGAAGGTAGATCATCAAAAATAGCTTGCGCTTCATGCAGTTTTTTAGCTTCACAAAACTCATTCATAACAATAGCATAGTAATTGATATGAGGAGGGACTCCTTCATATTCCATTGCATCCAAGAAGGCCAATGCTTGCTCAACAGGCTCATTCTGACACAATCCGTGCAACATGTTACAATACGTATAGAAATCCGGTTTTAGGCCAACAAGTTGCAACTCATCAAAAACTTGCAATGCAACAGAACATCTTCTCGCGGAAAATAATCCTTGAAGTATAGTGTTATAGGTAATCAAATTAGGCTTCGAGTCTTTACAAGCCATCTCACGGAAGAGATGCATGGCCTCGTCTATTTTCATTTTCCTACAGTATCCATTGATTAGGATGGTATAGGTGTGAGTATCAGGTGAGATATTGTTGCTAACCATAGAATCAAAAATTTGCCTAGCTTCACCAAGTCGCCCTTTCATGCAATATCCATCCATCAATGAATTGTATGTGACTATGTCAGGAACCACGTTTTTCTCCATCATGAGATGAACTACATCTTTTGCTTTATCCACCAACCCTTCCTTGCACAAAGCATCAATGATAATATTGAATGTCACCACATTCGGATTAATTTTCAGATCCACCATCTCCTTGAGCAGCATTTCAACCTCTTTCCAACGACTCATATTACATAAGCCACAAATCAAAGCACTGTAAGTAACAACATCAGGAATTATGCCTTTTTGAGACATTTCACCGAAAAGTTTGAGTGCAGAGTCTATTTTGTTGTTTTTACACAACCCATCAATAACCATGTTGTAAGCAAGGATATCAGGCCTACAACTCCCTCTCTCCATTACTCTGAGAACTTCGATAGCCATCATAGTGTAGTCAGCCTTGCATAGTCCATCTATCAAGGTCCCATATATCACAACATTCAGCTTGCACCACCTTTCCCTTACAATTTTCTTAAATAGTTCTTGTGCCTCACAGACCCTATTTTCCTTAAACAAACCCTTCAATAAGGTGCCAAAGGTGTATTCATTAGGAACACAACCCTTCTTAAAGAACCAACCCAGAATCGAAAACCCAAAATCGACCCGATTAGAAAGGCAATAACAGTTAATGGCGATGCTCATAGTATAATGATCAATTGAAATCTCTGAATTGCAAATATCCTTAAAAAGAGAAATGACAGTGGGATACTCTTTCAGCTTCACCACACGCGAAAGCAATTGATTAAATAGTACCACACTAGGCAAAGGCCTCATTCTGGTCATTCTCTCATACAACTTAAATGCATCACTCGACCCATTAACATTATCCAAATCGATCTTCATCTTGGTTCTCTCACGAGACATGGGATTCCCTACAGATCTTGTACTGAAATAACGAAAAGCAGAGAGAAACATATGAGGGTTCCGAGTGAAATTACCTGATTTAGAACGATTCCGGAAACAATTCAGAAATAGCCCTAATCTCATTCTCATTTTCAAGACTCAGAAGGGGCGGAGTGGCGTGCTGCTAGCTATCTGCGCAAGTGTTCAAATGTAATCGTGAAGTGCAGAATGATTTACCCAATTTCAAGAAGTGCCCGTTTGATTTAGAATATATATTGTATTTTTTTTTTTTGATGTATTTTATTTAGAAACATATTGTATTTTCCATCATTATTTGCAAGTTTAGATCTCATTTTGTTACTTTGGGTCGTATTTTCATTGAGTATTACTAATATGCGGTGTTTCGAAATTTTGTAAGAATCAATTTGAAAAACACGCACAAAGATACCTTCACGTTCACAAAAATTCTAGTTCAAGAACCCAACCAATTTTTAGCTAAATAGAATTATATGATAAGAATATTAATTATTATTAATTATTTAATTATACTTAAATCTTATAGGCGAGCGGCCCAAGAATTTCATTAGTTGGACGTTGAAACATACAATGGAGCATTTATTTCATATGGGCCTAGAAAGATACTTTCAAGGTTTAACTTTCAAGAATAAAATAGGGCCCAAATGGGAAAATCCTTCTTTTTTTTTTTTTTTTGGTTCAAAACAAGGAGGAGGAAAGTGGACTTGAGGCTTTTGAAAAGGGTAAATCGGATACATCATACATGTTAGGTCTTTTAGGGTATTAACTATTATGATTTTTTCCCTCTCTCAGAGGTATGAAATCGCCCGCCACAACTTCTGTCTAATGGATCTCACATTACATTGAATTTCTTGGTTATGTTAACTAGATAGGTCCATCGTCTACGTATCTATTAACTCTTAAACGGAATTGAATATTGAGCTAGTTTGCCATACTATTAAATCATTTGATAAGTTTTACTAGACATACGATTGTCGAAATTATAAATATACTAGCAAGAGATGGATAGATAAAAATTAAGGTTTATTACAATATCAATACTTAGTTTAGGGTGTGGTTAACTACACAAGCGTCCCTTGTGGTTTGGGAAATTAATATGGTAAGAGGAATCAAGAAGCCAACTGCATATACATGTTAAATAAATACATGAATCATTCACAATAGAAAATGATTCATGTATTTATGTAACAAATGATGTATTTATGATTTACTTAATCTCGCATATTTAGAAACATATTTTATTTTTATTGTACCTTTCGTAGTAAGTATTGAATATGTGACAAATGATGAAAATGTTAAGTTGTAATTATGCAATAGATGTAAAAATACTTTTAGAGGTGTTTACATTTGCACCCATGTGAGTTTAAGTAATTACAATTCATACCCCTTAAATGAAAATATTATACAACATACCCTTTCAAATTTGGAAAATTAAAATGCATCCATTTCGGTTGGATTTTTTACAAAATCATTCTTAAATCGACTATATCTCGCCGTTAATTGAGAATGATGTGTGGATATTGTGAGGAACTAATTAGTTGTGAAATATTCAAGAAAAATTTCTTAAAAAATCCTATCAGAATGAGTTTATTTGTAATTTTCCAAACTTCAAAAGGTTGTAATTATTCAATCTTGCAAGGAAGATAAATCTAAAAACAGCAAACATGGTCGTGGGACATTGTTGATGTTTAGAGCATCCCTTTGCATAATCTTGAGTTGTTTAAATTTCGAAAGATTAACAACAATTTGTCGTTTTCATAAAAATTGGGGTAAAGATATTAAAGAAATTTAATCCTTCTCCAATCATTATTGCATCTTTAATTTACTTAATGCCGAGCCGCTTGATTAAAGGTTGCACTTGTCTTGTAATTTTGGTTAATATCAATTCTTGGTTTTTGTGAGAACAAATCCAACTTGGTTTTAATACACGTACTTGAAAGAGCCTAAATTTCTACTTGTGACAAGATTAAGGAATATGCAGCTCATTTAAGTGTTATGAGAATCCTAGTTGCGAATTATCATTCCCCGGTCTCTTTTCCCCTATTGCATTAATATCCTTCTTGGGTTCAAATCCTTCTAACCGTTTGGGGGTGCATGTGTTAAGAAAAATAAATTAATATCCTTCTTGTGATTTGGCTGCTTTTAGCTATTGTCAACTTTAATTCCTTGTTAGTAAATAGCATGCAACTTGATTTATTTTCCGGTCTATCGATTAAAGAACTGTGTTGAGTGGTACTTGATTCCCCTTCCTCGTGGGTACGATATCTTTGTGCTACACGTAATTTTGGTGTACACTTGCACAACAGGTTTTTATTGGCTTTGATACACTTTGAAGTTCTTTTCGAGTTTGAAACCTACCCAGGCCTTATTATGCCCGAAAGAGGTTTAACGAAGACTCGAGGCTTCACTAGTCAGAAGCAAGATTATGAACGACATACGATTTAATGCATATATCAGTGGCCCGTCTCTGAAGCCTGTGTATATGAATAGTTCCCGGTGGTTGCAGAAGCATTCGGAGCTGTTCCAGTTGGATTAGTACTGAACATTTGTGGTGCAGTCGACAGGCCTGGAGGAGTACTTGTACTTGGAGGGGTCGGCGCACCTCCAAGTGGTGGAGGCAAGGAAGAATTAGGTGGGGGCTGCATTTGCATCACTGGAGCAGCTCCGTAACCTGACAACGAGGGTAAGCAAATATTCAGTGATGCCCAAATCTTTTCCCAAAGTTTTTCTGTTCAGTTTACTTCAATTTTATCAATGTTTTAAGAAAAGAAAAGAAAAGAAGATCAGGAGAAAATAACTATGGTTGTCAAGAAAATACTACAGACAAGAAAATGATTGTCGTCTTGCAATTAGAGAGGAATCAATTTCCTCAAAAAGGAAAATGAGAGAAGACTTGTTTACTCTCTCCTCTAAAATATCAATGATCTTTCTCCTTCAGTATAAACAACTAGAGAGATTATGCAATATTTAGTTTTTTGCTTTATAGGGGTACTTAGTCATCAATATTGTACTTCGCAGGGGTTAAGTAGCATTCAACCCCCCTCGTTTTAACTCACCTATATCAAATAACTATATTACTACATCAACCGATCGAAAAGGCAATTGCCCAGATGCTTCTACTGTGCCAAAAACAGAAATAGCAAAATTTAATTTAAATCATTAATTTATCTCATCACATACTAGAATAAAGAAATAAATAACTCATACAATTGGTTCCAAATAGATGTATTATATCATGGCAGACTAGTATACCGAGAGATATACCTTGTGCTTGTAACTAGAGATATGCTGCTTTGTGACCGAAGGCAGGAAAAAATTAAGAAGATATTAGATAAAAATTTGTTTCGTAGTACAGTTACTGCTAAATGAAAGACGGGCGAAAATGAATACGATACTAATAACTAATAAGAGAGTGAACGAAGAGAAGAGCAAAGAGCAATATCCCGCAAGAGTAATTTTGTCTATACAAGCCAACAATTTGCACAATCATTTAAATAAGACTTCACCGGTCAAATCATCCTCAAGGTATCTCAGACAAGTAATATTTACCTTAACCAAGAATTAGAAGAAATAACTAACAAGCTTGCATACCATTTGAATGGGGGCTCAAAAAAAAAAAAATGAAACGGTCTGGTATAATTTTTAAGGACTAAAATTAGACCTGATCTATATACAACTAACAAGAATTACTACAATGTGATGGCAGCTTGGATTATGGGAGGCACAATCGAGTTTATGCTGGCCTAAGATCCACTAGATATTATGTTTTTGAGGATGAAAGCAGGTTTAAAGGCATCTTACAGAAACATCCCTTCTTATCTTGTTTATTACACTTACACCCTGAAGCAGGTTTCTGATCATTGGATAAATGGGTTTTATTTGCTTATAGTTTTAATGTTGATGCAAATGGGAATTATATTCCTTGTCTACAGCTTTCTAGATTTGGTAGGTTATATACATGTCCATGATCCACTGTAATTTCCTCATTTAAGGGGCATTTTTTTGGTGATTAATAAAAGAGGGGGATATGATTGGAAACACCAAGGCGGTCACATACCTGTTCGACTAAAAATAAAATAAAATAAATAGTTTGGATTAATTCGAATTTCTGGTTTTATAACTCAAAGTTGAGCAGTTCTAAACTTCAGTGACAATGTGAATCGATGTGAGTTGTTTCTTAAGTAAATAAATATTAAATATTAAATATACAGCAAAACAGTGAGGCAAATAGCTCATTTGGTTTAATTTGGAATGCAAGCACCACTCAGGTATAATAAACAAACACAATAAACAAAGTTATTGAATGTATGTAGTTAATAATGACAAATGACAACAAAAATTTAGATGTTGTGTGGCATATGTACCTGAGGTCCTGAACAAGATGAATAATCCATTTTCTCCGTTTGGTAATGTGTCAATATGGCTCATGAAGTTCGAGAGAGAGTAGGAGCCAACTTCTGAATCACTTTGAGAAGACGAGTGTTGTTTTCCTTTCCTCTCATTGAATCGAGGATCAAATCTAGCGTCGATAAATCAGGAGCGAGTTTTCTTGCACCCATTTCCTCAAGAAAGTTTGCTGCATCATCATATTCGCCCCTCATCACAATTCCTCGAATAATAAGGTCATAGGTAACTACGTCTGGCGACAAATTTTCAAGTTTCATTTTCAATATAAGATTCTTAGCTTCCTCCAATAGACCATTACGACAACATCCTTTTATTAGGATATTGTAAGCTACAACATTCGCTTTGAGTCCTTTAGAAGGTAGATCATCAAAAATAGCTTGCGCTTCATGCAGTTTTTTAGCTTCACAAAACTCATTCATAACAATAGCATAGTAATTGATATGAGGAGGGACTCCTTCATATTCCATTGCATCCAAGAAGGCCAATGCTTGCTCAACAGGCTCATTCTGACACAATCCGTGCAACATGTTACAATACGTATAGAAATTTGGTTTTAGGCCAACAAGTTGCAACTCGTCAAAAACTTGTAGTGCAACAGAACATCTTCTTGCGGAGAATAATCCTTGAAGTATAGTGTTGTAGGTAATCAAATTAGGCTTTGAGTCTTTGCGAGCCATCTCGCGAAAGAGATGCATGGCCTTGTCGATTTTCATTTTCTTGCAATATCCATTGATTAAAATGCTATAGCTCTGAGTATCAGGAGCAATATTGTTGCTATTCATAGAATAAAAAACATTTCTAGCTTCATCAAGTCGCCCTTGCATACAATATCCCTCCATCAATGAATTGTATGTGACTATGTCAGGAACCACGTTTTTCTCCATCATGAGATGGACTACATCTTTTGCTTTATCCACCAACCCTTCCTTGCACAAAGCATCAATGATAATACTGAATGTCACCACATTCGGATTAATTTTCAGATCTACCATCTCCTTGAGTAGCATTTCAACCTCTTTACAACGACTCATATGACATAAGCCACAAATCAAAGCATTATAAGTAACAACATTTGGAGTTATGCCTTTTTGAGACATTTCATCGAAAAGCTCAAGGGCAGAGTCTATTTTGTTGTCTTTACACAACCCATCAACAACCATGTTGTACGCATTGATGTTAGGCCTACAACTCCCTCTCTCCATTATTCTGAGAACTTCGATGGCCATCATAGTGTTGTCGGTCATATATCACAACATTGAGCCTGCACAACCCTTGCCTTACTATTTTCTTAAATAGTTGTTGTGCCTCACAGACCCTATTTTCCTTAAACAAACCCTTCAATAAGGTGTTAAAGGTGTATTCATTAGTAACACAACCCTTCTTAAAGAACCAACCCAAAATCGAAAATCCAAAATTAACCCGATTAGAAAGGCAATAACAGTTAATGGCAATGTTCATAGTATAATGATCAATTGAAATCTCTGAATTGCAAATATCCTTAAAAAGAGAAATGACAGTGGGATACTCTTTCAGCTTCAACACACGCGAAAGCAATTGATTAAACAGTACCACACTAGGCAAAGGCCTCATTCTGATCATTTCCTCATACAACTTAAATGCATCACTCGACCCATTAACATTATCCAAATCGTTCTTGATTTTGATTCTCTCACGCGAAATGGAATTCCCCACAGATCTTGTACTCAAACAACGAAAAGCAGAGAGAAACATATTTGGGTTCCGAGAGAAATTACCAGATTTAGAACGATTCAGGAAACAATTAAGAAATAGCCCTAATCTCATCTTCAAGACTCAGAAGGGGCGGAGTGGCGTGCTGCTAGCTATCTGCGCAAGTGTTCAAATGTAATCGTGAAGTGCAGAATGATTTACCCAATTTCAAGAAGTGCCCGTTTGATTTAGAATATGTATTGTATTTTTTTTTGGGTGTATTTTATTTAGAAACATATTGTATTTTCCTTCATTATTTGCAAGTTTAGATCTCATTTTGTTAGCTTGGGTCGTATTTTCATATTTTGTCTATCTTTCTCATTGAGTATTACTAATATGCGGTGTTAAAAGAAAATTTCGTAAGAATCAATTTGAAAAAACACGCACAAAGATACTTCACCTTCACAAAAATTCTAGTAGTTCAAGAACCCAACTGTTGTGAAATAAAATCATAATAACGCGAACCAACACAAAAATATAAAAGGAGAACTTTATTGAGAGAGAGAACTATACAATTCTATTCTCTTGATGTATATAAAATGGAAACATGAGGTACCCTATTTATAGGGAAAAACTTATAATGTGAACATATGCATTTACTGTGCATAATTCGGCTAACTTAACGCGGTTAAGTTAACGCGTTCTTACAACAAATGGTTTGCTGTGATTATTACAGCTAATAACTTGCTGTGATGTTGACAATTTCATCCCATATTTATGTCAGCAATTGCGGCGCAAGGTGCAGCCGCAATGTTGTACATATTGCAACACTCCCCCTCGGGATGCAATTGTAGATATCTCTTTGTATGCGTCTCTGGTGCTGCCTCGTTAAAAACCTTATCAGGAAAAACCCAGTGGGACAAAAACCCGAAAAGGAAAAGAGTACAGCTGCACAGGCTCCCCCTGATGTTGACATTGGTGAGATCTTCTCATAGATCTCGGAGATGACACATTTCAATATCATGAACATGTTTCTTGAAAGTTATAGTGGGGAGCGCCTTTGTAAAGAGATCTGCTGAGTTATCACATGATTGAACATACTGGACACTGAGTTCTCCGTCCTTCTCAAGATCTTGCGTAAACTGGAAGAACTTTGGATGAATGTGCTTGGTTCTATCGCTTTTGATGTATCCCTCCTTCATTTGAGCAATACATGCGGCATTGTCTTCATATATCGTTGTTGGACTTTTATCATTTGATACGCCGCAGGAGGTCAAGATGTGTTGTGTTACTGATCTTAACCAAACACATTCTCGACTTGCCTCATGAAGTGCAATTGTCTCAGCATGGTTGGAGGAAGTAGCAACAAGAGTTTGCTTTTGTGATCGCCATGAAATTGCAGTTCCTCCAATTGTAAAGACAAAACCTGTTTGGGATCTAGCTTTGTGTGGATCCGATAAATATCCTGCATCTACATAGCCAACCAAAACTTGTTTTGCATTTTTAGCCTAAAATAATCCCAAATCAATTGTACCTCGAAGATATCGGAATAGATGTTTAATCCCATTCCAATGCCTTTTCGTCGGGGATGAGCTGAACCTTGCTAATAAATTAACTGCAAAAGATATTCCAGGTCTAGTACAATTAGCAAGATACATAAGTGCTCCAATAGCACTGAGGTACGGTGTCTCAGATCCGAGAACTTCCTCGCTCTCTTCGCAAGGGCGAAAAGGATCTGTTTCTATACCAAGCGATCTCCTAATCATTGGAGTGCTTAAAGGGGTTGCTTTATCCATGTTAAAGCGTTTCAACACCCTTTCAGTATAAGTTGATTGATGAACGAAAATTCCATTTCGTTTATGCTCGATCTATAAACCAAGACAGTATTTGGTTTGTCCAAGATCTTTCATTTCAAACTCATTTTTCAAGTAAACTGTTGTTTCTTGGATTTCATTAGCAGTTCCAATGATATTCAAATCATCGACATAGACTGCGATAATCATATATCCAGATGCTGTTTTCTTAATATATACGCATGGACAAATAGGGTTATTCACATACCCTTTCTTTGATAGAAATTCGCTCAAGCGATTGTACCACATACGCCCGGATTGTTTTAACCCATAAAGAGACCTTTGTAATCTGATCGAATACTTCTCTTTAGGTTTTGATTCAAATGCAGCAGGCATTTTGAATCCTTCCGGGATTTTCATATAAATATCACTATCAAGTGATCCATATAAATAGGCTGTAACAACATCCATAAGACGCATTTCCAGTTCCTGAGAAACTGTTAGGCTGATTAAGAATCGAAACGTACTCGCATCCTTGACAGGAGAATACGTTTCCTCATAATCAATTCCATGTCTTTGAGAAAAACCCTGAGCAACAAGTCTTGCCTTATACCTTGTTACCTCATTTTCCTCATTTCGTTTTCGTACGAAGACCCATTTATATCCGACAGGTTTCACACCTTCGGGAGTGAGGACAATAGGCCCAAACACATTTCGTTTATTCAGAGAATTTAATTCAGCCTGAATAGCGTCTTTCCATTTTATCCAGTCATGTCTATTTCGACATTCAGTGATAGATCTTGGCTCAGGATCTTCACTTTCATGAGTGATATCATGCGCTACGGCATAAGAGAATATATCATCAATTTTGATATCACTTCGATTCCACAGCTTTCTTGAATGAAAGTAATTTATTGAGATTTTCTCGTTAATCTCACTTTGTGTCTCTTCTGGGACACTATCCTCATTTTGTGCCTCTTCTGGGACACATTCCCCGTTTTGTGTCTCTTCTGGGACACTTTGTTCATTATTGGGGTCATTATTTACATTTGCTCCTTTTCTTTTACGAGAATTTTTATCTTTAGAGCCAATTGGTCTACCACGCTTCAGGCGTGCTGTAGACTCATGAGTGACATTCAAGTCGGATTGTCCCTTCGGAACCTCGATCCGAGCAGGAGCATTAACAGCTGGTATATATGATTTAGTCACTCTTTTCGTATCTGTGAATGCATCTGGCAATTGATTTGCAATGTCTTGCAAATGTACAATCTTTTGTACTTCCATCTCGCACTGCTTTGTGCGTGGATTAAGATGCAATAATGATGGTGTATACCATGTAATATCTTTTTCCAGCTGTTTATTTTCTCCTCCTAATGTTGGGAAATCATTCTCATTGAAATGACAATCAGCAAAGAGTGCTGTAAAGACATCACCAGTTCGGGATTCAAGATATCTTATGATAGATGGGCTCTCATAGCCAACATAAATTCCCAACTTTCTCTGAGGTCCCATTTTACTACGTTGTGGTGGTGCTAAAGGCACATACACCGCACAACCAAAAATTCTCAAATGGGAGATATTCGGTTCTTGCCCAAATGCAAGTTGATAAGGGGAATATTTATGATAAGCACTTGGTCTTATGTGAATTAAAGATTCAGCATGTAAGACTACATGACCCCAAACTGAAATTGGTAGCTTTGTTCTCATTATCAATGGTCTAGCAATAAGCTGAAGGCGCTTAATCAATGATTCAGCTAAACCATTGTGTGTATGTATATGAGTAACTGGATGTTCGACAACAATCCCAGTTGACATACAATAATCATTGAAAGTCTGAGACGTGAATTCACCAGCATTATCGAGCCGAACTTTCTTGATCGTATGATTAGGAAATTGCGCTCGTAATTAATGATCTGAGCTAGCAACCTCGCAAATGCCACATTACGAGTTGATAGCAAGCAAACATGTGACCACCTACTTGAGGCATCTATCAATACCATAAAGTATCTAAATGGTCCACATGGTGGATGAATCAATCCACATATATCACCTTGAATACGCTCAAGAAAAGCAGGTGATTCATTTTGTATTTTAGCTGGTGATGGTCTCAGGATTAACTTTCCAAGAGAACAAGCTGTACACAGATCCTTTTTCATTTGAGGAAGCTTCTGGTCCCTCAATGGATGCCCACGTGTACTTTCAATGATCTTTCGCATCATTGTTGAACCAGGATGACCCAACCGGTCATGCCAAATATCCAGCATCGAAGTATCGATGTGCTTATCTTTAACTACCATATGTGATTCAATCATATTTATGTATGTATAATGCAGTCCAGAAGGGAGCATTGGTAGTTTTTTCAATATGTATCTCTCCCCTGATTTACAGGCCGTAAGATACATATATTTCTCGATACCTTCAGTCCCAGACTGAGTATCATATTCATGAGAATATATATCATTGAAACTTAACAAGTTTCTTTTGGATTTTGGCGCATATAAGGCATTTTCTATTGAGAACTTTGTACCATTTGGTAACACAAAGTTTGCCTTGCCAATTCCTTCAATCAGATCAGAAGGACCTGATATTGTATTACAGTGGTTCTTGTTGGGTTTAACCGTGAAAAGAACCTTCTGTCTTTAAGAATAGTGTGAGTTGTGCCACTATCAGGTATGCACAAATTCTCTTCATTAACTATTCTTTCGATTCCTTTCTTAGGGTGATCCATATCAAGACTTCACATAAGCATATAATTTTGATATGAAAATTAGTCATGAATTCAATGCAGAAAAAGATACTTCATATTGCAATATATGAAAAGTACATAATAGTTCCTAAGGATCTAGTACAACAAAACATGCTAATAATGATAAAATGCAAACTAGGAAAGACAATAGCACACCAGAAACATAACAAAATCTAACTAATTGCCACCAACATTATCGTTTTCATTGTTATCAAAATCATCGGTAAAGTCCGAAGCATCTAGGTGAGTTGAATCACCAAATGGATTGTGATGTTCAGTGAAATTCATTTCTTTTCCCTTTCCCTTCAAAGATGCTTTATATAAACGGGCAAGATGTTCTGGCGTTCGACAAATTCGAGCCCAGTGCCCTTTTGTGCCACATCTATGACAAGTATCTTCAGGATTCACCGAAGGCCCAACCTCGTGAACATCTTTTTTGTGGTGTGTCTTATTCTGGTGGTACGGGTTTCTTTGAGGAGAGGAGTATGGATAACTCCCTTTGCATCTTCCACGACCACGACCGCGAGTATTACTCCGGCCTCGACCACGACCTTGACTAGGTCCATGGTGATTTCTTTGTTCATACTTTAAGGGAATTACAGCATTTGTTTCAGGAAATGCTGCCGCGCCAGTAGGGCGTGATTGATGATTTTTCATCAGCAATTCATTGTTCTTCTCAGCCACGAGAAGACACGCTATAAGTTCAGAATATTTTGTAAATCCACGCACTCGATATTGTTGCTGTAAGGTAACATTCGATGCGTGGAATGTGGAATATGTTTTCTCTAACATATCCTCCTCAGTAATTTGTTACCCACAAAACCTCAATTGTGAGACTATTTTGAACATTGCTGAATTGTATTCACTGACTTTCTTGAAGTCTTGGAAGCGTAAACAACTCCATTCATCACGGGCATTAGGAAGCATAACTTCCTTCTGATGATTATACCTTTCTTGAAGGTTTTTCCATAGGATGCTCGGATCTTTGACCGTTAGGTATTCCATTTTAAGTCCCTCATCAAGATGTCGACGGAGAAAAATTATAGCTTTGGCTTTATCTTGGTTAGAGCATTCATTATTTTCTTTAATGGTATCCAACAGACCCATTGATTCAAGATGCATTTCTACATCAACAATCCAAGGCATATAATTTTTCCCCGTGATATCGAGGGCTACAAACTCAAGCTTTGTAAGATTCGACATGGTGGCAGCTAGTACAAGGTAAACGATAACAATCAACACATTTATTCAAACAGATAATTCATACAATAATTCATACAAAGGTTTTAAGAGATAGCTCAAATCCTATGGCCATGAGCAATACAACGTTCACAAGAAATGTAATGAAGTTAACTAAATTCTGCTCATCTACCGGGATGTCTACACTACGGAAGAATATGTTGAAAGCTATCACGATGAGTGTAAAGAAAATTAATGGAGCCGACAACATCTTGATATCCGAAAATTAGTAACGAGATCTTCTAGAGTTTTTGAGAGTAAGAATTAAGATATAGAAGTGAATGAATTGTATTTACCAAAATCATCTATTTATAGGAGAAAATCCCAACTAGCCGTTACATATATATATATAATTTTATTTTATTTTTTTTTATTTTGAAATATAGCCGTTGCAAAAAGTGTATATATATGTATTTATTTTATTTTTATTTAGAACACAAAAATTCATAATGATAGTTTATGCATACATAATATTGATAAAAATATATGCTGGGTAATACTCATATAAGCACAAATATCAATTAATGCAAAATTAAGTGCACATAATTCTATGCTGCATAAATATATAAATCGGCGACACAAAATTTCCGATGCATAAATAGGTATTAAGACGAGGCATAGATATTCATAATAAAATTATGCATAAGAACGCAAATAGATCGGCAGCATAGGTACGTGAATAAGTAAATACGAAACTTACAACAATTTAATCTTTCTTGAGATGTTCGATCGCCAATATCGAACAACCTTCAAGCGGCCTGAAACCTCTCCGAAGAAATAAAGACGATCGTTGATTCGCCGAAGGAATAAGAACGATCGTGCTGATAACGTGTTGTGAAATAGAATCACAATAACGCGAACCAACACAAAAATATAAAAGGAGAACTTTATTGAGAGATAGAACTATACAATTCTATTCTCTTGATGTATATAAAATGGAAACATGAGGTACCCTATTTATAGGGAAAAACTTATAATGTGAACATATGCATTTACTGTGCATAATTCGGCTAACTTAACGCGGTTAAGTTAACGCGTTCTTACAACAAATGGTTTGCTGTGATTATTACAGCTAATAGCTTGCTGTGATGTTGACAATTTCATCCCATATTTATGTCAACAATTGCGGCGCAAGGTGCAGCCGCAATGTTGTACATATTGCAATACCAACCAATTTTTAGCTAAATAGAATTATATGATAAGAATATTAATTATTTAATTATACTTAAATCTTATAGGTTAGCCGCCCAAGAATTTCATTAGTTGGACGTTGAAACACACAATGGAGCACTTATTTCATATGGGCCCAAGAAAGATACTTTCAAGAATAAAATAGGGCCCAAATGGGAAAATACTTTTTTTTTCTTTTTCTTTTTTGGTTTAAAACAAGAAGGGAAGAATGAACTTGCGACTTTTCAATTCCTATCCTTGGGATGCAGGTTCAAACCCCTGCAAACTCCAAAAAATTGCATTTTTTAATATATAATCATTTGCCAACAGGGGTTGGCCAAGTGGTTTGAGGGTTGATTCTCGAAGGCAAAGACCCGGGTTCAAATCCCTCTGACCACTTGGGGTGTGTGTATTAAAAAAAAAAAAACTTGCGACTTTTCAAAATGGAGGAAGGGAAGATCCTATTTTTGCCAATGGAGGAAAGTGGACTTGAAACTTTTCAAAAGGTTAAATCCGACACACATCACTCGCCGGCAATGTTTTCAAAACCGGACCGGAGGTCGAACCGGTAAGCTTACTGGTTATCGGTTCAACCGGTTCAACCACCGGTCGAACCGGTATGACGTAATAAATAATTAATTATTTATATTAATTAAATATATGATATAAATTTATAAATTTTAATATTTGAAACAGAAAATAATATTTCTTAACAAATTATCTAAAAAGATATATTAGATTTACGACACAGACCTATATTCTTTAACAAAATACTAACATTTAGTTTTGCATAAAATCTATAATTAATGTTTCGAAATAAATAATAGAAAAAAAGAAAAATAACTCATATGATGAACTTTTACCCCCACTTAAAAAACCTAGCTAAAAAAAGCCCAAGGCCCAAAAGAGAATTGTACAAAAACTGAAAAACCTTTCGAAACCCTGTGCAATCTAATCGACATATTGTTCCTTTTCTTCTACATGCGGCGGAGTGTTCCTTTCCTTCATCTATCATGTTCTTCTGCTAACTTCTGAGTTCTGAGTTCTGATCAAATAAAGCCGCAATGTTCTTTTCCTTCTACCATCTTCTTCTAATAATTAGTTTTAATTTCTCACAAGAAATTTTATTTTAGTTTGGTTGTAAACATCATCAATAATCATAGTCTCTCCCTAAATCTCTCGCTCTAAACACCCACCGGATCCTTTATCGCCTGAAATGGAAGAACAGAAAAGGTGCCGCCGCCTGGAATACAAGAAGAAGAAAGCGGAAAAAAAAAGAAAGAAAAGAAAAAGAAAACCAAGGGTTTAATCCGAAAACCGGCGGTCCGGTCTGGGTTTCACTGCCAAAATCGCTGATTATCCGGCCGGTTTTTTCGGTTCCTCGCCGATCCGAACCCTACCAGTTTTGGATGCCCTGCCGGACCGGACAGGCCTCCGGTCACCGGTTGAACCGGTTCGACCGGCCGGTCCGGTCCGGTTTTCAAAACACTGCTCGCCGAGAGCCCGGTATCTCATGTATCGTATAGTGTAGAGAACTAATCTCTGTTTCACTTATGAATCTCTTCTGGGAATATATCTCTCGTAACATAACTGCCCTAACGGCCTCCTGCCTCGGCGGGACTTACCAGTTACTCCAAACATTCCCCATTACAGATTCAACAAGTTACTCAAGATACTCACTTACACAGAGACACTGGGACCGTAGCAATAGACCATTCCATGGAAATTATCTAATTTCTGATGTACAGGATCCTCATAAGAGGCAAGTACAGAGCATACTTTTAAGATAATTAGGAGTATATCATAGTAGACCCTTTGAGGGTATGGAAGAACTAGAAAAAAGACTTTAAGCTAGAAAGGAAGACATCAGATAAGAGAAACTTGATTTTATTTCCAAACTCTTTTCTTAGACTAAATCTCCGTCTAAGTCTGAGTAAAGTGAAACCCGAAGCTCCCTTATATAGGAAAACTTGTGGACTTCAAACGCGGAATTGAAATCCAAATTATATGGCGGGTACACTTCTGGGCCCCATCGTCTCATATAATTGGGTTTCTTTTCCTCCACAAAGTGCAATAATGCACACTAAAGTTCAAAACTTACTGGCCGACAAAGGAAAGTGGTGCGCAGACCACAGACATAAAGCAAGGGCTAAAGACAGTTGGCCCTGACTCAGCAAGCAATATACAACATTATTGGCTCACGAGAAAGCAGGCCTACACGACAAAAAGTAAAGATGCAAAAGTCTTCAAGGGTGGTCCTACAAAGACTTTTATGACCATGATAATGACCTAAGTGGTAGATAAAGAGATAAGAATCTCTTTACGTCTCTTTCTTCTTTAAGTCATTGTCATCTCTATCACCCGAGGGAATTCCATTCTTCATATGGAGGGTAGCTAGCTCGTGGATCTCCAATTTCATTTGTGAAGACATGGTGGATACTTCTCATGTACATATCTTGGCAGTGCTCAACCCAAACATGAGTAGTCTGAGTTTTTTCGAACAAGGCAAGATGTTCAGGGGTTTGCTCTCTGATTGATATGCATTCCTTGATTTTGTTAATCCCAAAAGTAATGGGACTGATATTTGAACTTTCAAAATCGAAATACATTGATTTTTTATGATTTAAGAGCAAGTGTCTTTGGCATGGCTGGTGCTTCCCAATATACTACTGAGGAAAATGGCTCAGGATGGAGATGAATACAGGCAATCCTCTTCCGAAAGACTGTATTGCTGTGATAGTAGTTGGACCAAAGAACTCTGGTATTGGGAAGACTACTTTGTTATGGTAGAATGGAAGGAAGAGTCCCTTGATTAACCCATTGTGGTAAAGATCAGCAATGAAATCCATATCTTGAACCATATGGAGGTCAATGATAACCCTTAATGGTTCATTCGGTGGTTGAAAACACTTAAACCCTGTAGGAGTATGGATGTTATCCATAATGTGATGGAGGGTTTCAACTCTCTTTCTCTGGAAGATATATTCCTGTAATTCCATGATATTATCATAGAATTTTTGGTCAGAAATACTGAGAATCTTCTGTTGGAGTTCTGGTGGAAGGTTGTTAAGAAAATTCTTTCTTTCAACGATTGAGAAGAATAATCTTTCCAAACGATATCCAAAAAGAATTAATCTTTTTTCTTCTTCAAGCTTTTGAACTTTTAAATGGAGAAGCCGGATCTTCAGATTTGCAAGATCAAGATCTTTGGACATGGCATCTATTTGGTGATGCCAGAGATGAACAACAGAAGTGGTGAGAGCTTTGAGCTTTTCACAAGAAGAGACTATAGAGAAGGACTCCATTTTTCTTCTCTTGCTGAATTTTGAATCAGGAGATTTGCTGTAATGGTTTTCTGAGAACCTGCCTTTTATAGGCACATTCATCTGGAAAAATTTCTCACCTTTATCTGGAATCTTTAAGGGTGGAGTGATTTGGCAGATTTGTTTCAAATGCTTGACAGCTGCCGTCTGTTCTTTACCCCAATGAGGGGCTGTCTTTCTGAGCATCCTGGAAAGCTGACTCGTGTGCTTGGAGCATTGTGGAAGGAAGTCCTTGATATAATTGACTATTCCCAAGAATTGTTGTATTTCTTTGGTAGTCAAATTATCATATGGGAAACTGAGAAGTTCCTGTGCAAAGTGAGGACCTGGCTTGTACTTTCCTTCTGAAAATTTTATTCCAAGAAACTCAATGGAGGATTGTCCAATGAGACTCTTTCTCTCTGAGAACACGATTCCATACTCTTGGACAATTTCATTAAACTGTGAGAGGAGTGCCCTGTGAGATTTCTCATTTTCAGAGAAGAGGAGAATATCGTCAATGTAGACTAAGGCACTATGCAGGATGGGTTCAAAGATTCGGGTCATGGCTTTTTGGAATAGTGATGGAGCGGTTTTGAGACCAAAAGGCATGACCGTCCAATGGTATTGGGCATTAGGTATACAAAATGTTGTTTTGTACCTATCTTTTGGATTAATACCAAGTTGCCAAAATCCTGCTTTGTGATCAAACTTAGAGAAGATTTGGGCTTGGGCCAAATGTGAGAAAAACATTTGGGCTCGAGGGATTGAGAATTTATCATCTGTAAGGAAATGATTGAGTGGCTTATAATCAATTACAAGCCTCTTTTTAACTCTGACTTGTTCAACCCTTTTGTTGACATAGAATGCCTGGCACGCCCAATTTGATGTTGTGGATTCAATTAATCCGAGTTTCTGCAGTTGAGCACATTCAGCTGTTGCAAGCTTTTCATCATCAGGAGTCATTCCTGGATGTGTAGCTTTCGTAGGATTTATGTCTTCATTCTTCTTGAATGGTAGTTGAATGAAGAAGGCATAATTCTTCCACAAGGGATGTGGATTAGAGAATTCAGAGTGAGATTCAGCACAACATCCTTTGAGTTTTGAGGCAAGATCATAGAATTCGTTGGATGCTTCTGTTAATGCATAAATCTTCTGGAGCGTAGTATAAGGCTGGAAGTACCTCTTATACTTTATTCCATTGGGGAGAATGGTGAGCTTTTGAGCTCTGTGATAAAGATCAAACCCAATGAGAAGATCTTTTCCATGCAGCTTGCTTCCAATGACCTTTATCCAGATAATACAATCTGGGAAGAATTGTATCCCTATAGGATGTTTCGTGATCAGAGATGTTTTGAACTGTTGGCCATCTGCTGCTTGGAAGTATTCGTAGTGAGTTGTACATGCTTCCTTAGGTAGGATGTCTGGATTCATCATAGACTTCATGGCTCCTGTATCCATAAATCCAATTGCTTGGATCGGTCTGTCATACTTCGAAGGAAGTATATGGATCTGGATATGTGGAGATGGAACAATCTCTTGAGTGATGCATTCTGACTGAAGGATAGGTAGAACTTGATCATCATCAGAATCAGAGGAGGAGGGACCATTATCTGTAAATTCATCTTGAATTGCGAAGATGGTGTCTATGGTCTGTTCATCTTGTTCAGAAAACAAGGATTCAACCTCAGCATCATTGAGATTGGCTTCTGTGCTTTATTGAACATGGGAAATCATTCTGGCTGATTTTTCCCGGTTCTGAGGACAATTCTTTGCAAAATGTCCTTTCTTTTTGCAAAAAAAGCATCGATCAGTTCGCCTGTTTCTGAAAGGTTTACGTCTGAAGAATCTGAGACGTTTTCTCTTTTTCACCTTTCTGTCAGCAAGTCCTTTTTTCTGTGACTTTGGCTGGGAACAATTGCAGTCTTCTTTAGATTTGCATTTTATCTCAAGGTGAGATTTCTTGCAAGCTTTCTTCAGGACTGATTTGTTCTTCATTAAGGACTTGAACATGGTTTGTCAATCGTGGTGATGGCAATCTGGTGGATCTCTCCAAGAGAAAGTTGTGGGATTTCTCTTCTTAAAGTGGTTATGGCTCTGTGGAGCTCAGGCTGGATCTCTTGAGGAAGAGATGCAATGTACACGTGCTTTAGATTTTGATCATTATACCCATTAAGGGCATAATAGAGTACTGACATTCTTTAGAAATGGAAATCCAAATCTAATTTGTTCAGAGAGCAACACTTCATGACGAAGTAGCTTTGTTGGATCATCTTTTGGTAGAGAGTGCTGTCACCAATGAACTCAAGGTGAAGTGCTAACAATGCCATTGGAGCGGTTGCTTGCACATATTGGATCTGTCGGTATTCTCCCAATCATTGGAACCATTCTCGTAATGTTCCTGTGAATCGTGACACGAACTCCCTTAAGATAGTAGGGAGATGGGATTCTTTGATTCTTTGGAGATCGATCCATGCAGCAAAAGATTGTAGCCTTTCTTTCCTTTTTCCCACTGGGATATCATCAAAAGTGAACCATGGGCCATTGGTTGGTTTGGATGGTCCAGAATCTGCAGAATAGAATTCTGGAGGAGGTTCTTCCATTATTGGTTCATCATATCCTTGGTGAGATTGTTCTTGATGAAATCCTGAGTTCGGATCATCAGCCATGAGGATCTGAGAGATGTCTGCAACTTCATCTTCGCTTTCAGTTGTCTGGGAAAAGGATCCTTCTGAGGAAGATACAAAATCATTGTGTTGAGAAAAGGATTTCTCTGAAGAGGCTTCTGTTCCAGAGTATTGAGAACTGGAATCTTCTGAGGAGGCATCTTCATTTGTTTTGGGCTCTTCTTGGATATTAAGATTAGAAAGGTTTCTAATCATCAATGTAGAAGAGGGCTGTTCGTCAACCTTTTTTTTGTTTTTCTCCTTAGAGGAAGAAGGAGAGGCTCTTGTTGGCTTAGGCCTTGGAGGAGGTGGCTCGAAGGGAATATCAGATACCATGAAAAATTGGTTTGATAAATCAGGAGAAGTTGGTGGGTCATAGAGAGAAGGTGAAACAGTCATTGGAAGAAAGGGAAGTGTAGAAATGGAACTTCTCTTTCTATCTTGCTCCATGTAGGCAAGATCTTTCTTAAGCTTTTTGATTTCTCTCTCTTTCTGATCAAATTCTGGACCCGTCCTTCTTAGGGAAATAAGCTGCCTGAGTTCTTTGTCAAGAAGCTCAATTCTGGCAACTACTCTTTTGTACATCTGATCAAGCTCCTGAGAGATTGTATTGACCTTCTGGTTGGTATCCTGGACATGAAACAAAACCTTATCAACCTTAAAATCAAGTTGGATTAAGGCTTTATTCTGAGCTCTGGCATTTGTGGTTTGCCAGTTCAAGACTTCTTCTCCTTGTGAAAGAGAGGAAGTTATTCCTCTATCAGGGTTGACTGTGGTAGTCTGGACATAAGGTCGGATTGCAACCTTGTTTTCTGTTTTTCTTTCCAAAGATGGAAAGTTTGTATCATAGCTTCTGATCATCATGCATGGTTGGCATAGTATTGTTGGTGGTGGAAGGCATGGAGGCACTTTTTGCCTACAGCTTTTTGGTTTCTGCTGTTGTTTTTTTACTTCAGGATGGCTAACGCCTCATCATAGCAAGACAAGGGTCGTAGGGCTGATGGTGGATCTGGATCTGGTTCTTCTGGTTTAAAGGTCCTACAAGGAAGACCTCTTTTCCTTACTTTCTTTCGTCTTCTTCTCCGGCTAGCCTCACTTTCATCATCATCGTCAGAGTCGGATTTTTCATCGCAAGAACATCCAGGGTCACACATGGATGGATCAGCATCCCATACGAAATGGCCATCAACTTTATCCGTGTAAACTTCCTTTCCATCGGGGAAGAAGGAGTTTACTGGCAAGTACCCGAGAATAGGGTATGTTTCTCTGTTTGTCGGAACGACTGGCTGAATCATCAGCTGCTTGAAAATTGGATTTGAAGAAGATGGGACTTCTTCTTGAGGTTGCTTGAAGATGGTTTTGGTTCTACCATCCGACATCGTCTGGAACTCATAGGTTGTAGATCTGACAGGCTCATGAGTCTGTTGAAGT
Organism: Lantana camara; assembly: GCA_037501455.1. Lineage (NCBI taxonomy): Eukaryota > Viridiplantae > Streptophyta > Magnoliopsida > Lamiales > Verbenaceae > Lantana > Lantana camara. The sequence continues at coordinate 107,092,220 of CM074859.1, read as the reverse complement.
GACTCATAGTTTGTGATCCACTCTGTCGGCATCAACCTTTCTAGTTCTTTTCTGGGAATCTGTCTAGGAACCTGGACGATAGTTGGAGTATCAGTTCCAGAGTTTGCTAGAATCATTAAAGCGTCTGGGGATCCAGATCCTTGAAGATCTAGACCATGGTTTTGCAACCTGTAGACAAGCTGGTGATGGAGAGTAGTTGTTACTGCTGTGGCTACTTGCTCTGCTCCAGTGATCTGAACTTGAACTTTCAAGGCGTTGGGAAGATTGGCATCTCCCAAGGACATGGTAAAGTTGGGGAAGTAAGTCAAGACTGCACTTCCGCTGTTGAGAGTGGTTACCACTATCCCTATGACGGCATCCTCATACTTCAGGTATCTGGTATCCAGTAAGGCAAGTCTGGCTGTTACTGGAAGACCTTTTCTCCCTTGGTAAGAGAGAACTAGACGGACGACTCCAAAGTGGAGGTGTGTGTATCCTTCCTGTTTCCAGGAAGATATGAAATCTGAAGGGATGGAGAGAGTAACATACTGCTCTCTCTTGGAATATGGTAGATCGCACTTATCCAGTTTGGAGGACTGGACAAACTCTTTTGTTTGTGAAGGTCGGTTGGAGGAGATCAAAGATCTGATTCCTCTAAGAGAACCTCTTTTTCTGTAGATATTGTAAGGACTAACTATAGGCGGAACGGTTTGCTCTATAAAAGCATTTTCTGGTATAGTGGAATATTCTACTAGATTTTCTATTTTACTGGTAGAGTGACAAGGAAGGGAAAGGGAAGAGGAAACTGAAATCAACTGATCAGGAGATGTATCCATAGCTTGGAGGATTTCTAGCTCTTCTTCTACCAACTCGCCGGAATCTATCACGATATACTCACTTGGGGTTTGAAATCGCCCGCTACAACTTCCGTCTAATGGATCTCACGTTACATTGAATTTCTTGGTTATGTGAACTAGATAGGTCCATTGAGTACGTATCCGTTAACTATTAAACGTAATTGAATGTTGAGTTCGTTTGCCACACTATTAACTCATTTGATAAGTTTTGCTAGATATACGATTACCAGAATTATGAAAATACGAGCAAGAGATAGACAGATAAAAAATAAGGCTTATTACAATATCAATACTTAGTTTAGGGTGTGGCTAATTACACAAGAGTCCCTTGCGGTTTGGGAAATTAATATGGTAGAGGAATCAAGAAGCTAACTGCATATACATGTTACATAAATAAATCATTCACAATAGAAAATGATTCATGTATTTATGTAACAAATGATGTATTTATAATTTACTTAATCTTGCATATCTAGAAACATATTGTATTTTTAGTGCGTCTTTCTTAGTAAATATTGAATATGTGACAAATGATAAAAATGTTAAGTTGTAATTATGCAATGTATTTATAATTTACTTAATCTTGCATATCTAGAAACATATTGTATTTTTAGTGCGTCTTTCCTAGTAAATATTGAATATGTGACAAATGATAAAAATGTTAAGTTGTAATTATGCAATAGATGTAAAAATACTGGGAAATACTAGTCCAAAGTCGGGTTTGGCCGAGCCTACGAATCACAGCTCGCCATGTGAAAAATCAATAATTAAATAAACTCATCTTAAACTCTAACCCTGGTTAACCATAATTTAGCTCTTTCCTTTTTATCCTACCAGTTTTTACAGAGATTTATGAAGATGATAATGACGACTATCACAATATTTGAAATAAAAATTAGATTTATTGAGAGACTATGGCAGATTTGAGAGAGAAAATAAAAGAACAAATTGGATTTTTGAGAATAGATATTCGGATAAAAAGGAAAGAGCTAAATTATGAATTTTCAGTCTAACTTCATCATCACCAAGCACATTATGAATTTGGTCAAGTATGTACTATTTTTATGGAGTTCAGGATCAAACTGTAATCAGAACATAGCTACAAGCCACAGGCCCCTCGTGGAGTTCCTCAAATGAGTCTACCATCAAGTAGACGGGAATGGACCAACGGATATTTGATTTAAGTGGGCAAGAGTTTCAAAAAAAAAAAAAAATAAAGGTACGCGGGGATGGAGAAGCATGGAGTTGATCACTGATAATCATAAAATTAGTACTTTAAGAAAATTCCATAATTTACTTCAATTAATAATCAGTAATTGACCAATAAACAGTTTTTCATAGTTAAGCAATTCAAGCAACAAGGTTTGTAGTACAGGGTGTATCCAAATCTCTCTCCTAGATATTTCAAAAGCTACATTCAGCTGTTGTGCCTCACACAACATGAAGTCCCCAATATCATAGCCTGCAAAAAGCATCCGAAAACCAAAAATATCAGGCCAACGAGTAATTTTCATGCGAACAGTAAACAAAAATATCAAAAATATTAAGCAAGATTATGAACGGTATACAATTTATCGCATATATCAGTGGCCCGTCTCTGAAGCCTGTGTATATGAGTAATTCCCGGTGGTTGCAGAAGCATTCGGAGCTGTTCCGGTTCGATTAGTACTGAGCATTTGTAGTGCAGTAGACGGGCCTGGAGGAGTACTTGTACATGGAGGAGCCGGCACCCCTCTGGGTGGTGGAGGTAAGGTAGAATAAGGTAGGGGCTATATTTGCATCACTGGAGCAGCTCCATAACCTGATAACACGAGTAACCAAAGATTCACTGATGCCGAAATCTTTTCCCAATGCCTTTCAGTTCTATGATTCCAATTTTATCAATGTTTCAAGAAAAGAAAATCAAGAGAAAATAATTCTGGTTGTAAAGAAAGATGCTACAAAAAGAAAAAGAAGTCGGTTTGCAATTGGAGAGGAATCAATCTCCCCCAAAAGGAAAATCAGATAGACTTATTCACTCTCCTCTAAACAATGAATGATCTTTCTCCTTCAATCCCCACCCTTTTCTTAAACAGAGGTACAGATTTGAAATTTTATATATGTGTAATTTCCCAGACATATTTGCTTCTTCATCAGACTCTATGAACAAAAGACAGTGCATAAATAACTAAAGAGGTACTTAGCCATCAATATTGTACTTCACAGGGGTTAAGTTGCATTTCAACGCCCTAGTTTTAACTCAGCTATACCAAATAACTACATTACTACATCAACCCAAAAGACATTACTGTGTTTGCTGTTCTTCAAACTTTTGGTAATAAGCTCTTATGCTCGACTGGATGACCGAGAATATTCATTAGTACTGAAAGTGAAGTATTTTGTAATAAAATTGGAAAAAAAAAAAAAAAAAAGGATCCAAATAAAAGTATTATTTCACGGTAGACTACTATATCAAGTGGCATACCTTGTGTTTGTAACCAGAGTTATGCTGCTTTCTGGAAAAATAAAAAAGATATTAGATAAAAGTTTGTTTCATAGTACAGTTGCTGCAAATGAAAGACAGCCGAAAATGAATACAATAGTAATAACTAATAAGAGAGTGAAAAGAGAGAACAGCAAAGAGCAATATCCCGCAAGAGTAATTTTGTCTATACAAGCCAACAATTTGTGCAATCAGTTAAATAAGACTTCACCAGTCAAATCATCCTCAAGGTATCTCAGACAAGAAATATTTACCTTAACCAAGAATTAGAAGAAAAAACTAACAAACTTGCATAACATTTGAATAGGGGCTCAAAAAAAAGATATGGTCTGGTATAAAATTAAAGGACTAAAATGAGACCTAATCTATATCAACTAACAAGAATTACTACAATGTGATGGCAGCTTGGATTACGGGAGGTTTTGTGCACCTACAGGTGGCACAATAAAGTTTATACCAGCCTAAGATCTACTAGCTAGGGATCACAAGGCAGCTCTTTCGCTCTATAGGTCCCGGGTGACTAATCCTGCCATCATATATACTCCTACCTATACACCGGCAACCGAAGTCGAGCATAGATAAGACAATCTTCATGCGTGAATAGCCGGCAGCCAAAAAAGGCGGGTGGCTGATAATGAGAAAAGGCACCGCGTCTGGACGGGCGGTCGGAATGGCTTCCTCTCTGGCGGCCACTTTCCTAGCGTGGGATGATGTCGAGGAAATAAAAAGTGAGGATGAAAGGAGGTTTACAGGCATGTTCAGAAACCTCCATTCTATCTTGTTTATTACACTCACACCCCGGAGAGGTTTCTGATCATTGGATGAAAGGGTTTTATTTGCTTATAACTTTAATGTTGATGCAAAGGGGAATTATATTCCTTGCCTACAGCTTTCTAGATTTGGTAGGTTTATATATATGCCCATGCACCACTGTAATTTCCTCATTGAAGGGGCATTTTTTCGGTGATTAATAAAAGAGGGGGGCATGATTGAAAACACCACGGCGCTCACATACCTTTTTGACAAAAAATATAATTAAATAAATAGTTTGGGTAAATTGGAATTTTGGGTTTTATAACTCAAAGTTGGGCAGATCTAAAATTTAGTGACAACGTGAATATCTTAAGGAAATAATTATTAAACATTAAATATACAGCAAGAGAGTGAGACAGACAGCTCATTCCGTTTAATTAGCAATGCAAGCATCATTCAAGTATAAAAAAGCACAATAAACAAAGTCATTGAATGTATGTAGACATAATGACAACAAAAATTTAGAGGTTGTCTGGCATATGTACCTGAGGTCCTGAACAAGATGAATAATCCATTTCTCCTTTGGGTTTTTACACATTATTGCCAAATGCGTCAATTTGGCTCATGAAGTTCAAGAGAGTCTCGGAGCCAACTTCTTAATCACTTTGAGAAAACGAGTGTTGTTTTCCTTTCCTCTCATTGAATCGAGGATCAATTCTAGCGTCGATAAATCAGGAGACAGTTCTCTTGCGACCATTTCCTCAAGAAAGTTTGCTGCGTCATCATATTCGCCCCTCATCATAGTTCCTCGAATAATAAGGTTATAGGTAGCTACATCTGGTGACAAATTTTCATGTTTCATTTTCAAAATAAGATTCTTAGCTTCCTCCAATAGACCATTACGACAGCATCCTTTTATTAGGATATTGTAAGCTACAACATTAGGTTTCAGTCCTTTAGAAGGTAGATCATCAAAAATAGCTTGCGCTTCATGCAGTTTTTTAGCTTCACAAAATTCATTCATAACAATATTATAGAAACTGATATGAGGAGGGACTCCTTCGTATTCCATTGCATCCAAGAAGGCCAATGCTTGCTCAACAGGCTCATTCTGACACAATCCGTGCAACATGTTACAATACGTATAGAAATCCGGTTTTAGGCCAACAAGTTGCAACTCATCAAAAACTTGCAGTGCAACAGAACATCTTCTCGCAGAGAATAATCCTTGAAGTATAGTGTTATAGGTAATCAAATTAGGCTTCGAGTCTTTACAAGCCATCTCTCGGAAGAGATGCATGGCCTCGTCTATTTTCATTTTCCTCCAGTATCCATTAATTAGGATGGTATAGGTGTGAGTATTAGGAGCAATATTGTTGCTAACCATAGAATCAAAAATTTGCCTAGCTTCATCAAGTCGCCCTTGCATACAATATCCATCCATCAATGAACTGTATGTGACTATGTTAGGAACCAAGTTTTTCTGCATCATGAGATGGACTACATCTTTTGCTTTATCCACCAACCCTTCCTTGCACAAAGCATCAATGATAATACTGAATGTCACCACATTCGGGTTAATTTTCAGATCTACCATCTCCTTGAGTAGCATTTCAACCTCTTTACAACGACTCATATTACATAAGCCACAAATCAAAGCATTATAAGTAACAACATCTGGAGTTATGCCTTTTTGAGACATTTCACCGAAAAGCTCGAGGGCAGAGTCTATTTTGTTGTCTTTACACAACCCATCAATAACCATGTTGTACGTATTGATGTTAGGCCTACAACTCCCTCTCTCCATTATTCTGAGAACTTCGATGGCCATCATAGTGTTGTCGGCCTTGCATAGTCCATCTATCACGGTCCCATATATCACAACATCTAGCTTGCACAACCTTTCCCTCACTATTTTCTTAAATAGTTCTTGTGCCTCATAGACCCTATTTTCCTTAAACAAACCCTTCAATAAGGTGCTAAAGGTATATTCATTAGGAACACAGCCCTTCTTAAAGAACCAACCCAGAATCAAAAACCCAAAATCGACCCGATTACGAAGGCAATAACAGTTGATGGCAATGGTCATAGTATAATGATTAACTGAAATCTCCGAATTGCAAATATCCTTAAAAAGAGAAATGACAGTGGGATACTCTTTCAGCTTCATCACACGCGAAAGCAATTGATTAAATAGTACCACACTAGGCAAAGGCCTCATTCTGGTCATTCTCTCATACAACTTAAATGCATCACTCGACCCATTAACATTATCCAATTCCATCTTGAATCTCTCACGCGACATGGAATTCTCCACAGATCTTGTACTCAAACAACGAAAAGCAGAGAGAAACATATGAGGTTTCCGAGAGAAATTACCTGATTTAGAACGATTCAGTAAACAATTCAGAAATAGCCCTAATCTCATTCTCATCTTCAAGACTCGGAAGGGGCGGAGTGGCGCGCTGCTAGCTATCTGCTCAGGTGTTCAACTGTAATCGTGCAGTGCAGAATGATTTCCCCAATATCTAAGAAAACCTGTTTGATTTAGCATATATATATTGTATCTTTTTGGTGTATTTTATATGGAATGGAATTTCTAAAATCTGTGCTTCTTTCCGCGTAAATTGCACATTTAGGACAGGTTTACGAGGCCATTTAACGTCTTATAACCGGTTAAGATCGTTTAGTTTTTATTGATATTTTTTAGATTTCTCTATATAATTCTTTGCTTTTCGATTATATATTATTTTAGCTGACCGAAAATCATTAGCATGGACATTCATTTTATAAAACATGTTTCTTTTTTGTTTTTAGAAAGAAATAAAAACACTATCTCAATTTTTTTAATCTTCAATATCATAAAATATTTTATTATCCAGGTCCATTATTCTCTTTTTTACATCCATTAAAAGAAAAGGGTAATATGGATTTTTCGACCAATTTTACTAATTTGTGAGGTGTGAAGTATACTTTTTGCAGGTAGGTTAAATCTGGTGTTATTACTTTATGGTTTATGCTATGTTTTAAAATCCGAACCGAACTTCGAACCGGGAAATTTTATTGGTTATTGGTTTTACTAATTCGACACGTTCGGCCATCGGTCGAACCGGTGTGATGTCATAGTTACGTAATAATTATATTTAAATATATATATTCATATAATATTATAAATATTAATTAAAAATAATAAAATAAGTTAAATGATATACAAATAAATATAAATTTAAATTACTTACGACTACTCATTAATTTTCAAATAAGATTCTTCAATAATAAGTTTTCAAAATTATAAATCTACAAACAATTTAGATAAATAAAAAATAAAAAATATCATCCTATTTATTGTGAAAAAAAATATATCACACATACATTTATATTTTTATAAATATATATCACCAAAAATAAAATATTTCACAATTTTATTAATATTTAAATTTAGTTTATACTATGTAATTGTAGTTAATATTTTCTTAACACTCAATATTTTAATGTAATTTATAGATTTAGAGAGTTTATTATTCTTGAAGAAATAAAATTAATGTTAACGAAATTATAGATTTAGAGAGTTTTTTAATGTAAGCTAGGGAGGATTTCGATCAACATGGCGGAACTCCTTGGGCTACGCAAAGGGCTAGAATTGGCTTGGGAACGGAGATTCCCCGAGATTGAAGTCGAGATCGACTCGGAGATTGTGTTTAACTGGTTTATGAGGGATGAGATTGATGTCACCCAATGCGTAATATTATCATGGATTGTCGTAAGCTGCTCCATATGCTTTGGGTTACTCGTTTCAAACATATCTTCAGAGAAAGAAACGCGAGCGCCGATAAGCTCGTAAAGATGGGCCACGATTTGGAGGTTGAGTTCATGGCGTGGGATTCGCAACCGGAAGAGTTCAAGAGGATGAACATTGAGTAGTTTTTGGCCCGGTTCTGGGCCTCTTATGCACCAAAAAAAAAAAAAAAGAAATAATTGTCAACTTGGTAAGTGGTTCAACTGGTTTGTGCACATTTGTAGGTGATGCGTTCAAACCAAAATTGGACCATAATTATTGTCCGACCGGTCGGTCTGGTCCGGGTTTCAAAACATAAACTTTATGTGGAAGCGGTTTTATTATACCAAAACGTGAAAGCAGGGTTTTAAAACATAAACTTTATTTATCACAAAATCTTATATTACTCTCTACTCAAAAAATATCACAAAATCTTATATTACTCTTTACTCAAAAAATGTCACGACCCAAGTTGGAATCTTATATTACTCTCTACTCAAAAAATGTCACGTGTCCTCAAGATCAATGGGAACTTTTTAAAAAATTAACATAGAATTGAGTTCCTTAACATGTATTTAAAGAAAGACATATATTGTTTTTGAATCTCTTGGTGAAAGACAGAAAATCCTATATTTCAAATAAGATTTGTTAGATCGTTTGATATACTAGATTGGGCTCATTTGGCCCACTTAATTTTAGTTAATTTTCTATTTGATACTGCTTATTAAATCTCGCCGACCCATAAGAGTTAATATTCGACCCGGTGTAATCTGTGCACTTTAAAGAGATTAAATTCTCAAACAAATCTTAGGGGAGGGGGTGTGTTTATGGCAGATTAACATACAGACAAGTTAAGAAGTTATTTTGATTTTGTGACTGAGCATGAAAATTAGATGCAACTAAATTTATCAATTGAATATATCAAACACAAAATTAACTTGTTGTAAAATCACTTAATTTCACTTAATTCCCCACAAATAGATTAAATGAAATTGGATAATCTACATTATCAAATGATCTTAACTCTAATATTTTCAGAGATATTCTTCTAGTATTATATTTAGAATATATTTTATTGGAACTCTCTATTTAGTATCTTTTAAAATATTTTATATAAATGTTTATTGTATGCTACTGCTATACTCTGATTTGATTAAATGAAGAAAGGTAATTCTTGTATGATTTTAATGATACGTGACAATTTTTTTGAGTAGAAGTTCGTTTTAATAAACCAACCTTCTAAAAAAGCGTTACCATTAAAGTTTTCCTAGTCAAAGACTTACTACCTTTGAAAACGTGTACAGAAATTTTTAAGTAAAATTGTTTTATCGAAAAAAGGTAACATTGTTCATTATCATTTAAAATTAAAATTAAAAAAATATCAATAATAATGACAGGTGGCGCTATGTGATTGGATATTTTGGCATAATAAACCCATTTTTGCAAAACATGGTATCGTTAAAAAAAGAAAGAAAAAAGAAAATCATATTTAAACCACCTGCAAGAAAATACATCAAATCTACAATATACACAGAAAAGAACACCAATTTTAGAAAATTACCCATTGTATTTAGCGCATCTTTTGTTGTAAATATTGAATATGTGACCAATATGTGAAAAATGATGTAAATGTTATTTTGTTAATATTTAGAATTATATTTGATGTGATCGATTTTTAAAATTTCTACAAGAATAATTGAAATTTCCTGCAAATCGAAAAATCTTAACAACATGATTATTTAAAATGGTCATACTCATTCAACAGGAGGGATCATAATATACATGAATCGATCACACCTGCACACCGTCTAAAAGACCAAACTTGTCATCTAACTTCTATAATTACGGAGACATCCCCTCTTACTCGCAAAACACATATTCAGAATTGCTAGTATTTTTAGTTTAACCTGAAGGATCACTTCAAGAATATTATTATTCACGAATCACGATTGCACCTAGTCGGTCATGTTCGTTGCACTGGTCTGGTCTATCTGGAGAGCTAGGAATAAACTCATTTTCCGCAACCACCGAGATTGCTTACTAGAAACCTTATTGATGTTTTGCAGAAGGTCAATACGGGAAAAGGAAAACCTGACCAAGAGAGAGTTCAGTGGATCCCCGATTAGATCGGCGGCCCAGGGGGACTTCTGCGTGATGCCAATGGGTGTTGGATTTTTGAGTTTGCTTGTAATTTGGGAGATGTGTCGATTACTGTTGCAAAACTTCTCGAGATTCGAGAAGGTCTTTGCTTCACTTGAGAAAGAAGGTTTGAGAGATTTATTATTGAGACGGACTCATGAGTGGTGGTTGTTTTACTCATTACAAGTGCTAAGCTTAATGACCATCCATTAGGAAACATTGTGATGGACTGTAGGACCCTTCTTGATTTGTTATGAGACAACAAAATTGTATGAGAAGCGAAAATGCCTCCATTGATACCCTTGCACATAAGGCACACCATATTCAAGGGACATCGATAGCTTGGTTTCACTTTTAAAGGAGGACAAGAAATCTCCTAATTAGTTGTTAGTGGTTGATCGTTTATACCAAAAGAACACCATAGCACATTATGAATTTGTCAAGTATGTATTACTTATCAGGAGCTCAGGATCAAATTAGAAAGAACCACTCGACTGTAATAAGTACTTTAAGAAAATTCCATAATTTACTTCAACTAATAATGAGTAATTGAAAAATAAACAGTTTCTCATAGTTAGTTAAGCAATTCAAGCAACAAGGTTTGTAGTACAGGTATCCAAATCTCTCTCCTAGATATTTCAAATGCGACATTCTGCTGTCTTGCTTCCCACCACATGAAAGTCCCCCGATACCATAGCCTAAGAAAAACATCCGAAAAGCAAAAATATCAGGCCGACGAGTAATTTTTCATGCGAACCATAAGCAAAAATATCGAAAACATTAAGCAAGATTATGAATGGCATACAATTTATTGTATGTATCACTGACTCGTTTCAGAAGTCTGTGTATATGAGTAATTCCCGGTGGCTGCAGAAGCATTCCGAGCTATTCCAGTTGGATCAGTACTGAACATTTGTGGTGCAGTAGATGGGCCTGGAGGTGTACTTGTACTTGGAGGAGCCGGCACCCCTCCAGGTGGTGGAGGCAAGGTAGAATTAGGTGGAGGCAAGGTAGAATCACTGGAGCAACTCCATAACCTGACAACGACGGTAAGCAAAAATTCAGTGATGCCGAAATCTTTTTCCAAAGTCTTTCTGTTCAGTTTATTTCAATTTTATCAATGTTTTAAGAAAAGAAAAGAAAAGCAGATCAGGAGAAAATAACTATGATTGTCAAGAAAATACTATAGACAAGAAAATGATCGTCGTCTTGCAATTAGAGAGAAAACAATTTCCTCAAAAAGGGAAATGAGAGAAGACTTGTTTACTCTCTCCTCTAAAATATCAATGATCTTTCTCCTTCAGTATAAACAACTAGAGAGGTTATGCAATAATTAGTTTTTTGCTTTATAGGGGTACTTAGTAATCAATATTGTACTTTTCAACCCCCTAGTTTTAACTCACCTATACCAAATAACTATATTACTACATCAACCAAAAAGACATAATCGCCCACATGCTTCTACTGCACCGAAAACAAAAATAGCAAAATTTAATTTAAATGATTAATTTATCTCATCATATACTAGAATAAAGAAATAAATAACTAATGCGAGACGAAAGCAGCAAGATGTTGATTATAAGCTGCACCAACATGTTGGTATACTACTATTTGTCCAAGATGTTCCTTGATTTTCATATCAATCAAAGTCTGTGTTTGCTGCTCTTCAAACTTTTGGTAATAAGCTCTTATGTTCGACTGGATGACCGAGAATATTCATTAGTACTGAAAGTGAAGTATTTTTGTAATAAAATTGAAAAAAACAGGATCCAAATAGATGCATTATTTTATGGCAGACTACTATATTGAGAGGCATACCTTGTGTTTGTAACCAGAGTTATGCTGCTTTCTTACCGGAGGCTGGAAAAAATAAAGAAGATATTAGATAAAAATTTGCTTTGTAGTATAGTTACTACAAAATGAAAGACGGCCGAAAATGAATACGATACTAATAACTAATAAGAGAGGGAATGGAGAGAAGAGCAAAGAGCAATAATCCATTTTCTCCGTCGGGTTTTTACACATTATTGCCAAATGTGTCAATCTGGCTCATGAAGTTCGAGAGAGTACCCGGAGCCAATTTCTGAATCACTTTGAGAAAACGAGTGTTGTTTTCCTTTCCTCTCAATGCATCGATGATCAAATCTAGCGTCGATAAATCGGGAGAGAGTTCTCTTGCGCCCATTTCCTCAAGAAAGTTTGCTGCATCATCATATTCGCCCCTCACCACAGTTCCTCGAATAATAAGGTTATACGTAGCTACATCTGGTGACAAATTTTCAAGTTTCATTTTCAATATAAGATTCTTAGCTTCCTCCAATAGACCATTACGACAGCATCCTTTTATTAGGATATTGTAAGCTACAACATTAGGTTTGAGTCCTTTAGAAGGTAGATCATCAAAAATAGCTTGCGCTTCATGCAGTTTTTTAGCTTCACAAAACTCATTCATAACAATAGCATAGTAATTGATATGAGGAGGGACTCCTTCATATTCCATTGCATCCAAGAAGGCCAATGCTTGCTCAACAGGCTCATTCTGACACAATCCGTGCAATATGTTACAATACGTATAGAAATTTGGTTTTAGGCCAACAAGTTGCAACTCGTCAAAAACTTGTAGTGCAACAGAACATCTTCTTGCGGAGAATAATCCCTGAAGTATAGTGTTATAGGTAATCAAATTAGGCTTCGAGTCTTTGCGAGCCATCTCGCGAAAGAGATGCATGGCCTTGTCGATTTTCATTTTCTTGCAATATCCATTGATTAAAATGCTATAGCTCTGAGTATCAGGAGCAATATTGTAGCTATTCATAGAATAAAAAACATTTCTAGCTTCATCAAGTCGCCCTTGCATACAATATCCCTCCATCAATGAATTGTATGTGACTATGTTGGGAACCACGTTTTTCTGCCTCATGAGATGGACTACATCTTTTGCTTTATCCACCAACCCTTCCTTGCACAAAGCATCAATGATAATACTGAATGTCACCACATTCGGATTAATTTTCAGATCTACCATCTCCTTGAGTAGCATTTCAACCTCTTTACAACGACTCATATGACATAAGCCGCAAATCAAAGCATTATAAGTAACAACATTTGGAGTTATGCCTTTTTGAGACATTTCATCGAAAAGCTCGAGGGCAGAGTCTATTTTGTTGTCTTTACACAACCCATCAAAGACCATGTTGTACGCATTGATGTTAGGCCTACAATTCCCTCTCTCCATTATTCTGAGAACTTCGATGGCCATCATAGTGTTGTCGGTCTTGCATAATCCATCTATCAAGGTCCCATATATCACAACATTGAGCCTACACAACCTTTGCCTTACTATTTTCTTAAATAGTTGTTGTGCCTCACAGACCCTATTTTCCTTAAACAAACCCTTCAATAAGGTGCTAAAGGTGTATTCATCAGTAACACAACCCTTCTTAAAGAACCAACCCAAAATCGAAAACCCAAAATTAACCCGATTAGAAAGGCAATAACAGTTAATGGCAATGTTCATAGTATAATGATCAATTGAAATCTCTGAATTGCAAATATCCTTAAAAAGAGAAATGACAGTGGGATACTCTTTCAGCTTCACCACACGCGAAAGCAATTGATTAAATAGTACCACACTAGGCAAAGGCCTCATTCTGATCATTTCCTCATACAACTTAAATGCATCACTCGACCCATTAACATTATCCAAATCGTTCTTGATTTTGATTCTCTCACGCGAAATGGAATTCCCCACAGATCTTGTACTCAAACAACGAAAAGCAGAGAGAAACATATGAGGGTTCCCAGAGAAATTACCAGATTTAGAACGATTCAGGAAACAATTAAGAAATAGCCCTAATCTCATCTTCAAGACTCAGAAGGGGCGGAGTGGCGTGCTGCTAGCTATCTGCGCAAGTGTTCAAATGTAATCGTGAAGTGCAGAATGATTTACCCAATTTCAAGAAATGCCCGTTTGATTTAGAATATATATTGTATTTTTTTTGGTGTATTTTATTTAGAAACATATTATATTTTCCTTCATTATTTGCAAGTTTAGATCTCATTTTGTTACTTTGGGTCATATTTTCATATTTTGTCTATCTTTCTCATTTAGTATTACTAATATGCGGTGTTAAAAGAAAATTTCGTAAGAATCAATTTGAAAAAACACGCACAAAGATACTTCACCTTTACAAAAATTATAGTTCAAGAACCCAACTGTTATAAAACTGAATAATAAATAGGCGAAAGAAGACAAGAGACAGAGAGAAAATTATTACTAGCATAGTAATATATATATATATATATCTGAAATCGTATTGAATTGGTACATAGAATGAACTGAAAGTAGCACTATTTATAGGCAGGAGTTTACACCTTACACAGTAAATTTTACTGTGCATTTACGCATTGTAATTAATGCTGAATGGAGGTAATGTTTCCTTTGTCAAATTTTTGGGGGTTATCTCTGACAACACTTTGGCCGAGGCATCCCATTTTGTCAACTATTACGGCTTGACATTCTCAACACTCCCCCTTGGGATGCCGATGCGATATGCTTTTGGTGCTGCCTCGTTAAAAACCTTATCAGGAAAAACCCAGTGGGACAAAAACCCGAAGAAGGAAAAGAGTACAGCTGCGTAGGCTCCCCCTGATGTTAGCATTAGTGAGATCCTTTCATAGATCTCGGAGCTGGCGCATTCCAATATCGTGAACATGTTTTCTGAAGGTTGTAGTGGGGAGTGCCTTTGTAAAGAGATCTGCAGAGTTGTGACATGATTGAACATATTGAACACTGATTTCTCCATTCTTCTCAAGATCTTGTGTATACTGGTAAAACTTTGGTGGGATATGTTTGGTTCTATCAGTTTTGATATATCCCTCCTTCATTTGAGCAACACATGCGGCGTTATCTTCATATATCGTTGTTGGACTTTTATCAATTGATATGCCGTAGGAGGTCAAGATGTGTTGTGTCATAGATCTTAACCAAAAACATTCTCGACTTGCTTCATGAAGTGCAATGACTTCAGCGTGGTTGGAAGAAGTAGCAACAAGTGTTTGCTTTTGTGATCTCCAAGAGATAGCAGTGCCTCCAAGTGTAAAAACGTAACCTGTTTGGGATTTAGCCTTGTGTGGATCTGATAAATATCCTGCATCTGCATAACCAACCAAAACATGTTCTGCATTTTTAGAATAAAATAATCTCAAATCAACTGTACCTCGAAGATATCGGAATAGATGTTTAATCCCATTCTAATGTCTTTTAGTGGGAGATGAGTTGAACCTTGCTAATAAATTAACTGCAAAAGATATGTCAGGTCTAGTACAATTAGCAAGATACATAAGAGCCCCAATTACACTGAGTTATGGTGTTTCATATCCAAGAACTTCTTCATTTTCTTCGCGAGGGCGAAATGGATCTGTTTCTACACTTAGCGATCTCCTAATCATTGGAGTGCTCAAAGGGTTTGCTTTATCCATGTTAAAGCGTTTCAACACCCTTTCGGTATAAGCTGATTGATGCACAAAAATTCCATTTTGTTTATGCTCAATTTGCAAATCAAGACAAAATTTGGTTTCTCCAAGATCTTTCATTTCAAATTCATTCTTTAAATATACTGCCGTTTCATGGATTTCTTTGGCAGTTCCAATAATGTTCAAATCATCAACATAGACAACAATAATAACGTATCCGGATACTGTTCTCTTAATATATACGCATGGACAAATTGGATTATTCACATATCCTTTCTTTGACAGAAATTCGCTCAAGCGATTGTACCACATGCGTCCTGACTGCTTTAACCCGTAACGAGATCGTTGTAATTTGATCGAACATTTCTCTTTTGGTTTTGACTTTAATGCTTCAGGCATTTTGAATCCTTCAGGGACTTTCATATAAATATCACTATCAAGTGATCCATACAGATAAGCTGTAACAACATCCATTAGACGCATTTGCAATTCTTGGGAAACTGTAAGGCTGATTAAATATCTAAACGTAATTGCATCCATAACAGGAGAATACGTTTCCTCATAATCAATCCCGGGTCTTTGAGAAAATCCTTGGGCAACGAGCCTTGCTTTATATCTTGTGACTTCATTTTTCTCATTTCGTTTTCGTACGAAAACCCATTTGTACCCTACAGGTTTTATACCTTCAGGTGTGAGAACAACAGGTCCAAACACACTTCTTTTATTCAAAGAATTTAATTCAGCCTGAATGGCGTCTTTCCATTTATTCCAATCATGTCTATTTTGACATTCAATGATAGATCTTGGTTCGGGATCTTCATTTTCACGAATGATATCTACGGCATAAGAAAATATTTCATCAATGTTGATATCACTTTGATTCCACAGCTTTCTTGAATACAAGTAATTAATTGAGATTTCTTCATTTATCTCACTTTGTGTTTCTTCTGAAACACTTTCCCCATTTTGTGTCTCTTCCGGGACACTTTCTTTATTCAAAATTTTTTTGTAATATCTTTCTCATTTGGTGTCTCTTCTGGGACACTCTTTTCTATACCGTGATCATCATTCATATTAGCTCATTTTCTCTTGCGAGGACTCTTATCCTTCGATCCAGGAAGTCTATCACGTTTCAGGCGTGCTATAGATTCATGAGCAATATTTTTCTTAGGTTGACCTCTTGGAATCTCAATTCGAGCAGGAGCATTGACAACTGGTATATGTGACTTAGTCACTCGTTTTACATCTGTAAAAGCATATGGTAATTGGTTTGCAATATTTTGCAAGTGTACAATCTTTTGTACTTCCACCTCACACTGCTTTGTGCGGGGATCAAAATGTAATAATGATGGTTCATACCATGAAATATCCTTTTTCAATTGTTTGTTTTCTCCCCCCTAATGCTGGGAAAACATTTTCATCAAAATGACAGTCGGCAAAACGTGCTCTAAACATATCACCCGTTTGAGGTTCAAGATATCTGATAATGGATGAACTTTCATATCCAACATAAATTCCCAACCTTCTTTGAGGTCCCATTTTAGTACGTTGTGGTGGTGCTACAGGCATATATACTGCACAACCAAAAATTCGTAGATGGGAAATATTTGGTTCTTGACCACATGTAAGTTGGAACGGGGAGTATTTATGATAAGCACTTGGTCTGATGTGAATTAATGTCTCTACATGTAAAATCGCATGTCCCCATACTGAAATTGGGAACTTTGTTCTCATTATCATGTCTAGAGATAAGCTGAAGACGTTTAATTAATGATTCAGCTAAACCATTCTGTGTATGGACATGAGCAACAGGATGCTCAACAATAATTTCAGTTGCCATACAATAATCATTAAATGTTTGGGATGTGAACTCACCAGCATTGTCCAATCGAATTTTCTTGATTGTGTTATCAGGGAATTGTGCTCGTAATTTAATAATTTGAGCAAGCAATCTTGCAAATACCATATTACGAGTTGATAACAAACAAACATGTGACCATCTGCTAGATGCATCGATCAATACCATAAAATATCAAAATGGTCCACATGGTGGATGAATTGGTCCACATATATCACCTTGAATACGTTCAAGAAAAGCAGGTGATTCATCTTTTATTTTAACTGGCGATGGTCTCACAATTAATTTCCCAAGAGAACAAGCTGTACAGGGGTCTTTTCTTATTTGAGGAATCTTCTGGTTCCTTAAAGGATGCCCTTGTGTACTTTCAATGATTTTTCGCATCATTGTTAATCCGGGGTGACCCAATTGATCATGCCAAATAATAAAATCTTGTGGATCCACAAACTTCTGGTTTGTGATGGCATGTGCTTCAATTGCACTTATGCGTGTATAATATAAACCTGACGAAAAAGCAGGTAGTTTTTTCAGAACACGCCTTTTACTTGTTATATACAAGTATTCAATATTTCTCTCATTTCCAGTTTCAATGTGATATCCGTTAAGACGGATATCCTTGAAGATTAATAAATTTCTTTGGGACTTAGAGCAAAATAATGCATCATTAATAATAAACTTTATCACATGGGGTAGTAACACTGTAGCTCTTCCGGAGCCTTCAATTAATTTTGCAGTACCCGATATAGTATTGATATTTGCTTCACTTTTTATCAAATGAGAGAAATATTTTCTATCCTTTAGGATTGTGTGCGTCGTGGCATTGTCTGCAAGACACATATCCTCTTTATTTGGATTGCTCTCGTATGAATGCAGTGATGTATCCATATCTTCATAAATCAAATAAATTCAGAATAATATGATAAAAATAACATGTGTGATAATAATATAAAAACAGGGTAGATAATTATAGGAGGGAAAATTCATAACAAAGTACAAATAATTTTTTCAGTGAGATCTAGAGCGGCGAACTCAAGCTTCGTAAGATTCGACATACTTGTAACTAATATTAGATAAAGAAAATAATTAGTACATTTATTCAATTAGATAACACGTACAATAATTTTAAATGGCAATATCAAATGATATTCCTAGGAGCAACAATGAGATTATAACTAACACGACAAGCATGATATATATATCCCGTTCCGGGATATCTATACTAAGAATAAAAATAGCAAAAGCAATTACTATGATTATCATGAAAATTCCTTCAGCTGAAAACATTTTGATATAGCAACGAGATCTTTGAGAGTAAGAAGTAAGATGTAGAAGTGAATGAATTGTATTTACCGAAATCATCTATTTATAGGAAAAAATTACAGCTAGCCGTTACAAATATAATTTTTTTTTATTTTAATTTTATAAAATATACCCGTTGTGAAAGTGTATATGTATATATATATATATATATATATATATATATATATATATATATATATATATATATATATATATATTTTATAAAATAACCGTTGGGAAAAGGTATATATATGTATATATATATTTATTTATTTTATCTTATTTGGAGTGATGGGGTCAAAATGCGCTCGTCCCACGTTTGGACACGTGGCACTTCAAAGATGACGACACCTGTCCTGTGATTACGGTAGTCATACACGAGCGCTGAAACCCCTCTAGCGTCAGTATCTCCAAGATCACGTGCCGTTTCTGTCACATCCGCACGTGATCCATGATTACCGCTCTCTCACGAGCGCCATTCACACTACATGGCTAACGTTCCAATCAATCAAGGGAGCCCTCTTCGAGCGCTACATTCCCTCAGAGAGGCTTCCACTCCAATTCTTTACACAAGCCTTGGCCTTCATCCCCTAGCGGATTCCTTGGCCACCAAGGCTTTAGTTGACACGAGCGTGCTCTCAAGCCCTCGTTACCAACTCTCCAAACGGCTCTCTGACACATCGTACATGCCCACGCACCTACCACTGTTGTCAGCACCACCATTCACCAGCTTTTGCAGAGGATATTCCTCCTAGGTTTCTCTCGCAATGCCACGTGTTAGGGAAACATTCGGCTAGGACCACACGGTGCAAATGACCAAAGGGTCCCTGACCCTCAACAATAAATACACAAGTTCTTATTCTCCACTGTAAGCACCTTCCATTACAGCAACTTCATACTTAGCATACTTTCTCTTTCAGATCTTCATCTGACTTGAGCGTCGGAGAGCCAAACTGGGTATCACCCCCAGTTCCCCCAGCTTGGCCTTCTGACTTTGTCTGTGTGTTTGTCCTAGCAGGTAGAACCCCCATCTTCTCCGGCGATCTTCCAGTAGTTTCCTCACTTAAACAAATTCTAAAGTGATTGGACTCTGTACCCATATTCAGACCCATCATTTTTTACGCCGTCTGTGGGAAACCAGCTCCCAACTCATTTCTTCTTCTCTGCTAAAGCAAACACCTAGAATCTTCTCAACCATGGTAGCTACAAGATCAGGAGTTGTGGGTGGAGGAGAAAACCCTTCCGAGGATGCCAACCTTGTTGTTCCCTCCGCCACGGCTGGCGGCGCACCGCCTCTCTCCGTCGCCGCTAGTGGAGCACCACCCGCCGGAGGTGTGACTCCCCTGGCGGAATCTTTAGTTCCACCGCTTGTGCCGCCGACACCGCCAGTCTCCACCACCGCTGGAGGTGTTTCTCTCCCTACTCTTCCACAGCCTCCCCAGACTCAATGGGTTCATACCCATGCAAATCCAGGAGGTCAGAACTACATGATGCCACCGCCTGGATATACGTTCACTCCCACCGTCATGCTGCCGCAGATCCAGCCCTACCATGCCGGCCAGATCCAGCTCCCGGTGGTGATTCCTAAGGAAATTGAAGGAGTGGAGTTACCCCCTCCTGGAGCACTCGAGCAACTACTGGGCCAAAGTCTTTGTCACTTCCCTGGTGGGAATGGCTCAGGAATGGTACAAGCGGCTGCCGTCACGCTCGATACATTCATATCAGGAGTTGGCCGACGCTTTTCTCAACCACTTCAATTCTCTGAAGGCTCCAGTCACTGCGCCCACTGCCCTTTACAACATAGTGTAAGGCAAGAATGAGTCTCTTCGCTCGTTTTTCGCCCACTTCAACAAGGAGATTTTGCAGGTGGAGAGGCCGTCCATGGATTTCTTGATCCCAGTGCTCTTTCAGGCTGTGGATCACAAACAGTATATGAGCAAGAAGTTTACCGATGCCATTGTGGAGAGAAGGCCAGGAACCCTCATAGCCTTAAGGGAAGTTGCCGAGCCGTTCTTCACGCTCGAAGATATGTATGGGACGAATGGGCCCCGACATCACAACCCAGCAAGAAACGAGCGGGGCCGGAAAGTCATTGTCAAAAAGGAACGCAAGAGATCGCCCCCGCCCCCTCGACGTTTCGAGCGCATCCCACTCACCAGGCCGAACTCAGAGGTTTATAACCTCTCTGATAAGAAACTCTTCAAAAGACCCGTCAAGATGAGAGAAACGGAGGCATTAAGGCGCTCGAACAAATACTGTGCTTTCCACAAGCAAAAGGGGCACGACACGGATGAATGCCGCCAGCTGGAGGCGGAAATTCAAAGGCTCATCGCCGGGGGCCACTTGAA
The DNA here is from genome assembly GCA_037501455.1 of Lantana camara. Classification (NCBI taxonomy): domain Eukaryota; kingdom Viridiplantae; phylum Streptophyta; class Magnoliopsida; order Lamiales; family Verbenaceae; genus Lantana; species Lantana camara. The sequence goes on along the minus strand of CM074859.1, from coordinate 107,071,255 downwards.
AGAATTTGTCAGGGTATTAGAGCTTTATGATGAACGCTGTAACGAGCGCACCGGGGAGAGAAGAAGGAGCCCATCGCGTTCTAGAAGCCCACGGAGAGTAGCCATCGGGGCAAAGGAAAGGCTCCTGAGCAAGAAAATACCCCTTTTGCGGTCATCAACATGATAGCAGGAGTCCCTCTGGTGGAGACTTTAACGCTACCCGGCGACGGTACGTCCGGAGTTATGACCAACGCCCATCAATGCCCAAATCCGTCTACGCCATTCAGAAGGCAAATGATCAAAGCTCGAAAGAGAATGATGTAATAGGATTTGACGATGGGGACTTAGGGCACATTGTAACGCCCCATGGGGACAGTGAAACCTCTGACTGCCCCATGGTGATTAGCGTAGATGTCCACAATCACGTTGTAAAAAGGGTGTTAGTGGATAGTGAAAGCTCTGTTAATGTTTTGCCCTATACTACGTTCCAAAAGATGAATGCCAACATCCCGCTCGAACCTCTCAAAAAAGCCCTCATTGGCTTTGGAGGTTCGGAGGTCGTCCCACGAGGGTAAATTCGCCTGGCCACTTCATTCGGCCGAGCCCCACAGCGCAAAACGCTCATGGTTACATATGCCGTGGTGGAGATTGATATTCCCTATAACATCATAATTGGGCGTCCAGCCCTCGTTGATTTCAAAGCTATCATCTCCACCTACCACCAAAAAATCAAATTGCCCACCCTCGAGGGCGTTGGAGAAGTATTGTGCAATGTGCGAGAGGCCTGAGAATGTTACACGCTGTCCCTCAGAAAGCCTACGGCTGAGAAAACTTTCCAAATCGGGTCCACCAAGAAATTCGTTGACTTTCCTAATCTAGATGAGGATGGTCCCGTACGCAAGAGGGCCAAACTGAACAAGAAAAAGAACAAGAAAAAAGATCCCAGCGCCAAAGGCTCCCTCGAAGGCGCTCCGCCAGGAGCAGTGGAAGAATCCTCCTCAGAGGAAGACGAGCGTGAGGGCGACGAGCCCCTTAAGGATGGGCGCTTGACAAGAAAAAAGAGGGCGCCCGAGCTTCCCCATCCAGAAGTAAGGATTGAGCCCTCGGAAAAATTCCTTACCATTGAGCTTGAACCAGGAAACAAGGATAGAACTACTCAGATTGGGTCCAACCTCTCTGGGCCCTCGCAGATCATGATGATTGACTTTCTCAGAAAAAACATTGACGTCTTTACATGGAAGGCATCTGACCTTACAGGGATTGACCCGAGTGTCATAGTCCACAGGCTCAACGTGGATCCCTCGTTTAAGCCCATAAAGCAAAAGAAGCGGGATGTACACGGTTTTCCAAAAAGAGTTATTGAGGAAGAAGTTAACAAGCTTCTGGAGGCCCAGTACATTGAGCCCATCTTGTATCCAGAGTGGCTGTATAATGTGGTCTTAGTGCCCAAGAGCGCGAATAAATGGCGCATGTGCAATGACTTTACTGATCTTAACAAAGCTTGCCCCAAAGATCCCTACCCATTGCCTCGGATAGATCAATTGGTGGATTCGACCGTCGGATGTGAACTCATGAGCATGATGGACGCCTTCCAGGGGTATTATCAAATCTTTATGGCGCCAGAGGACCGCCCCAAAACTTCATTTATCGTCCACTTAGGGATATACTGTTTCCTAGTCATGGCTTTTGGGCTCAAGAACGCTGGAGCCACTTACCAGCGTCTTGTCAATAAGATGTTTGAGAAAGAAATTGGGGGATCCATGGAGGTTTATGTTGACGATATGATTGTCAAAAGCGAGCGTCAGGGCTCGCATCTGGAAGATCTCAAACGCACTTTTTCCATTTTGCGCCAGTATGGGATGAAGTTGAATACTTCAAAATGTACTTTTGGAGTACGAGGGGGAAAGTTTTTGGGCTACATGGTCAGTCAGAGGGGAATTGAAGCCAACCCTGAGAAAATCAACGCTATCTTGGAAATCCCCTCCCCTCGAAACCTCCGGGAAGTGCAAGTGCTAGTGGGAAAAATCATTTCCCTGAACAGGTTCATTTCACGCTCGGCAGACAGAAACCTTCCTTTCTTCAAGATTTTGAGAAACGCACTAAATTTTGCTTGGACTGAGGAGTGTGAAAGAGCATTGCAAGACATGAAGGCTTACCTTTCGAGCGCTTCACTTCTAACCAAACCCGTTGAAGGCGAAAGGCTATTTATGTACCACTCCGTGTTGACCGAGGCAATGAGCGCGGTACTGATAGCCGTACGGGAACGTAAGCACTTGCCTGTTTATTATTTGAGCAAAACGTTACAAGGGGCGGAGAAGAAGTATTTGGAAATCGAAAAATTTGCGTTCGCCCTCATCAATGCTTCAAGGCGATTGAGGCCTCACTTTCAAGCGCACTCAATAACGGTCCTTACTGATCAGCCCTTGAAACAAGTTTTGTCCAAACCGGACGTGTCGGAAAGATTGATAAAATGGGCCATTGAGTTGAGTCAGTTTGACTTAAGTTTCGAACCCAGAACCGCTATACAAGCGTAGGTAGTAGCGGATCTGCTGGTCGAACGCTTTGGTTTAGAACCTGCTGCTCAGGAGAACGAGGGGTTATGGGTCCTGCACACAGATGGTTCCTCAACCTCTCAAGGGGGAGGAGCAGGGGTGGCCCTCAGAGACCTCAATGGGATTGAGTTAGACTTTGCAATCAGGTTGGATTTTCAAGTCACCAATAACGAGGCAGAATATGAAGCCCTGGTACAAGGATTGAAAATTGCTTTTCAGAACGGAGCTTCTAGAATTACTGCTTATGTTGATTCACAGTTAATTGCGAGCCAGATTGAAGGAACTTCTGAGGCTCGAGAAACCACCATGGTGCAGTACTTGAGCAAAGCCAGGGAGATCATTGGGAAATTCAAAGAATTCCATCTACTCCAAGTCCCACGAGCAGAGAACGAGCACGCTGACGCTCTATCTAAATTTGCTTCGGCATTGGAAGATACTTCTGAGCGTTCGGTCACGTTCCTTAGAACGGAAGAACCTTTGATCAAGGAGAGAATTTCCAAGGAGGTGGTCGCTATGATTGATCCGCACGAGCCATGTTGACTTGATGATATCATCAGATTTCTTAAAGACGGTGTTTGTCCCACTGATAAGGTAGAGGCTCGGAAAATTAGAAACAAGGCCCCTCGATTTTCTATAGACTCTGAAGGAAGGTTGTTCAAGAAGTCATTTCAAGGACCTCCAATGAGGTGTCTAAGGCCCTCGCAGGCAAAGGAAACACTCGAACTTATTCACAATGGGAGCTGTGAGAATCATTCAGGGGGGCGTCTCCTGGCTAAGAAAGTTCTGAGAAGTGGATTTTATTGGCCCACAGTTCTCCAAGACGCCATTGAGTTTTCATGAAAGTACCTTAAGTGCCAGTTCCATTCCAACCTCCCTCAACTGCCAGCCGCTCTAATGATTCCTATAGATGTCGCATGGCCCTTTGATCAGTGGGGAATTGACATCGTGGGCCCCTTGCCCATCGCAGTCGGACAGAAGAAGTTTGTCATCTTAGCTGTCGATTATTTTACCAAATGGGCCGAGGTTGAGGCCGTGGCAAAAATCACCTTCAGGGTCTTGAGGGATTTCATTTGGAAAAACATCATCTGCAGATATGGCATTCCGAGGGTGCTTATTTCAGACAATGGATCCCAATTCATAGCAGCTGACACGCGAGAATGGTGTTCAGAGTTAGGGATTGAACAGCGCTTTACCTCCGTGGGCCACCCTCAAGCCAATGGCCAGGCAGAAGTTACCAACAGGGTTATCTTACAGCATCTGAAAATAATGCTAGAAAGTAAAAAGAGTGAATGGACAGAAGAACTGCAGGGGGCACTCTTGGCTTATCGCACTACTCCACGAGCGACCACTGGCGAGACACATTTCGCGCTCGTATATGGGTCCGGAGCAATGATACCAGCAGAAATTGTAAATGAATCCGCTCGTGTAGCTTATTTCGAGCCCCGGCTTAATAAAGATAACAGGAGCCTGGAGTTGGACCTATTGGAGGAAAGAAGAGATAAAGCCTAGGCCAAAATACACAGATATAAAGCAACCGTGGCACAATAATACAACAAGCATGTGCGAGAAAGAACTTTCCAGCTAGGAGACCTGGTTTTGAAGAAAGTGGAAGTATCCAAACATGTGGGGAAGTTGGACCCCAACTGGGAGGGTCCGTTCAAAGTCATACAAGTCAGAGCTAATAACACTTACACCCTGGAGACACTTCAAGGTGAGCGTTTGCCTTGCCCTTGGAACGCATGTAACCTCCGGCGGTTTTATGTTTGAGAGCTCTCTAGAAACGATGATGTAACAACCCCCTTTAATGGGTTCTATGTACTTCAAATCTCAAGTAAGTTACAAATCATTCTTTTCAAATATCTCTGTACTTCTGCTTTTTTAATTACATGAATGGATAAGACCCATGTCCCTCGTCTCTACGAGCGTGACTGGCAGTCCATTCCAAGACGTACGCTGTTATTGCACATGGGTTACACTTGCCAACACTCTACTCCACGTGGGGGGATGCCCTCATAAGGATAGACTGGTAACGCTCACAACCAACTTGATGAATCCGAAGAAAAATACGAGGAAAATCCTAGTAGGCCTTGGTCGTTGGTCACAACTCCTTGCGCTCGAATACGAGATCGCCGGCAAACTCTGAAAGGTGAACAGGCACAAGAGCGCTCGTTTAACGGCAGTGTCGTTCAGAAGAAATTTCACAAGTCTTGAACGAGGGCAGTCTCTCAGTAAGACCCTCGTGATCATTCAAGACTTAGCAAAATTTCCAAGATTAGGAAGAAATTTCACAAGTCTTGAACGAGGGCAATCTCTCAGTAAGACCCTCGTGATCACTCAAGACTTAGCCAAATTTCCAAGATTAAGAAGAAATTTCACAAGTCTTGAACGAGGACAATTTTCCAGTAAGACCCTCGTGGTTACTCAAGACTTAGCAAAATTTTCTAAGTGTAAAAGCAAAAATTTACACAAGTCTTGAATGAGGACAGCCTCACGATGAGACCCTCATGATTACTCAAGACTTAGTAAAATTTTTCAAGTTCACAAGATTCAACAAAATCTTTCAAGTTTCAAAGACTTATCTGAGTAATGCAATTTTTACTAAGCGTGTTACACACAATCTTATTACTACAAGATTTGTTCACACCAAGCGCAAAGTAAAACTTCACAACCAAGAGAAAGGAGTACACTATGAGGAAAAAGAAGGAATTTTATTGACCAAGGCTTTCGTTAAAATTGCAAAGTAAGGGCTCAATGGCCCATAATATTATTACAAAAGGAAGGCACTAAACTGAAATAAGAAGAATTGCAAGATAAGCTGGTGAGGAGGAACTTCAAGCAGCTGGAGCAACGTCCTCGTCCAAAACCACCAAGATGTTCTGGGCCACAGAACCATGAATTGGACCTTCCGGCTCCTGTGCAGGGGGGCATTCTCTTCTTGGTGTTGGGCCGCTGGAGGCTCAGGCTCGTTAATTCCAGGAGCTTGATGAGTGTTGGGCTCATTGGCGTTGGGGACATTTGCAGCAGTTGGAGCTGAGGCATTCTCTGCAGGCGCTAGAGGCTCGTTATTTGGAGGGTTTTCAGCGTTATTATTCCCCTCATTCTGAGCGGCCTGAGAGGCTCCTTCTGGATGATGAGCCGCCACGTGCTCATCTTGGATGAGGTTGACCAGAAAATCATATTCCGGCTCAGCTATGTTGGCCTCAGGATCCTCAGGATTTTCTTCATCCTCTTCGCAGCGCTCGTTAAATACCAGTCCCATACCTTGTGCACTGTGGATGGCCGGGTCCATTAAGCCCTTGAAGATGCCCTGCTCGATTTCCAGGTTGAACGCCTTTTGAGCCTCGTCCAAGCAATGCAAGGAAGCCACAAAGTTTAAGGTCTTGGAGTGGCAGAATTTGATGAGCGTCTCCTTGTTTGCTCGCTCGAGACTTTGAGGCCATTGGTTCATGGCATCAATAAATTTCCTTTCTGCATCCAGAGCCCTCGTCTTCCAACCATCGCGCTCGGCCTTAAGCTTATTGTGATTTTCATCCAACTGCCTGAATTGGTCGCGCCAGCTCCTCCGAGCGTCCTCCGCTTTCTTGAAATCATCCTGCAAGTTCTTCATCTCGGCCTCCATTTTGTTGTATTCCTCCTTGAGGGAAGTGTACTTAGCCTTCTCAGTGTCCAGCTCCACTTGGATTTGAGCGGGATCATTCGAGCTTGCCATTTTCTTATACTTTGCCTTTCGATCAGGGTAAACTGAGGCGCGCATCTGAATATTCTTGACCCTCGGGAGCACTTGCTGCACAGGCTCGAAAAAGGCAGAAGTATTAACAAATATGTTGAGGAATAATTTTTCCATAAGAAAGTAAAGTTACAAAGAAAGGAAGAAGTAGACTCACAGAAAGAATGGCATGCACCATGTCGCTCGTCACCTTGTCGACAGGCTCCGAATAGAGGTGCTTGTGGTCTGCAGTGAATTGGGCCCTCTCGTACAAATTTTCGCTGATAGTCTGAGCGAGCGTGTAGGGCCTCAATAGAACCGCACCTCCGTCCGCGGAGCCGGAGAAGTGCCTATCCCCTCGACGGGTAAAACCCCACAGGTACTCCTCCTCTGAAGAGGAAGTTTCTCCGTTGCCCTTGGGGCCTTCCACCACCTGTTTACCCTTGCTCGTTATTACGAGGGTATCGGGTATCCTCTTCCTCTGTTAGGAATAGTGCCCTAGAAAGCCGATTGTATATCCGCTTTGTGCTTTTCCTTACTGTAATCACAGACAATCTTTGAATGAAATAACGAATTGAGGCAACACTTCTTTATATGCTCTTGTTTGGTATGCGTTTACTTTATCTGTGCATGTATGAGAACTCCCCTAATCCTGATGACTTTAGGACTCTACCATTTAGGTGAAATGGTTCATGGAACGAGCCCTATATCACATAAGTCATAATTAGTAAAATACTCCAAGCCGATGAGTCCTACAGACAGTGGGAGTGTCAACCTGACTCCTCTAAGGCTTGCTTGTGGGATCACGCCCTTAAGAAGGACCACCTTGTTTCATGGAGGTGCAAAGTGTATAGTTGATACGTGCGCGATACATGAGGGTGCTTACTTTAATAAGTAAGTTCACTGAGGTGCCCCGTGTGAGAACATTCCTAAATGGGAAAGGAAGTTTCTATTTCAGGAAATGGAAACTTCCAGATTAGGAAATATCTCACGAGTCATTGATGTGATTAATTGATCCTTAAGACTTGAGGTTCCTTGTCGCTTTATGAGTTAACTCTGTAGTCTTAGGTATAAGCTTTAAAGGGTGTCGCCTTAGACCACTGATTCAAGGCTTATGCTGGGACTGCACAAGTGATTCATGAAAGTGAATGAGAATCAAGAAAGGACCTACACTTGCATTTGCAAGGTGATCTCTTATTGTGTAAGTCATTCATATGCCATATGGAGTCCTTGGCCAAGGCAGTAGATCAAGACATCAAGAAAAGGGTTTCTTGGATTGAGATTAAATGGATATGAAGTGCACTTAGCTTTAAGACCGGATTATTAGGGTTCTGATTATTCCCTTGCCCTAGATCTTGGTTGAGAGATAGTAAGTAGGAGGATTGTATCTCACCTGAGTCAATGACTTAAAGGTTCTGTCGAATCCGAACATTCTAATTCAGCTAGGGGTTAAACACATGTTGCTAGACTATGGTCGTTTAATCTGTGGACTGATTAATTAATTAGTGAATTAATTAATTAGGGTCACTGCTAATTGAATTGAGAACCTAGAGGGTCACACACAACAACTTGGTTACATGAGTTGAGGCTTGAAAATGATTAAACGAGTTAATCGGGCCAAGAGGGTTCCACACGTGTGAAACCACACGTGTGGCTCACGTGAATGACACATGTCCTTGTGACACGTGTCCCATATGTGTGAATATATATATATTGTATATATATATATATATTAAATAATTAAATGTGTTAATTATTTAATAGACTTTGGTTTAATTTTGAATTAAAAAGAAAGTCTAATTTTGGAGAAAATAATCTAGTTAATTAATTATGAATTAATTAATTAGATAAAAATAAGTTATTTATTTTAAATAAATAAAGTATAAAATTATCCAAAAATAGTTTGGATATTTTTTAGCTCTCTTAAAAGTTGATTTGAATTAGAATTCAAAGTCAAAGTTGATAGTTACTTGAAGATCAAGTAATAGGAGAGAGGGACCAAAACCCTAGCCCGTTAGGACAAGGATTTCGGCCGCCCCTCCACTTTCCTATATATAGGGGAGCTCATGCTCCCCTTAGAGCGAATTTGGCAATTCTTTTGGTTCATGTGTTGAACACCATCTTTTCTCCAAGATAAACGAAACCCTAGGTTAAGCCTAAACACTAACTAGAGAACTAGCATCCTTACTAGTTAGATTGTGATCAAGTTGGTGGACTATCTCTAGAGACTTCAAGTTAGAAGTTTGAAGATTCGAGTATTACCAAGGAGAGGGGATCAAGCCGCGAGAAGAGCGTTCTTGGGTGGCTTGAAACGCTTCAAGAGAGACAATTAAGAAAGTAAGTTTCTTATTCCTTCGAATTTGGATACACGATTGCGAGTCCAAGGTCCTTTTGTTGGGAAAATTTTTTAAATTCCGCTGCTTTCTGATTCGTATTTCCCAACATCCTCTTGCAGGAAGTCCGGTCAGCGCTCGATTGAGCCCCGCTTGTCACCACGTTTGTTGGGGGCCTCACTTGATTGATAGCGCGAGGGTCGGCTGCCCTCGCATCTGTCGCAGAAGGTGGCCGCACCACTATCCTGTTCTCCACGTTGGCCGCTCTGTCATCCCCTCGGCCTCGTTGCGTTTGAGCGCCAGAAGCCGTACTTGAACTGGCGCCGTGATGGCCGCCACGATCGTCCCCCCTGCCCGCTCCACGGCCTCGGGGATTTTGTTGGTCTTCTTGTTGGGCTTGGCGCCTGTTGGTATTAGCAAACCTGGCAGCATTTCTCATTCCACCGGCCATTCTCAAGATTTCTGCTCCTGCAAGGAAGGAAGAGACGAGAGTTAGAAACCCTTAAACAAATTTCTCAAAATGCAAGTTACAAAGGGAAAAATACAGTTAGTATCCCTAGCTAAAAGTTAGTGCCCTAAGAATCTAACCGTCTCTTTCCAAATCACGAGCGGGAGGGTTGTCAAGATAATGTGGGTCGTTAGTAAGCCCACAAAGAAACATGAACTCATCATCGTCAATCCAATCCTTGGCTTGGATCAAATGGCCCTCGTCCCTCAATGCCCCAGCCAAGTTCTTGGCCCAGTCCCTCGGAAAGGCGGATTCCAAGCGGCTCTTTACCAGGGATCCTTTCCCATGGGATACCCATTCACAGGCAACCCCGAAACCTTCGTCCGCTGGAGCATTGACAAAAATGTATTTCTCTTTCCAGTTTGGGCCGTAAGTGGATGAGGGGGAGTTGATCACTTTCAGGTGGGCTTTCGCTTGAATATAGTAAAAATAACCCGCCTCAGGTGACGAGCGAGGTGAGCTGACCACTTGAAGGAGGCGTTGAAGTTTCGCAAGAAGGGCTCGAATCCGGCACACCTCATAAGGATCACGAAGCTTGTTATTAAGGCAAGCCCGTTGGGCACTATTTATGAGGGACAGAGGTTCAAATCATTTAGGATGCTGGCCACTGGGGCTGGAATTGGGAACCTCAAGCCCCCAGAGCTAACCGCATCCATGTAGACCGCCATTTCACCGGGAGGCGGACGGTTGGCACGCTCGTGGTTAGCAGGGATCCGCCATGTGAAGCGCTCGTCCCAGTATATTGGCGCCAACATTGTCTTCACTTCTCCCAAGGTAATTGTACTCGGAGTTTCATCTGGGGTACACTCGGTTGCTTACATGCCCGAACCTTCACCCTCGTTGGGTCCCTTAGTTTTCTTGGTCTTTTTGGGCTTTTGAGTTTTCTTGCCCTTGCCCTTGTCACGGGATCTTTCGGAGGGCCCCGCTACTTCCTCAGTTTCCGGCGCCGGAGCTGCGATGGCCACTGTCACCGTATGGCGATGAGGGTGAGTCGCACTCTCAGTTATCGGGAGAGTCAGCCCCTGCCTCTCCGCCTTCATTACCAAGTTCATCTCTTCGAAGAGATGCTCAACCCCACCTGGGTTCCTTTCATCCATGGCCATCACGGCTGCGCCCAACTCCTCATCTCTAGGGGAATCCGGAGGAGATGAATTCTGGGTGGCCATTTCTTCGACTTCACGGGCAAACTCTTCTACATGTTGTCCGGCCATGGCGGTGGTGGAATTTGGAAGGGATTTGATGTTTTTTAGAAGAGAAGGGTTTTTGAAGAAAACTGGGATTTCTGGAGAGATAAAGCCTTAGAGACTACCAAATCCTAAGTATGATTCTAAGGTTAACAAAGTTAGAAAGTTTCATCGAAGATTACCTTGAAATTTCTGGAAAAGCTTGAAGGAAAGGTCGGAATGCTCTGAAACTGGTTTGCAAGGAATTTCTCTGCAATAGGATGCTCTGGATATTTGTTTGCGTAAAAGATGGAATGGATGCAGAATCCCTTATTTATAGGGATGGAAGTTGGTACGTTTTTGGCAAAAATTCAAAAACGTAACCATTTCCCGCCTAGGAAACCGTTCACTTTATTGAACCGTCACGTACTTCCCAAGACTTAGGCGCTACACGCGCATCAGCATTTAATGCTTAGACGCTCCGGATGGTCAGAAGAAAGGACTGCATTTAATGCAAGGACTTTACAAGCGGTTAGATGAATAGACCGCATTTATGGCGCAATCAGAAGGAAGATTGACAACACGCCAAACCTCATACGAGCGACACGCACGATGAATTGCATTGGAAAAAATTCTATATCCCTTATCACTAAGGACTACAGAATTGGGGCGCAAAATGATGGGGTCAAAATGCGCTCGTCCCACGTTTGGACACGTGGCACTTCAAAGATGACGACACCTGTCCTGTGATTACGGTAGTCATACACGAGCGCTGAAACCCCTCTAGCGTCAGTATCTCCAAGATCACGTGCCGTTTCTGTCACATCCGCACGTGATCCATGATTACCGCTCTCTCATGAGTGCCATTCACACTACATGGCTAACGTTCCAATCAATCAAGGGAGCCCTCTTCGAGCGCTACATTCCCTCAGAGAGGCTTCCACTCCAATTCGTTACACAAGCCTTGGCCTTCATCCCCTAGCGGATTCCTTGGCCACCAAGGCTTTAGTTGACACGAGCATGCTCTCAAGCCCTCGTTACCAACTCCCCAAACGGCTCTCTGGCACATCGTACATGCCCGCGCACCTACCACTGTTGCCAGCACCACCTTTCACCAGCTTTTGCAGAGGATATTCCTCCTAGGTTTCTCTCGCAATGCCACGTGTTAGGGCAACATTCGGCCAGGACCACACGGTGCAAATGACCAAAGGGTCCCTGACCCTCAACTATAAATACACAAGTTCATCTTCTCCACTGTAAGCACCTTCAAGTACAGCAACTTCATACTTAGCATACTTTCTCTTTCAGATCTTCATCTGACTTGAGCGTCGGAGAGCCAAACTGGGTATCACCCCCAGTTCCCCCAACTTGGCCTTCTGACTTTGTCTGTGTGTTTGTCCTAGCAGGTAGAACCCCCATCTTCTCCGGCGATCTTCCAGTAGTTTCCTCACTTAAACAAATTCTAAAGTGATTGGACTCTGTACCCATATTCAGACCCATCATAGAGCACAAATAAATATAAATGCAAGCCTTTAATCATAATAATTTATGCATGCTCAGGGTTGATATAAATATATGTAAAGCAATAATCATATAAACATAAATGTTAGCAGTTAGTTTCAAATTAATTGAACATGATTATATATTACACAAATAAATAAGTAGGAGGCACAGCCTTCCATTCGCAATGAATAACTATATTAAGGTTTTAACTCTCTATTATATAAGTAAATATTATTAGGGGGATTTAATCTTCCATTAGATATAAGTATATAATATTAGAAGGTTTTAGCCATTCATTATATATATATATATATAAATATGTATTAAGAGAAGGCATGAACCATTCGTAATAATACTATATATATATATATATATATATATATATATGTATTAAGAGAAAGCTTAGCCATTCGTAGTAATACTATATATGAGAACGTGAATAAGTGGATAGTATAGAAATATGAATAAATAGATATAGAATATTACATTTGTCTTCTGGTTGATTCGCCTGGAGAATATTAGAACAATCGTGTCGATAACCAGAAAGATCGTGCTGATAACGTGTTATAAAACTCAATAATAAATAGGCGAAAGAAGACAAGAGACAGAGAGAAAATTATATATATATCTGAAATCGTATTGAATTGGTACATCGAATGAACTGAAAGTAACACTATTTATAGGCAGGAGTTTACTGTACATTTACGCGTCGTAATTAATGCTGAATGGAGGTAATGTTTCCTTTGTCAAAATTTTGGGGGTTATCTCTAACAACACTTTGGCTGAGGCATCCCATTTTGTCAACTATTACGGCACATTCTCAACACCAGCCAATTTTTAGCTAAATAGAATTATATGATAAGAATATTAATTATTTAATTATACTTAAATCTTATAGGTTAGCCGCCCAAGAATTTCATTAGTTGGACGTTGAAACATACAATGGAGCACTTATTTCATATGGGCCCAAGAAAGATACTTTCAAGATTCAACTTTCAAGAATAAAATAGGGCCCAAATGGGAAAATACTTTTTTTTTTTTTGCCTTTTTTGGTTTAAAACAAGAAGGGAAGAATGAACTTGCGAGTTTTCAATTCCTATCCTTGGGATGCAGGTTCAAACCCCTGCAAACTCCAAAAAATTGCATTTTTTAATATATAATCATTTGTCAACAGGGGTTGGCCAAGTGGTTTAAGGGTTGATTCTCAAAGATAAAGACCCAGGTTCAAATCCCTCTGGTCACTTGGGGTGTGTGTGTTATAAAAAAAAAAAAAAAAAAAACAACTTGCGACTTTTCAAAATGGAGGAAGGGAAGATCCTATTTTTGCCAATGGAGGAAAGTGGACTTGCGACTTTTCAAAAGGGTAAATCCGACACATGTTGACCTTTTACGGTATTAACTATTATGATTTTCTTCCTCTCTCAAGGGTCTGAAATCGCCCGCTACAACTTCCGTCTAATGGATCTCACGTTACATTGAAGTTCTTGGTTATGTGAACTAGATAGATCTATCGAGTACGTACCTGTTAACTATTAAATGTAATTGAATGTTGAGTTGGTTTGCCACACTATTAACTCATTTCATAAGTTTTGCTAGACATACGATTACCAGAATTATAAAAATACGAGCAAGAGATGGATAGATAAAAAATAAGGCTTATTACAATATCAATACTTAGTTTAGGGTGTGGCTAATTACACAAGAGTCCCTTGTGGTTTGGGAAATTAATATGGTAGAGGAATCAAGAAGCTAACTGCATATACATGTTACATAAATAAATCATTCACAATAGAAAATGATTCATGTATTTATGTAACAAATGATGTATTTATAATTTACTTAATCTTGCATATCTAGAAACATATTGTATTTTTAGTGCGTCTTTCCTAGTAAATATTGAATATGTGACAAATGATGAAAATGTTAAGTTGTAATTATGCAATAGATGTAAAAATACTGGGAAATACTAGCCCAAAGCCGGGTTTGGCCGAGCCTACGAATCACAGCCCGCCATGTGAAAAATCAATAATTAAATAAACTCATCTTAAACTCTAACCCTGGTTAACCATAATTTAGCTCTTTCCTTTTTATCCTACCAGTTTTTACAGAGATTTATGAAGATGATAATGACGACTATCACAATATTTGAAATAAAAATTAGATTTATTGAGAGACTATGACAGATTTGAGAGAGAAAATAAAAGAACAAATTGGATTTTTGAGAATAGATATTCGGATAAAAAGGAAAGAGCTAAATTATGGATAACCAGGGTTAGAGTTTAAGATGAGTTTATTTAATTATTGATTTTCCACATGGGGGGCTGTGATTCGTAGGCTAGACCAAACCCGGTTTGGGCTAAAATTTCCCAAAAATACTTTAGTTGTTTACATCTGCACCCATGCAAGATTAAGTAATTACAATTGATACCCCTTAGTTGAAAATATTACACAACATACCCTTTCAAGTTTGGAAAATTACAATGAATCCATTTCGGTTGGATTTTTTGCAAAATCATTCTTAAGTCGACTATATCTCGCCGCTAATTGAGTAAAAAAAAGCCATTATTGTTACATATGTTGATTCTCCAAAAAATTTCATAAATTACTTGTTTGTCATTTGAGAATAATATGTGGATATTGTGAGGAAGTAATTAGTGGTGAAATATAAACAATTTAAGAAAAAATTCATAAAAAATCCTATCAGAATGAGTTCATTTATAATTTTCCGAACTTGTAAAGGTTGTAATTATCCAATCTTGCAAGAAGGATAAATGTAAAATCAGCAAATGTGGTCGTGGGACTTTATTGATGTTTAGAATTATATTTGATGTGATGGATTTTTAAAATTTCTACAAGAATAATTGGGATTTCATGGAAATCAAAAAGCCCAAACAACATGATTATTTAAAGTGGTCATACTCATTCAACACGAGGGATCATTATACAAATAAAATCCAAAGTTTTAGGATCGATCACACTTGCACCGCGTCTAAAAGACCCAACATGTCATCTAACTTCTATAATTACAAAAACCTCCCCTCTTGTTGACAAAATACATATTCAGAATTGCTTGCTAGTATTTTCAGTCTAACTTCATAATCACCAAGCACATTATGTATTTGGTCTAAGTATGTATTTTTTTTTTTTTTGGAGTTCGGGATCAAATTAGCAAAAACCACTAAACTGTTGATCAAAACATAGCTACAAGCCACAGGCCCCTCAAATGAGTCTTTCCTACATTCCGCTGTTGTGCTTCCCACAACATGAAAGTCCCCCAATACCATAGCCTAAGAAAAGCATCCGAAAACCAAAAATATCAGGCCGACGAGTAATTTTTCATGCGAACCGAACAAAAATATCAAAAACATTAAGCAAGATTATGAATGGCATACAATTTATCGCATATAACAGTGGCCCGTCTCTGAAGGCTGTGTATATGAGTAATTCCCGGTGGTTGCAGAGCATTCGGAGCTGTTCCGGTTGGATTAGTACTGAACATTTGTGGTGCAGTAGACGGGCATGGAGGAGTACTTGTACTTGGAGGAACCGGCACCCTTCCGGATGGTGGAGGCAAGGTAGAATTAGGTGGGGGCTGCATTTGCATCATCGGAGCAGCTCCATAACCTGACAACATGAGTAACCAAAGATTCACTGATGCCGAAATCTTTTTCCAACGCCTTTCAGTTATATTATTTCAATTTTATCAATGTTTTAAGAAAAGAAAATCAAGAGAAAATAATTCTGGTTGTAAAGAAAGATACTACAAAAAGAAAAAGATCGTCGGTTTGCCATTGGAGAGGAATCAATCTCCCCCCAAAAGGGAAATGAGATAGACTTATTCACACTCTCCTCTAAACAATGAATGATCTTTCTCCTTCAATCCCCACCCTTCTCTTAAACAGAGGTACAGATTTGAAATTTTATATATGTGTAATTTCCCAGTCATATTTGCTTCCTCATCAGACTCTATGAACAAAGGAAAGTGCATAAACCACTAGAGAGGTTCTTACAATAATTAATTTTTTTGCTTTATAGAGTACTTCATAGGGGTTAAGTTGCATTTCAACCCCCTAGTTTTAACTCAGCTATACCAAATAACTGCATTAGTACATCAACCGAAAAGACATCAGAGTGTTTGCTGTTCTTCAAACTTTTTGGTAATAAGCTCTTATGTTCGACTCGATGACCGAGAATATTCATTAATACTGAAAGTTAAGTATTTTTGTAATAAAACTGAAAAAAATAGGATCCAAATAGATGTATTATTTCATGGTAGACAACTAAATCAAGAGGCTTACCTTGTGTTTGTAACCAGAGTTATGCTGCTTTCTGACCGAAGGCTGGAAAAATAAAGAAGATGGCCGAAAATTTGTTTCGTAGTACAATTACTGCAAAATGAAAGACGGCTGAAAATGAATACGATACTAATAACTAATAAGAGAGTGAATGGAGAGAAGAGCAAAGAGCAATATCCTGCAAGAGTAATTTTGTCTATAAAAGCCTACAATTTGTGCAATGAGTTAAATAAGACCTCACCGGTCAAATCATCGTGAAGGTATCTCAGACAAGTAATATTTACCTTAACCAAGAATTAGAAGAAATAACTAACAAGCTTGCATAGCATTTGAATAGGGGCTCAAAAAAAATGAAACGGTCCGGGATAATATTTGAGGACTAAAATGAGACCTAATCTATATTCAACTAACAAGAATTACTACAATTTGATGGCAGCTTGGATTAAGGGAGGCCTTGTGAACCTTCGCATGGCATAATCGAGTTTATGCTGGCCTAAGATCTACTAGCTATTACGTTTTTGAGGATTAAAGCAGGCTTACAAGTATGTTACAGAAACCTCCCTTCTTATCTTGTTTATTACACTTACACCCCTGGAGCAGGTTTCTGATCATTGGATGAAAGGGTTTTATTTGCCTATAGATTTAATGTTGATGCAAAGGGGATTCATACTCCTTATCTACAGTTTTCTCGATTTGGTAGGTTTATATACATGTCCATGCTCCACTGTAATTTCCTCATCTAAGTGCCATTTATTCGGTGATCAATAAAAGAGGGGAGCATGATTGGAAACACCACTGCAGTCAGATACCTGTTCGGCCAAAAATATAATTAAATAAATAGTTTGGGTTTATTTTCATAACTCAAAGTTGAGCAGTTCTAAACTTTAGTGACAACGTGAATAGATGTGAGTTGTTTCTTAAGGAAATAATTATTAAACATTAAATATACAGTGAGACAGATAGCTCATTCCGTTTAATTTGCAATGCAAGCCTCATTCAAGTATAAACAAGCACAATAAACAAAGTCATTGAATGTATGTAGACATAACGACAACAAAAATTTAGAGGTTGTCAGGCATATGTACCTGAGGTCCTCAACAAGATGAATAATCCATTTTCTCCTTTCGGTTTTTACAACAAGATGAATAATCCAAATGTGCCAATTTGGCTCATGAAGTTCAAGAGAGTCTCGGAGCCAACTTCTTAATCACTTTGAGAAAACGAGTGTTGTTTTCCTTTCCTCTCATTGAATCAAGGATCAATTCTAGCGTCGATAAATTAGGAGAGAGTTCTCTCGCACCCATTTCCTCAAGAAAGTTTGCTGCATCATCATATTCACCCCTCATCACAGTTCCACGAATAATAAGGTTACAGGTAGCTACATTTGGTGACAAATTTTCAACTTTCATTTTCAATATCAGATTCTTAGCTTCCTCCAATAGACCATTACGACAACATCCTTTTATTAGGATATGGTAAGCTACAACATCAGGTTTCAGTCCTTTAGAAGGTAGATCATCAAAAATAGCTTGCGCTTCATGCAGTTTTTTAGCTTCACAAAACTCATTCATAACAATGGCATAGTAACTGACATGAGGAGGGACTCCTTCGGATTCCATTGCATCCAAGAAGGCCAATGCTTGCTCAACAGGCTCATTCTGACACAATCCGTGCAACATGATACAATACGTATAGAAATTTGGTTTTAGGCCAACAAGTTGCAACTCATCAAAAACTTGTAGTGCAACAGAACATCTTCTTGCGGAGAATAACCCTTGAAGTATAATGCCATAGGTAATCAAATTAGGTTTTGAATCTTTACAAGCCATCTCGCGGAAGAGATGCATGGCCTCGTCTATTTTCATTTTCCTACAATATCCATTGATTAGGATGGTATAGGTGTGAGTATCAGGAGAGCTATTGTTGCTAACCATAGAATCAAAAATTTGTCTAGCTTCATCAAGTCGCCCTTGCATACAATATCCATCCATCAATGAACTGTATGTGACTATGTCAGGAACCACGTTTTTCTCCATCATGAGATTGAATACATCTTTTGCTTTATCCACCAACCCTTCCTTGCACAAAGCATCAATGATAATATTGAATGTCACCACATTCGGATTGATTTTCAGATCTACCATGTCCTTGAGTAGCATTTCAACCTCCTTACAACGACTCATATTACATAAGCCACAAATTAAAGCATTGTAAGTAACAACATTTGGAGTTATGCCTTTTTGAGACATTTCACCGAAAAGCTCGAGGGCAGAGTCTATTTTGCTGTCTTTACACAACCCATCAATAACCATGCTGTATGCAAGGATGTCAGGCCTACAACTCCCTCTCTCCATTATTCTGAGAACTTCGATGGCCATCATAGTGTTGTCGGCCTTGCATAACCCATCCATCACGGTCCCATATATCACAACATTGAGCCTGCACAATCTTTCCCTTACAATTTTCTTAAATAGTTCTTGTGCCTCACAGACCCTATTTTCCTTAAACAAACCCTTCAATAAGGTGCCAAAGGTGTATTCATCAGGAACACAACCCTTCTTAAAGAACCAACCCAGAATCGAAAACCCAAAATCGACCCCATTAGAAAGGCAATAACAGTTAATGGCAATGTTCATAGTATAATCATTAACTGAAATCTCCGAAGTGCAAATATCTTTAAAAAGAGAAATGACAGTGGGATACTCTTTCAGCTTCACCAGACGCGAAAGCAATTGAGTAAATAGTGCCACACTAGGCAAAGGCCTCATTCTGGTCATTCTCTCATACAAATTAAATGCATCACTCGACCCATTAACATTACCCAATTCGACCTTGATCTTGCTTCTCTCAAGCGACATGGAATTTTCCACAGTTCTTGTACTGAAATAACGAAAAGCAGCGAGAAACATATGAGGGTTCCGAGAGAAATTACCTGATTTAAAATGACTCAGGAAACAATTTAGAAATAGCCCTAATCTCATCTTCAAGACTCACAGGTGGCGTGCGCGCTCTGTCCTAGTGTTCAAATGTAATTGTGTGACTGTTTCAAGAAAACAAGGGTGCCTGTTTTATTTAGAATATATATATATATATATAGGGACTTGTATCTTTTTGGTATATGTTATAGGGTTAAACTTTTTTTTCACCCCAACGTTTGGGGACATTTGCACTTTAGTGTCCAACCTTTAAATTTTCACGATTTAGTATCCAACCTTTAAAAGTTGTTACATTGCAGTACCCAAGTCAAAATTCCGGCGTAATTTTCCGATCAAAGCATAGCATGTGAGATTCATGTGATTTATTAAGGGTATTTTCGTCATTTTTGCTTTTTACACATTAAAAAATAAAAAAAAAGAAAGAAAAAAAAAAGAAAAAGAGCAGATCTCCATGACTCCATCTATCTTCCTCAAAGCAAAAGCCATGGACTCCGCCACCCTCCCCCAACTCTACAGCAATGGAAAAAAAAAAAAAAAGAGATCTGTCATTACTGTCTCCAGTCTCCCAACCACAGAAAAAGGGACAAAAGCCCTCCGGCACCACCGAGCCCATCGGTCGGCCGCCGCTGCGCCACGCCGCCTCAGGTTCCCTCTCTCTCTCTCTCTCACACCCAGATCTGAAGAAGGGCAAAAACCCCGCCTAAGTTCCACCTTCCTTGTTTCTTCTTCTTTCCTCTCCCTGAATCTCTTTTGAATCGGCCACCTCCGATCACCTTTTTCCATCTTCTCCGGCCACGCCTTCTCTTTCTCTCTCTCTCTCTCTCACCCAGATCTGAAGAAGGGCAAAAGCCCCGCCTATGTTCCCCCATCCTTGTTTCTTCTTCTTTCCTCTCCCTGAATCTCTTTCTGAATCAGCCACCTCCAACAACCTTTTTCCATCTTCTCCGGTCACGCCTTTTGCCGCATGGAATGAGGAAAACGTCTGGAGCACCGAGGAGAAAATGGTGGAGAAGATAGAGGAATTCCCTTAGATCTACTCTTTTTCCTTTTTTTTTTTTTTTTTAAATGTGTAAAAAGCAAAAATGACGAAAATACCCTTAATAAATCACGTGAATCTCACATGCTATGCTTTGGCCGGAAAATTACGCCGGAATTTTGACTTGGGTACTGCAATGTAACAACTTTTAAAGGTTGGATACTAAATCGTCAAAATTTAAAGGTTGGATACTAAAATGCAAATGCCCCCAAACGTTGGGGTGCAAAAAAAGTGAGTTAATAACATTTTACCCCCCTGTGTTATATTAAATTGGCATAGAACCCCCCTGTGAAACAACAATTCCCAAAAAGACTCCTTCTGTTTTTAAAAAACAGTCTCACTGCCTCCTTTGTCAATTTTAAATAGATTTTATCATGGAAAAGACAACCCTACCCTTTCATAAATTACACCTCATTTCATCAGTTCCCAAATACGAAACACTGAAACCTCCATTGCATTTTCATTTTTTCCCTCCCAAACATAAACCCTAACTTGCTAGATTGTGAAACAATGGTAGATTTTTGGATTCCAACGAAATTGACAACACAAGAAGATCTTAAAGATTGCGACATTAGGGTATGTTTATGATATTTATGTGTATGACGTATTTTCCCCTGTTTTTATCAGTTTTTAATGGGTTCTTCAATGAGTTCTTTGTTCTCTTATCTCTTGATTAAATTCTTTGAAATATCCTGTAAAATTTTGTAAGTTTATGTGTTTATTGAGCTCCTAAAGTGTAATTTTGGATTTGTTCTGTTGGGAAATCTTGTTGTTGTTAAATGGTGGGTTCCATGGGAATGTTTTGGTCCCTACAAACATGATAAAAGGTTTTGGTGTTTTTTTACGGTTGTTATCTTTTTATTGTGAGACATGTGCTTGGCTTTTTCCTCCTTCTCATCCATGTATGCATGTGATCTAAGCTTTGAAAATTGAATGTGGTTCCAGTGTCCTGTTTTTTTACATTATTGTATTGAAATTTGTTGTTAAATGAATGGATGAGAAGAAATACCACCTCAGCAATGGATAAGATCACACTTTGAAACACTCTGTAAGTGTGATGTTGTTGTGAATAATTTGTCTGAATCTTTCAATGCATACATACTTGTTGCTAGAAGCCTGCCTATTTTAAGACAACTTATGAGCCACTGAGCCACATATAAATGTAAAAAGGGACAGACGTCAGACCTACTAAAGCTAGAAGGAAAGGTGCAAATGAAGGGGGTGTTTCCACAAGAAGAGGCTTAACGCACACTTGTCAGAGGTGTCTAACTACTGGACATAATAGAGGCTCTCGCACTAACTCACCACATCCCAAGTCCAAGTTTTACAAGGTATGAGTCACTTGTTCATTAAGTCGTAGTTGTGTTGTCAAATATGTACTAAAGTTTGTATTTTTCACAGGGAGAACCACAAAACCAAACTGGAGCAGAAACTGGAGGACAAGTTGAGGTTCAAAACACCAATGCTTCAACTATGGTAAATACCAATGCATTACTAAATTAGGGTACAATATTTTTACTTTAAAACAAACTAATTCAAAGATATTCATTAGGGTTAGCAAGCAGCCCCTGTGAGAAGGTCCACAACACATGCAAGAAGACACTCTTCAAGACCAACAAATGCAGGGAGACAATCTACAGCTGGAAACTGATGTTCAAATGTGTAGTTATGGTGTTCTTTTTTTTGGATGAAACTGATGATCAAATGTGTAGTTATGGTGTCCTTTTTTGTGGGTGAAACTGATGATCAAGCTTATGTATATTCAGGCCATAAGGACTTGGTTTTTGTCAAACTTGTTATGGTATTTTTGTTGGTCACAGTGTTGCTCAAGCTTATGTATATTTTTGGGTGGAATGTGTAGTTGTGACAAACACTTTGGTCTGGAATTGTGTAATTATTATCACTGCACAGTGTTATCTATTTTGGGTGAAATGAATGCATATCAATTTATGATTTTTTTGCCTCTTCAATTGTGGATGTGGAACTTGTATCATTTCCATTCCTTTACCTTGTGATATGATCAATGCATCAATAATACCACAAAACTCTATAAGTTTGTTTACACAATCCGTAGAATGCATCATTTTTTTGGGGTGTAATAAAAATCACAGAAAATTAGGTGTATTGTTTTGGGGTGTAATACAAACTTATAGATGAAACGAGTGTAACAAACTCAAATCGAGTTATTATTTTGGGGTGTGCTACCATACCTCAAATTGATGAAACGAGCATTTTCGGGCTGGCGATTGGAAGAAGAAGACCCCATTTGAAAAACCCACACCTCCAAGCTTCAATCTCAACAAAAATGGGGGCCAACTGATGTGAAGAAAGGAAGAAAGAAGGCAAATTATATCAGAATACAATAAGGGTAATTTGGACAATTCAAATGCTTTAAATCGAAAAATCGCATATACCACTCTCACAAATCTATGCGTGAATCTCACGCGCTGTATTAAGGGGGAAACGTGCTATTTAAAAATTTTCACAAGGTGTGACTTAGAGAATTTCCATTTTACAGGGGGGTTAATTGAAAATTTTTAAATTCACAGGGGGCCCCTGGGGCATTTTCCCCAAAAAAAGTTTAACCCTATGTTATATAGATGGCGTTGTATCTGGGAATTTCTCAAATTTGTCTCTTTCGACGTATATAGCAGATTTTGAGTTATAAAAATAAGCACTCACGAGATAAGTTCTTATTTTCAACGATTTTAGAGCGTATGGAAAATCTTTTGTTTTTTTTTAACACACGTACATCCAGATGGAAACTTGTCTTTGAAAATAAACTCATTAACCCTTAATTTAAGCAGAAATAATCTAAAATCCAGAAACAATTCAGGACTGCTTTGAATTCTGCTTCTAACTTATTCAATTTTCTATCGTTAATTAAATTCAATTTAGACAATAATATCTTGGGTTAATTACATTTAGACCCCTTCCGAGTTTTGTATATTACAATGGGACCCCTGTTATTCATTTTATTATAGTTTGACCCCTTCTAAAATTTTGAAATTACTAAAAAGGTGAAGAAAGGTAGAGTTCCACTAAATATTTCACGGAATATTCCAAATAATTGTGAAATGACCATTATACCCAAACCAAAAAAAAAAAAAAAAACGAAAATGACCATTATATTCCAAATAATTGTGAAATAATTGTCTGTTTAACCGTTTATTTAATCTAGAAAGACATGATTTTTTTACCCAAACCAAACAAAAAAAAAAAAAAAAAAACGGAAATGACCATTATATTCCAAATAATTGTGAAATAATTGTCTGTTTAACCGTTTATTTAATCTAGAAAGACATGATTTTTTTTCCTACTTTTACAAAACATGATCTTAGAGCCAAATATAATGGTCATTTCACAATTATTTGGAATATTTCGTGAAATATTTAACGAAACCCTATACCTTTTCTTCACTGTTTAGTAATTTCGAAATTTTAGAAGGGGTCAAATTGTAATAAAATGACTAACAGGGGTCTAGTTGTAATATACTAAACTCGGAAGGGGTCTAGATGTAATTAACCCTAATATCTTTATAAAATATTAATATTCCTCAATTAACCGTTTTATATTCATATAAAATTCTATGGTTTATATGATCATTATTTTTTTTCTTTTCCTACCGATAGTCTTAAAAATCTCATTAAAAGTCTAATAAAAAATCCATCATTATTTATTACAATAAACGGTGTTAGCTTTTCAAGAAATAGATTTTACTTGACAACAATTGTTGTTCAAATAGTTAAAGGATTCATTAACTAGGGCAATGATCCAAGCTCGAATCTTATGTCACTTGGGGGTATGTGCAAAAAGAAAAAGAAAACAATTTTACTTAAAATTTTATTTACACGTTTTCAAAAGCAGTTAGTCTTTGACCAGAAAAATTTTAATAGTACGGCCTTCCTTAAGGCGACTTTATTAAAACGAACCTCTATTCAAAAAATGTCTCATGTCCTCTAGATCAATTGGAACATTTTTAAAAATTAACATAGAATCAAGTTCCTTAAATATGGATTTAAAGAAAGACACGCATATTATATTTGAATTTGTCGTTGAAAGTCAAATATATTGTATTTGAATCTCTTGGTGAAAGAAAGAAAATCTTATATTTGAAAATTCTAAAGAGAATGTTATGATGAGGACAAAATATGATCAAGTCACGTCATGACACGTGGCCCAGTCAAGGCTTGACATTATGGCACCCCAGAGTCCCCTCGAAGTTGGTTGCTTCTGCTCACGGGGGGCCTCAGCCTTCTCCTCGAGCGGTTGAGGTCAACAACATATCTTGAACTCTCGAGATCGCCCTCGACGCGAATCAACACTAGAGGCGGATTTCCCATTTCGCACAGTCCCCTCAGATTCGCACATCATCCCCTCATTGGGGAGTCCAATTCTTCCATAAATTGAGCATGCGCTGCCCTCGATAATAACACAGTAGTACTCTCTGACAAATAGTACAAAAAATGCGCACCTGTCACTGTGCTTTTCGTCCACCTTTTCGCAGGCCTGTAGGTACTTTTTGTCAGACACCCCTCATTGGGCCACGTGTTAATGGCAACCCTCCATCCGTACCTGATCCCCTTGAATTACCAAAAGGATCCTTACCTTCAATTATAAATATTCAGGGATCATCCTTCACTGTAAGCAAGCTTCCATACCTGAGCTCTGTTTTGCTTTCTCCTCCACACTCACCTGAAACTGTTTCGCTGACTTGAGCGTCGGAGAATCAAATTGGGTCTCACCCCCCATTTCCCCAACTTTGCCTTCTCACGCTTTTCTTGTGTTTGTACCTAGCAGGTAGACCCCACGCCTTCAGGGATATGTAATTTAAGTAGAAATAATTTAGAATTCTACTAAATAGTTATTTAGTTTAAAGAAGTAGTCCAATCCAGGACATACCTCTGAATTGTACTGATAGTTATTCAATTTCTTTCTTTAATTAAATGAATTCTACTAATAGTTATTCAATTTCTGTCGTTAATTAAATTCAATTTAGACAATAATATTCAATTTTTATCGTTAATTAAATTCAATTTAGATAATAATATTCTTATAAAATATTAATATTCCTTTATTAACCGTTTTATATCCATATAGGATTCTACGGTTCATATGATTTTTTTTTTTTCTTCCGATAATATTCTTATAAAATATTAATATTTCTTCGACAATCCCGTCAATAGCTTGGTTTCACTTTTAAAGGATGACAAGAACTCTCGTAATTAGTCGCTGGTGGTTAATCTTTTATTCAAAAAAAAATCATAACACATCATGAACTGATTTTGGTCAAGTATGTATTATTTTTCTGGAGTTCAGGATCAAATTAGAAAGAACCACCAAACTGTAGTAAGTACTTTAAGAAAATTCCATAATTCACTTCAACTAATAATGAGTAATTGCAAAATAAACAGTTTTTCATAGTTAGTTAAGCAGTTCAAGCAACAAGGTTTGTAGTACACAGGGTGTATCCAAATCTCTCCCCTAGATATTTCAAATGCTACATTCTGCTGTTTGTGCCTCCCACAACATGAAGTCCCCAATACCATAGCCTGCCAAAAGCATCTGAAAACCAAAAATATCAGGCCAACGATTAATTCTTCATGCGAAACGTAAACAATAATATCGAGAACATTAAACAAGATTATGAATGGCATACAATTTATCATATATATCAGTGACTCGTCTCAGAAGCCTGTGTATATGAATAGTTCCCGGTGGTTGCAGAAGCATTCAGAGCTGTTCCAGTTGGATTAGTACTGAACATTTGTGGTGCAGTAGACGGGCCTGGAGGAGTACTTGTACTTGGAGGAGCAGGCACCCCTCCGGGTGGTGGAGGCAAGGTAGAATTAGGTGGGGGTTGCATTTGCATAACTGGAGGAGTTCCATAACCTGGCAATGAGAGTAAAAAATATTCAGTGATGCCAAAATCTTTTTCCAAAGTCCTCCTGTTCAGTTTATTTCAATTTTATCAATGTTTTAAGAAAAGAAGACGAGGAGAAAATAACTCTGCTTGTCAGGACAAGCAGCAAGATGTTGATTATAAGCTGCACCAATCTGTTGGTAATTGGTATACTACAGTTTGCCCAAGATGTTGCTTGATTTTCATATCAATCAAGGTCTGTGTTTGCTGTTCTTCAAACTTTTGGTAATAAGCTCTTA
This sequence comes from Lantana camara, assembly GCA_037501455.1. Lineage (NCBI taxonomy): Eukaryota > Viridiplantae > Streptophyta > Magnoliopsida > Lamiales > Verbenaceae > Lantana > Lantana camara. The sequence goes on along the minus strand of CM074859.1, from coordinate 107,045,082 downwards.
TGTTCACCTGGATTACCGACAATTGTAGTTCATGGCAGACTACTATATCGAGAGGCATACCTTGTGTTTGTAACCAGAGTTATGCTTCTTTCTGACCGAAGGCTGGAAAAATAAAGAAGATATTAGATAAAAATTTGCTTCGTAGTATAGTTACTACAAAATGAAAGACGGTCGAAAATGAATATGATACTAATAACTAATAAGAGAGGGAATGGGGAGAAGAGCAAAGAGCAATATCCCCGCAAGAGTAACTTTGTCTATACAAGCCAACGATTTGTGCAATTAGTTAAATAAGACTTCACTGGTCATATAGTCCTCAAGGTATCTCAAACAAGTAATATTTACCTTAACAAAGAATTAAAAGAAAAAACTAACAAGCTTGCATACCATTTGAATAGGGACTCAAAAAAGTGAAACGGTCTGGTATAAAATTTAAGGACTAAGATGAGACCTAATCTATATTCAACTAACAAGAATTATGACAATGTGATGGCAGCTTAGATTCCGGGAGGCCTCGTGCACCTTCAGGTGGCACAACCGAGCTTATGCTAGCCTAATATCTACTAGCTATTATGTTTTTTAGGATTAAAACACATTTACAGGCATGTTACAGAAACCTCCTGTCTATCTTGTTTATTATACTTACACCCTGAAGCACGTATCCGATCATTGGATGAAAGAGTTTTATTTGCTTATAGTTCCAATGTTGATGCGAAGGGGAATTACATTCCTTGTCTACAGCTTTCTCGATTTGATAGGTTTATATACATGTCCATGATCCACTGTATTTCCTCATTTAAGGGGCATTTTTTTGGTGATTAATAAAAGAGGGGGTCATGATTGGAAACATCACGGCGGTCACATAACTGTTCGACTAAAAATATAATAAAATAAATAATTTTGGTTAATTGAAAATTTGGGTTTTATAACTCAAAGTTGAGCAGCTCTAAACTTTAGTGACAATGTGAATAGATGTGAGTTGTTTCTTAAGGAAATAATTATTAAACATTAAGTATACAGCGAGAGAGTAAGACAAATAGCTCATTTGGTTTAATTTGGAATGCAAGCATCATTTAGGTATAAACAAACACAATAAACGAAGTTATTGAATATATGTAGACATAATGGCAGCAAAAATTTAGAGGTTGTCTGGCGTATGTACCTGAGGTCCTCAACAAGATGAATAATCCATTTTCTCCGTCTGATTTTTACACATTTTTGTGTCAATTTGGCACATGTAGTTCGAGAGAGTACTCGGAGCCAACTTCTGAATCACTCTGAGAAGACGAGTGTTGTTTTCCTTTCCTCCCATTGAATCGAGGATCAAATCTAGCGTCAATAAATCAGGAGAGAGTTCTCTTGCGCCCATTTCCTCCAGAAAGTTTGCTGCATCATCATATTCACCCCTCATCACAGTTCCTCGGATAATAAGGTTATAGGTACCTACATCTGGTGACAAATTTTCAAGTTTCATTTTCAATATCAGATTCTTAGCTTCCTCCAATAGACCATTACGACAATATCCTTTTATTAGGACATTGTAAGCAACAACATCAGGTTTTAGTCCTTTAGAAGGTAGACCATCAAAAATAGCTTGCGCTTCATGCAGTTTTTTAGCTTCACAAAATTCATTCATAACAATATTATAGAAACTAATATGAGGAGGGACTCCTTCATATTCCATTGCATCAAAGAAGGCCAATGCTTGCTCAACAGGCTCATTCTGACACAATCCGTGCAACATGTTACAATACGTATAGAAATCCGGTTTTAGGCCAACAAGTTGCAACTCATCAAAAACTTGCAGTGCAACAGAACATCTTCTCGCGGAGAATAATCCTTTCAGTATAGTGTTATAGGTAATCAAATTAGGCTTCGAGTCTTTACAAGCCATCTCACGGAAGAGATGCATGGCCTCGTCTATTTTCATTTTCCTACAATATCCATTGATTAGGATGGTATAGGTGTGAGTATCAGGAGAGATATTGTTGCTAACCATAGAATCAAAAATTTGTCTAGCTTCATCAAGTCGCCCTTGCATACAATATCCATCCATCAATGAACTGTATGTGACTATGTGAGGAACCACGTTTTTCTCCATCATGAGATTGAATACATCTTTTGCTTTATCCACCAACCCTTCCTTGCACAAAGCATCAATGATAATATTGAATGTCACCACATTCGGATTGATTTTCAGATCTACCATCTCCTTGAGTAGCATTTCAACCTCCTTACAACGACTCATATTACATAAGCCACAAATTAAAGCATTGTAAGTAACAACATTTGGAGTTATGCCTTTTTGAGACATTTCACTGAAAAGCTCGAGGGCAGAGTCTATTTTGTTGTCTTTACACAACCCATCAATAACCATGCTGTAAGCAAGGATGTCAGGCCTACAACTCCCTCTCTCCATTATTCTGAGAACTTCGATGGCCATCATAGTGTTGTCGGCCTTGCATAATCCATCCATCACGGTCCCATATATCACAACATTGAGCCTGCATAATCTTTCCCTTACAATTTTCTTAAATAGTTCTTGTGCCTCACAGACCCTATTTTCCTTAAACAAACCCTTCAATAAGGTGCCAAAGGTGTATTCATCAGGAACACAACCCTTCTTAAAGAACCAACCCAGAATCGAAAACCCAAAACCGACCCCATTAGAAAGGCAATAACAGTTAATGGCAATGTTCATAGTATAATGATCAATTGAAATCTCTGAATTGCAAATATCCTTAAAAAGAGAAATGACAGTGGGATACTCTTTCAGCTTCACCACACGCGAAAGCAATTGATTAAATAGTACCACACTAGGCAAAGGCCTCATTCTGATCATTTCCTCATACAACTTAAATGCATCACTCGACCCATTAACATTATCCAAATCGTTCTTGATTTTGATTCTCTCACGCGAAATGGAATTCCCCACAGATCTTGTACTCAAACAACGAAAAGCAGAGAGAAACATATGAGGGTTCCGAGTGAAATTACCTGATTTAGAACGATTCCGGAAACAATTCAGAAATAGCCCTAATCTCATTCTCATTTTCAAGACTCAGAAGGGGCGGAGTGGCGTGCTGCTACCTATCTGCGCAAGTGTTCAAATGTAATCGTGAAGTGCAGAATGAGTTACCCAATTTCAAGAAGTGCCCGTTTGATTTAGAATATATATTGTATTTTTTTTCCGTGTATTTTATTTAGAAACATATTGTATTTTCCTTCATTATTTGCAAGTTTAGATCTCATTTTGTTACTTTGGGTCGTATTTTCATATTTTGTCTATCTTTCTCATTGAGAATTACTAATATGCGGTGTTAAAAGAAAATTTCGTAAGAATCAATTTGAAAAAACACGCGCAAAGATACTTCACCTTCACAAAAATTCTAGTTCAAGAACCCAACCAATTTTTAGCTAAATAGAATTATATGATAAGAATATTAATTATTTAATTATACTTAAATCTTATAGGATACTATCATATGGGTCCAAATGGAGCACTTATTTCATATGGGTCCAAGAAAGATACCATCAAGATTCAACTTTCAAGAATAAAATAGGGCCCAAATGGGAAAATCCTTTTTTTTTTTTTTCCTTCTTCTCTTTTTTGGTTTAAAACAAGGAGGGAAGAATGAACTTGCGACTTTTCAAAATGGAGGAAGGGAAGATCCTATTTTTCATTTTTGCCAATGGAGGAAAGTGGACTTTCGACTTTTCAAAAGGGTAAATCCGACACATGTTGGTCTTTTACGGTATTAACTATTATGATTTTCTTTCTCTCTCAAGGGTTTGAAATCGCCCCCTACAACTTCCGTCTAATGGATCTCACGTACATTGAATTTCTTGGTTATGTGAACTAGGGAGGTCCATCGAGTACGTATCTGTTAACTATTAAACGTAATTGAATGTTGAGTTGGTTTGCCACACTATTAACTCATTTTATAAGTTTTGCTAGACATACGATTACCAGAATTATAAAAATACGAGCAAGGGATGGATAGATAAAAAAATAAGGCTTATTACAATATCAATACTTAGTTTAGGATGTGGCTAATTACACAAGAGTCCCTTGTGGTTTGGGAAATTAATATGGTAGAGGAATCAAGAAGCCAACTGCATATACATGTTACATAAATACATGAATCATTCTGAATGATTCATGTATTTATGTAACAAATGATGTATTTATAATTTACTTAATCTTGCATATTCAGAAACATATTGTATTTTTAGTGTGTCTTTCGTAGTAAATATTGAATATGTGACAAATGATGAAAATGTTAAGTTGTAATTATGCAATAGATGTAAAAATACTGGGAAATTCTAGGCTTCTAGCCCAAGCTGGGTTTGGTCGAGTCTATGAATCACAGCCCGTCATGTGGAAAATCAATAATTAAATAAACTCATCTTAAACTCTAACCATAGTTAACCAAAATTTAGCTCTTTCCTTTTATCCTACTAGTTTTTACAGAAATTTATGAAGATGATTGTGATGACTATCACAATATTTGAAATAAGAATTAGATTTATTAAGAGACTATGGCAGATTTGAGAGAGAAAATAGAGAATAGATATTCGGATAAAAAGGATAGAGCTAAATTATGGTTAACCAGGGTTAGAGTTTAAGATGAGTTTATTTAATTATTGGTTTTCCACATGGTGGGCTGTGATTCGTAGGCTCGGCTAAACCCAGCTTGGGCTAGAATTTCCCAAAAATACTTTAGTTGTTTACATCTGCACCCATACAAGATTAAGTAATTACAATTCATACACCTTAGTTGAAAATATTACACAACATACCCTTTCAAGTTTGGAAAATTACAATGAATCCATTTCGGTTTGATTTTTTGTAAAATCATTCTTAAATCGACTATATCTTGCCGCTAATTGAGTAAAAAAAAAAAAAAGTCATTATTGATACATATGTTAATTCTCCAAAAAATTTCATAAATTACTTGTTTGTCATCGGAGAATGATGTGTGGATATTGTGAGGAACTAATTAGTGGTGAAATATAATCAATTCAAGAAAAAATTCGGAAAAAATATTTAAAAAATGAGTTCATTTGTAATTTTTTAAACTTGAAAAGGATGTAATTATCCAATCTTGCAAGGAGAATAAATGTAAAAACAACAAATGTGGTCGTGGGACTTTGTCGATGTTTAGAATTATATTTGATGTGATCGATTTTTAAAATTTCTACAAGAATAATTGGGATTTCATGCAAACCAAAAAGCCCAAACCACATGATTATTTAAAGTTTTAGGATCGATCACACTTGCACCGCGTTTAAAAGACCCAACATGTCATCTAACTTCTATAATTACAAAAACCTCCCCTCTTGTTGACAAAATACATATTCAGAATTGCTTGCTAGTATTTTCAGTCTAACTTCATAATCACCAAGCACATTATGTATTTGGTCTAAGTATGTATTTTTTTTTTTTGGAGTTCGGGATCAAATTAGCAAAAACCACTAAACTGTTGATCAAAACATAGCTACAAGCCACAAGCCCCTCAAATGAGTCTACCATGAAGTAGACGGGAATGCACCAATGGATATTTGATTTAAGTGGATAAGAGTTTGAAAAGAAAAAAAAAAACCGAGAAGGTAGACGGGGATGGAGGAGCATGGAGTTGATCACTGATAATCATAAAATTATGAGTACTTTAAGAAAATTCCATAATTTACTTCAATTAATAATGAGTGATTGACCAATAAACAGTGTTTCATGGTTAGTTGAGCAATTCAAGCAACAAGGTTTGTAATACAGGGTGTATCGAAATCTCTTTCCTACATTCCGCTGTTGTGCTTCCCACAACATGAAAGTCCCCCAATACCATAGCCTAAGAAAAGCATCCGAAAACCAAAAATATCAGGCCGACGAGTAATTTTTCATGCGAACCGTAAACAAAAATATCAAAAACATTAAGCAAGATTATGAATAGCATACAATTTATCGCATATAACAGTGGCCCGTCTCTGAAGGCTGTGTATATGAGTAATTCCCGGTGGTTGCAGAGCATTCGGAGCTGTTCCGGTTGGATTAGTACTGAACATTTGTGGTGCAGTAGACGGGCATGGAGGAGTACTTGTACTTGGAGGAACCGGCACCCTTCCGGATGGTGGAGGCAAGGTAGAATTAGGTGGGGGCTGCATTTGCATCATCGGACCAGCTCCATAACCTGACAACATGAGTAACCAAAGATTCACTGATGCCGAAATCTTTTTCCAACGCCTTTCAGTTATATTATTTCAATTTTATCAATGTTTTAAGAAAAGAAAATCAAGAGAAAATAATTCTGGTTGTAAAGAAAGATACTACAAAAAGAAAAAGATAGTAGGTTTGCCATTGGAGAGGAATCAATCTCCCCCCAAAAGGGAAATGAGATAGACTTATTCACACTCTCCTCTAAACAATGAATGACGTTAGAGTGTTTGCTGTTCTTCAAACTTTTTGGTAATAAGCTCTTATGTTCGACTTGATGACCGAGAATATTCATTAATACTGAAAGTGAAGTATTTTTGTAATAAAATTGAAAAAAATAGGATCCAAATAGATGTATTATTTCATACTACTAAATCAAGAGGCATACCTTGTGTTTGCAACCAAAGTTATGCTGCTTTCTTACCGGAGGCTGGAAAAGTAAAGAAGATATTAGATAAAAATTTGTTTCGTAGTACAGTTACTGCAAAATGAAAGACGGCCGAAAATGAATACGATACTAATAACTAATAAGAGAGTGAATGGAGAGAAGAGCAAAGAGCAATATCCCGCAAGAGTAATTTTGCCTATACAAGCCAACAATTTGTGCGATCAGTTAAATAAGACTTCACCTGCCAAATCATCCTAAAGGTATCTCAGGCAAGTAATATTTACCTTAACCAAGAATTATAAGAAAAAACTAACAAGCTTGCATACCATTTGAATAGGGGCACAAAAAATTGAAACGGTCGGGTATAAAATTTAAGGACTAAGATGATACCTAATCTATATTCAACTAACAAGAATTACTACAATGTGATGGCAGCTTGGATTATGGGAGGCCTAGTCCACCTTCGGGTGCCACAATCGAGTTTATGCTAGCCTAAGATCTACTAGCTATTATGTTTTTGAGGATGAAAGCAGATTTACAGGCATGTTACAGAAACCTCCCTTGTATCTTGTATAATACACTTACACCCCAGAGCAGGTTTCTCATCATTGGATGAAAGGGTTTTATTCGCTTATAGCTTTAATGTTGATGCAAAGGGGAATTATATTCCTTGTCTACAGCTTTCTCGATTTGATAGGTTTATATACATGTCCATGATCCACTGTATTTCCTCATTGAAGGGGTATTTTTTTGGTGACTAATAAAAGAGGGGGACATGATTGGAAACACCACGGCGGTCACATACCTGTTTGACAAAAAATATAATTAAATAAATAGTTTGGGTAAATTGGAATTTTGAGTTTTATAACTCAATGTTGAGCAGTTCTAAACTTTAGTGACAACGTGAATAGATGTGAGTTGTTTCTTAAGGAAATAATTATTAAACATTAAATATACAGCGAGAGAGTGAGACAAATAGCTCATTCCGTTTAATTTGCAATGCAAGCATCATTCAAGTATAAACAAGCACAATAAACAAAGTCATTGAATGTATGTAGACATAATGACAACAAAAATTTAGAGGTTGTATGGCATATGTACCTGAGGTCCTCAACAAGATGAATTATCCATTTCCTCCATCCGTCTTTTACACATTATTGCCAAAGTGTCAATTTGGCTCATGAAGTTCGAGAGAGTACTCGGAGCAAACTTCTGAATCACTTTGAGAAAACGAGTGTTGTTTTCCTTTCCTCTCATTGAATCGAGGATCAAATCTAGCGTCGATAAATCAAGAGAGAGTTCTCTTGCGCCCATTTCCTCAAGAAAGTTTGCTGCATCATCATATTCGTCCCTCACCACAGTTCCTCGGATAATAAGGTTATAGGTAGCTACATTTGGTGACAAATTTTCATGTTTCATTTTCAACATAAGATTCTTAGCTTCCTCCAATAGACCATTACGACAGCATCCTTTTATTAGGATATTGTAAGCTACAACATTCGCTTTGAGTCCTTTAGAAGGTAGATCATCAAAAATAGCTTGCGCTTCATGCAGTTTTTTAGCTTCACAAAACTCATTCATAACAATAGCATAGTAATTGATATGAGGAGGGACTCCTTCATATTCCATTGCATCCAAGAAGGCCAATGCTTGCTCAACAGGCTCATTCTGACACAATCCGTGCAACATGTTACAATACGTATAGAAATTTGGTTTTAGGCCAACAAGTTGCAACTCGTCAAAAACTTGTAGTGCAACAGAACATCTTCTGGCGGAGAATAATCCTTGAATTATAGTGTTATAGGTAATCAAATTAGGCTTCGAGTCTTTGTGAGCCATCTCGCGAAAGAGATGCATGGCCTTGTCGATTTTCATTTTCTTACAATATCCATTGATTAGAATGTTATAGCTATGAGTATCAGGAGAGATATTGTTGCTAACCAAAGAATCAAAAATTTGTGTAGCTTCATCAAGTAGCCCTTGCATAGCCTGCCAAAAGCATCCGAAAACCAAAAATATCAGACCGACTAGTAATTTTTCATGCAAACGTAAACAAAAATATCGAAAACATTAAGCAAGATTACGAATGGCATACAATTTATCGTATGTATCAGTGGCTCGTTTCAGAAGCCTGTGTATATGAATAGTTCCCGATGGTTGAAGAAGCATTCCGAGCTATTCCAGTTGGATTAGTACTGAACATTTGTGGTGCAGTAAATGGGCCTGGAGGAGTACTTGTACTTGGAGGAGCCAGCACCACTCCGGGGCAAGGTAGAATTAGGTGGGGGCTGCATTTGCATCACTGGAGCAGCTCCAAAATCTGACAATCAGGGTAAGCAAACATTTAGTGATGCCGAAGTCTTTTCCCAAAGTCTTTCTGTTCAGTTTATTTCAATTTTATCAATGTTTTAAGAAAAGAAAAGAAAAGAAGACAAGAAAATAACTCTGCTTGTCAAGAAAATACTAGAGACAAGAAAATGATCATCGTCTTGCAATTAGATAGAAATCAATTTCCTCAAAAAGGGAAATGAAGGAAAACTTGTTTACTCTCTTCTCTAAAATATCAGTGATCTTTCTCCTTCAAACCGAACCCCTTTTCTTAAACAAAAGTACAGATCTGAGATTTTTTATTTACTTTCTTTCAGGGTCATATTTGCTTCCTCATCAGACTCTATCAAGCAAACACGGTGTATAAACAACTCGATAGGTTTTTGCAATAATTAGTATTTTTCTTTATAGTGGTACTTCCATCTGGGGCCGCCCCCCAGGAAAAGCAGTAACGAGTTGATTATAAGCGGCACCAATCTGTTGGTATACTACTGTTTGCCCAGGATGTTCCTTGATTTTCATATCAATCAAGGTCTGTGTTTGCTGTTCTTCAAACTTTTGGTAATAAGCTCTTACGTTCGCCTGGATGACAATCTGCCATCCCCTTCCCCTCTCTATAGATGTGGCTTATCTTCACGTTTAACTCCCGTCTACAGTTCCGAATGTTCTGCAAGAAATGGAGCAGCATCCAGTTGCTAGTTGCCATATTCTTTATCATAGAAATGGCAGCCATAGAGTCCGTCTCCACCCACATGTTGGTAAGCCCTTTCTCTTGGCAAATTTCCAACCCTCTCCAAATAGCATAAAATTCAGCAAAGGTATTGGTGTTACTTCCCAAAGAAACTGATAAGCCCTTATCACCCCACCTGCCCCCGATGGCCCTGGATTACCTTTCGAAGCACCATCACAGTGAAGCTTAACCCAAGGGCCAACAGGTTTACACCAAATCACTTTCTGCACCATCGTCACTCTTACAGACCTGCTAAGGTCTATATTCCAACCTTTCAAAACACCAATAACCCCTTGACCCTGCTTTCCAACCAGCAAACCACTTCGGCAGCACTATAAGCTCATTAACCACTTTCCAAACGACCGTAGAAGCTGAAAAAGGCTTATCACGGTGCTTAGCATCATTCCTTGCTTCCCAAATGAACCATAAAATAAAAATTGGCACCAGAAGCTTAACATGCCCAAACCCCACGCCACCTGCAAAAGTTCTCCAGTGAAATAACAAGGTCGAAATAAAGTCAGTATGAGGAGGAGGAATACGCATTTAGCACAAAAAAATTCCCAAATATCACACGCTTTTGGGCTATTAATGAAGAGATGTGCAAAGTCCTCGGTGTTATTACAACAAAAGCATTTAGGAGCCAAGGAAATACCTCTTTTTTGTAAGATAGTATCCAAAGTAAGCCACTGTTTGAGCAATTGGAATATTTCTCACCTTTCCAGATATCTTATCATCACCCTCATAAATTGGCACCTGCAAAATTTCTTGAACAACATGATCAGGCAATTTCTCTCTCAATTTATTCACATCCCAACATCTCTCACCACATTTCCAGTAATAATTAACCGGTTCAGAGGTACACCAAAAAGTCAGCATCAAAACTTGGTTTAAAGGACCCTCACCCACCTAACGATAATACCAAAACGTCATGTTACCCTGACCGATAATTCCAGAAGATTTTAGGTTCAGCCAAATTACGTATATCAGTTAATCTTTTCCACACATTAGAACGAGCAGGCTTAAATGGGGCAAATTAGGCAGAAGATGCCTAACATACTTTTTTCAAAAAATTAGCCCAAAGCGAATTTTGTTCTCTGAATTTAAACCACAATTTTCAAGAAAAAGCCAGGATCGTATCTCCGAAATTTCTCACCCCCAGACCCCCTTCCTCAATTGGGAAACAAACCTCATTCCAAGCACACCAATGAACATGTTTGAAGAGTATATATTGAATTCAATACATCAACTTAAGATAATAAATGAAAAAAGTATAATATATAGTTTGAAGAGTAGATATTAAATTCAATACATTATCTTAAGATAATAAATGAAAAGTATAATATATTTAAATGAGAAAAATATAATTAGTCCAATCCATTCTAACTATATTTTTATTCTAAGTAATTATTAAATTTGATAAATTAACATAAGAAATTAATTAACTGAGAAAAGTATAGCGTAGTTAAATGCTTTTTGAGTATATATTAAAAACAATAAATCGACATAAGAAATTAAATGAGAAAAGTATAGTATAATTAAATGAGAAAAGTATAATATAGTTAAATGAGAAAAGTATAATTAGGTCTACCTCTCAATTAAATGGTTCAAAGAGTACCTTTAACACCTGAATTCATGTAAATATTAAATATTTATTCTTATTTTACACAGATATCTTTTAATTTTTCTTTTGATCACTCAAAACTCAGGAGGTGCATTAGCTCAAGCACATAAATTTTCATTCACTATTTAACTTAACAAAAAAAAATTACAACACACTTAACTAATAAGAGCTGATAAGCAAAAAATGAATTGGAATATCTATTTAAATTAACATAACCCTAACCTGCTGATAATAAAAAAGATTGACATTTAATAAATTAGTCTCAAAACATACTAAGAGCAATTTACCATTTACAAACAAAATACATAATTAATGAGTACAAATGAACCAAAAAATATTTGAAAGCAACTTGTGAAATTCAAAGTACTGCTTACTTTTGACCGTCTCTTTAAATCCTTATACGTATAATCCGCATGTGTTCCACAATAGACAAACCTGTTTCATAACATAACAAAATAAAAATCAATACCTCACGCAAAGATATCCCAGCAAAAAGCATTTACAATCATCCTATTAATCGGGTAAAAGCCAAGATTTAAAAATAAAAAAATTATTTGGAAAACCTTAAACTTTAGTCACAGTTCACCATAGTAGTTGATTTAAACAATAATGAGTAATTGAAGAATCAACAGTTCTCCATAGTAGTCGAGCAATTCTAGCAACAATGTTTTAATACAGAGTGTATCCAAATCTTTCTACTAGATATATTTCAAATGCTACATTCCTCCAGGAAAAGCAGCAAGATGCTGATTATAAGCTGCACCAATCTGTTGGTATACTACAGTTTGCCCCAGATGTTCCTTGATTTTCATATCAATCAAAGTCCGTAGTACGGTTACTGCAAAAGGAAAGACGGCCGAAAATGAATATGATACTAATAACTAATAAGAGAGGGAATCGAGAGAAGACCAAAGAGCAATATCCCGCAAGAGTAATTTTGTCTATACAAGACAACAATTTGTGCATTTAGTTAAATAAGATTTCACCGGTCAAATAATCCTCAAGGTATCTCAAACAAGTAATATTTACCTTAACCAAGAATTAAAAGAAAAAACTAACAAGCTTGCATACCATTTGAATAGGGACTCAAAAAAATGAAACGGTCTGGTATAAAATTTAAGGACTAAGATGAGACCTAATCTATATTCAACTAACAAGAATTACTACAATGTGATGGCAGTTTGGATTACGGGAGGCCTCGTGCACCTTCGGGTGGCACAACCGAGTTTATGCTAGCCTAATATCTACTAGCTATTATGTTTTTGAGTATTAAAACACATTTACAGGCATGTTACAGAAACCTCCCGTCTATCTTGTTTATTACACTTACACCCTGAAGCACGTTTCCGATCATTGGATGAAAGAGTTTTATTTGCTTATGGCTCTAATGTTGATGCGAAGGGGAATTATATTCCTGCACCGCGTCTAAAAGACCCAACATGACATCTATCTTCTATAATTACAAAAACCTCCCCTCTTGTTGACAAAATACATATTCAGAATTGCTTGCTAGTATTTTCAGCTTAACTACTTCATCACCAAGCAAATTATGAATTTGGTGAAGTATGCATTATCTTTCTGGAGTTCGGGATCAAATTAGTAAGAACCACTAAACTATAATCAGAACATAGCTACAAGCCACGGCCCTTTGTGGAGTTCCTCGAATAATCATAAAATTATGAGGACTTTTGGCGAGACAGAATGGGCTGGGACTACTAACCAAGCCTGACACTTGCCGATAGGTGCTGGTTAGGCTCAAGCTAAGATTCTGCTCGTGAGCGTAATTAAGAAAATTCCATAATTTACTTCAACTAATAAAGAGTAATTGAAAAATAATCAGTTTTTCATAGTTAATGAAGCAATTCAAGCAACAAGGTTTGTAGTACACAGGGTGTATCCAAATCTCTCTCCTAGACATTTCAAATGCTACATTCTGCTGTTGTGCCTCCCCCAACATGAAGTCTCCAATACCATAGCCTGCCAAAAGCATCCGAAACCAAAAATATCAGGCCAACGAGTAATTTTTCATGCGAAATGTAAACAATAATATAGAAAACATTAAACAAGATTATGAATGGCATACAATTTATCGCATATATCAGTGGGGCGTCTCAGAAGCCTGTGTATATGAATAATTCCCGGTGGTTGTAGAAGCATTCGGAGCTGTTCCGGTTGGATTAGTACTGAACATTTGCGGTCCAGTAGAGGGGCCTGGAGGAGTACTTGCACTTGGAGGAGCCGGCACCACTCCGGGTGGTGGAGGCAAGGTAGAATTAGGTGGGGGCTGCATTTGCATCACTGGAGCAGCTCCATAACCTGACAACAAGAGTAACCAAAGATTCACTGATGCCGAAATCTTTTTCCAACGCCTTTCAGTTCTATTATTTCAATTTTATCAATGTTTCAATAAAAGAAAATCAAGAGAAAATAATTCTGGTTGTAAAGAAAGATACTAGAAAAAGAAAAAGATAGTCGGTTTGCCATTGGAGAGGAATCAATCTCCCCCCAAAAGGGAAATGAGATAGACTTATTCACACCCTCCTCTAAACAATGAATGATCTTTCTCCTTCAATCCCCACCCTTCTCTTAAACAGAGGTACAGATTTGAAATTTTATATATGTGTAATTTCCCAGTCATATTTGCTTCCTCATCAGACTCTATGAACAAAGGAAAGTGCATAAACCACTAGAGAGGTTCTTACAATAATTAATTTTTTTGCTTTATAGTGTACTTCATAGGGGTTAAGTTGCATTTCAACCCCCTAGTTTTAACTCAGCTATACCAAATAACTGCATTAGTACATCAACCGAAAAGACATCAGAGTGTTTGCTGTTCTTCAAACTTTTTGGTAATAAGCTCTTATGTTCGACTCGATGACCGAGAATATTCATTAATACTGAAAGTTAAGTATTTTTGTAATAAAACTGAAAAAAATAGGATCTAAATAGATGTATTATTTCATGGTAGACAACTAAATCAAGAGGCATACCTTGTGTTTGTAACCAGAGTTATGCTGCTTTCTGACCGAAGGCTGGAAAAATAAAGAAGATGGCCGAAAATTTGTTTCGTAGTACAGTTACTGCAAAACGAAAGACGGCTGAAAATGAATACGATACTAATAACTAATAAGAGAGTGAATAAGAGAGTGAATGGAGAGAAGAGCAAAGAGCAATATCCTGCAAGAGTAATTTTGTCTATAAAAGCCTACAATTTGTGCAATGAGTTAAATAAGACCTCACCGGTCAAATCATTGTGAAGGTATCTCAGACAAGTAATATTTACCTTAACCAAGAATTAGAAGAAATAACTAACAAGCTTGCATAGCATTTGAATAGGGGCTCAAAAAAAATGAAACGGTCCGGTATAATATTTGAGGACTAAAATGAGACCTAATCTATATTCAACTAACAAGAATTACTACAATGTGATGGCAGCTTGGATTAAGGGAGGCCTTGTGAACCTTCGCGTGGCACAATCGAGTTTATGCTGGCCTAAGATCTACTAGCTATTACGTTTTTGAGGATTAAAGCAGGCTTACAAGTATGTTACAGAAACCTCCCTTCTTATCTTGTTTATTACACTTACACCCTGGAGCAGGTTTCTGATCATTGGATGAAAGGGTTTTATTTGCCTATAGCTTTAATGTTGATGCAAAGGGGATTTATACTCCTTATCTACAGTTTTCTCGATTTGGTAGGTTTATACTTTATATACATGTCCATGCTCCACTGTAATTTCCCCATCTAAGTGCCATTTTTTCGGTGATCAATAAAAGAGGGGGGCATGATTGGAAACACCACTGCAGTCACATACCTGTTCGGCCAAAAATATAATTAAATAAATAGTTTGGGTTTATTTTCATAACTCAAGGTTGAGCAGTTCTAAACTTTAGTGACAGCGTGAATAGATGTGAGTTGTTTCTTAAGGAAATAATTATTAAACATTAAATAGACAACGAGAGAGTGAGACAAATGGCTCATTTGGTTTAATTTGGAATGCAAGCATCATTTAGGTACAAACAAACACAATAAACGAAGTTATTGAATATATGTAGACATAATCACAGCAAAAATTTAGAGGTTGTCAGGCATATGTACCTGAGGTCCTCAACAAGATGAATAATCCATTTCTCCTTTCGGTTTTTACAACAAGATGAATAATCCAAATGTGTCAATTTGGCTCATGAAGTTCAAGAGAGTCTCGGAGCCAACTTCTTAATCACTTTGAGAAAACGAGTGTTGTTTTCCTTTCCTCTCATTGAATCAAGGATCAATTCTAGCGTCGATAAATTAGGAGAGAGTTCTCTTGCACCCATTTCCTCAAGAAAGTTTGCTGCATCATCATATTCACCCCTCATCACAGTTCCACGAATAATAAGGTTATAGGTAGCTACATTTGGTGACAAATTTTCAACTTTCATTTTCAATATCAGATTCTTAGCTTCCTCCAATAGACCATTACGACAGCATCCTTTTATTAGGATATGGTAAGCGACAACATCAGGTTTCAGTCCTTTAGAAGGTAGATCATCAAAAATAGCTTGCGCTTCATGCAGTTTTTTAGCTTCACAAAACTCATTCATAACAATAGCATAGTAACTGATATGAGGAGGGACTCCTTCGGATTCCATTGCATCCAAGAAGGCCAATGCTTGCTCAACAGGCTCATTCTGACACAATCCATGCAACATGATACAATACGTATAGAAATTTGGTTTTAGGCCAACAAGTTGCAACTCATCAAAAACTTGTAGTGCAACAGAACATCTTCTTGCGGAGAATAACCCTTGAAGTATAATGCCATAGGTAATCAAATTAGGTTTTGAATCTTTACAAGCCATCTCGCGGAAGAGATGCATGGCCTCGTCTATTTTCATTTTCCTACAATATCCATTGATTAGGATGGTATAGGTGTGAGTATCAGGAGAGATATTGTTGCTAACCATAGAATCAAAAATTTGTCTAGCTTCATCAAGTCGCCCTTGCATACAATATCCATCCATCAATGAACTGTATGTGACTATGTCAGGAACCACGTTTTTCTCCATCATGAGATTGAATACATCTTTTGCTTTATCCACCAACCCTTCCTTGCACAAAGCATCAATGATAATATTGAATGTCACCACATCCGGATTGATTTTCAGATCTAGCATCTCCTTGAGTAGCATTTCAACCTCCTTACAACGACTCATATTACATAAGCCACAAATTAAAGCATTGTAAGTAACAACATTTGGAGTTATGCCTTTTTGAGACATTTCACTGAAAAGCTCGAGGGCAGAGTCTATTTTGTTGTCTTTACACAACCCATCAATAACCATGCTGTAAGCAAGGATGTCAGGCCTACAACTCCCTCTCTCCATTATTCTGAGAACTTCGATGGCCATCATAGTGTTGTCGGCCTTGCATAATCCATCCATCACGGTCCCATATATCACAACATTGAGCCTGCATAATCTTTCCCTTACAATTTTCTTAAATAGTTCTTGTGCCTCACAGACCCTATTTTCCTTAAACAAACCCTTCAATAAGGTGCCAAAGGTGTATTCATCAGGAACACAACCCTTCTTAAAGAACCAACCCAGAATCGAAAACCCAAAATCGACCCCATTAGAAAGGCAATAACAGTTAATGGCAATGTTCATAGTATAATGATTAACTGAAATCTCCAAAGTGCAAATATCTTTAAAAAGAGAAATGACAGTGGGATACTCTTTCAGCTTCACCAGACGCGCAAGCAATTGAGTAAATAGTACCACACTAGGCAAAGGTCTCATTCTGGTCATTCTCTCATACAAATTAAATGCATCACTCGACCCATTAACATTACCCAATTCGACCTTGATCTTGTTTCTCTCAAGCGACATGGAATTCTCCACAGATCTTGTACTGAAATAACGAAAAGCAGAGAGAAACATATGAGGGTTCCGAGAGAAATTACCTGATTTAAAACGACTCAGGAAACAATTTAGAAATAGCCCTAATCTCATCTTCAAGACTCACAGGTGGCGTGCGCTATCTGTCCCAGTGTTCGAATGTAATTGTGTGCCTGTTTCAAGAAAACAAGGGTGCCTGTTTGATTCAGAATATATATATATATATATATATATATATATATAGGGACTTGTATCTTTTTGGTATATGTTATATAGATGGCCTTGTATCTGGGAATTTCTCAAATTGGTCTCTTTCGACGTATATAGCAGATTTTGAGTTATAAAAATAAGCACTCACGATATAAGTCCTTATTTTCAACGATTTTAGAGCGTATGGAAAATCTTTTGTTTTTTTTAACACACGTACATCCAGATGGAAACTTGTCTTTGAAAATAAACTCATTAACCCTTAATTTAAGCAGAAATAATCTAAAATCCAGAAACAATTCAGGACTGCTTTGAATTCTGCTTCTAACTTATTCAATTTTCTATCGTTAATTAAATTCAATTTAGACAATAATATCTTGGGTTAATTACATTTAGACCCATTTCGAGTTTTGTATATTATAATGGGACCCCTGTTATTCATTTTATTATAGTTTGATCCCTTCTAAAATTTTGAAATTACTAAAAAGGTGAAGAAAGGTAGAGTTCCACTAAATATTTCACGGAATATTCCAAATAATTGTGAAATGACCATTATACCCAAACCAAAAAAAAAAAAAAAAACGGAAATGACCATTATATTCCAAATAATTATGAAATAATTGTCTGTTTAACCGTTTATTTAATCTAGAAAGACATGATTTTTTTCCTACTTTTATAAAACATGATCTTAGAGCCAAACATAATGGTCATTTCACAATTATTTGGAATATTTCGTGAAATATTGAACGAAACCCTATACCTTTTCTTCACTGTTTAGTAATTTCGAAATTTTAGAAGGGGTCAAATTGTAATAAAATGACTAACAGGGATCTAGTTGTAATATACTAAACTCGGAAGGGGTCTAGATGTAATTAACCCTAATATCTTTATAAAATATTAATATCCCTCAATTAACCGTTTTATATTCATATAAAATTCTATGGTTTATATGATCATTATTTTTTTTCTTTTCCTACTGATAGTCTTAAAAATCTCATTAAAAGTCTAATAAAAAATCCATCATTATTTATTACAATAAACGGTGTTAGCTTTTCAAGAAATAGATTTTACTTGACAACAAGTGTTGTTCAAATAGTTAAAGGATTCATTAACTAGGGCAATGATCCAAGCTCGAATCTTATGTCACTTGGGGGAATGTGCAAAAAGAAAAAGAAAACAATTTTACTTAAAATTTTATTTACACGTTTTCAAAAGCAGTTAGTCTTTTACCAGAAAAATTTTAATAGTATGGCCTTCCTTAAGGCGGCTTTATTAAAACGAACCTCTATTCAAAAAATGTCTCATGTCCTCTAGATCAATTGGAACTTTTTTAAAAATTAACATAGAATCAAGTTCCTTAAATATGGATTTAAAGAAAGACACACATATTATATTTGAATTTGTCGTTGAAAACCAAATATATTGTATTTGAATCTCTTGGTGAAAGAAAGAAAATCTTATATTTGAAAATTCTAAAGAGAATATTATGATGAGGACAAAATATGATCAAGTCACGTCACGACACGTGGCCCAGTCAAGGCTTGACATTATGGCACCCCAGAGTCCCCTCGAAGTTGGTTGCTTCTGCTCACGGGGGGCCTCAGCCTTCTCCTCGAGCGGTTGAGGTCAACAACATATCTTGAACTCTCGAGATCGCCCTTGACGCGAATCAACACTAGAGGTGGATTTCCCATTTCGCATAGTCCCCTCAGATTCGCACATCATCCCCTCATTGGGGAGTCCAATTCTTCCATAAATTGAGCATGCGCTGCCCTCGATAATAACACAGTAATACTCTCTGACAAATAGTACAAAAAATGCGCACCTGTCACTGTGCTTTTCGTCCACCTTTTCGCAGGCCTGTAGGTACTCTTTGTCAGACACCCTTCATTGGGCCACGTGTTAATGGCAACCCTCCATCCGTACTTGATCCCCTTGAATTACCAAAAGGATCCTTACCTTCAATTATAAATATTCAGGGATCATCTTTCACTGTAAGCAAGCTTCCATACCTGAGCTCTGTTTTGCTTTCTCCTCCACACTCATCCGGAACTGTTTCGCTGACTTGAGCGTCGGAGAATCAAACTGGGTCTCACCCCCCATTTCCCCAACTTTGCCTTCTCACGCTTTTCTTGTGTTTGTACCTAGCAGGTAGACCCCACGCCTTCAGGGATATGTAATTTAAATAGAAATAATTTAGAATTCTACTAAATAGTTATTCAGTTTAAAGAAGTAGTCCAATCCAGGACATAGATAGTTATTCAATTTCTTTCGTTAATTAAATGAATTCTACTAATAGTTATTCAATTAACGAAAAATGAATTCTACTAATAGTTATTCGTTAATTAAATTCAATTTAGACAATAATATTCAATTTTTATCGTTAATTAAATTCAATTTAAATAATAATATTCTTATAAAATATTAATATTCCTTTAGTAACCGTTTTATATCCATATAGAATTCTACGGTTCATATGATTTTTTTTTTTTTCTTCCGATAATATTCTTATAAAATATTAATATTTCTTCGACAATCCCGTCAATAGCTTGGTTTCACTTTTAAAGGATGACAAGAACTCTCGTAATTAGTCGCTGGTGGTTAATCTTTTATTCAAAAAAACAATCATAACACATCATGAACTGAATTTGGTCAAGTATGTATTATCTTTCTGGAGTTCAGGATCAAATTAGAAAGAACCACCAAACTGTAGTAAGTACTTTAAGAAAATTCCATAATTCACTTCAACTAATAATGAGTAATTGCAAAATAAACAGTTTTTCATAGTTAGTTAAGCAGTTCAAGCAACAAGGTTTGTAGTACACAGGGTGTATCCAAATCTCTCCCCTAGATATTTCAAATGCTACATTCTGCTGTTTGTGCCTCCCACAACATGAAGTCCCCAATACCATAGCCTGCCAAAAGCATCTGAAAACCAAAAATATCAGGCCAACAATTAATTCTTCATGCGAAACGTAAACAATAATATCGAGAACATTAAACAAGATTATGAATGGCATACAATTTATCATATATATCAGTGACTCATCTCAGAAGCCTGTGTATATGAATAGTTCCCGGTGGTTGCAGAAGCATTCAGAGCTGTTCCAGTTGGATTAGTACTGAACATTTGTGGTGCAGTAGAGGGGCTGGAGGAGTACTTGTACTTGGAGGAGCAGGCACCCCTCCGGGTGGTGGAGGCAAGGTAGAATTAGGTGGGGGTTGCATTTGCATAACTGGAGGAGTTCCATAACCTGGCAATGAGAGTAAAAAATATTCAGTGATGCCAAAATCTTTTTCCAAAGTCCTCCTGTTCAGTTTATTTCAATTTTATCAATGTTTTAAGAAAAGAAGACGAGGAGAAAATAACTCTGCTTGTCAGGACAAACAGCAAGATGTTGATTATAAGCTGCACCAATCTGTTGGTAATTGGTATACTACAGTTTGCCCAAGATGTTGCTTGATTTTCATATCAATCAAGGTCTGTGTTTGCTGTTCTTCAAACTTTTGGTAATAAGCTCTTATGTTCACCTGGATTACCGACAATTGTAGTTCATGGCAGACTACTATATCGAGAGGCATACCTTGTGTTTGTAACCAGAGTTATGCTTCTTTCTGACCGAAGGCTGGAAAAATAAAGAAGATATTAGATAAAAATTTGCTTCGTAGTATAGTTACTACAAAATGAAAGACGGTCGAAAATGAATATGATACTAATAACTAATAAGAGAGGGAATGGGGAGAAGAGCAAAGAGCAATATCCCCGCAAGAGTAACTTTGTCTATACAAGCCAACGATTTGTGCAATTAGTTAAATAAGACTTCACTGGTCATATAGTCCTCAAGGTATCTCAAACAAGTAATATTTACCTTAACAAAGAATTAAAAGAAAAAACTAACAAGCTTGCATACCATTTGAATAGGGACTCAAAAAAGTGAAACGGTCTGGTATAAAATTTAAGGACTAAGATGAGACCTAATCTATATTCAACTAACAAGAATTTTGACAATGTGATGGCAGCTTAGATTCCGGGAGGCCTCGTGCACCTTCGGGTGGCACAACCAAGCTTATGCTAGCCTAATATCTACTAGCTATTATGTTTTTGAGGATTAAAACACATTTACAGGCATGTTACAGAAACCTCCCGTCTATCTTGTTTATTATACTTACACCCTGAAGCACGTATCCGATCATTGGATGAAAGAGTTTTATTTGCTTATAGTTCCAATGTTGATGCGAAGGGGAATTACATTCCTTGTCTACAGCTTTCTCGATTTGATAGGTTTATATACATGTCCATGATCCACTGTATTTCCTCATTTAAGGGGCATTTTTTTGGTGATTAATAAAAGAGGGGGTCATGATTGGAAACATCACGGCGGTCACATACCTGTTCGACTAAAAATATAATAAAATAAATAATTTTGGTTAATTGAAAATTTGGGTTTTATAACTCAAAGTTGAGCAGCTCTAAACTTTAGTGACAATGTGAATAGATGTGAGTTGTTTCTTAAGGAAATAATTATTAAACATTAAGTATACAGCGAGAGAGTAAGACAAATAGCTCATTTGGTTTAATTTGGAATGCAAGCATCATTTAGGTATAAACAAACACAATAAACGAAGTTATTGAATATATGTAGACATAATGGCAGCAAAAATTTAGAGGTTGTCTGGCGTATGTACCTGAGGTCCTCAACAAGATGAATAATCCATTTTCTCCGTCTGATTTTTACACATTTTTGTGTCAATTTGGCACATGTAGTTCGAGAGAGTACTCGGAGCCAACTTCTGAATCACTCTGAGAAGACGAGTGTTGTTTTCCTTTCCTCCCATTGAATCGAGGATCAAATCTAGCGTCAATAAATCAGGAGAGAGTTCTCTTGCGCCCATTTCCTCCAGAAAGTTTGCTGCATCATCATATTCACCCCTCATCACAGTTCCTCGGATAATAAGGTTATAGGTAGCTACATCTGGTGACAAATTTTCAAGTTTCATTTTCAATATCAGATTCTTAGCTTCCTCCAATAGACCATTACGACAATATCCTTTTATTAGGACATTGTAAGCTACAACATCAGGTTTCAGTCCTTTAGAAGGTAGACCATCAAAAATAGCTTGCGCTTCATGCAGTTTTTTAGCTTCACAAAATTCATTCATAACAATATTATAGAAACTAATATGAGGAGGGACTCCTTCATATTCCATTGCATCAAAGAAGGACAATGCTTGCTCAACAGGCTCATTCTGACACAATCCGTGCAACATGTTACAATACGTATAGAAATCCGGTTTTAGGCCAACAAGTTGCAACTCATCAAAAACTTGCAGTGCAACAGAACATCTTCTCGCGGAGAATAATCCTTTCAGTATAGTGTTATAGGTAATCAAATTAGGCTTCGAGTCTTTACAAGCCATCTCACGGAAGAGATGCATGGCCTCGTCTATTTTCATTTTCCTACAGTATCCATTGATTAGGATGGTATAGGTGTGAGTATTAGGAGCAATATTGTTGCTAACCATAGAATCAAAAATTTGCCTAGCTTCATCAAGTCGCCCTTGCATACAATATCCATCCATCAATGAACTGTATGTGACTATGTCAGGAACCACGTTTTTCTCCATCATGAGATGAACTACAACTTTTGCTTTATCCACCAACCCTTCCTTGCACAAAGCATCAATGATAATATTTAATGTCACCACATTCGGATTAATTTTCAGATCTACCATCTCCTTGAGTAGCATTTCAACCTCTTTCCAACGACTCATATTACATAAGCCACAAATCAAAGCACTGTAAGTAACAACATCAGGAATTATGCCTTTTTGAGACATTTCACCGAAAAGTTTGAGGGCAGAGTCTATTTTGTTGTTTTTACACAACCCATCAATAACCATGTTGTAAGAAAGGATATCAGGCCTACAACTCCCTCTCTCCATTACTCTGAGAACTTCGATAGCCATCATAGTGTAGTCAGCCTTGCATAGTCCATCTATCACGGTCCCATATATCACAACATTCAGCTTGCACAACCTTTCCCTTACAATTTTCTTAAATAGTTCTTGTGCCTGACAGACCTTATTTTCCTTAAACAAACCCTTCAATAAGGTGCCAAAGGTGTATTCATTAGGAACACAACCCTTCTTAAAGAACCAACCCAGAATCGAAAACCCAAAATCGACCCGATTAGAAAGGCAATAACAGTTAATGGCAATGCTCATAGTATAATGATCAACTGAAATCTCGGAATTGGAAATATCCTTAAAAAGAGAAATGACGGTGGGATACTCTTTCAGTTTCACCACACGCGAAAGCAATTGATTAAATAGTACCACACTAGGCAAAGGCCACATTCTGGTCATTCTCTCATACAACTTAAATGCATCACTCGACCCATTAACATTACCGATCTCGATCTTGATTCTCTCAGGCGAAATCGTATTCCCCGTAGATCTTGTACTCAAATAACGAGAAGCACAGAGAAACATATGAGGGTTCCGAGAGAGATTACCTGATTTAGAACGACTCAGGAAGCGATTTAGCAATAGCCCTAATCTCATTTTCACGACTCACAAGGAGTGTGTAAATGTAATCGTGCAGAATGATTTCCCCAATATCAAGAAAACAAGGGTGCCAGTTTGATTTAGAATATATACTGTATTTTCTTGGTGTATTTTATTTACAATTTTAGTGCATTTTTTCTTTTTTTGTAAATACTTAATTGCTAGAATTTTAGCTTAACCTGATTCCCTGAAGAACCACTTTAAGAATATTATTATCTAGGATTGCAGGGGAAACGGTTTTATGCGGCGAAATCGCTTACTAGAGGCCTTATTGAAGTTTTGCAGAAGGCGAATACATTGAAAGAAAAATCCAACCAAGAGACGTTTCAATGGATCCCGTCGAATGAAAGTCATGTCGAATTTAATATGGACGGTAAAATGTGTACTAGGAGGTTAGATCTACGGCAGCAGGGTGCTTGTGCGTGATGCCAATGGATGTTGGATTTTTTGATTTACTTGTAATTTGGGAGATGTCTCGATTACCGTCGTGAAACTTCTCGGGGATTCGAGATCTCCGCTTCACTTGGGAAAGAAAGTGAAGAGGGAATTATCAGTGAGATGTCCTTGCATGCGATTGTTTCACTCATTACAAATGCTAAACTTGATGACCATTCGTTAAGTAACATTGTGATGGGAACACCCTTGCACATAAGGGCCACAATATTCAAGGAACGATCATCTTCGACAGGAGGACAAGAAGTCTCCCAACCTTTTGTACAAAAAAATCAAGCACATTATAAATGTGGTCAAGCATGTATCAAATCAGAAAGAACCACTAAACTGTAATAAGTACTCTAAGAAAATTCCATAATTTACTTCAACTAATACCGAGTAATTGCAGAATAAACAGTTTTTCATAGTTAGTTAAGCAATTCAAGCAACTAATACAGGGTATATCCAAATCTCTCTCCTAGATATTTCAAATGCTACATTCTGCTGTTTGTGCCTCCCACAACGTGAAGTCCCCAATACCATAGCCTGCAAAAAGCATCCCAAAACCAAAAATATCAGGCCGACGAGTAATTTTTCACGCGAAACGTTAACAAAAATATCAAAAACATTAAGCAAGATTATGAATGGCACTACAATTTATTGTATACATCAGTGACTCGTCTCAGAAGCCTGTGTATATGAATAGTTCCCGGTGGTTGCAGAAGCATTCGGAGCTGTTCCAGTTGGATTAGTACTGAACATTTGTGGTGCAGTAGACGGGCATGGAGGAGTACTTGTACTTGGAGGAGCCGGCAACCCTCCGGGTGGTGGAGGAAAGGTAGAATTAGGTGGGGGCTGCATTTGCATAACTGGAGGAGTTCCATAACCTGGCAATGAGGGTAAGAAAATTTCAGTGATGCCGAAATCTTTTTCCAAAGTCCTTCTGTTCAGTTTATATCAATTTTATCCATGTTTTAAGAAAAGAGAAGAAAAGAACACCAGGAGAAAATAACTCTGGTTGTCAAGAAAATATCTTGCAATTAGATAGAAATCAGTTTCCTCAAAAAGGGAAATGAGGGAAGACTTGTTTACTCTCGCCTCTAAAATATCAATGATCTTTCTCCTTCAACCCCAACCCCTTTTCTTAAACAAAAGTACAGATCTGAAATTTTATATTTACTTTCTTTCAGGGTCATATTTGCTTCCTCATCAGACTCTATCAAGCAAACACGGTGTATAAACAACTCGAGAGGTTTTTGCAATAATTAGTATTTTGCTTTATAGTGGTACTTCCATCAATATTGTACTTCACATGAGTTAAATTGCATTCCACCCCCTAGTTTTGACTTAGCTATATCAAATAACTACATTACTACATCAACCGAAAGTTTAATTTAAATCATTAATTTATCACATCATATATTAGAATAAAGAAATAAAAAACTCATGCAATTGGTTTACCAGGAACGCAATGACCGGGTATTGGCAAAACAGGAGGCCTCACACCAGGGGCCATCTGGGGTTGTACCCCTCCTGGATAACGTAACATAGGGGGTGGCATGACAAGCAGGCAGGGGGATCGGCCTCCAGGGAAAGCGGCATCAATCTGTTGGTATACTACTGCTTGGCCAAGATGTTCCTTGATTTTCATGTCAATCAAGGTCTGTGTTTGCTGTACTTCAAACTTTTGGTAATAAGCTCTTACATTCGCCTGGATGACCAATCTGCCATCCCATTCCCCTCTCTATAGATGTGGCTTATCTTCTCGTTTAACTCCCGTCTACAGTTCTGAATGTTCTGCAAGAAATGGAGCAGCCTCCAATTGCTAGTTGCCATATTCTATATCATAGAAATGGCGGCCATAGAGTCCATCTCCACCCACATGTTGGTAAGCCCTTTCTCTTTGCAAATTTCCAACCCTCTCCAAATAGCATAAAATTCAGCAAAGGTATTGGTGTTACTTCCCAAAGAAACTGATAAGCCCTTATCACCCCACCTGCCCCCGATGGCCCTGGATTACCTTTCGAAGCACCATCACAGTGAAGCTTAACCCAAGGTCCAACAGGTTTATGCCGAATCACTTTCTGCACCATCGTCACTCTCACAGACCTGCTAAGGTCTATATTCCAACCTTTCAAAACACCAATAACCCCTTTACCCTGCTTCCCAACCCGCAAACCACTTCGCTGCAGCATTATAAGCTCATTAACCACTTTCCAAACGACCGTAGAAGCTGAAAAAGGCTTATCACGGTGCTTGGCATCATTCCTTGCTTCCTAAATGAACCATACAAAAATTGGCACCAGAAGCTTAACATGCCCAAACCCCACGCTAACCTGCAAAAGTTCTCCAGTGAAATAACAAGGTCGAAATAAAGTCAGTATGAGGAGGAGGAATACACATTTAGCACAAAAGAATTTCCAAATATCACAAGCTTTTGGGCTATTAATGAAGAGATGTGCAAAGTCCTCGGTGTTATTACAACAAAAGCATTCAGAAGCCAAGGAAATACCTCTTTTTTGTAAGATAGTATCCAAAGGAAGCCACTGTTTGAGCAATCTCCACAAAAACACAGAAATAGTAGGACGCTTTTGTTTAGCCCAAATCATTTTATAAATGTCCCTAGTTTGTCTTTTATGCCTTATCATGTTCCAAGCATCAGAGGTTGAAAAAGAGGAAGATTTCTCACCTTTCCCGATGATCTTATCATCACCCTCATAAATCGGCACCTGCAAATCTCTTGAACAACATGATCAGGCAATTTCTCTCTCAATTTATTCACATCCCAACATCTCTCACTACATTTCCAGTAATAATTAACCAGTTCAGAGGTACACCAAAAAGTCAGCATCAAAATTTGGTTTAAAGGACCCTCACCCACCCAATGATCATACCAAAACGTCATGTTACCTTGACCGATGATCAAGAAGATTTTAGGTTCAGCCAAATTACGTATATCAGTTAATCTTTTCCACACATTAGAATGAGCAGGCTTCAATGGGGCAAATTTAGGCAGAAGATGCCTAACATACTTTTCCTTTAAAAAATTAGCCCAAAGCGAATTTTGTTCTCTGAATTTAAACCACAATTTGCAAGAAAAAGTCTGGATCGTATCTCTGAAAAAGTATAGCATAGTTAAATGCTTTCTGAGTATATATTAAAAACAATAAATTGACATAAGAAATTAAATGAGAAAAGTATAGTATAATTAAATGAGAAAAGTATAATATCGTTAAATGAGAAAAGTATAATTAGGTCTGCCTCTCAATCAAATGGTTCAAAGAGTACCTTTAAAGCCTGAATTCATGTAAATATTAAATATTTATTCTTATTTTACACAGATATCTTTTAATTTTTCTTTTGATCACTCAAAACCGGGAGGTGCATCAGCTCAAGCATATAAATTTTCATTCACTATTTAACATAACCAAGAAAAAATTACAGCACACTTAACTAATAAGAGCTGATAAGCAAAAAATGAATTGGAATATCTATTTAAATTAACCTAATCCTAGCCAGCTCATAATAAAAAAGATTGTCATTTACTAAATTAGTCTCAAAACAAACTATGAGCAATTTACCATTTATAACAAAATACATAATTAATGAGTACAAATGAACCAAAAAATATTTGAAAGCAACTTGTGAAATTCAAAGTACTGCTTACTTTTGACCGTCTCTTTAAATCCTTATACGTATAATCCGCATGTGTTCCACAATAGACAAACCTGTTTCATAACATAACAAAATAAAAATCAATACCTCACGCAAAGATATCCCAGCAAAAAGCATTTACAATCATCCTATTAATCGGGTAAAAGCCAAGATTTAAAAATAAAAAATTATTTGGAAAACCTTAAACTTTAGTCACAGTTCACCATAGTAGTTGATTTAAACAATAATGAGTAATTGAAGAATCAACAGTTCTCCATAGTAGTCGAGCAATTCTAGCAACAAGGTTTTAATACAGGGTGTATCCAAGCCTCTCTACTAAATATTTCAAATGCTACATTCCTCCAGGAAAAGCAGCAAAATGTTCCTTGATTTTCATATCAATCAAGGTCTGTGTTTGCTGTTCTTCAAACTTCTGGTGATAAGCTCTTACGTTCGCCTGGATTACCGACAATATTCGCTCATGGCAGACTACTATATCGAGAGGCATACCTTGTGTTTGTAACCAGAGTTATGCTTCTTTCTGACCGAAGGCTGGAAAAATAAAGAAGATATTAGATAAAAATTTATTTCGTAGTACAGTTACTGCAAAATGAAAGACGGCCGAAAATGAATATGATACTAATAACTAATAAGAGAGGGAATGGAGAGAAGACCAAAGAGCAATATCCCGCAAGAGTAATTTTGTCTATACAAGACAACAATTTGTGCAATTAGTTAAATAAGACTTCACCGGTCAAATAATCCTCAAGGTATCTCAAACAAGTAATATTTACCTTAACCAAGAATTAAAAGACAAAAACTAACAAGCTTGCATACCATTTGAATAGGGACTCAAAAAAAATGAAACGGTCTGGTATAAAATTTAAGGACTAAGATGAGACCTAATCTATATTCAACTAACAAGAATTACTACAATGTGATGGCAGCTTGGAATGCAAGCATCATTTAGGTATAAACAAACACAATAAACGAAGTTATTGAATATATGTAGACATAATGGCAGCAAAAATTTAGAGGTTGTCTGGCGTATGTACCTGAGGTCCTCAACAAGATGAATAATCCATTTTCTCCGTCTGATTTTTACACATTTTTGTGTCAATTTGGCACATGTAGTTCGAGAGAGTACTCGGAGCCAACTTCTGAATCACTCTGAGAAGACGAGTGTTGTTTTCCTTTCCTCCCATTGAATCGAGGATCAAATCAAGCGTCAATAAATCAGGAGAGAGTTCTCTTGCGCCCATTTCCTCAAGAAGGTTTGTTGCATCATCATATTCACCCCTCATCACAGTTCCTCGAATAATAAGGTTATAGGTAGCTACATCTGGTGACAAATTTTCAAGTTTCATTTTCAATATCAGATTCTTAGCTTCCTCCAATAGACCATTACGACAATATCCTTTTATTAGGATATTGTAAGCTACAACATCAGGTTTCAGTCCTTTAGAAGGTAGACCATCAAAAATAGCTTGCGCTTCATGCAGTTTTTTAGCTTCACAAAACTCGTTCGCAACAATATTATAGAAGCTGATATGAGGAGGGACTCCTTCATATTCCATTGCATCCAAGAAGGACAATGCTTGCTCAACAGGTTCATTCTGACACAATCCGTGCAACATGTTGCAGTACGTATAGAAATTCGGTTTTAGGCCAACAAGTTGCAACTCATCAAAAACTTGTAGTGCAACAGAACACCTTCTTGCGGAGAATAATCCCTGAAGTATAGTGTTATAGGTAACCAAATCAGGCTTCGAGTGTTTACAAGCCATCTCGCGGAAGAGATGCATGGCCTCGTCTATTTTCATTTTCCTACAATATCCATTGATTAGGATGGTATAGCTGCGAGTATTAGGAGCAATATTGTTGCTAACCATAGAATCAAAAATTTGTCTAGCTTCACCAAGTTGCCCTTTCATGCAATATCCATCCATCAATGAATTGTATGTGACTATATCAGGAACCACGTTTTTCTCCATCATGAGATGAACTACATCTTTTGCTTTATCCACCAATCCTTCCTTGCACAAAGCATCAATGATAATATTGAATGTCACCACATTCAGATTAATTTTCAGATCTACCATCTCCTTGAGTAGCATTTCAACCTCTTTCCAACGACTCATATTACATAAGCCACAAATCAAAGCACTATAAGTAACAACATTTGGAGTTATGCCTTTTTGAGACATTTCACCAAAAAGCTCGAGGGCAGAGTCTATTTTGTTGTCTTTACACAACCCATCAATAACCATGCTGTACGAATTGATGTTAGGCCTACAACTCCCTCTCTCCATTACTCTGAGAACTTCGATGGCCATCATAGTGTTGTTGGTCTTGCATAGTCCATCTATCACGGTCCCATAGATCACAACATCTAGCTTGCACAATCTTTCCCTTACTATTTTCTTAAATAGTTCTTGTGACTCACAGACCCTATTTTCCTTAAACAAACCCTTCAATAAGGTGCCAAAGGTACATCCATTAGGAACACAACCCTTCTTAAAGAACCAACCCAGAATCGAAAACCCAAAATCGACCCGATTAGAAAGGCAATAACAGTTAATGGCAATGTTCATAGTATAATCATCAACTGAAATCTCGGAATTGGAAATATCCTTAAAAAGAGAAATGACGGTGGGATACTCTTTCAGCTTCAACACACGCGAAAGCAATTGAGTAAATTGTACCACATTAGGCAAAGGCCTCATTCTGGTCATTCTCTCATACAACTTAAATGCATCACTCGACCCAGTAACATTATCCAGCTCGATCTTGATCTCGATTCTCTCACGCGAAATGGAATTCCCCACAGATCTTGTACTCAAATAACGAAAAGTAGAGAGAAACATATGAGGGTTCCAAGAGAAATTACCTGATTTAGAACGATTCAGGGAACAATTCAGAAATAGCCCTAATCTCATTCTCATTTTCAAAACTCGGAAGGGGCGGAGTGGCGTGCTGCTAGCTATCTGCTCAAGTGTTCAAATGTAATCGTGCAGTACAGATTACAGAATGATTTACCCAATTTCAAGAAAACAAGGGTGTCCGTTTGATTTAGATTCTTAGAATATAGTGGATAATGATGAACAGATTGGTATGAATTTCTCAAAGATGCAATTTTGTCGATCATGATAACTTATTTCGGGATCATGCAAACGTCCTTTCTATATAAGCCCATAAAATCTTTTTTATATAAGCCCATTTATTCTTCTTTCATAAATTTTGATTTATTTAATTCATTTCTTAAAACAGGTCCAAAGCCAAACTTTTGGGACCAAATTTTCAACCAAATTATGGCGAAATTAAAGATTCTCCCTGGAATTTGAGAAATTAGGAATTTTTTTCTGATCTATTACATATTCTCCTTGAGATTTGAGAAATTATGGGAGTATTATTAATCCCATTTTTCTCTAATTTCACTTTTATCTATACTCTATTATTAAACGCGAGACCCACTGTTCACAACAAATTTTATTTGTCTGCAAAATAAATTACAAGACAAAATATATGAACAAAATATATAGTAATTTAAAGAACTTGACGAATTTAAAGGAATAAATCCTATGAAGTCTATTCCTCTGATTCTTCTCTTCAATTTTGTATTCGAGGGCGTGAAGCTTATTCCCGAATACTTAGGCGCGATTTTGGCCGATTTTGACGGAGAAAACCACGTGATTTACCTGCAGCTTTGATGAGACCGTAGAACCTTCAAAGGTTGTAGTTTCGTGTAGCAGCGGGCTTGAATATCTAGAAGACTTGAAGACGACAAGAAGGAGACTTTGACAAAGACTTAGAAGACTTGATGAAGCGAAGATTCGCGCACGTGGGTAGACTTGACGGCGTGAAACTCCCTTGATGTCGTCCTCTTATCCTTGCTCTATGTCGATGTCTAAGTCCCAATGTCGGTCGAAGTCAATGTTCTTGAAGTGTTACCCATGACCCCTATTTATAGGTGTAGGGTTGAATGTTTTGATAATTATCTCTTCATTTATTTATTAAAGGATAACATCAAATGTATTTATTTATTTATCCCTTTAATATGAATTTATATCAAAGAAAATAAATAAATGACATAAGCTTTGACTTGATTGGTCCACGTGTTGAGACATGCCACGTGTCGTCATTTAATTGGTCATAACCAATTGAGCTGCAAGGCTTGATTTGATTCGTCGGAACACTTCAACTTTGACACATGTCGATACTTGATTTGAAGATAAAATAAATATTAAAATTATCAATTAAATCAATCTATTTAAATATTTTATGGATTTTAATTTAATATTTATCCAAAAATATAAAAAATAGAATGAATTAAATTTAATAATTAATATTCATTTACACGTGTCACATTTTAATTAGACGAAAATTAATTCGTCTACAAATGCCCCCACTTCAAAGCTCGGCGAAAGACATGCCGGACGCTAGTGTCGGCGAAATTTGAAGTACTTGATTTTTTTTTTTTTTTACGGGAGAAGCCCACAACCAATGTGGGCACTAGCAAGGAGCATCAGTCGACATGTCAAACTGAACACAAGAAGAAGCGACCGAGGGGAAATCGAAAACACCAGAGCAGGCATTAGTCGCATGGCAAGCAAGCATGTGGGCAACAGAGTTTGTCGTACGGGGGGTAAAGCAGAAACAAGCAGAACCAAGGTCCGAGGCAAGCGACTTGATATCCAAAATGATATTACCAATGGGAGACTCATCCAAATCATTATTACGAATTTTTTCCACCACGGTTAAGCAGTCTCCTTCAACAACGACATTAGACCATCCCCTAGAACGTGCTAGACTCACGGCTTCAAGTGCAGCGAGGGCTTCCACAGCTTCGGGCACGAGCAGGCCCTTCTTCCTGTCTGTAAACCAACCAACACACAACCCTGCCGAGTCACGAGCTATGACCCCTATTCCAAACTCCCGGCGATCAAGGAAGATAGCTCCGTCAAAGTTAATTTTGATCACCCCGGGAAGGGGCTTAATCCAGCGGGCCGGGGGAGGGAGGGCGCGGGCCTGACGAGCATGAAAATTAGCCTCCACATAACTAGTATGAAACTCTAAAATGAAGCGAGCCAAGTTATCAGGCAAGATCGAGTTCGAATTCATGAGTTTGGAATTCCTATTCCACCACAAGGCCCACAAACAAGTGAGGAAGAGAGCTTTCATCGAAGGTTCATAGGCCTGGAGAGCATGATTCATCCAACACAAAACATCCGAACTAGAGTGAGAGATTGAAGCCACGGGAATGGGGAGGATAGCCCAGACTTGGCGCGCAAAGGTGCACCGGAGAAGAGTATGGAGAATATCCTCGTCAGGAGATCCACAGAGAGGACAAGAGACGTCAAAAGAAAGCTTCCGGCGGCGTAAATTGGCTGCGGTAGGGAGGCTATCATGTGCCGCCCGCCAAGCCAGTAAGAGAACCTTAGGAGCCGCTTTAGTATGCCAAATAAGTTTCCAAGTAGGCGAAGAAAGGGCCGTTGAAGTGGAAGCGTGCTGGCGTTGCATCAAGTCGAAAGCCAGGTGATAGGCACTCTTGACAGAGAAACGACCATCTTTGGAGAAGTGCCAAATCAGACGGTCAGGACGATTGAAGGAACTGATGGGGATAGAGAGAACTAAATCGACTTCGTCCGCCGGGAGGATGGATTGGAGAAGGGGAAGATTCCACTCTTGGCGGTTCTGGAGCATGAGCTGAGAAACCCGTAAATCCCCTTCCACATGCGGAGGTTGAAGCCGGGGTTTGAAGGAGCAAGGGCGGGGAAGCCAACGATCGTGCCAAACCCTGATATTATCACCCGAACCAATTCTCCACCGTGACCCTGCTTCAATCAAGTAACGGGAACCAATAATGCTTCTCCAAGTGAAAGATGGGGAGCGGCCGAGGCGGGCCGAGGGGAGATCCCCCTCCGGAAAATATCTAGCACGAAGAAGGCGGCTGAGGAGACTGTTAGGATGTGAAATAAGCCGCCAGCACTGTTTTGCCAACATTGCATTATTAAAAGCCTTGAAAGAACGGAATCCAAGACCTCCCACGTACTTACTGCGACACAATTTATCCTAGGCTAACCAATGAGTCTTTGAGGACTCTCTGTTATTCCACCAAAAGGAAGCAATCATCGAATCAAGTTCCTTCAGAAATGAATTAGGCAGACGGAAGCAACTCATAGTATAGGAAGGAATCGCTTGGGCAACAGCTTTAACAAGGACCGTTTTTCCAGCCGAGGAGAGGAATTTCTCAGAATAACCTTTAAGCTTTTTCCAAACTCTTTCCCTGATGGAGTTGAAGACGGAAGATTTAGAATGCCCAACCACTGAGGGAAGACCCAAATAGAGATCAAAACGGTCCACAACCTTAACTCCAATACGGGCGGCAAGGGAAAACCTGTCCGATAAGGGGACATTTCCGCTGAAAACAATAGAAGACTTCTGCTGATTAATGGTTTGGCCAGAAACAAGAGCATAGTCTTTCAGGGCTTGATCAATACATTCCAGGGACTGAGGAGTGGCAGAGCCGCAGATAAGGGTGTCGTCTGCAAAAAGGAGATGAGAGATACTCGGGGCGCCCCTACAAATTTGAATACCTTTAAACTGTCCACTTGCTTCTTTCTCTTGGATAATGCAACTGAGCACCTCTGCACATAAGAGGAAAAGATAAGGAGAAATGGGGTCCCCCTGTCGGATCCCACGTTCCGGAGTCAGGTACCCAAATAAAGAACTATCAAGCAAAAAAGAATAGGTAACCGTGGACACACACGACATAATGAGGGAGATGAAGCGAGGAGGGAAGCCAAACCGGGAGAGAACTCGTTCCAGGAAGCGCCATTCGACACGGTCGTAGGCCTTGCTCATATCAAGTTTGAGAGCAAAAAAATGATCCTGTCCCCTGTTCTTCTTCTTGAGAAAATAGTTAATTTCATAGGCAATAAGCACATTATCCGTAATAAGGCGTGAGGGAATAAAGGCAGATTGTGAGGAGGAAATAATACGATCAAGCAAAGGTTTAATACGGTTAGCCAAACATTTCAAAGCAATTTTATAAACAACGTTGCATAAGCTGATTGGCCTGAATTGAGAAATCAGATTCGGTTTTTGGCACTTGGGGATCAACACGATGTAGGTAAAATTCAAATCCTTAATAAATTTATTGTGATTCAGAAAGGCAAGGACGCAATCAACAACATCTTGACCCACAATATCCCAATACTTCTGAAAAAAGAATGGGGGAAGGCCATCCGGGCCGGGGGATTTAAGGGGGTACATCTGGAAAAGGGATTTTTCAACCTCATCACCACTAAACGGGCGGAGAAGTAAGCGGCTCATCTCCGCATCGACTCTGGGTTCGACGAGATCAAGGATTCGGTTGAGGTCCTGTTCAGAGCACATGGAAGAGGAAAAAAGATCTCCAAAGTAACGAGAGATGATCCCCTGGATGTGAGAAGGGGATGAGTCCAGAACCCCGTTCTCATCGATAAGCCCTTGAATGGAGTTATTCTTTGCTCTATAAGAAGCCTTTGCATGGAAAAATTTAGTGTTCTTATCTCCCTCTGAAAGCCAATGAGATTTAGCTCGTTGTTGCCAAAAGGTTTCTTGACGCTTGAGGAGTTCAACGAGTTTAGCGCGCAGGGAGGTTTCCTGTTCCTGTGAATCACGGGTAATAACTCCACTATTCATAGGACTTGGAATTCAGCACATTCACATGCCTGAACTTTGGATTTAGATGATCTCCACATTTTTTCCAACGGACCAATCACTAGCTCAACTTGTTAAAACAACAAATGGGCCCATCGCCTTTAATGGAATTTGGAGGCCCACATTCTTCTCTTTTTTTTTTTTTTTTTTTTTCTTCTTTCGGCGGCCCCAATTTGATTTCAAAACGCAGCAGCTCTTCCTCTAAGCAAACTTGCATTTCCAACTTTGTAAACAAGAGCATGCTTCCAGCAACTCCATGTATCTTCGGCTTCCTTATAATTCTTTATAATATATATATATATATATATGTATATATATATATATATATATATATATATATATATATATATATATATTTAATAAGCCTTATAATTCTTTATATCGAGCAGTCCATATTTTCCTGGAATCTTGAACTTAAGATTAACATTTAATCATAGACAACTGCTGTGATTTGTGGAGTCCTAACAGGACTATATTTCCCTGATGTAAACGGACTCCAGGAGATAACTTCTGCAAACTAATTGGATATAGTTTACAGACTTCTAATCAAATAAGGACTCATACCTATAAATAATCGGCTTATTTCGGTAATGCATAAACCAATTCCGCAGCTGATTGAGTAAGTTTCAACTTCCTCGCATGCGCTGTTTCTTCTGCAAATGCATTGTTTGGGTTGTTCTTTCTTCCGCAGATACATTGTTTGGGTTGTTCTTTTTACAGAGTTTGAAGCATTCCTTTTACTTAAGCTTATGCTCACCAATTGTTTGATTAAATTTCGCAGAGAAACACAAAGGCAACTCCTCTTGGACAACCACACCTATAACGATCGAGTGAACTCAGGTTTCCTTCTCTTCGTCTCCTTGGTCACGTTTTATAGCTGCCCAAAATTTACGTACTGGATGAATGCCCACTTAAATCTGTGAGGTTAAGACATACGACTCGATCTCAGTTCTTCGCTTCGTCGCATCGTCAATTACTCCAGCCGCATCATCAGTTTCCTTTGGTCATATTCGGCTCGCTCTTCCGCTTTCACGTCGTCGCATCATCAGTTTTAAAG
Organism: Lantana camara; assembly: GCA_037501455.1. Classification (NCBI taxonomy): domain Eukaryota; kingdom Viridiplantae; phylum Streptophyta; class Magnoliopsida; order Lamiales; family Verbenaceae; genus Lantana; species Lantana camara. Next base: position 107,008,304 of record CM074859.1, on the reverse strand, counting down.
GCTATCAAATCCTCTTCGGTCGCATTCGACTTGTTCTTCTCGTCAATCACAAAGGCTGCCACATCTTCGTTGCTCGCATTCGACTCATATTTCTGCCTACTTCTGCCTTCTCATCGTTGCATCGCCAATCACAAAGGCTGTCAAATTTTCTCCGGTCGCCTTCGACTCTGCCTTCGTTTCTGCGCTCAGCCCTTCACGTCGCAAGTCGTCAACTATAAAGGCTGTCAAATCAATTTTCCTTGGTCGCATTCGACTTGTTCTTCTGCCTTCACGTCGTGCATCAGCCCTTCTCGTAAAGCATCAACTGCTGCACCGTAAGTCTCCACAGCAATAGCCTCTTCCTCTGCAAATTTCAGTGCTTCGCGACAAAGATTGCTGCAGCAAACTGTGAGAACTACTTCAGTTCTTCTCTTTTTTTTTTTTTTAGTCGGAAACAAGAATCTTGCACAAGTGACCACGCCTTGCTCTGCTTTTGTTTCTGCTTGAATTTCTCATATTCAGAAATTGGGAGAAATCAAACTTAAACATGCCGGCTTCATCTACTCTTTCTTGCACGACTTCTTGAAACAAAATGTTTGGTTGAACTTGCGTTCATGAGTCTAATCCATACTTCACAATTTGTTCATGACTTTTGACTTAGTAGTCACGATTACTTGATTGTGCCATCTACTTTTTTTCTTTGCACGATAAAAAGGGTAATTTATTTGGCTTAAAGGAACAGGGGCTCTTTTTTTCCGTTTTTTTTTTCAAAAAACAAAAAATTCGCCCAATTGGTGTCATTATTCCCTTGTATGATTGAGGTGGTGGGTTCGAACCCCTCACTCTCACAAAAATTTTTTTTTTATTTTTTATTTTATTTTATTTTTCTTTTCACTTTTTTTTTTTTTTCACAAAAAATCCATCTGACTAACCACTTTGATAATCTCTTTTCTTTCCAGGCAACAATCAACAACCCAAAGTTTCGGCAGGATCAATACTTTGGTTTCATGGAAACTCAACTTCTTGATCATCGTTTTTGGTCTTCCTTGATAACGCAACAGTAGAGTACTTTTGATTTCCTTCCCTCTTTTTTTTTTTCACTTATTTTAATAAAGATGATTTATTGATCCCGATTTTTGTTATTGATCCCGATTTTTGTTTGATCTTGATTCTTTGTAGGTAACTCTAATCTCTCAAGATGTTCATCGAGGATCACGCCGAACCATCTCCATGCATCGCCATCGGCCTCGACAATGACAGCTTCAAAGTCAAACCTACTTCTTTGCTCGTCCACAAGTCTGCTATCGATATCCACTCTCCTGAGCCTATTGATTCGACACTGCATATCTCCGACTGGTCGGAAGAGATCACTACAGAACTATATGATGATCACATCGACGAATTCTTTCGTTCGCCAGCCATCTTATTGAAATCTTCTCTACACGATGTCGACAACTCTACAATGGGCTTCTTACTTCCGAATCGGCATCTCGTTACCAAAGGAACTTCTTGGAAGATTCCTCCTTCTAAGTTTGGTGAAGTATCCTTCCACGCCGGCTACTGGGAATGGACAGAACACATCTTGGCCTTCTTCGAACATCGTCTCGTTCAGGCAGACATCTACACAGCCATTCATGCTTCACTCTTCACGTATGTCATCGACAAGAACGTCCTTCAGGCATTCTTCGAGTTATGGCATCCTTCGACGAATACTCTTCATACGGCTGTTGGGGAATTGTCAATCTCTCTATGGGATCTTCGTGGAATTTCCGACTTGCCCATACTTGGAGATTTCTACTACGAGGCAATCCCTTCAGCTTATGAACTTCTTGCTGATCAGGCCCGTAGCTCCACCTCTTCGCGAAACGACTCTGCTCTTCCACGTTGCTGCAAGTACTTGTTCTTGGCTTATCACATGCTGCCTACGACTTCTGACGGCGTATTGATTTCAGATTGGATAAACTTCTGGTTCAAGGAAACGGCTAGATATGCCCCTCCTCCATCGCGGTCTACAAAAAAGAGAACCAGCAAGCCACGATTTTCTCGAAATCCTTGCGGGAGTATCGACGCGTCTCTTTTACCTCGTGCCAATTATCACGCTGATCCATTCACGATCTTGGGAATCGAAGAGAATGTAAAAGAAGACACTTATCTTGTTGCTTTCCTCACATGCTGGCTTTGCAGCTTTGTTCTTCCCCATGGACAAGTCGATCGTGTTCGTGCTACTGTTTTCAAAGTTGCTAGTCAGATGACTCGTGGACGTCTTTTTTCTCTCGCTATACCTGTGTTAACAAGTATTTATCGCGGTTTAAGAGATATATCCACTTCGCCGAATCTGACCGAGTCTACTGTTGTCTTCCCTATTCATTATCTTTATAGTTGGATAGCGCGATACTTCGACACTCACTTTACTTCCAACATTGAACAACAAAGCGGGGACAAGGTAAAATGTGCTTCGATGGTAAGACATTCGGGAGAAAATATGGCTAAGTCTTTTGAAATTCAGCCGGCACGTGATTTATTTCATAGCATCAGCTCGTCAGACCTTCGAAACTTACATCCCAAACATCAAGATAAGGAAGTGCTGATGGATCGTACTTGTTTCTCCCTCACCCTCAAAGGTATTTTCATATCTCTACGATCTAGCTACTTGACTTTTCGGTGTGGGAATGAACACCTTGTTGAAGCATACAGTCCTCATCGATTCAGCCGACAACACGGCCTTTGTCAACACATTCCGGGTCGCTTGAAGAAAGAAATCTTAACCTGTGGATTATCTGCACTTGTTCGACTTTGGCGCTCATGCACTTTTCTGAACTCGTCATCCACAGTAGTTTGGCCGGGGAAACGTGATGTTTCGTCATTGGCCACGAAAGAGTATACAATTTGGTGGCGAGCAACTTGGGAAGCTACTCAGAGGAACCATACCAAGATTGTCTTGAGGCTTCCTCAGAACAACACGAAGCCAAACTCTACAACGCCAAAATGACATAAAGGCGATTCTTCTAAGGCTGCCCAACAAAATGACGATCATGAACCCGTCGTGAAGAAGCTAACTTCCCCTTCGAAGGCTTCTCATGACTCTATTCTCCCAGCAGAGAAAGAAGCTAGTTCAACTGGGGATGCTTATCAACTAGTTGAGAGGCCCAAGAAACGAATGACTTTACTCTATGCATCTTCCTCGAAACACGAGATAGCCAAGGAAGGCAATGAAGTCATCTCTGCCCTTTCTTGTTCAGCCGAAGATTCTGACAGCCAACGCCAACTTAAGAAGAATCAGAAGGTGTTCAATTTAGACAACATTACTGTTGATTCTAACTTTTTTGCAGATTGCCCAAGTTCTAATCTACCGTTGGCTGAATTACCACTCTACGTATATATCGGCTGAAAATACTTTCTCTTTTTTTTCCTTTATCATTAGTATTTTCTTTGATCCTTTACTTACATCAATTATAACATTTTTCTTGCAGTTTTCACAACTTGAGGACGGGGTTCGAGCAACTTCTGAGCAGAGTGGTGATTCCGTAAATGAGCTCACCCCTTTCGACTTGTCAAAAGTGGATTCTTCTCATCCTCCGAGCGGTGAAGCTAAAGCAGTTAGAGGAGATAGTGAACAGCCAAGAATCACTCTACCCAAATTGATGCCTAAAGTTCGCCCGACAGAAGTACTTGAAACATCTAGAAAGGCATCTAAAGTTCCACATCGCCCTTCTATGGCTCCCGAACCGTCTATGTTTTGCCCCCAAGCTCTTTATGGTGAAGCCGAGAAAATGTTGGTCAACTTCCTTTGGAAGAGTATTCGGGACAAGATTGAAAGAACTCCCTTTGAGAAGCTCTCGAAGATAGAATCTGATATACGAGCTGTTTTTGGCAAAATGAAGGATTACATGAGAGATCCATCACCTTTGGAGAATCGCCTGAAGGAATTTCTTGAGAATGCTTCACACTTCACAAGTGTTAAGCAGAGTTCCATCCACAGGCAAACACAAGAAGCTCATGAACAATCTCTCTCTCTTGCTTTACAAAGCCTTGATGAAGCTGAGGCACAGAAACATGAGTATGCCGTAGTAGTGGAGAATTTGAGGGAAGAACTTCGTCGAGCAGAAGAGAACTTAGCCAACATGCAAGCTGATGTGGATACTCGTCGAGAGGCTCTTTTGAAACTTCAAGATGCCCCTTATATGACCGAAAAGGAAAATGAAGCCCTTAAGAAGATGGAGGAGCTACTTGAAGCAACTCGTCAGGATTTGATAGACTTTGATATTTTCTCATAGATAGCTTAGAGTAGTCGATTTTTTTCCTTTTGTTGCTTAGCTTTAGGACTTTTCTTCTTTGTCCCTTTTTTTTTTTCCTTCTTGATGATGTCATGAACCTTACTACTTTAGAGATTGCTTAATAAAAGTTAACTTTTCTTTTTAATCTTGCAACTCTTTGAGTAGTTCTTTTTTTTTTAATGCCATTATAACGAATTATATATTTGCACGTATACATAATTCATTATAACTTGAAAGCATCAAAATCAAATAAGCTAACTTTGTGCTCAACATATAACCTTATATGACTTTTTTTTTTTTTTTTTACTTAGTTTTTCATGAAGAATTATCAATTCAACATAAAACCAACATAAAGTCATGATAAAGTTATGACTGAACTTAGAAAATCTAAGCTGCCTACGTACCCTAATGAAAGGGATCAAGTCATAACGTAGTTCAAAGAAAACTTCTTTTGAGAAGATTTAGGGGGGCCGTTCACAGTTTATACTCATGCGGGCCAGGAGTATTCAAAGTTTAACCACCCTGAGCAAGAGTGGGGAATTTCTATTTTAGCCAGACGAAATACCATCAGTGGAGTAAGTTAGCAGTTTATCCACATACATTACAATTGGTGGTTACCGTGTTGGAAAACAGAATCAGAAAGCAGCGGAATTTAAAAAATTTTCCCAACAAAAGGACCTTGAACTCGCAATCGTGTAACCAAATTCGTAAAGATAGAAAACTTACTTTTCTTTTATTCTTTCTTGAAGCGTTTCAAGCCACCCAAGAACGCTCTTCACGCGGCTTGATCCCCTCTCCTTGGTAAAGCTCGAATCTTCAAACTTCTAACTTGAAGTCTCTAGAGAAAGTCCACCAACTTGATCACAATCTAACTAGTAAGGATGCTAGTTCTCTAGTTAGTGTTTGGGCTTAACCTAGGGTTTAATTTAATCTTGGAGAAAGGAAGGTGTTCAACACATGAACCAAGAATTGTCTATTAGCTCTAAAGGGGAGCTCGAGCTCCCCTATATATAGGCAAGGGAGTGCCGAAATTCCTAGTCCTTTATGGGCTAGGATTTTGGTCCCTCTCTCCTATTACTTGAGGATCAAGTATTTTCAACCTTGACTTTGAATTCTAATTCTAGTCAACTTTGAAGAGAGCTTAAAAAATATCCAAACTATTTTTGGATAATTTTATACTTTATTTATTATAAAATAAATAACTTATTTTATCTAATTAATTAATTCATAATTAATTAACTAGATTATTTTCTCCAAAATTAGACTTTCTTTTTAATTCAAAATTAAACCAAAGTCTATTAAATAATTAACTAATTAATTATTTAATATATATATAATATATATATATATACACGTGTGTGACACGTGTCACAGTGACACGTGTCACTCACGTGATCCACACGTGTGAATTCACACGTGTGGAACCCTCTTGGTCCGATTAACTCGTTTAATCATTTTCAAGCCTCAACTCATGTAACCAAGTTGTTGTGTGTGACCCTCTAGGTTCTCAATTCAATTAGCAGTGACCCCAATTAATTAATTCACTAATTAATTAATCAGTCCACAGATTAAACGACCATAGTCTAGCAACAGGTGTTTAACCCCTAGCTGAATTGGAATGTTCGGATTCGACAGAACCTTTAAGTCATTGAATCATGCGAGATACAATCCTCCTACTTACTATCTCTCAACCAAGATCTAGGGCAAGGGAATAATCAGAACCCTAATAATCCGGTCTTAAAGCTAAGTGCATTTCATATCCATTTGATCTCAATCCAAGAAACCCTTTTCTTGATGTCTTGATCTACTGCCTTGGCCAAGGACTCCATATGGCATATGAATGACTTACACAATAAGAGATCACCTTGCAAATGCAAGTGTAGGTCCTTTCTTGATTCTCATTCACTTTCATGAATCACTTGTGCAGCCCCAGCATAAGCCTTGAATCAGTTGTCTAAGGCGACACCCTTTAAAGCTTATACCTAAGACTACAGAGTTAACTCATAAAGTGACAAGGAACCTCAAGTCTAAGGATCAATTAATCACATCAATGACTCGTGAGATATTTCCTAATCTGGAAGTTTCCATTTCCTGAAATAGAAACTTCCTTTCCCATTTAGGAATGTTCTCACACGGGGCACCTCAGTGAACTTACTTATTAAAGTAAGCACCCTCATGTATCACGCACGTATCAACTATACACTTTGCACCTCCATGAAACAAGGTGGTCCTTCTTAGGGGCGTGATCCCACAAGCAAGCCTTAGAGGAGTCAGGTTGACACTCCCACTGTCTGTAGGACTCATCGGCTTGGAGTATTTTACTAATCATGACTTATGTGATATAGGGCTCGTTTCATGAACCATTTCACCTAAATGGTAGAGTCCTAAAGTCATCAGGATTAGGGGAGTTCTCATACATGCACAGCTAAAGTAAACGCATACCAAACAAGAGCATATAAAGAAGTGTTGCCTCAATTCGTTATTTTATTCAAAGATTGTCTGTGATTACAATAAGGAAAAGCACAAAGCGGATATACAATCGGCTTTCTAGGGCACTATTCCTAACAATCTCCCACTTGCCCGTCAAAGCCATTCTAAAGCTACTCTAAGTCCCATCTTCTGAAGATGACCTTGGAAAGCTTCTCGACTAAGGGGTTTAGTAAGTGGATCTGCCACGTTCTCTGCTGATGTGACCCTCTCAATTAGCACATCTCCTCTTTTGATAATATCACGGATTAGGTGATACTTCCTCATAATGTGCTTGGTCCGTTGGTGAGATCTTGGTTCTCTTGCTTGAGCAACCGCCCCAGTGTTGTCACAAAACACAGTAATGGGGTCTTTCATGCTAGGAACAACATTCAATTCTTGAATGAAGTTTCTAATCCAAACACCTTCCTTAGCTGCATCATTTGCAGCTAAGTATTCGGCCTCAGTGGTCGAATCAGCAGTGGTAGTTTGCTTGGAACTCTTCCAACTCACTGCTCCGCCGTTTAGGCAGAAAATGTATCCTGACATTGACTTAAAATCATCTAAGTCAGATGCAAAGCTTGCATCGCAGTATCCTTCGACAGTAAGATCTTTCTGACCTCCGTAAACTAAGAATAAATCTTTAGTACTTTTCAAGTACTTAAGAATATTCTTCACGGCAGCCCAGTGACCATCTCCAGGGTCAGATTGGAAACGACTTGTTACACTAAGTGCATAAGCCACATCCGGTCGAGTACATAACATTGCATACATTATGCTACCTATTGCTGATGCATAAGGTGTATGAGTCATTCTTTCCTTCTCAAGGTTAGTCTTAGGACACATCTTCTTTGAAAGACATGTTCCTACACTCATAGGAAGGTTCTTAACCTTTGCTGACTCCATATTGAATCTCTTCAATACTTTGTCAATGTACATCGACTGTGATAGTCCTATTAACCTTCTAGATCTATCTCTATAGATTTTAATTCCAAGGATATAGGACGCATCACCAAGATCTTTCATCTCGAATTGGTTCGATAACCATAACTTAGTCACTTTCATGTCATCCTTCGAATTCCCAATAAGAAGGATGTCATCAACATAAAGTACTAAGAATTGCACTGAGGTCTCCAATTCCTTTCTATACACACATGACTCATTCGAAATTTGGATGAAGCCAAACGCTTTGACCGATTCATCAAATCGAATGTTCCAATTCCTAGAAGCCTGTTTCAATCCATAGATTGACCTTTGGAGTTTGCAAACCTTTTGCTCACTCCCACTGAATGTGAAACCTATGGGTTGCTCCATATAAATGTCTTTGTCAATGTCACCATTGAGAAAGGCAGTTTTCACATCCATTTGCCATATCTCATAGTCATAATATGCAGCAATGGCAAGCATGATTCGAATGGACTTTTGCATTGCAACTGGTGAAAAGGTTTCGTCAAAGTCCACGCCGGGTCTCTGAGTGAATCCTTTTGCAACCAGTCTTGCTTTGTAGGCTGCAATGCTTCCATCAACTCCAAGCTTTCTCTTAAAGATCCATTTGCAACCTATGGGTTTGACCCCATCAGGCAAATCTACCAAGGTCCAAACTTGGTTGGAGTTCATGGAATCCATTTCGGATTTCATGGCTTCTATCCACTGTTCAGAGTCAGAATCTGAAAGTGCCTCCTTATATGTCAAAGGATCATTATCCTTTTGAGAGATTTCATGGAAGAATCCATACCATCTCTCCGGCTGTCTAGGAGTACGTTCAGAACGCCTTAGAGGAGGATTTACATGTGTATCGAAATTCGTGATTGGTTGTAGTTGATCAGAGTGGGACGTTTCTTCAGTGGGTGGTATGGGGTCACTTTGTACTTCTTCTAATTCTATGATCTTGCCTTTCTTTTCTTTAAGGAACGGTTCCTCAAGAAAAGTGGCATTTCTGGAAACAAACACCTTTCGTTCAGATTGATCATAGAAGTAGTATCCTATGGATTCCTTAGGATAACCTACAAAGTAGCATAAGTTAGAACGAGATTCTAACTTATCTCCCACTGTCCTCTTCACGTAAGCAGGACAACCCCAAATTCTTAAGTAAGAATAACTAGGGATTTTACCATGCCACATTTCATAGGGCGTTTTAGGGACTGACTTAGAGGGAACAAGATTCAAAATCTTTGCTGCACTTTCTAGGGCATAACCCCAGAAAGAAGGCGGTAAGTCAGTGAAACTCATCATGGAACGAACCATATCAAGTAGGGTTCGATTCCTTCTCTCAGAAACTCCATTAAGCTGAGGAGTTCCCGGAGGAGTCCACTGAGAGATAATCCCATTACCTTTGAGATGATTAAGGAATTCTTCACTAAGATATTCGCCTCCTCGATCAGATCGAAGTGCTTTTATCTTGTGACCAGTTTGGTTCTCAACCTCCTTTTGAAATTCTAAGAATTTCTCAAAAGCTTCAGATTTATACTTCATTAAGTATACATAACCATACCGACTAAAGTCGTCAGTGAAGGTTATGAAATACTGATGATTGTTTCTTGCGCTTACACTAAGCGGTCCACAAACATCAGTATGGATCAAATCCAGAACCTTAGTGGCACGTTCCATAGTTCCTTTAAAAGGGACTTTGGACATTTTTCCTTTGAGACAGGATTCGCAAGAAGTCAACTCTTTGAGATCATTTTCAGAGAATGATCCTAAAGTGTTTATCTTGCTAATTCTGTTCTTGGAAATGTGTCCTAATCTAGCGTGCCATAAGGGAGCTGAAACTTGGTCATCTCTCTTACGCTTTGTTTCTCGTTGTATATTCATAATATTGATATTTTGAGTTAGGTAAAGTCCATTACTTAGAGTACCGATATGAACGGAAGAGTTGTTCCGTTTGATAAAGTATTTACCATTCTTAATATAAGTTTCATAACCTTCACAATCTAATATTGGAACTGAAATTATATTACGAATAATGTTCGGTACATAAAGGACTTTGTTTAATACTAACTCAAAACTACCTAAATCTAATCTAATTGTGCCTAAAGCTCGAGCTTCAACGTTTGAGCCATCGCCGATCTTCAAGACACATTCTCTTTCTTTTAATTGTTGAACATCACTTAGCATCTGTACATCATTACAGATATGAGTTCCACAACCGGTATCAAGTACCCAAGAACTAGAATTAATAGACAGATTTACTTCAACGAGAAAGATACCTTTCTTTAGAGTAGCCTTGTACTCTGGGCAGTTTCTCCTCCAATGTCCCGCTTTGCCACAATGGAAGCAAACATCCTCTTTCTGATCACGCTTCTTCTTTTGGGCCTTCCCCTTCGAAATGCCACCAGTGGGCCTAAGGGGTTTCTTCTTCTTCTTTTGGGCTTTCTTGCCCTTACCTTTAGAAGGCCCAGAAGAGGAAGATGGAGCATTCACCATCAAAACCTTATTGTCCTTCTTGATCGTGCTTTCAGCAGTCACAAGCTGACTAATCAGCTCAGCTACAGTAGCACCAGCATGATTCATGTTGAAGTTAAGGACAAATGGGTTGAATGATGGTGGGAGCGAAGCTAGCAACAAATCCACTGAAAGCTCATCTTTCAGCGGCATGTCCATGGAGGCAAGTTTCTCAGTAAGGGCAAGAAACTTGAGTCCATATTCATGGACACTTGAACCTTCCCTCATTCTCAAGTGGAATAATTCCTTTGAAGTGTTATACCTTGTAACACGTTCATGAGGGCGGTAAAGTTGCTCTAAGTGGTCGTAAATCTCCCAAGCAAATTCCATGGCCTCATGTTGTCTTTGCAAGTCCGGAGACATGTTAGCCAACATAAGGCAACGGGCTTGGAGATTATCATCCTTCCACTTCTGAATCGCGTCCCGCTCGGCCCGAGTGGGAGCCTCCCCTTCAGGAGTAGGCTCCCCTTCGAAGAGAACATAAGTTCTCTTCTCAGAATCTAAAATGATTTTTAGATTCCTCAGCCAATCAGAATAGTTGGGACCAGTCAACTTGTTTGACTCGAGGATCGATACAAGAGGGTTTTTGGTTGCCATTTCAAAACACGTAGAGAATCACAGAATCTACGACCTAAATGGTGAAACAGAGAACTAGTGAGCATGCTGAATTATAACGATATACAAAAGATAAGGTCTTTAATCTATTGTAGCTCCCACTGTTTTTCAAAGATCTAGAATTCCCAAAGATCTAAGAGGAACATGTTTCCCAATGGGTACTAAGATCCTAGGCATTTTACCTCGAACCCACGACTCGCGGACATTCTAAGTAAGAACCCTAGGTAGGTACAACTTACCAATTCTAACACCTTTAGAACTCTCAGTAATTGTTTTTGCATCACCTATCTTTCAATATGGACCCACGACTCGTGCGACATCCATATTTACTTAGGTGTTAAGCTAGACCCATCAATCATAAGATCATGACCAAAACTTAGTTCGAACGACCCACGACTCGCGGACATCGCCCTTGCCAAAATTGACCACGAAATATTGATCATTTAAAATGATCAATTAGGTAACTAAGAACTAATAAGCTCCACTAGCTATCCCACGACTCGCGGACAATAACTAGCTTTACTTACTAAACTTAAAACCTATTGATGGAATGCTAGGAATTTAATTCAAAACTTGCATCTCGAATTAAACACCTATTTGTTCGAAATTAGCTTAATATTTAATGGGAATTTTCGAATCAACCGGAGAGTTGTCCGGTTCGACCTCACCAACATATATGTTATCCAATTTTAATAGTCTTGATTAATGCAATTACACTTAAATGCATTTCAAACAAGCACATAAACAGATAACATGTCCTAGCATGATACTAACATGTAATGATCATGGGTTCTACCTATCTTATGCGTGATATGTGGGAGCCACTCCACAATCACAAGTTCTAACATACATGCCACATAAACAGTTCAAATCACATAAGGGAAAGCAGTAACAAAATACGAGCCCTATCTCTATTACATTTAACAATCGAGATTCCCCTCCCTAACATTTTGAGGGGTCTTCACTTATGGCCTCCTTGTTACTTGAATGTGGTCCATCTTACTCCATGGGTGCATTGTCTCCAAAATGAAAATAAAACCTCACCACCTATCTCTACTCTCAAATTACAATAAAAGGAAAAGGACATAAAGTAATAAGGCTCAATCTTCATATTGGCCTTAGACAATTACACGGGGCATACCCCGGCCTCAAAAACAGTAATATGGAAAGCCACATAATAAATCACATAACAGTACGCACATAAGTGAGGCTCCAACCTCAATTGAAAAACGCAACTATAGGGCTCCAACCCCAATTGAAACCATTCATGTGCATAAATTAAAACCATACATAGATCTAAACCCATGATCACCTAACATGCTTTTGCGAGAATTTAAATTTAGCCAATAAATTAAAATTCTCGTTTCAAGTCCTAATGACTCAAAACACGACTTAGATGCAATTCTTGTTCAAGAGCCTTTTCAATAAAACCCGAAAAACTTTAAACTAATAAAATTCCAATTAATTTCCAAAATTAATAATTTTATTCTTTCATTATTTTCAGAAAATAATATTCATAATTTTTCCAAAAAACAAATCGCTTTAATTTCTCAAAAATCCCAATTTAATCAAAAATTTTAAAATAATTTTATTTTAACAAAACTGATTTTAAAAGATAAAATTAAAATAAAATTAAATCGGGATTTTACGGACTGAAAACACGAAAAACACGAAACACGAAAACGGGCCCGAAAAGGGGCCTAGCATCGCGCGGCACAGACGCGCAGCAGCGCGCGCACAGCGCGGCAGTTGCCGCTCGCGTGCGCGCGCCGGCCGCGCATCATGCGCCCGCCGCGACTAGGCGGACTGGGCAGGGCGTCCGGCACGGCCTGGGCAGGCGTCCCGCGCGGTTGCGGGACGGACTGGGCGGGCGCGCCTAGGCGCGCCCGGGACGGCTCCCGCGCTGTTGCGGGAGGAGCTGGGCGGCGCGACGGGCCTGGGCGTGCGACATGCTAGCACGCCTAGGCTCGTTGCTTTTCGTGTTCGTTTCGTATTTCTGGGTTTCTCGAAAACCCGGTTCAATCCAAAAATTAAAATTCGATTTAAATATATTTCAATCAAAACGGTTTTTAAAATCACAATTTAAGAAAACAGTTTCAGAAATTCAGGAAAAATTACAGTTTCGTATTTCAGGCTTTCTAAAAGAACTCATGAATACCTAATTCGCATCTAAGCCTAAGAATTTCTACCAAATTCAGAATAATTGAGACGAATCAGAAACACGATTAACGAGGTGGCTCTGATACCACTTGTTGGAAAACAGAATCAGAAAGCAGCGGAATTTAAAAAATTTTCCCAACAAAAGGACCTTGAACTCGCAATCGTGTAACCAAATTCGTAAAGATAGAAAACTTACTTTTCTTTTATTCTTTCTTGAAGCGTTTCAAGCCACCCAAGAACGCTCTTCACGCGGCTTGATCCCCTCTCCTTGGTAAAGCTCGAATCTTCAAACTTCTAACTTGAAGTCTCTAGAGAAAGTCCACCAACTTGATCACAATCTAACTAGTAAGGATGCTAGTTCTCTAGTTAGTGTTTGGGCTTAACCTAGGGTTTAATTTAATCTTGGAGAAAGGAAGGTGTTCAACACATGAACCAAGAATTGTCTATTAGCTCTAAAGGGGAGCTCGAGCTCCCCTATATATAGGCAAGGGAGTGCCGAAATTCCTAGTCCTTTATGGGCTAGGATTTTGGTCCCTCTCTCCTATTACTTGAGGATCAAGTATTTTCAACCTTGACTTTGAATTCTAATTCTAGTCAACTTTGAAGAGAGCTTAAAAAATATCCAAACTATTTTTGGATAATTTTATACTTTATTTATTATAAAATAAATAACTTATTTTATCTAATTAATTAATTCATAATTAATTAACTAGATTATTTTCTCCAAAATTAGACTTTCTTTTTAATTCAAAATTAAACCAAAGTCTATTAAATAATTAACTAATTAATTATTTAATATATATATAATATATATATATATACACGTGTGTGACACGTGTCACAGTGACACGTGTCACTCACGTGATCCACACGTGTGAATTCACACGTGTGGAACCCTCTTGGTCCGATTAACTCGTTTAATCATTTTCAAGCCTCAACTCATGTAACCAAGTTGTTGTGTGTGACCCTCTAGGTTCTCAATTCAATTAGCAGTGACCCCAATTAATTAATTCACTAATTAATTAATCAGTCCACAGATTAAACGACCATAGTCTAGCAACAGGTGTTTAACCCCTAGCTGAATTGGAATGTTCGGATTCGACAGAACCTTTAAGTCATTGAATCATGCGAGATACAATCCTCCTACTTACTATCTCTCAACCAAGATCTAGGGCAAGGGAATAATCAGAACCCTAATAATCCGGTCTTAAAGCTAAGTGCATTTCATATCCATTTGATCTCAATCCAAGAAACCCTTTTCTTGATGTCTTGATCTACTGCCTTGGCCAAGGACTCCATATGGCATATGAATGACTTACACAATAAGAGATCACCTTGCAAATGCAAGTGTAGGTCCTTTCTTGATTCTCATTCACTTTCATGAATCACTTGTGCAGCCCCAGCATAAGCCTTGAATCAGTTGTCTAAGGCGACACCCTTTAAAGCTTATACCTAAGACTACAGAGTTAACTCATAAAGTGACAAGGAACCTCAAGTCTAAGGATCAATTAATCACATCAATGACTCGTGAGATATTTCCTAATCTGGAAGTTTCCATTTCCTGAAATAGAAACTTCCTTTCCCATTTAGGAATGTTCTCACACGGGGCACCTCAGTGAACTTACTTATTAAAGTAAGCACCCTCATGTATCACGCACGTATCAACTATACACTTTGCACCTCCATGAAACAAGGTGGTCCTTCTTAGGGGCGTGATCCCACAAGCAAGCCTTAGAGGAGTCAGGTTGACACTCCCACTGTCTGTAGGACTCATCGGCTTGGAGTATTTTACTAATCATGACTTATGTGATATAGGGCTCGTTTCATGAACCATTTCACCTAAATGGTAGAGTCCTAAAGTCATCAGGATTAGGGGAGTTCTCATACATGCACAGCTAAAGTAAACGCATACCAAACAAGAGCATATAAAGAAGTGTTGCCTCAATTCGTTATTTTATTCAAAGATTGTCTGTGATTACAATAAGGAAAAGCACAAAGCGGATATACAATCGGCTTTCTAGGGCACTATTCCTAACATACCGTACATAGTTTATACTCATATGGGTCAGGAGTTGACATGCAGTTTAGGCTCGTTCGTCGAGGAGCAACATGCTTCATTATGCATAGTATTTCTTCAAAAATTTGCCATTTATCGGCCCGATGCGCAAGCCATCTTTGTCGACCAACTTGTAGGCGCCATTTGTGTATACTTCTTTCACCACATGCGGACCATCCCATTTCGACATGAACTTACTTCCCATACGCTGAGTGATGGTGATAGGTCTTCTCACCGCTAAGACTAAGTCTCCAACTTGAAACGATCGTGGACGCACTTTTCTGACGCTCTCGTCATTCGAGCTTGATAGCATTCAAGCTGTTGTTGCGCTGCGAGTCTTTTCTCATCTAATGCTTCTAACTCTTCAAGCCTCAGACGAGCGTTTTCTTCAGGAGTTAGTCCTTCTTGAATTGCGATACGAAGCGATGGAATTTGGCTTTCTAAGGGGAGCACGACTTCAACTCCATAAACTAGTGAATAAGGGGTAGCTTGAGTTGCAGTACGATGCGTCGTTCGATACGCCCATAATGCTTCCCCTACTCTTTCGTGTCAGTCCTTTTTTGACTTAGACACCACTTTCTTCAGAAGATTACACAATGTTTTGTTAAACGCCTCCGCCAAACCATTTGCAGCCGCGTTATACATCGATGAATTGTGTTGTCTGAAGCCGAATTGCACGCAGAGTTCATCCATCAGCTTGTTGTAGAAAGGTTTCCCATTATCAGTGATGATGTATCGAGGCACCCCGTACCTGAAGATCAAACTATTTCTTATGAATTCGACCACCGTTTCCTTCTTCACTTCTCTAAGCGGTACTGCCTCCGCCCATTTCGAGAAGTAATCAGTGGCTGCCAATATGTAAGAATGACCACCCGACGACTTAGGAGTGATCGGCCCCACCACGTCAAGTCCCCAAGCGTCGAACGACCAAGAAGCCACAGTCGGATGTAGAGGTTCGGGCGGTTGGTGTATCAGATTGGCGTGTATTTGGCAAGCTTCGCATTTTCTCGCATAGTCCAAACAATCCTTGATCATAGTTGGCCAGTAATATCCCATTCTCTTTATTCTGAAATGCAATTTCGGGCCCGATTGATGAGCCCCACATACTCCCGAGTGTGCCTCCGTCAAAGTTTCAATTATTTCATCACCGTTCAAGCAACGTTGGTAAGTCCCTTCATACGATCGTCGATACAAAGTATCCTTGTATAGCAGAAAACGGGAAGACCTCCTACGTACTTCTGTTTTGTGTCGAGGATCAGACGGTAGCTTTCCATATCTCAGATAGTCGACTATCGGAGTTCTCCAATCATCCTCATCATTTACCGCGATCGAAATAACGCTTACGTTCTCAGTGTTAAACTTTTCCAGTGAGGGCACAACCCATCGGTTACACACGGGTACGCTCGTCGTTTCACCTTTCGATAGGGCCATGGCAGTGGCCAAATTAGCCAAAGCATCAGCCAACTTGTTTTCTTTTCTTGGAATATGACTTAGGACAATATTTTCAAACTTTGTCACCAAATCAGAAGCTTGTCGATAGTATGGAACCAAGTCTTCATTCCTGACTTCATACTCGTTTCGAAGTTGGTTGACTATCAATTTGGAATCGCCGTACACTTCTATACTTGAAATCTCGATTTCTAATGCCATTTGGAGACCAATGATCAGAGCTTGGTATTCGGCTACATTGTTTGAGCATAACTCTCCTAATACGAAAGAGTATGTTAGCACCAATCTTTCAGGCGAAACGAACACCACTCCTGCACCTGCTCCGTCGAACCGGGCCGATCCATCAAAGAACATCATCCATGCTGGCGAGGGTTCAACGAAGAAGACTTCTTCATCCGGGAGGTCATTTGACAGTTCCCAATCAGCTGGGACCGGGTGATCTGCTAAGAAGTTAGCAAGCGCTTGACCTTTCACTGCTTTCTGCGATACATAAACTATCTCGTATTGGTTAAATATGATGGACCACTTAGCCAATCTTCCGGATAACACGGGTTTAGACATCACATATTTAACTGGGTCGGCTCGAGATATGAGTCTTATAGAGTAAGCCTCGAAGTAGTGTTTCAACTTCTTAATCGCGTAAAACAACGCCAAACAGATCTTCTCAACAGGCGAGTACTTCAACTCATTTTCTGTCAAAGCTCTACTAAGATAGTATAGTGCTCTTTCCTTTCCTTCATCATTCTCTTGCGCCATTAGAGCACCAATTGATCTCTCTTGGGCAGCGATATACAAGATAAACGGTTTTCCAGGTGTCGGAGCTCCTAAAACAGGCGGATTTGACAGATGTTTCTTGATACTCTCGAATGCATTTTGACACCCTCGGTCCCATTCAAAAGTAGAGCCT
Organism: Lantana camara; assembly: GCA_037501455.1. Classification (NCBI taxonomy): domain Eukaryota; kingdom Viridiplantae; phylum Streptophyta; class Magnoliopsida; order Lamiales; family Verbenaceae; genus Lantana; species Lantana camara. Next base: position 106,990,957 of record CM074859.1, on the reverse strand, counting down.
TTCTTCATGAGATGACTAAAAGGTTGACATCTTCCAGCCAAATTTGATATGAACCTTCTAATGAACGCCAAGTTGCCTTGTAGACTCCGCAGTTGTTTGAGATTCCTGGGCGGGGGCATTTTCTGAATGGCGTTAATTTTTGCAGGGTCGACCTCGATTCCACGATGGCGAACTATGAAACCGAGAAATTTTCCGGAAGTGACTCCAAAAGCGCATTTCAAAGGATTCATCTTCAAATTGTATTTTCGCAGTCGATCAAACATAACTTGTAGATCCGCTATATGATTTTTCTTTACCTTAGTTTTGACTACAAGGTCATCGACATAGCATTCCATGTTTTTATGCAACATGTCATCGAAGATATTCTGCATAGCTCGTTGATAAGTAGCACCTGCATTCTTTAGTCCAAACGGCATAACTTTATAGCAGTATATGCCTTTAGGAGTGTGAAACGCTGTACATTCCTCATCTTGTGGGGACATTCTGATTTGGTTGTACCCCGATGACCCATCCATGAAAGACAAAGCTTCGTGGCCTGTATTGGCATCAACCATAAGTTCTATGATTGGCAGCGGGAAGTCGTCCTTTGGGCAAGCTTTGTTCAAGTCTCGAAAATCCACGCATACGCGAATCTGGCCATTTTTCTTCTTGACCGGGACAATGCTGGAGATCCAAGTGGGGTATTTCACTTCTCTAATGAACCTAGCATCGATAAGCTTGTTGACTTCGGCTTCAATTAGAGGGACTAACTCTGGGCGACATACACGTTGTGATTGCTTCACTGGCCGAGCTCCATGCTTTATGCCAAGGCGATGAGTCGCGATTTTCGGATCCAACCCGAGCATTTCTTTGCATGTCCAAGCGAAGACGTCTTTGTAGTCCTTCAACAAACTTATGTACCGATTTATTTCTTCAGGGTCAAGAAGTGCACTCACAAATGTTGGCCGAGGCTCGTCTATCGTACCGAGGTTGACTTCTCGTAACTCGTCTACGGTTGCTTGCACTCCATCTTCAAGTTGTGGAGGCGCATCTTGGACTTCATCATCCGTGATTTCAGAGTCACAATCTTCATGAATCGTGACATGATTACATATTCTTATGGTGACAGGCCCTTCCATTGTGATAAGCAAAGTAGAAGATGTGCCCCCATTTGAGAAATGGAGAGTTTGATTTTCTCCAGTCGTACTTGGCGATTTTGTGGACTCTTCATAGGCTGCGTTTTCATCAGCACATGCGTTTTCACCGAGACGATCGAACACCAAGCGACGTTTTGACGCATACTTGTTCTCTGAAGCTTCATGATACTTAGGCCCGAGTCTCTTGAACACGGAAGGACGTTTCATGGGAGTACTAAGCCTATCAAACACTGATACTCGTTTATTCTTCTGATCGCCTTCGTTTTTCGTGGCGGAGATGTGTTGCACATTCTCACATTTATCTTTTCGAGATACACGTATTCTCACCGGTTCCGTATGAATATATCCCACGCTTGTCTTAGGCTGATTAACACGAAGTCCCTTTTCTTTCAGCTTGAGTTGTGCTTCCGTGAGGCCGTGAATCTTTTCACCAGTTAATTCTGGTCTTAGGCTGCCTAAGGCCGACGGGGTAGAAAAGTCATATCCTGATCTCTCTAAAAGTGTGTAAGCTTTCGGATCGAATACTCCTTCTAGCTTTTCAGGCCGCACTTCCGAAGATGGTGAATTTGCAGACTTCAAGTTGATGATGGGCATTATCAAGTCTGATTTCAAAGTTTCGAGACCGTTAAGGAATTTCACTTTTTGTCATTCATCACGAGTTTCGCATGTGAGTTTGTTTTCCTCATCGCAGACTCTGTGCTTTTCACTTGAAGATTCTACAGGAACTTCAACGGGTATATCCTCTTTCACGAATTTGGGACCCAGGTAGAGCTTAGCATCAGCAAAGTGAGATTCAGCCTCGGTAAAGGGCTTCACATCCGCGTCTACTTTCACGACCTCCCCGTTCTTTAAATATTTGAAGCATTGGTGCAGGGTAGAGGGAACGACGCCATTTTCATGGAGCCACTGTCTTCCTAACAGTAGATTGTAGGAGGTTCTAGCATCGATTACGTGAAGCAAGGTGCTAGCCTTTAGTTCCCCGATCTGAAGTTCTGTCCGGAGCATCCCCATTGCACGTTGTCCCCCTTGGTTGAATCCTTGGATGGTTAGGCGACTTTGAGATAACTCATCAATGGAGATTCCTAGCTTTTTCATGGTAAACTTTGGCATGATGTTAACAGCTGAACCTCCGTCGATCAATATGCGGTTTACCTTTTGTTCATGCATGAACCCTGAGACAAATAGTGGTCGATTGTGTGGTTTTGGTCCTAACAACAAATCTTCGTCTGTGAAGTTGATTGCAGCGCTGGTAACATGACAAGCAACATTATGGAGAGTTTCTTCTTCACTGGAGACCGGATTCATATTTTCCACTTTTGATTCAAAGTACTTCTTTGGAAAAAAGTCACCTAAAGTCACTGGCTTCCAGTAGTAATTGTTTGAAGCCCCTTTCTGGTCAGGTGCCCTCGACCTCTTCTTTGACTTGTCTTGTCTATGCCTGAGCGGCATGGATTTTCTTGACCAAGTAGGATGAAGCTTCTCAACACGTCGTTTTTGCCTTCGGCGCCGTGTCACTACGGTCCATTCGCCTTCATCCTCATCCTCATTCGTTGCATATGTCTCACACTTAGCATTTTCAGTAGTTAATAAACTTGAAAGTAACCCCGGTTCAAAGCTCCCAAACTTGATTGCTATGGGTGTCCCGATGATACTAGCGGCGTTGTTTCATTCTTTTGGCTTTCAAGCGGATTAACATATGTCAAAGTTGCAACACTAGTGGTGTTCGTATCAGCTACATCCTCGCAGTCGAGAATAATTTTCCCTTCTTTAGCCAAAGCCATGATTTTGTCTTTCAAAACAAAACACTTTTCTAATGGGTGGCTAATAACTCGGTGATACTTGCAGTACTTCGGGTCATTCACTTTTCCACTTTCTTCGGGGCGTTTTGGCTCTGGCAGTTCTATCATCTTCCTCGCGAGCAATCGAAGATGTGTGCAACATCTGAGTCCGGGAATGGATATTCTTTTTCTTGCATCTCTTTTAGAGTGAGACGACGCCTCTCATTTTGCATGGGTTGACTTCTTGGCTTTTCTACACCTTTTTTGTCCTTGGGCAGGATTTTGACGGGAACTGCCTTAACGGTCATAGACTCTTTTGTAGGAGGTTTAACGAATCTTTCGTTTTTTCTTATATCTCTTCTATCCCTCTTTTGATCATCTGTGGGATAGTCGGTGCCATGATTCGCGATGCTTAGTTCCATGTCGTGGGCGCGGGTAGCTAACTCTTCGAAAGTGCGAGGTTTGATGCCCTGGAGAATGTAGAGGAGTCCCCAATGCATTCCTTGAGTGAACATTTCCACTGCGGATATTTCGGAGAGTCTATCTTTGCAATTCAAACTCAGTGATCGCCAACGGTTGATGTAGTCCACGACCGGTTCATTTTTCCATTGTTTCGTGTTGGTTAACTCGATCATGCTCACTGTACGGCGAGTACTGTAGAACCGATTGAGAAACTCTCTCTCCATCTGATCCCAACTGTCGATTGATTCGGGCTCTAAGTCGACGTACCAATCAAATGCGTTCCCCTTAAGCGATCGTACGAACTGCTTGACAAGATGATCTCCATATGTCCCCGCATTGTTGCAAGTTTCTACGAAGTGGGCGACATGTTACTTCGGGTTGCCTTTGCCCTCGAACTGCTGAAAATTTGGTGGTTGATAACCCATTGGCATTTTCAGTGAGTTGATGCGCTTAGTGTATGGTTTTGCATATGATGGAGAATTCTGATATGAGGCGCCATACTGAGCTCGTATTGTGTTGGTTATCATATCCTGCAGTTCTTGAACAGATAGGGCAGCGATAGACGCAGTAGAGTGATTTGTTCTTATCGCGGAGTCTTGTTTCTGGGGAAGAAAATTCACTTGCTTCCCATCGGTGGTTTGAGTGATTTGAACTGAAGGAGTCCGGGGATTGCGGCTAGACTGACCAGGGTCATTGCTTTCTAGTTTGCTCATGAGTTGGGCGATCTGGAAGTCTTTGTCTTCCAAAGTTTTCTGTAGATGAGCTATTGCCTGAGCCATTTGAGCAATTTGCTCTCCATCAGTCATCTCTCCACTTCCCTTATTCTTTTCTTCAAAGGGAGTTTCCTTCAGGTTAGTTTCCTTAGGAGTCGAAGGAGTCGAGCCATCAGATGATTTTGAGTCGCTAAGATGACCATGTGTGGAAGATTTCGAATTTTGGTTAACTTCCTTATTTTTCAGTGCGAGTTGATCCTTCTTAGGAGCCATGAAGAACTCGTGGAAGTAGGAATTCAATATGGAAGAGAAGAGATGAGAGGTAGGATCTGTCCCACCGGGCGTGCCAAAATTTGTTCACAACAAATTTTATTTGTCTGCAAAATAAATTACAAGACAAAATATATGAACAAAATATATAGTAATTTAAAGAACTTGACGAATTTAAAGGAATAAATCCTATGAAGTCTATTCCTCTGATTCTTCTCTTCAATTTTGTATTCGAGGGCGTGAAGCTTATTCCCGAATACTTAGGCGCGATTTTGGCCGATTTTGACGGAGAAAACCACATGATTTACCTGCAGCTTTGAAGAGACCGTAGAACCTTCAAAGGTTGTAGTTTCGTGTAGCAGCGGGCTTGAATATCTAGAAGACTTGAAGACGACAAGAAGGAGACTTTGACGAAGACTTAGAAGACTTGATGAAGCGAAGATTCGCGCACGTGGGTAGACTTGACGGCGTGAAACTCCCTTGATGTCGTTCTCTTATCCTTGCTCTATGTCGATGTCGAAGTCCCAATGTCGGTCGAAGTCAATGTTCTTGAAGTGTTACCCATGACCCCTATTTATAGGTGTAGGGTTGAATGTTTTGATAATTATCTCTTCATTTATTTATTAAAGGATAACATCAAATGTATTTATTTATTTATCCCTTTAATATGAATTTATATCAAAGAAAATAAATAAATGACATAAGCTTTGACTTGATTGGTCCACGTGTTGAGACATGCCACGTGTCGTCATTTAATTGGTCATAACCAATTGAGTTGCAAGGCTTGATTTGATTCGTCGGAACACTTCAACTTTGACACATGTCGATACTTGATTTGAAGATAAAATAAATATTAAAATTATCAATTAAATCAATCTATTTAAATATTTTATGGATTTTAATTTAATATTTATCCAAAAATATAAAAAATAGAATGAATTAAATTTAATAATTAATATTCATTTACACGTGTCACATTTTAATTAGACGAAAATTAATTCGTCTACACCCACAATTCTCTTCGACTTGGTCTCTTTATTTTCTTTTTATTTAATTAATTTATTTTTCTCCAATATACGTGTATCAATTAGTTACTATTAATCTCATTTTTCTCTAACTTCACTTTTATCTATACTCTATTATTAAACGCGAGACTCACAATTCTCTTGGACTTAGTCTCTTTATTTTCTTTTTATTTAATTAATTTATTTTTCTCCAACATACGTGTATCAATTAGTTACTATTAACCCCATTTTTCTCTAACTTTACTTTTATGATTTATCTATACTCTATATTAAGCGCGAGACCCACAACTCTCTTGGACTTGGTCTCTTTATTTTCTTTTTATATAATTAATTTATTTTTCTCCAACATGCGTGTATCAATTAGTTACTATTAACCCCATCTTTCTCTAACTTCACTTTTATGATTTATCTATACTCTAAGCGCGAGACCCAATTGTGGTCTCTTGGACTTGGTCTCTTTATTTTCTTTTTATTTAATTAATTTATTTTTCTCCAACATACGTGTATCAATTAGTTACTATTAACCCCATTTTTCTCTAACTTCACTCTTATTTTTTTTAATATTCTTTTTATTTTTCTTTCTCATATTTTTTAGCTTATTTTTTAACTGTTTCCTATTAATATACCATTATTAAATTTATATTAAGATGAACCATCTAATTTAATATATTAAAATAATATTTCTTTTATTTTTTTTTTGCACATGCATCGAATGTGTGAAATTACTTGTATCAAGATAAAAGTTATTAATTTAATATCTAATTGTCGTAACAAAATAATTATTTATTATTTAGATATAATTCTACAAATTCAAATATTAATATTTCATATGAAGAGAAAAGTACTTCATGAAGTTATTTTATTTAGCATAACACGACAATTCTTCAAAATTCAAATATATTTATACAAATACAAATATAAATACTTCATATTTAGAATAAAATTCTTCATTTAACTCCTCATTGCTAAATAACACAATAGTTCCTTAAAATTTAAATATAGTTCCACAACTGCACAAGAGAATACTTCAAATTAATGTAAAAGTTCTTCATCCAGTTAAAATATAAATTAAAAAATTTGAGACAGAAAATTAAAAAGAATATAAAAAAAAGAATAAAAGTGGGGTTAATAGATAAGTAACTAATCGGTTGGTTTATTTTTACCAACAGGGGTTGGTTCAAGTAGTTAATGAGTTCATTCTCGAAGGCAAAGTCCCGATTTGAATCCCACTTGGGTATGCGTGAGTTAAAAAAAAAAAAAAAAAAGATAAGTAATTAATTGATACAAGTCCTCCGTTGTTGGAGGAAAAAAAAGAGACTAAATTCAAGAGACCACAATATGGTCTCGCGCTTAATAATAAAGTATAGATAAAATCCAAAGTTTTAGGATTGATCACACTTGTGCCCCGTCTAAAAGACCCAACTTGTCATCTAACTTCTATAATTACAAAGACCTCCCCCGGTTGACAAAACACATATTCTTTTCTTTTTTTTTTTTTCTTTTTTTGAAAGGGACAAAATACATATTCAAACTTGTAAGTATTTTTAGCTTAATCTGAAGGACCACTTCAAGAATATAATTATCCAGGATTGCACATGGTTGGTCATGTTCATTGCGGTGGTCTAGTCTATCTAAAGAGCTAGGAATAACCTCATTTTTCACCACCACCGAGAGACAACTCGGGAGCTGATTTATGCGGGGAAAGGAAAACCTGACCAAGAGATAGTTTGGTGAATCCCGTCAAATGAGAGTTGGGTTGAATTTAATATGGATGGTAGTGTGTACCATGAGATATAATATGGATGGAAGGGGGCTTATGCGTGATGCCGATGGGTGTTGTATTTTTGGGTGTGCGTGTAATTTGAGAGAGGTCTCGATTATCGTCGTGAAACTTCTCGGGATTCGAGAAGGTCTTCGTTTCACTTGAGAAAGAAGATTCGAAAGAATTATTATTAAGACAAACTCACGGACGGTTATTCCACTCATTACAAGTGTTAAATTTGATGACCGTTCGTTAGGATACATTGTGATGGATTGTAAAACCCTTCTTAATTTGCCATGTGATAGCAAAATTATGTATGGAGCAGGAATACCCGCAACGATACCCTTGCACTTTTAGAGGAGGACACGAAGTCTCCTAATTAGTTGTTAGTGGTTTATCTTTTGTACCAAAAAAGAATCAATCATACTATGAATTTGGCCAAGTATGTATTATATTTCTGGAGTTGGGATCAAATTAGAAAGAACAACTAAACTGTAATAAGTACTTTAAGAAAATTCCATAATTTACTTCAACTAATAATGAGTTTTGAAGAATAAACAGTTTTTCATAGTTAGTTAAGCAATTCAAGCAACAAGGTTTGTAGTACAGGGTGTATCCAAATCTGTCTCCTAGATATTTCAAATGCTACATTCTGCTGTTTGTGCCTCCCACAACATGAAGTCCCCAATACCATAGCCAGCGAAAACCATCCGAAAACCAAAAATATCAGGCCACCGAGTAATTTTTCATGCGAAACATAAACAAAAATATTAAAAACATTAACCAAGATTATGAATGGCATACAATTTATCACATATATCAGTGGGGCGTCTCAGAAGCCTGTGTATATGAATAATTCCCGGTGGTTGTAGAAGCATTCGGAGCTGTTCCGGTTGGATTAGTACTGAACATTTGTGGTCCAGTAGACGGGCCTGGAGGAGTACTTGTACTTGGAGGAGCCGGCACCCCTCCGGGTGGTGGGGGCTGTTTGCATCATTGGAGCAGCTCCATAACCTGACAACATGAGTAATCAAAGATTCACTGATGCCGAAATCTTTTTCCAACGCCTTTCAGTTCTATTATTTCAATTTTACCAATGCTTTAAAATGAGAAGAAGATAATTCTGGTTGTAAAGAAAAACACTACAGAAAAGAAAAAGATCGTTGTCTTGCCATTGGAGAAGATAATTCTGGTTGTAAAGAAAAACACTACAGATTTGAAATTTTATATTTACATAATTTTCCAGGTCATATTTGCTTCATCATCAGGCTCTATGAAACAAAGACAGTCTATAAACCACTAGATAGATTTTTACAATAATTAGTTTTTTGCTTTATGGTGGTACTTAGTCATCAATATTGTACTTCACAGGGGTTAAGTAGCATTCAACCCCTAGTTTTGACTTAGCTATACCAAATAACTACATTATTACATCAACCGAAAAGACATTACTATTTTGGCTGTTCTTCAAACTTTTGGTAATAAGCTCTTACGTTCGACTGGATGACCGAGAAAATTCATTAGTACTGAGAGTGAAGTATTTTGTAATAAAATTTAAAAAAACAGGATCCAAATAGATGTATTCTTTCATGGCAGACTACTATATTAAGGGGCATACCTTGTGTTTGTAACCAGAGTTATATATGCTGCTTTCTGACCGAAAGCTAGAAAAATAAAGAAGATATTAGATAAAAATTTGTTTCGTAGTACAGTTACCGCAAAATGAAAGACGGCCGAAAATGAATACGATACTAGTAACTAATAATAGAATGAATGGAGAGGAGCAAAGAGTAATATCCCGCAAGAATAACTTTGTCTATACAAGCCTACGATTTCTGCAATGAGTTAAATAAGACTTTACAGGTCAAATCATCCTGAAGGTATCTCAGACAAGTAATATTTTCCATTTGAACAGGGGCTCAAAAAAATGATACGGTCTGGTATAAAATTTAAGGACTAAAATGAAATCTAATCTATATTCAACTAACAAGAATTACTACAATGTGATGGTAGCTTGTATTACGGGAGGCCCTGTTCACCTTCGGGGTGGCACAATCGAGTTTATGCTAGCCTAAGATCTATTAGCTATTATGTCTTTGAGGATGAAAGCAAGTTTACAGGCATGTTACAGAAACCACCCTTCTATCATGTTTATTACACTTACACCCCTTGGAGCAGGTTTCTGATCATTGGATGAAATGGTTTTATTTCCTTATAGCTTTAATGTTGATGCAAAGGGCAATTATATTCCTCGTCTATAGCTTTCTAGATTTGGTAGGTTTAAGGGGCTTTTTTTTGGTGATTAATAAAAGAGGGGGACATGACTGGAAACACCACTGCGGTAACATGCGTGTTCGACCAAAAATATAATTAAATAAATAGTTTGGGTTGATTGGAATTTTGGGTTTTATACTTCAAAGTTGAGCAGTTCTAAACTTTAGTGACAATGTGAATAGACGTGAGTTGTTTCTTAAAGAAATAATTATTAAACATTAAATATACAACGAGAGTGTGAGACAGATAGCTCATTTGATTTAATTTGCAATGCAAGCATCATTCAGATATAAACAAACACAATAAACAAAGTTATTGAATGCGCGTAGACATTATGACAGCAAAAATTTAGAGGTTGTTTGGCATATGTACCTGAGGTCCTGAACAAGATGAATAATCCATTTTCTCCGTTTGGTTTTTACACATTATTGCCAAATGTGTCAATTTGGCTCACGAAATTCGAGAGAGTACTCGGAGCCAACTTCTGAATCACTTTGAGAAGACGAGTGTTCTTTTCCTTTCCTCTCATTGAATCGAGGATCAAATCTAGCATCGATAAATCAGGAGAGAGTTCTCTTGCAACCATTTCCGCAAGAAAGTTTGCTGCATCATCATATTCGCCCCTCATCACAGTTCCTCGGATAATAAGGTCATGGGTATCTACATCTGGTGACAAATTTTCAAGTTTCATTTTCAATATCAGATTCTTAGCTTCTTCCAATAGACCATTACGACAGCATCCTTGTATTAGGATATTGTAAGCTACAACATTCGCTTTGAGTCCTTTAGAAGGTAGATCATCAAAAATAGCTTGCGCTTCATGCAGTTTTTTAGCTTCACAAAACTCATTCATAACAATAGCATAGTAATTGATATGAGGAGGGACTCCTTCATATTCCATTGCATCCAAGAAGGCCAATGCTTGCTCAACAGGCTCATTCTGACACAATCCGTGCAACATGTTACAATACGTATAGAAATCCGGTTTTAGGCCAACAAGTTGCAACTCATCAAAAACTTGCAATGCAACAGAACATCTTCTCGCGGAAAATAATCCTTGAAGTATAGTGTTATAGGTAATCAAATTAGGCTTCGAGTCTTTACAAGCCATCTCGCGGAAGAGATGCATGGCCTCGTCTATTTTCATTTTCCTACAGTATCCATTGATTAGGATGGTATAGGTGTGAGTATCAGGTGAGATATTGTTGCTAACCATAGAATCAAAAATTTGCCTAGCTTCACCAAGTCGCCCTTTCATGCAATATCCATCCATCAATGAATTGTATGTGACTATGTCAGGAACCACGTTTTTCTCCATCATGAGATGAACTACATCTTTTGCTTTATCCACCAACCCTTCCTTGCACAAAGCATCAATGATAATATTGAATGTCACCACATTCGGATTAATTTTCAGATCCACCATCTCCTTGAGCAGCATTTCAACCTCTTTCCAACGACTCATATTACATAAGCCACAAATCAAAGCACTGTAAGTAACAACATCAGGAATTATGCCTTTTTGAGACATTTCACCGAAAAGTTTGAGTGCAGAGTCTATTTTGTTGTTTTTACACAACCCATCAATAACCATGTTGTAAGCAAGGATATCAGGCCTACAACTCCCTCTCTCCATTACTCTGAGAACTTCGATAGCCATCATAGTGTAGTCAGCCTTGCATAGTCCATCTATCAAGGTCCCATATATCACAACATTCAGCTTGCACAACCTTTCCCTTACAATTTTCTTAAATAGTTCTTGTGCCTCACAGACCCTATTTTCCTTAAACAAACCCTTCAATAAGGTGCCAAAGGTGTATTCATTAGGAACACAACCCTTCTTAAAGAACCAACCCAGAATCGAAAACCCAAAATCGACCCGATTAGAAAGGCAATAACAGTTAATGGCGATGCTCATAGTATAATGATCAATTGAAATCTCTGAATTGCAAATATCCTTAAAAAGAGAAATGACAGTGGGATACTCTTTCAGCTTCACCACACGCGAAAGCAATTGATTAAATAGTACCACACTAGGCAAAGGCCTCATTCTGGTCATTCTCTCATACAACTTAAATGCATCACTCGACCCATTAACATTATCCAAATCGATCTTCATCTTGGTTCTCTCACGAGACATGGGATTCCCTACAGATCTTGTACTGAAATAACGAAAAGCAGAGAGAAACATATGAGGGTTCCGAGTGAAATTACCTGATTTAGAACGATTCCGGAAACAATTCAGAAATAGCCCTAATCTCATTCTCATTTTCAAGACTCAGAAGGGGCGGAGTGGCGTGCTGCTAGCTATCTGCGCAAGTGTTCAAATGTAATCGTGAAGTGCAGAATGATTTACCCAATTTCAAGAAGTGCCCGTTTGATTTAGAATATATATTGTATTTTTTTTTTTGATGTATTTTATTTAGAAACATATTGTATTTTCCATCATTATTTGCAAGTTTAGATCTCATTTTGTTACTTTGGGTCGTATTTTCATTGAGTATTACTAATATGCGGTGTTTCGAAATTTTGTAAGAATCAATTTGAAAAACACGCACAAAGATACCTTCACGTTCACAAAAATTCTAGTTCAAGAACCCAACCAATTTTTAGCTAAATAGAATTATATGATAAGAATATTAATTAATATTAATTATTTAATTATACTTAAATCTTATAGGCGAGCGGCCCAAGAATTTCATTAGTTGGACGTTGAAACATACAATGGAGCATTTATTTCATATGGGCCTAGAAAGATACTTTCAAGATTTAACTTTCAAGAATAAAATAGGGCCCAAATGGGAAAATCCTTCTTTTTTTTTTTTTTTTTTGGTTCAAAACAAGGAGGAGGAAAGTGGACTTGAGGCTTTTGAAAAGGGTAAATCGGATACATCATACATGTTGGTCTTTTAGGGTATTAACTATTATGATTTTTTCCCTCTCTCAGAGGTATGAAATCGCCCGCCACAACTTCTGTCTAATGGATCTCACATTACATTGAATTTCTTGGTTATGTTAACTAGATAGGTCCATCGTCTACGTATCTATTAACTCTTAAACGGAATTGAATATTGAGCTAGTTTGCCATACTATTAAATCATTTGATAAGTTTTACTAGACATACGATTGTCGAAATTATAAATATACTAGCAAGAGATGGATAGATAAAAATTAAGGTTTATTACAATATCAATACTTAGTTTAGGGTGTGGTTAACTACACAAGCGTCCCTTGTGGTTTGGGAAATTAATATGGTAAGAGGAATCAAGAAGCCAACTGCATATACATGTTAAATAAATACATGAATCATTCACAATAGAAAATGATTCATGTATTTATGTAACAAATGATGTATTTATGATTTACTTAATCTCGCATATTTAGAAACATATTTTATTTTTATTGTACCTTTCGTAGTAAGTATTGAATATGTGACAAATGATGAAAATGTTAAGTTGTAATTATGCAATAGATGTAAAAATACTTTTAGAGGTGTTTACATTTGCACCCATGTGAGTTTAAGTAATTACAATTCATACCCCTTAAATGAAAATATTATACAACATACCCTTTCAAATTTGGAAAATTAAAATGCATCCATTTCGGTTGGATTTTTTACAAAATCATTCTTAAATCGACTATATCTCGCCGTTAATTGAGAATGATGTGTGGATATTGTGAGGAACTAATTAGTTGTGAAATATTCAAGAAAAATTTCTTAAAAAATCCTATCAGAATGAGTTTATTTGTAATTTTCCAAACTTCAAAAGGTTGTAATTATTCAATCTTGCAAGGAAGATAAATGTAAAAACAGCAAACATGGTCGTGGGACATTGTTGATGTTTAGAGCATCCCTTTGCATAATCTTGAGTTGTTTAAATTTCGAAAGATTAACAACAATTTGTCGTTTTCATAAAAATTGGGGTAAAGATATTAAAGAAATTTAATCCTTCTCCAATCATTATTGCATCTTTAATTTACTTAATGCCGAGCCGCTTGATTAAAGGTTGCACTTGTCTTGTAATTTTGGTTAATATCAATTCTTGGTTTTTGTGAGAACAAATCCAACTTGGTTTTAATACACGTACTTGAAAGAGCCTAAATTTCTACTTGTGACAAGATTAAGGAATATGCAGCTCATTTAAGTGTTATGAGAATCCTACTTGCGAATTATCATTCCCCGGTCTCTTTTCCCCTATTGCATTAATATCCTTCTTGGGTTCAAATCCTTCTAACCGTTTGGGGGTGCATGTGTTAAGAAAAATAAATTAATATCCTTCTTGTGATTTGGCTGCTTTTAGCTATTGTCAACTTTAATTCCTTGTTAGTAAATAGCATGCAACTTGATTTATTTTCCGGTCTATCGATTAAAGAATTGTGTTGAGTGGTACTTGATTCCCCTTCCTCGTGGGTACGATACCTTTGTGCTACACGTAATTTTGGTGTACACTTGCACAACAGGTTTTTATTGGCTTTGATACACTTTGAAGTTCTTTTCGAGTTTGAAACCTACCCAGGCCTTATTATGCCCGAAAGAGGTTTAACGAAGACTCGAGGCTTCACTAGTCAGAAGCAAGATTATGAACGACATACGATTTAATGCATATATCAGTGGCCCGTCTCTGAAGCCTGTGTATATGAATAGTTCCCGGTGGTTGCAGAAGCATTCGGAGCTGTTCCAGTTGGTTTAGTACTGAACATTTGTGGTGCAGTCGACAGGCCTGGAGGAGTACTTGTACTTGGAGGGGTCGGCGCACCTCCAAGTGGTGGAGGCAAGGAAGAATTAGGTGGGGGCTGCATTTGCATCACTGGAGCAGCTCCGTAACCTGACAACGAGGGTAAGCAAATATTCAGTGATGCCCAAATCTTTTCCCAAAGTTTTTCTGTTCAGTTTACTTCAATTTTATCAATGTTTTAAGAAAAGAAAAGAAAAGAAGATCAGGAGAAAATAACTATGGTTGTCAAGAAAATACTACAGACAAGAAAATGATTGTCGTCTTGCAATTAGAGAGGAATCAATTTCCTCAAAAAGGAAAATGAGAGAAGACTTGTTTACTCTCTCCTCTAAAATATCAATGATCTTTCTCCTTCAGTATAAACAACTAGAGAGATTATGCAATATTTAGTTTTTTGCTTTATAGGGGTACTTAGTCATCAATATTGTACTTCGCAGGGGTTAAGTAGCATTCAACCCCCCTCGTTTTAACTCACCTATATCAAATAACTATATTACTACATCAACCGATCGAAAAGGCAATTGCCCAGATGCTTCTACTGTGCCAAAAACAGAAATAGCAAAATTTAATTTAAATCATTAATTTATCTCACCACATACTAGAATAAAGAAATAAATAACTCATACAATTGGTTCCAAATAGATGTATTATATCATGGCAGACTAGTATACCGAGAGATATACCTTGTGCTTGTAACTAGAGATATGCTGCTTTGTGACCGAAGGCAGGAAAAAATTAAGAAGATATTAGATAAAAATTTGTTTCGTAGTACAGTTACTGCTAAATGAAAGACGGGCGAAAATGAATACGATACTAATAACTAATAAGAGAGTGAACGAAGAGAAGAGCAAAGAGCAATATCCCGCAAGAGTAATTTTGTCTATACAAGCCAACAATTTGCACAATCATTTAAATAAGACTTCACCGGTCAAATCATCCTCAAGGTATCTCAGACAAGTAATATTTACCTTAACCAAGAATTAGAAGAAATAACTAACAAGCTTGCATACCATTTGAATGGGGGCTCAAAAAAAAAAAATGAAACGGTCTGGTATAATTTTTAAGGACTAAAATTAGACCTGATCTATATACAACTAACAAGAATTACTACAATGTGATGGCAGCTTGGATTATGGGAGGCACAATCGAGTTTATGCTGGCCTAAGATCCACTAGATATTATGTTTTTGAGGATGAAAGCAGGTTTAAAGGCATCTTACAGAAACATCCCTTCTTATCTTGTTTATTACACTTACACCCTGAAGCAGGTTTCTGATCATTGGATAAATGGGTTTTATTTGCTTATAGTTTTAATGTTGATGCAAAGGGGAATTATATTCCTTGTCTACAGCTTTCTAGATTTGGTAGGTTATATACATGTCCATGATCCACTGTAATTTCCTCATTTAAGGGGCATTTTTTTGGTGATTAATAAAAGAGGGGGATATGATTGGAAACACCAAGGCGGTCACATACCTGTTCGACTAAAAATAAAATAAAATAAATAGTTTGGATTAATTCGAATTTCTGGTTTTATAACTCAAAGTTGAGCAGTTCTAAACTTCAGTGACAATGTGAATCGATGTGAGTTGTTTCTTAAGTAAATAAATATTAAATATTAAATATACAGCAAAACAGTGAGGCAAATAGCTCATTTGGTTTAATTTGGAATGCAAGCACCACTCAGGTATAATAAACAAACACAATAAACAAAGTTATTGAATGTATGTAGTTAATAATGACAAATGACAACAAAAATTTAGATGTTGTGTGGCATATGTACCTGAGGTCCTGAACAAGATGAATAATCCATTTTCTCCGTTTGGTAATGTGTCAATATGGCTCATGAAGTTCGAGAGAGAGTAGGAGCCAACTTCTGAATCACTTTGAGAAGACGAGTGTTGTTTTCCTTTCCTCTCATTGAATCGAGGATCAAATCTAGCGTCGATAAATCAGGAGCGAGTTTTCTTGCACCCATTTCCTCAAGAAAGTTTGCTGCATCATCATATTCGCCCCTCATCACAATTCCTCGAATAATAAGGTCATAGGTAACTACGTCTGGCGACAAATTTTCAAGTTTCATTTTCAATATAAGATTCTTAGCTTCCTCCAATAGACCATTACGACAACATCCTTTTATTAGGATATTGTAAGCTACAACATTCGCTTTGAGTCCTTTAGAAGGTAGATCATCAAAAATAGCTTGCGCTTCATGCAGTTTTTTAGCTTCACAAAACTCATTCATAACAATAGCATAGTAATTGATATGAGGAGGGACTCCTTCATATTCCATTGCATCCAAGAAGGCCAATGCTTGCTCAACAGGCTCATTCTGACACAATCCGTGCAACATGTTACAATACGTATAGAAATTTGGTTTTAGGCCAACAAGTTGCAACTCGTCAAAAACTTGTAGTGCAACAGAACATCTTCTTGCGGAGAATAATCCTTGAAGTATAGTGTTATAGGTAATCAAATTAGGCTTTGAGACTTTGCGAGCCATCTCGCGAAAGAGATGCATGGCCTTGTCGATTTTCATTTTCTTGCAATATCCATTGATTAAAATGCTATAGCTCTGAGTATCAGGAGCAATATTGTTGCTATTCATAGAATAAAAAACATTTCTAGCTTCATCAAGTCGCCCTTGCATACAATATCCCTCCATCAATGAATTGTATGTGACTATGTCAGGAACCACGTTTTTCTCCATCATGAGATGGACTACATCTTTTGCTTTATCCACCAACCCTTCCTTGCACAAAGCATCAATGATAATACTGAATGTCACCACATTCGGATTAATTTTCAGATCTACCATCTCCTTGAGTAGCATTTCAACCTCTTTACAACGACTCATATGACATAAGCCACAAATCAAAGCATTATAAGTAACAACATTTGGAGTTATGCCTTTTTGAGACATTTCATCGAAAAGCTCAAGGGCAGAGTCTATTTTGTTGTCTTTACACAACCCATCAACAACCATGTTGTACGCATTGATGTTAGGCCTACAACTCCCTCTCTCCATTATTCTGAGAACTTCGATGGCCATCATAGTGTTGTCGGTCATATATCACAACATTGAGCCTGCACAACCCTTGCCTTACTATTTTCTTAAATAGTTGTTGTGCCTCACAGACCCTATTTTCCTTAAACAAACCCTTCAATAAGGTGTTAAAGG
Organism: Lantana camara; assembly: GCA_037501455.1. Classification (NCBI taxonomy): domain Eukaryota; kingdom Viridiplantae; phylum Streptophyta; class Magnoliopsida; order Lamiales; family Verbenaceae; genus Lantana; species Lantana camara. The sequence continues at coordinate 106,973,621 of CM074859.1, read as the reverse complement.
TGTATTCATTAGTAACACAACCCTTCTTAAAGAACCAACCCAAAATCGAAAATCCAAAATTAACCCGATTAGAAAGGCAATAACAGTTAATGGCAATGTTCATAGTATAATGATCAATTGAAATCTCTGAATTGCAAATATCCTTAAAAAGAGAAATGACAGTGGGATACTCTTTCAGCTTCAACACACGCGAAAGCAATTGATTAAACAGTACCACACTAGGCAAAGGCCTCATTCTGATCATTTCCTCATACAACTTAAATGCATCACTCGACCCATTAACATTATCCAAATCGTTCTTGATTTTGATTCTCTCACGCGAAATGGAATTCCCCACAGATCTTGTACTCAAACAACGAAAAGCAGAGAGAAACATATTTGGGTTCCGAGAGAAATTACCAGATTTAGAACGATTCAGGAAACAATTAAGAAATAGCCCTAATCTCATCTTCAAGACTCAGAAGGGGCGGAGTGGCGTGCTGCTAGCTATCTGCGCAAGTGTTCAAATGTAATCGTGAAGTGCAGAATGATTTACCCAATTTCAAGAAGTGCCCGTTTGATTTAGAATATATATTGTATTTTTTTTTGGGTGTATTTTATTTAGAAACATATTGTATTTTCCTTCATTATTTGCAAGTTTAGATCTCATTTTGTTACCTTGGGTCGTATTTTCATATTTTGTCTATCTTTCTCATTGAGTATTACTAATATGCGGTGTTAAAAGAAAATTTCGTAAGAATCAATTTGAAAAAACACGCACAAAGATACTTCACCTTCACAAAAATTCTAGTAGTTCAAGAACCCAACTGTTGTGAAATAGAATCATAATAACGCGAACCAACACAAAAATATAAAAGAAGAACTTTATTGAGAGAGAGAACTATACAATTCTATTCTCTTGATGTATATAAAATGGAAACATGAGGTACCCTATTTATAGGGAAAAACTTATAATGTGAACATATGCATTTACTGTGCATAATTCGGCTAACTTAACGCGGTTAAGTTAACGCGTTCTTACAACAAATGGTTTGCTGTGATTATTACAGCTAATAACTTGCTGTGATGTTGACAATTTCATCCCATATTTATGTCAACAATTGCGGCGCAAGGTGCAGCCGCAATGTTGTACATATTGCAACACTCCCCCTCGGGATGCAATTGTAGATATCTCTTTGTATGCGTCTCTGGTGCTGCCTCGTTAAAAACCTTATCAGGAAAAACCCAGTGGGACAAAAACCCGAAAAGGAAAAGAGTACAGCTACACAGGCTCCCCCTGATGTTGACATTGGTGAGATCTTCTCATAGATCTCGGAGATGACACATTTCAATATCATGAACATGTTTCTTGAAAGTTATAGTGGGGAGCGCCTTTGTAAATAGATCTGCTGAGTTATCACATGATTGAACATACTGGACACTGAGTTCTCCGTCCTTCTCAAGATCTTGCGTAAACTGGAAGAACTTTGGATGAATGTGCTTGGTTCTATCGCTTTTGATGTATCCCTCCTTCATTTGAGCAATACATGCGGCATTGTCTTCATATATCGTTGTTGGACTTTTATCATTTGATACGCCGCAGGAGGTCAAGATGTGTTGTGTTACTGATCTTAACCAAACACATTCTCGACTTGCCTCATGAAGTGCAATTGTCTCAGCATGGTTGGAGGAAGTAGCAACAAGAGTTTGCTTTTGTGATCGCCATGAAATTGCAGTTCCTCCAATTGTAAAGACAAAACCTGTTTGGGATCTAGCTTTGTGTGGATCCGATAAATATCCTGCATCTACATAGCCAACCAAAACTTGTTTTGCATTTTTAGCCTAAAATAATCCCAAATCAATTGTACCTCGAAGATATCGGAATAGATGTTTAATCCCATTCCAATGCCTTTTCGTCGGGGATGAGCTGAACCTTGCTAATAAATTAACTGCAAAAGATATTCCAGGTCTAGTACAATTAGCAAGATACATAAGTGCTCCAATAGCACTGACGTACGGTGTCTCAGATCCGAGAACTTCCTCGCTCTCTTCGCAAGGGCGAAAAGGATCTGTTTCTATACCAAGCGATCTCCTAATCATTGGAGTGCTTAAAGGGGTTGCTTTATCCATGTTAAAGCGTTTCAACACCCTTTCAGTATAAGTTGATTGATGAACGAAAATTCCATTTCGTTTATGCTCGATCTATAAACCAAGACAGTATTTGGTTTGTCCAAGATCTTTCATTTCAAACTCATTTTTCAAGTAAACTGTTGTTTCTTGGATTTCATTAGCAGTTCCAATGATATTCAAATCATCGACATAGACTGCGATAATCATATATCCAGATGCCGTTTTCTTAATATATACGCATGGACAAATAGGGTTATTCACATACCCTTTCTTTGATAGAAATTCGCTCAAGCGATTGTACCACATGCGCCCGGATTGTTTTAACCCATAAAGAGACCTTTGTAATCTGATCGAATACTTCTCTTTAGGTTTTGATTCAAATGCAGCAGGCATTTTGAATCCTTCCGGGATTTTCATATAAATATCACTATCAAGTGATCCATATAAATAGGCTGTAACAACATCCATAAGACGCATTTCCAGTTCCTGAGAAACTGTTAGGCTGATTAAGAATCGAAACGTACTCGCATCCATGACAGGAGAATACGTTTCCTCATAATCAATTCCAAGTCTTTGAGAAAAACCCTGAGCAACAAGTCTTGCCTTATACCTTGTTACCTCATTTTCCTCATTTCGTTTTTGTACGAAGACCCATTTATATCCGACAGGTTTCACACCTTCGGGAGTGAGGACAATAGGCCCAAACACATTTCGTTTATTCAGAGAATTTAATTCAGCCTGAATAGCGTCTTTCCATTTTATCCAGTCATGTCTATTTCGACATTCAGTGATAGATCTTGGCTCAGGATCTTCACTTTCATGAGTGATATCATGCGCTACGGCATAAGAGAATATATCATCAATTTTGATATCACTTCGATTCCACAGCTTTCTTGAATGAAAGTAATTTATTGAGATTTTCTCGTTAATCTCACTTTGTGTCTCTTCTGGGACACTATCCTCATTTTGTGCCTCTTCTGGGACACATTCCCCGTTTTGTGTCTCTTCTGGGACACTTTGTTCATTATTGGGGTCATTATTTACATTTGCTCCTTTTCTTTTACGAGGATTTTTATCTTTAGAGCCAATTGGTCTACCACGCTTCAGGCGTGCTGTAGACTCATGAGTGACATTCAAGTCGGATTGTCCCTTCGGAACCTCGATCCGAGCAGGAGCATTAACAGCTGGTATATATGATTTAGTCACTCTTTTCGTATCTGTGAATGCATCTGGCAATTGATTTGCAATGTCTTGCAAATGTACAATCTTTTGTACTTCCATCTCGCACTGCTTTGTGCGTGGATTAAGATGCAATAATGATGGTGTATACCATGTAATATCTTTTTCCAGCTGTTTATTTTCTCCTCCTAATGTTGGGAAATCATTCTCATTGAAATGACAATCAGCAAAGCGTGCTGTAAAGACATCACCAGTTCGGGATTCAAGATATCTTATGATAGATGGGCTCTCATAGCCAACATAAATTCCCAACTTTCTCTGAGGTCCCATTTTACTACGTTGTGGTGGTGCTAAAGGCACATACACCGCACAACCAAAAATTCTCAAATGGGAGATATTCGGTTCTTGCCCAAATGCAAGTTGATAAGGGGAATATTTATGATAAGCACTTGGTCTTATGCGAATTAAAGATTCAGCATGTAAGACTGCATGACCCCAAACTGAAATTGGTAGCTTTGTTCTCATTATCAATGGTCTAGCAATAAGCTGAAGGCGCTTAATCAATGATTCAGCTAAACCATTTTGTGTATGTATATGAGTAACTGGATGTTCGACAACAATCCCAGTTGACATACAATAATCATTGAAAGTCTGAGACGTGAATTCACCAGCATTATCGAGCCGAACTTTCTTGATCGTATGATTAGGAAATTGCACTCGTAATTAATGATCTGAGCTAGCAACCTCGCAAATGCCACATTACGAGTTGATAGCAAGCAAACATGTGACCACCTACTTGAGGCATCTATCAATACCATAAAGTATCTAAATGGTCCACATGGTGGATGAATCAATCCACATATATCACCTTGAATACGCTCAAGAAAAGCAGGTGATTCATTTTGTATTTTAGCTGGTGATGGTCTCAGGATTAACTTTCCAAGAGAACAAGCTGTACACAGATCCTTTTTCATTTGAGGAAGCTTCTGGTCCCTCAATGGATGCCCACGTGTACTTTCAATGATCTTTCGTATCATTGTTGAACCAGGATGACCCAACCGGTCATGCCAAATATCCAACATCGAAGTATCGATGTGCTTATCTTTAACTACCATATGTGATTCAATCATATTTATGTATGTATAATGCAGTCCAGAAGGGAGCATTGGTAGTTTTTTCAATATGTATCTCTCCCCTGATTTACAGGCCGTAAGATACATATATTTCTCGATACCTTCAGTCCCAGACTGAGTATCATATTCATGAGAATATATATCATTGAAACTTAACAAGTTTCTTTTGGATTTTGGCGCATATAAGGCATTTTCTATTGAGAACTTTGTACCATTTGGTAACACAAAGTTTGCCTTGCCAATTCCTTCAATCAGATCAGAAGGACCTGATATTGTATTACAGTGGTTCTTGTTGGGTTTAACCGTGAAAAGAACCTTCTGTCTTTAAGAATAGTGTGAGTTGTGCCACTATCAGGTATGCACAAATTCTCTTCATTAACTATTCTTTCGATTCCTTTCTTAGGGTGATCCATATCAAGACTTCACATAAGCATATAATTTTGATATGAAAATTAGTCATGAATTCAATGCAGAAAAAGATACTTCATATTGCAATATATGAAAAGTACATAATAGTTCCTAAGGATCTAGTACAACAAAACATGCTAATAATGATAAAATGCAAACTAGGAAAGACAATAGCACACCAGAAACATAACAAAATCTAACTAATTGCCACCAACATTATCGTTTTCATTGTTATCAAAATCATCGGTAAAGTCCGAAGCATCTAGGTGAGTTGAATCACCAAATGGATTGTGATGTTCAGTGAAATTCATTTCTTTTCCCTTTCCCTTCAAAGATGCTTTATATAAATGGGCAAGATGTTCTGGCGTTCGACAAATTCGAGCCCAGTGCCCTTTTGTGCCACATCTATGACAAGTATCTTCAGGATTCACCGAAGGCCCAGCCTCGTGAACATCTTTTTTGTGGTGTGTCTTATTCTGGTGGTACGGGTTTCTTTGAGGAGAGGAGTATGGATAACTCCCTTTGCCTCTTCCACGACCACGACCGCGAGTATTACTCCGGCCTCGACCACGACCTTGACTAGGTCCATGGTGATTTCTTTGTTCATACTTTGAGGGAACTACAGCATTTGTTTCAGGAAATGCTGCCGCGCCAGTAGGGCGTGATTGATGATTTTTCATCAGCAATTCATTGTTCTTCTCAGCCACGAGAAGACACGCTATAAGTTCAGAATATTTTGTAAATCCACGCACTCGATATTGTTGCTGTAAGGTAACATTCGATGCGTGGAATGTGGAATATGTTTTCTCTAACATATCCTCCTCAGTAATTTGTTACCCACAAAACCTCAATTGTGAGACTATTTTGAACATTGCTGAATTGTATTCACTGACTTTCTTGAAGTCTTGGAAGCGTAAACAGCTCCATTCATCACGGGCATTAGGAAGCATAACTTCCTTCTGATGATTATACCTTTCTTGAAGGTTTTTCCATAGGATGCTCGGATCTTTGACCGTTAGGTATTCCATTTTAAGTCCCTCATCAAGATGTCGACGGAGAAAAATTATAGCTTTGGCTTTATCTTGGTTAGAGCATTCATTATTTTCTTTAATGGTATCCAACAGACCCATTGATTCAAGATGCATTTCTACATCAACAATCCAAGGCATATAATTTTTTCCCGTGATATCGAGGGCTACAAACTCAAGCTTTGTAAGATTCGACATGGTGGCAGCTAGTACAAGGTAAACGATAACAATCAACACATTTATTCAAACAGATAATTCATACAATAATTCATACAAAGGTTTTAAGAGATAGCTCAAATCCTATGGCCATGAGCAATACAACGTTCACAAGAAATGTAATGAAGTTAACTAAATTCTGCTCATCTACCGGGATGTCTACACTACGGAAGAATATGTTGAAAGCTATCACGATGAGTGTAAAGAAAATTAATGGAGCCGACAACATCTTGATATCCGAAAATTAGTAACGAGATCTTCTAGAGTTTTTGAGAGTAAGAATGAAGATATAGAAGTGAATGAATTGTATTTACCAAAATCATCTATTTATAGGAGAAAATCCCAACTAGCCGTTACATATATATATATAATTTTATTTTATTTTTTTTTATTTTGAAATATAGCCGTTGCAAAAAGTGTATATATATGTATTTATTTTATTTTTATTTAGAACACAAAAATTCATAATGATAGTTTTTGCATACATAATATTGATAAAAATATATGCTGGGTAATACTCATATAAGCACAAATATCAATTAATGCAAAATTAAGTGCACATAATTCTATGCTGCATAAATATATAAATCGGCGACACAAAATTTCCGATGCATAAATAGGTATTAAGACGAGGCATAGATATTCATAATAAAATTATGTATAAGAACGCAAATAGATCGGCAGCATAGGTACGTGAATAAGTAAATACGAAACTTACAACAATTTAATCTTTCTTGAGATGTTCGATCGCCAATATCGAACAACCTTCAAGCGGCCTGAAACCTCTCCGAAGAAATAAAGACGATCGTTGATTCGCCGAAGGAATAAGAACGATCGTGCTGATAACGTGTTGTGAAATAGAATCACAATAACGCGAACCAACACAAAAATATAAAAGGAGAACTTTATTGAGAGATAGAACTATACAATTCTATTCTCTTGATGTATATAAAATGGAAACATGAGGTACCCTATTTATAGGGAAAAACTTATAATGTGAACATATGCATTTACTGTGCATAATTCGGCTAACTTAACGCGGTTAAGTTAACGCGTTCTTACAACAAATGGTTTGCTGTGATTATTACAGCTAATAGCTTGCTGTGATGTTGACAATTTCATCCCATATTTATGTCAACAATTGCGGCGCAAGGTGCAGCCGCAATGTTGTACATATTGCAATACCAACCAATTTTTAGCTAAATAGAATTATATGATAAGAATATTAATTATTTAATTATACTTAAATCTTATAGGTTAGCCGCCCAAGAATTTCATTAGTTGGACGTTGAAACACACAATGGAGCACTTATTTCATATGGGCCCAAGAAAGATACTTTCAAGAATAAAATAGGGCCCAAATGGGAAAATACTTTTTTTTTCTTTTTCTTTTTTGGTTTAAAACAAGAAGGGAAGAATGAACTTGCGACTTTTCAATTCCTATCCTTGGGATGCAGGTTCAAACCCCTGCAAACTCCAAAAAATTGCATTTTTTAATATATAATCATTTGCCAACAGGGGTTGGCCAAGTGGTTTGAGGGTTGATTCTCGAAGGCAAAGACCCGGGTTCAAATCCCTCTGACCACTTGGGGTGTGTGTATTAAAAAAAAAAAAAACTTGCGACTTTTCAAAATGGAGGAAGGGAAGATCCTATTTTTGCCAATGGAGGAAAGTGGACTTGCGACTTTTCAAAAGGTTAAATCCGACACACATCACTCGCCGGCAATGTTTTCAAAACCGGACCGGAGGTCGAACCGGTAAGCTTACTGGTTACCGGTTCAACCGGTTCAACCACCGGTCGAACCGGTATGACGTAATAAATAATTAATTATTTATATTGATTAAATATATGATATAAATTTATAAATTTTAATATTTGAAACAGAAAATAATATTTCTTAACAAATTATCTAAAAAGATATATTAGATTTACGACACAGACCTATATTCTTTAACAAAATACTAACATTTAGTTTTGCATAAAATCTATAATTAATGTTTCGAAATAAATAATAGAAAAAAAGAAAAATAACTCATATGATGAACTTTTACCCCCACTTAAAAAACCTAGCTAAAAAAAGCCCAAGGCCCAAAAGAGAATTGTACAAAAACTGAAAAACCTTTCGAAACCCTGTGCAATCTAATCGACATATTGTTCCTTTTCTTCTACATGCGGCGGAGTGTTCCTTTCCTTCATCTATCATGTTCTTCTGCTAACTTCTGAGTTCTGAGTTCTGATCAAATAAAGCCGCAATGTTCTTTTCCTTCTACCATCTTCTTCTAATAATTAGTTTTAATTTCTCACAAGAAATTTTATTTTAGTTTGGTTGTAAACATCATCAATAATCATGGTCTCTCCCTAAATCTCTCGCTCTAAACACCCACCGGATCCTTTATCGCCTGAAATGGAAGAACAGAAAAGGTGCCGCCGCCCGGAATACAAGAAGAAGAAAGCGGAAAAAAAAAGAAAGAAAAGAAAAAGAAAACCAAGGGTTTAATCCGAAAACCGGCGGTCCGGTCCGGGTTTCACTGCCAAAATCGCCGATTATCCGGCCGATTTTTTCGGTTCCTCGCCGATCCGAACCCTACCAGTTTTGGATGCCCTGCCGGACCGGACAGGCCTCCGGTCACCGGTTGAACCGGTTCGACCGGCCGGTCCGGTCCGGTTTTCAAAACACTGCTCGCCGAGAGCCCGGTATCTCATGTATCGTATAGTGTAGAGAACTAATCTCTGTTTCACTTATGAATCTCTTCTGGGAATATATCTCTCGTAACATAACTGCCCTTACGGCCTCCTGCCTCGGCGGGACTTACCAGTTACTCCAAACATTCCCCATTACAGATTCAACAAGTTACTCAAGATACTCACTTACACAGAGACACTGGGACCGTAGCAATAGACCATTCCATGGAAATTATCTAATTTCTGATGTACAGGATCCTCATAAGAGGCAAGTACAGAGCATACTTTTAAGATAATTAGGAGTATATCATAGTAGACCCTTTGAGGGTATGGAAGAACTAGAAAAAAGACTTTAAGCTAGAAAGGAAGACATCAGATAAGAGAAACTTGATTTTATTTCCAAACTCTTTTCTTAGACTAAATCTCCGTCTAAGTCTGAGTAAAGTGAAACCCGAAGTTCCCTTATATAGGAAAACTTGCGGACTTCAAACGCGGAATTGAAATCCAAATTATATGGCGGGTACACTTCTGGGCCCCATCGCCTCATATAATTGGGTTTCTTTTCCTCCACAAAGTGCAATAATGCACACTAAAGGCCAAAACATACTGGCCGACAAAGGAAAGTGGTGCGCAGACCACAGACATAAAGCAAGGGCTAAAGACAGTTGGCCCTGACTCAGCAAGCAATATACAACATTATTGGCTCACGAGAAAGCAGGCCTACACGACAAAAAGTAAAGATGCAAAAGTCTTCAAGGGTGGTCCTACAAAGACTTTTATGACCATGATAATGACCTAAGTGGTAGATAAAGAGATAAGAATCTCTTTATGTCTCTTTCTTCTTTAAGTCATTGTCATCTCTATCACCCGAGGGAATTCCATTCTTCATATGGAGGGTAGCTAGCTCGTGGATCTCCAATTTCATTTGTGAAGACATGGTGGATACTTCTCATGTACATATCTTGGCAGTGCTCAACCCAAACATGAGTAGTCTGAGTTTTTTCGAACAAGGCAAGATGTTCAGGGGTTTGCTCTCTGATTGATATGCATTCCTTGATTTTGTTAATCCCAAAAGTAATGGGACTGATATTTGAACTTTCAAAATCGAAATACATTGATTTTTTATGATTTAAGAGCAAGTGTCTTTGGCATGGCTGGTGCTTCCCAATATACTACTGAGGAAAATGGCTCAGGATGGAGATGAATACAGGCAATCCTCTTCCGAAAGACTGTATTGCTGTGATAGTAGTTGGACCAAAGAACTCTGGTATTGGGAAGACTACTTTGTTATGGTAGAATGGAAGGAAGAGTCCCTTGATTAACCCATTGTGGTAAAGATCAGCAATGAAATCCATATCTTGAACCATATGGAGGTCAATGATAACCCTTAATGGTTCATTCGGTGGTTGAAAACACTTAAACCCTGTAGGAGTATGGATGTTATCCATAATGTGATGGAGGGTTTCAACTCTCTTTCTCTGGAAGATATATTCCTGTAATTCCATGATATTATCATAGAATTTTTGGTCAGAAATACTGAGAATCTTCTGTTGGAGTTCTGGTGGAAGGTTGTTAAGAAAATTCTTTCTTTCAACGATTGAGAAGAATAATCTTTCCAAACGATATCCAAAAAGAATTAATCTTTTTTCTTCTTCAAGCTTTTGAACTTTTAAATGGAGAAGCCGGATCTTCAGATTTGCAAGATCAAGATCTTTGGACATGGCATCTATTTGGTGATGCCAGAGATGAACAACAGAAGTGGTGAGAGCTTTGAGCTTTTCACAAGAAGAGACTATAGAGAAGGACTCCATTTTTCTTCTCTTGCTGAATTTTGAATCAGGAGATTTGCTGTAATGGTTTTCTGAGAACCTGCCTTTTATAGGCACATTCATCTGGAAAAATTTCTCACCTTTATCTGGAATCTTTAAGGGTGGAGTGATTTGGCAGATTTGTTTCAAATGCTTGACAGCTGCCGTCTGTTCTTTACCCCAATGAGGGGCTGTCTTTCTGAGCATCCTGGAAAGCTGACTCGTGTGCTTGGAGCATTGTGGAAGGAAGTCCTTGATATAATTGACTATTCCCAAGAATTGTTGTATTTCTTTGGTAGTCAAATTATCATATGGGAAACTGAGAAGTTCCTGTGCAAAGTGAGGACCTGGCTTGTACTTTCCTTCTGAAAATTTTATTCCAAGAAACTCAATGGAGGATTGTCCAATGAGACTCTTTCTCTCTGAGAGCACGATTCCATACTCTTGGACAATTTCATTAAACTGTGAGAGGAGTGCCCTGTGAGATTTCTTATTTTCAGAGAAGAGGAGAATATCGTCAATGTAGACTAAGGCACTATGCAGGATGGGTTCAAAGATTCGGGTCATGGCTTTTTGGAATAGTGATGGAGCGGTTTTGAGACCAAAAGGCATGACCGTCCAATGGTATTGGGCATTAGGTATACAAAATGTTGTTTTGTACCTATCTTTTGGATTAATACCAAGTTGCCAAAATCCTGCTTTGTGATCAAACTTAGAGAAGATTTGGGCTTGGGCCAAATGTGAGAAAAACATTTGGGCTCGAGGGATTGAGAATTTATCATCTGTAAGGAAATGATTGAGTGGCTTATAATCAATTACAAGCCTCTTTTTACCTCTGACTTGTTCAACCCTTTTGTTGACATAGAATGCCTGGCACGCCCAATTTGATGTTGTGGATTCAATTAATCCGAGTTTCTGCAGTTGAGCACATTCAGCTGTTGCAAGCTTTTCATCATCAGGAGTCATTCCTGGATGTGTAGCTTTCGTAGGATTTATGTCTTCATTCTTCTTGAATGGTAGTTGAATGAAGAAGGCATAATTCTTCCACAAGGGATGTGGATTAGAGAATTCAGAGTGAGATTCAGCACAACATCCTTTGAGTTTTGAGGCAAGATCATAGAATTCCTTGGATGCTTCTATTAATGCATAAATCTTCTGGAGCGTAGTATAAGGCTGGAAGTACCTCTTATACTTTATTCCATTGGGGAGAATGGTGAGCTTTTGAGCTCTGTGATAAAGATCAAACCCAATGAGAAGATCTTTTCCATGCAGCTTGCTTCCAATGACCTTTATCCAGATAATACAATCTGGGAAGAATTGTATCCCTATAGGATGTTTCGTGATCAGAGATGTTTTGAACTGTTGGCCATCTGCTGCTTGGAAGTATTCGTAGTGAGTTGTACATGCTTCCTTAGGTAGGATGTCTGGATTCATCATAGACTTCATGGCTACTGTATCCATAAATCCAATTGCTTGGATCGGTCTGTCATACTTCGAAGGAAGTATATGGATCTGGATATGTGGAGATGGAACAATCTCTTGAGTGATGCATTCTGACTGAAGGATAGGTAGAACTTGATCATCATCAGAATCAGAGGAGGAGGGACCATTATCTGTAAATTCATCTTGAATTGCGAAGATGGTGTCTGTGGTCTGTTCATCTTGTTCAGAAAACAAGGATTCAACCTCAGCATCATTGAGATTGGCTTCTGTGCTTTATTGAACATGGGAAATCATTCTGGCTGATTTTTCCCGGTTCTGAGGACAATTCTTTGCAAAATGTCCTTTCTTTTGGCAAAAAAAGCATCGATCAGTTCGCCTGTTTCTGAAAGGTTTACGTCTGAAGAATCTGAGACGTTTTCTCTTTTTCACCTTTCTGTCAGCAAGTCCTTTTTTCTGTGACTTTGGCTGGGAACAATTGCAGTCTTCTTTAGATTTGCATTTTATCTCAAGGTGAGATTTCTTGCAAGCTTTCTTCAGGACTGATTTGTTCTTCATTAAGGACTTGAACATGGTTTGTCAATCGTGGTGATGGCAATCTGGTGGATCTCTCCAAGAGAAAGTTGTGGGATTTCTCTTCTTAAAGTGGTTATGGCTCTGTGGAGCTCAGGCTGGATCTCTTGAGGAAGAGATGCAATGTACACGTGCTTTAGATTTGGATCATTATACCCATTAAGGGCATAATAGAGTACTGACATTCTTTAGAAATGGAAATCCAAATCTGATTTGTTCAGAGAGCAACACTTCATGGCGAAGTAGCTTTGTTGGATCATCTTTTGGTAGAGAGTGCTGTCACCAATGAACTCAAGGTGAAGTGCTAACAATGCCATTGGAGCGGTTGCTTGCACATATTGGATCTGTCGGTATTCTCCCAATCATTGGAACCATTCTCGTAATGTTCCTGTGAATCGTGACACGAACTCCCTTAAGATAGTAGGGAGATGGGATTCTTTGATTCTTTGGAGATCGATCCATGCAGCAAAAGATTGTAGCCTTTCTTTCCTTTTTCCCACTGGGATATCATCAAAAGTGAACCATGGGCCATTGGTTGGTTTGGATGGTCCAGAATCTGCAGAATAGAATTCTGGAGGAGGTTCTTCCATTATTGGTTCATCATATCCTTGGTGAGATTGTTCTTGATGAAATCCTGAGTTCGGATCATCAGCCATGAGGATCTGAGAGATGTCTGCAACTTCATCTTCGCTTTCAGTTGTCTGGGAAAAGGATCCTTCCGAGGAAGATACAAAATCATTGTGTTGAGAAAAGGATTTCTCTGAAGAGGCTTCTGTTCCAGAGTATTGAGAACTGGAATCTTCTGAGGAGGCATCTTCATTTGTTTTGGGCTCTTCTTGGATATTAAGATTAGAAAGGTTTCTAATCATCAATGTAGAAGAGGGCTGTTCGTCAACCTTTTTTTTGTTTTTCTCCTTAGAGGAAGAAGGAGAGGCTCTTGTTGGCTTAGGCCTTGGAGGAGGTGGCTCGAAGGGAATATCAGATACCATGAAAAATTGGTTTGATAAATCAGGAGAAGTTGGTGGGTCATAGAGAGAAGGTGAAACAGTCGTTGGAAGAAAGGGAAGTGTAGAAATGGAACTTCTCTTTCTATCTTGCTCCATGTAGGCAAGATCTTTCTTAAGCTTTTTGATTTCTCTCTCTTTCTGATCAAATTCTGGACCCGTTCTTCTTAGGGAAATAAGCTGCCTGAGTTCTTTGTCAAGAAGCTCAATTCTGGCAACTACTCTTTTGTACATCTGATCAAGCTCCTGAGAGATTGTATTGACCTTCTGGTTGGTATCCTGGACATGAAACAAAACCTTATCAACCTTAAAATCAAGTTGGATTAAGGCTTTATTCTGAGCTCTGGCATTTGTGGTTTGCCAGTTCAAGACTTCTTCTCCTTGTGAAAGAGAGGAAGTTATTCCTCTATCAGGGTTGACTGTGGTAGTCTGGACATAAGGTCGGATTGCAACCTTGTTTTCTGTTTTTCTTTCCAAAGATGGAAAGTTTGTATCATAGCTTCTGATCATCATGCATGGTTGGCATAGTATTGTTGGTGGTGGAAGGCATGGAGGCACTTTTTGCCTACAGCTTTTTGGTTTCTGCTGTTGTTTTTTTACTTCAGGATGGCTAACGCCTCATCATAGTAAGACAAGGGTCGTAGGGCTGATGGTGGATCTGGATCTGGTTCTTCTGGTTTAAAGGTCCTACAAGGAAGACCTCTTTTCCTTGCTTTCTTTCGTCTTCTTCTCCGGCTAGCCTCACTTTCATCATCATTGTCGGAGTCGGATTTTTCATCGCAAGAACATCCAGGGTCACACATGGATGGATCAGCATCCCATACGAAATGGCCATCAACTTTATCCGTGTAAACTTCCTTTCCATCGGGGAAGAAGGAGTTTACTGGCAAGTACCCGAGAATAGGGTATGTTTCTCTGTTTGTCGGAACGACTGGCTGAATCATCAGCTGCTTGAAAATTGGATTTGAAGAAGATGGGACTTCTTCTTGAGGTTGCTTGAAGATGGTTTTGGTTCTACCATCCGACATCGTCTGGAACTCATAGGTTGTAGATCTGACAGGCTCATGAGTCTGTTGAAGTGACTCATAGTTTGTGATCCACTCTGTCGGCATCAACCTTTCTAGTTCTTTTCTGGGAATCTGTCTAGGAACCTGGACGATAGTTGGAGTATCAGTTCCAGAGTTTGCTAGAATCATTAAAGCGTCTGGGGATCCAGATCCTTGAAGATCTAGACCATGGTTTTGCAACCTGTAGACAAGCTGGTGATGGAGAGTAGTTGTTACTGCTGTGGCTACTTGCTCTGCTCCAGTGATCTGAACTTGAACTTTCAAGGCGTTGGGAAGATTGGCATCTCCCAAGGACATGGTAAAGTTGGGGAAGTAAGTCAAGACTGCACTTCCGCTGTTGAGAGTGGTTACCACTGTCCCTATGACGGCATCCTCATACTTCAGGTATCTGGTATCCAGTAAGGCAAGTCTGGCTGTTACTGGAAGACCTTTTCTCCCTTGGTAAGAGAGAACTAGACGGACGACTCCAAAGTGGAGGTGTGTGTATCCTTCATGTTTCCAGGAAGATATGAAATCTGAAGGGATGGAGAGAGTAACATACTGCTCTCTCTTGGAATATGGTAGATCGCACTTATCCAGTTTGGAGGACTGGACAAACTCTTTTGTTTGTGAAGGTCGGTTGGAGGAGATCAAAGATCTGATTCCTCTAAGAGAACCTCTTTTTCTGTAGATATTGTAAGGACTAACTATAGGCGGAACGGTTTGCTCTATAAAAGCATTTTCTGGTATAGTGGAATATTCTACTAGATTTTCTATTTTACTGGTAGAGTGACAAGGAAGGGAAAGGGAAGAGGAAACTGAAATCAACTGATCAGGAGATGTATCCATAGCTTGGAGGATTTCTAGCTCTTCTTCTACCAACTCGCCGGAATCTATCACGATATACTCACTTGGGGTTTGAAATCGCCCGCTACAACTTCCGTCTAATGGATCTCACGTTACATTGAATTTCTTGGTTATGTGAACTAGATAGGTCCATTGAGTACGTATCCGTTAACTATTAAACGTAATTGAATGTTGAGTTCGTTTGCCACACTATTAACTCATTTGATAAGTTTTGCTAGATATACGATTACCAGAATTATGAAAATACGAGCAAGAGATAGACAGATAAAAAATAAGGCTTATTACAATATCAATACTTAGTTTAGGGTGTGGCTAATTACACAAGAGTCCCTTGCGGTTTGGGAAATTAATATGGTAGAGGAATCAAGAAGCTAACTGCATATACATGTTACATAAATAAATCATTCACAATAGAAAATGATTCATGTATTTATGTAACAAATGATGTATTTATAATTTACTTAATCTTGCATATCTAGAAACATATTGTATTTTTAGTGCGTCTTTCTTAGTAAATATTGAATATGTGACAAATGATAAAAATGTTAAGTTGTAATTATGCAATGTATTTATAATTTACTTAATCTTGCATATCTAGAAACATATTGTATTTTTAGTGCGTCTTTCCTAGTAAATATTGAATATGTGACAAATGATAAAAATGTTAAGTTGTAATTATGCAATAGATGTAAAAATACTGGGAAATACTAGTCCAAAGTCGGGTTTGGCCGAGCCTACGAATCACAGCTCGCCATGTGAAAAATCAATAATTAAATAAACTCATCTTAAACTCTAACCCTGGTTAACCATAATTTAGCTCTTTCCTTTTTATCCTACCAGTTTTTACAGAGATTTATGAAGATGATAATGACGACTATCACAATATTTGAAATAAAAATTAGATTTATTGAGAGACTATGGCAGATTTGAGAGAGAAAATAAAAGAACAAATTGGATTTTTGAGAATAGATATTCGGATAAAAAGGAAAGAGCTAAATTATGGTTAACGAGGGTTAGAGTTTAAGATGAGTTTATTTAATTATTGATTTTCCACATGGCGGGCTGTGATTCGTAGGCTCGGTCAAACCCAACTTGGGCTAGAATTTCCCAAAAATATTTTAGTTGTTTACATTTGCACCCATGCAAGATTAAGTAATTACAATTCATACCCCTTAGTTGAAAATATTACACAACATACCCTTTCAAGTTCGGAAAATTACAAT
The DNA here is from genome assembly GCA_037501455.1 of Lantana camara. Classification (NCBI taxonomy): domain Eukaryota; kingdom Viridiplantae; phylum Streptophyta; class Magnoliopsida; order Lamiales; family Verbenaceae; genus Lantana; species Lantana camara. The sequence continues at coordinate 106,956,904 of CM074859.1, read as the reverse complement.
GAATCCATTTCGGTTGGATTTTTTGCAAAATCATTCTTAAATCGACTATATCTTGCCGCTAATTGAGTAAAAAAAAAAGTCATTATTGATTCTCCAAACAATTTCATAAATTACTTGTTTGTCATTTGAGAATTATGTGTGGATATTGTGAGGAACTAATTAGTGGTGAAATATAATCAATTCAAGAAAAAATTCGTAAAAAATCCTATTTGAATGAGTTCATTTGCAATTTTTCAAACTCGAAAAAAATGTAATTATCCAATCTTGCAAGGAGGATAAATGTAAAAACAACAAATGTGGTGGTTGGACTTTGTTGGTGTTTAGAATTATATTTGATTTGGTCGACTTTTAAAATTTCTACAAGAATAATTGGGATTTCATGCAAATCAAAAAGCCAAACAACATGATTATTTAAAGTGGTCATACTCATTCAACACGAGGGATCACAATACACATGAAATCCAAAGTTCTAGGATCAATCACAGCTGCACCACGTCTAAAAGACCCAACATGTCATCTAACTTCTATAATTACAAAAACCTCCCCTCTTGTTGACAAAATACATATTCAGAATTGCTTGCTAGTATTTTCAGTCTAACTTCTTCATCACCAAGCACATTATGAATTTGGTCAAGTATGTATTATTTTTTTGGAGTTCGGGATCAAACTAGCAAGAGCCACTAAACTGTAATCAGAACATAGCTACAAGCCACAGGCCCCTCATGGAGTTCCTCAAATGAGTTTACCATCAAGTAGACGGAAATAGACCAACGGATATTTGATTTAAGTGGACAAGAGTTTCCAAAAAAACGAAAAAAAAAAAAAAGAAAGTAGACGGAGATAGAGGAGCATGGAGTTGATCACTGATAATCATAAAATTATGAGTACTTTAAGAAAATTCCATAATTTAATTCAATTAATAATGAGTAATTGACCAATAAACAGTTTTTCATAGTTAGTTAAGCAATTCAAGCAACAAGGTTTGTAGTACACAGGGTGTATCCAAATCTCTCTCCTAGATATTTCAAATGCTACATTCTGCTGTTTGTGCCTCCCACAACATGAAGTCCCTAATACCATAGCCTGCCAAAAGAATCCGAAAACCAAAAATATCAGGCCAACGAGTAATTTTTCATGCGAACCGTAAACAAAAATATCAAAAACATTAAGCAAGATTATGAACGGCATATAATTTATCGCATATATCAGTGGCCCGTCTCTGAAGCCTGTGTTTATGAGTAATTCCCGGTGGTTGCAGAAGCATTCGGAGCTGTTCCGGTTCGATTAGTACTGAACATTTGTGGTGCAGTAGACGGGCCTGGAGGAGTACTTGTACATGGAGGAGCCGGCACCCCTCCGGGTGGTGGAGGTAAGGTAGAAAAAGGTAGGGGCTACATTTGCATCGCTGGAGCAGCTCCATAACCTGATAACACGAGTAACCAAAGATTCACTGATGCCGAAATCTTTTCCCAATGCCTTTCAGTTCTATGATTCCAATTTTATCAATGTTTCAAGAAAAGAAAATCAAGAGAAAATAATTCTGGTTGTAAAGAAAGATGCTACAAAAAGAAAAAGAAGTCGGTTTGCAATTGGAGAGGAATCAATCTCCCCCAAAAGGGAAATCAGATAGACTTATTCACTGTCCTCTAAACAATGAATGATCTTTCTACTTCAATCCCCATATGTGTAATTTCCCAGTCATATTTGCTTCCTAATCAGACTCTATGAACAAAAGACAGTGCATAAACTAACTAAAGAGGTACTTAGCCATCAATATTGTACTTCACAGGGGTTAAGTTGCATTTCAACGCCCTAGTTTTAACTCAGCTATACCAAATAACTGCATTACTACATCAACCCAAAAGACATTACTGTGTTTGCTGTTCTTGAAACTTTTGGTAATAAGCTCTTATGCTCGATTGGATGACCGAGAATATTCATTAGTACTGAAAAAAAAAAGGATCCAAATAGAAGTATTATTTCATGGTAGACTACTATATCAAGTGGCATACCTTGTGTTTGTAACCAGAGTTATGCTGCTTTCTGACCGAGGCTGGAAAAATAAAGAAGATATTAGATAAAAGTTTGTTTCATAGTACAGTTGCTGCAAATGAAAGACAGCCAAAAATGAATACGATACTAATAACTAATAAGAGAGTGAAAAGAGAGAACAGCAAAGAGCAATATCCCGCAAGAGTAGTTTTGTCTATACAAGCCAACAATTTGTGCAATCAGTTAAATAAGACTTCACCGGTCAAATCATCCTCAAGGTATCTCAGACAAGAAATATTTACCTTAACCAAGAATTAGAAGAAAAAACTAACAAGCTTGCATAACATTTGAATAGGGGCTCAAAAAAATGATATGGTCTGGTATAAAATTTAAGGACTAAAATGAGACCTAATCTATATTCAACTAACAAGAATTACTACAATGTGATGGCAGCTTGGATTACGGGAGGTTTTGTGCACCTATGGGTGGCACAATAAAGTTTATACTAGCCTAAGATCTACTAGCTAGGGATCACAAGGCAGCTCTTTCGCTCTATAGGGATCGGGGGGCCATAGCACAATTCTTCTTGGAGGAGGCTTGTTTGCCTGGGTGACTAATCCTGCCATAATGTACTCCTACCTATACACCGGCAACCGAAGTCAGGCATACATAAGACAATCTTCATGCGTGAATAGCCGGGAGGCAAAAAAGGCGGGTGGCTGATAATGAGAAAAGGCACCATGTCTGGACGGGCGGTCGGAATGGCTTCCTCTCTGGCAGCCACTTTTCTTACGTGGGATGATGTCGAGGAAATAAAAAGTGAGGATGAAAGCAGGTTTACAGGCATGTTCAGAAACCTCCCTTCTATCTTGTTTATTACACTTACACCCTGGAGAGGTTTCTGATCATTGGATGGAACGGTTTTATTTGCTTATAACTTTAATGTTGATGCAAAGGGGATTTATATTCCTTGCCTACAGGTTTCTAGATTTAATAGGTTTATATATTATTAAAAATGTGGCTTAAATTAATCTTTAGAAATGATGAAGAAAGTTCCATGTTAGGGCTGAGTTGGCGCCTAGGTGGCGCTGAGTTGTCAACAAGTTGTAGTTGAGTTGTCGCAAGGTTGTAAACAAGTTGGCAACAAGCTAGCATTGAGTTGGCGAACAAGTTGTAGACAAGTTGTCGTTGAATTGTCAACGAGTTGTCGATGAGTTGTCAACGAGTTGTCACTGAGTTGTCATACAGTTGTCGCTGAGTTGTCATTACTATTCATATGACGGCTGGAACTTTTCTATAAATAGAAGAATTCTTGTTCAGTTTTGAGAGAGCCAAAAAGATAGAAAGCCTAGAGAGTCGAAGCAAAGTCCTATGCTTCGTGAAAGCTTGTTGTGAGGCTTGTAAATTAGAGAGTTTGGGAAACACTTGAGAGCTAATTCTTGTGATAGAATTGTGAGGTTCTCTGTGAGTGTTGGGTTAATTAGAGGATAGGTTTTTCTCTAATTGTTGTAAACTCTCTGTTATAGTGGAATCGCTCCCCTTGTTCGTGGACGTAGGCAAATTTTGCCGAACCACGTAAATTCTCGTGTCTTACCTTTTCCATTCTCTATTCTATATCATTTATTGTGGTCAATTCAAGAAACAATATACTATCAGATCCGGGGTGCTATCCTAACATATATATATGCCCATGCACCACTGTAATTTCCTCATTGAAGGGCATTTTTTCGGTGATTAATAAAAGAGGGGGACATGATTGGAAACACCACAGCGCTCACATACCTGTTTGACAAAAAATATAATTAAATAAATAGTTTGGGTAAATTGGAATTTTGGGTTTTATATCTCAAAGCTGGGCAGTTCTAAACTTTAGTGCCAACGTGAATAGATGTAAGTTGTTTCTTCAGGAAATAATTATTAAACATTAAATATACAGCAAGAGAGTGACACAGATAGCTCATTCAGTTTAATTAGCAATGCAAGCATCATTCAAGTTTAAAAAAGCACAATAAACAAAGTCATTTAATGTATGTAGACATAATGACAACAAAAATTTAGATGTTGTCTGGCATATGTACCTGAGGTCCTGAACGAGATGAATAATCCATTTTCTCTTTCGGTTTTTATACATTATTGCCAAATGTGTCAGTTTGGCTCATGAAGTTCGAGAGAGTCTCGGAGCCAACTTAATCACTTTGAGAAAACGAGTGTTGTTTTCCTTTCCTCTCGTTGAATCGAGGATCAAATCAAGCGTCGATAAATCAAGAGAGAGTTCTCTTGCGCCCATTTCCTCAAGAAAGTTTGCTGCATCATCATATTCACCCTTCATCACAGTTCCTCGAATAATAAGGTTATAGATAGCTACATCTGGTGACAAATTTTCAAGTTTCATTTTCAATATCAGATTCTTAGCTTCCTCCAATAGACCATTACGACAACATCCTTTTATTAGGATATTGTAAGCAACAGCATCACGTTTCAGTCCTTTAGAAGGTAGATCATCAAAAATAGCTTTCGCTTCATGCAGTTTTTTAGCTTCACAAAACTCATTCATAACAATATTATAGAAACTGATATGAGGAGGGACTCCTTCGTATTCCATTGCATCCAAGAAGGCCAATGCTCGCTCAACAGACTCATTTTGACACAATCCGTGCAACATGTTACAATACGTATAGAAATCCGATTTTAGGCCAACAAGTTGCAACTCATCAAAAACTTGTAGTGCAAGAGAACATCTTCTTGCGGAGAATAATCCCTGAAGTATAGTGTTATAGGTAATCAAATCAGGCCTGGAGTCTTTACAAGCCATCTCGCGGAAGAGATGCATGGCCTCGTCGATTTTCATTTTCTTGCAATATCCATTGAGCAGAATGTTATAGCTCTGAGTATTAGGAGCAATATTGTTGTTATTCGTAGAATCAAAAACATTTCTAGCTTCATCAAGTCGCCCATTCATGCAATATCCATCCATCAATGAATTGTATGTGACTATGTTGGGAACCACGTTTTTCTCCATCATGAGATGAACTACATCTTTTGCTTTATCCACCAACCCTTCCTTGCACAAAGCATCAATGATAATATTGAATGTCACCACATCCGGATTAATTTTCAGATCTACCATCTCCTTGAGTAGCATTTCAACCTCTTTACAACGACTCATATTACATAAGCCACAAATCAAAGCATTATATGTAACAACATTAGGAGTTATGCCTTTTTGAGACATTTCACCGAAAAGCTCGAGGGCAGAGTCTATTTTGTTATCTTTACACAACCCATCAATAACGATGCTGTATGCATGGATGTTAGGCTTACAACTCCCTCTCTCCATTATTCTTAGAACTTCAATGGCCATAATAGTGTTGTCGGCCTTGCATAATCCATCCATCACGGTCCCATATATCACAACATTCAACTTGCACAACTTTTCCCTTACTATTTTCTTAAATAGTTCTTGTGCCTCACAGACCCTATTTTCCTTAAACAAACCCTTCAATAAGGTGCTAAAGGTGTATTCATCAGGAACACAACCCTTCTTAAAGAACCAACCCAGAATCGAAAACCCAAAATCGACCCGATTAGAAAGGCAATAACAGTTAATGGCAATGTTCATAGTATAATCATCAACTGAAATCTCCGAATTGGAAATATCCTTAAAAAGAGAAATGACAGTGGGATACTCTTTCAGCTTCACCAGACGCGAAAGCAATTGAGTAAATAGTACCACACCAGGCAAAGGACTCATTCTGGTCATTCTCTCATACAATTTAAATGCATCACTCGACCCATTAACATTATCCAAATCGATCTTGATCTTGATTCTCTCACGCGAAATGGAATTCCCCACAGATCTTGTACTCAAATAACGAAAAGCAGAGAGAAACATATGAGGGTTCCGAGAGAAATTACCTGATTTAGAACGATTGAGGAAACAATTCAGAAATAGCCCCAATCTCATTCTCATTTTCAAGACTCAGAAGGGGCGGACTGGCGTGGGCAATCTGTCGTAGTGTGCAAATGTAATTGTGCAGTGCAGAATGATTTCCCCCAATATGAAGAAAACAATGGTGCTGTTTGATTTAGAATATATTATATATTGTATCTTTTTGGTGTATGTTAAAATTGGTGCTTCTTTGGGCTTATATAGCAGATTTTGAGTTCTAAAAATAATCACACTTGAGATTAGAGCGTATGGAAAATCAATTTCAGCTTAAATCGCATAAATAATCTAAAATCCAGAAACTATTCAAGAGATGCTTTGAATTTTGCTTATAACTTACAGTCTATAATGCACGGATACGGACACGGCGACACGGACATGACACGACACGGATACGGTGATACGGATTTTTTCTTGAATTTTCCACGTGAGGAGTGTCGGACACGGTGTCGGACACGAGTGTCCGACACGACACGACACGACAACATGATATTTTTAGAAGTGTCCGTACATCATAGCTTACAGTTTTCTATATTAATTAAATTTAGTTTAGACAATAATATCTTTATAAAATATTAATATTCCTTAATTAATTGTTTTGTATTCATATAAAATTCTATGTTTTATATAATCATTATATTCTATTTTTTCTATCGATAATCTTAAATTTTTTATTAAAAGTCTAATAAAAAACCCATCATTATTTATTACAATAAACAGTGTTATCCCTTTTCAAGAAAAATTTTTTACTTGGCAACAGGTGTTGTTTAAGTAGTTAAAGGACTCATTACCTAGGGCAAGAAAACAATTTTACTTAAAAATTTATCGAATCATTTTCAAAAGCAGTTAATCTTTGACTAGAAAAATTTTAACAGTACGGCCTTCGTTGAAGGCGGTTTTATTAAAACGAACCTCTATTCAAAAAATGTCACTTGTCATCTAGATCAACATGAACTTTTTAAAAAATTAACATAGAATCGAGTTCCTTGAACATGGATTTAAAGAAAGACACGCATATTATATTTGAATTTGTCGTTGTAGATGTAGCACCCAAACCCCCAAGGCACTACATCCCCCGTACTATAGCCTCGATCCACATACGAAATGGGCAATCCGTATATAAACCAAAACTATAGCGAACGGGTGACAATCAAAATAAACGAGCTAGGCGGGACACTCCCTAACATTAATAAACTAAAACATGAAGTTAAAAGCAGAAACAATTCAATAAATACGTATAGGTACCATATTTACCAAGTATATACATAATAGGTACCAACATTTAACTATCAATACATTACCATCTCTTATATTATATACATGCTCAAGTATAACCAAAATGTAACAACAACGATCATGACATGATATACTAAGAGTTCTATACATGAAGATACAATGCTAGACTCGGTGGTAGGTCCAGCCGATAGGCTACCTCGTCTATTCTCTCAAGAATCTCGAAAGGACCTAAGTAGCGAGGATTAAGCTTTCCTCCTTTCCCGATCCGAGTGAATCCTTTTCTTGGTGACACCTTCAAAAATACCCGGTCACCAACTTCAAATTCAAGATCCCTTCGACGCGTATCAGCATAGCTCTTTTGCCTATCTTGCGCGGCTTTCATCCGTTGTTGAATTATTTGAACTTTCTCAATCATAGCCTAAACGACTTTGGAATGTTTCTCAAATTTTTCACCTTTCTTTACCCCTTCTTGTTTCGACCATTTCCACTCCTCCAAGTCGAAAAACAACGGAGATCGGCACTTTCTTCCATAAAGAAGTTCATATGGAGCCATCCCGATTGAGGCCTGAAAGTTGTTATTATAAGTAAATTCAATCAGGGGTAACTGCTCTTGCCATGAATTCTGAAAATCCATCGCGCAGACCCGAAGTAAATCTTCCAAATACCGTATCAATCTTTCTGTTTGGCCGTCTGTTTGTGGGTGAAATACGGTACTGAATTTAAGCTTCGTCCCCAACAGAGCTTGTAACTCTTGCCACAACTTAGATGTGAATCTTGAGTCCCGATCTGAAACTATACTCACTGGGATTCCATGAAGTCGGATAATTTCTCTGTTATAAATCTCGGCCAACTTCGGAATCCTATAAGACATCCGGATCGGTAGAAAGTGAGCAAACTTCGTAAATCTATCCACGATTACCCAAATACCATCGAATCCACCTTTCACCTTTGGTAATCCGGGTACAAAGTCCATCGTTACTTGTTCCCACTTCCACTCGGGAATAGGTAACGGCTGTAGAAGTCCCGCGGGTTTCTGATGCTCAGCTTTCACTTTCTGACAAGTCAAGCAATGTTTCACATACTTCGCGACATCTCTTTTCATTCCATTCCACCAATAATATTGTTTCAGATCCTTATACATTTTATTTCCTCCCGGGTGGATAGAATATGCTGACTTGTGAGCTTCTTCAAGTAGAACTCGTCTCAACTCTTCAGGCACTACTACCCTGTTCTTGAATCGAAGCAAACCCGTCTCATCAAACCCAAAAGAATTCTCCGGATCAGCTTTAGCCTTACTTATCAATTTCTGTACCTTCGGATCCTTGTTCTGCGTTTCAAACAATCGATCCTTCAATTCTGGCTGAATTATAATGTTGGAAACCCGAGCTTTTAACACAATCGGATCAACTTTATCACTTTCCTTGATTTCCAGATTCGATACACTCACCTTCCTGCTAAGTGCATCGGCGACCACGTTGGCTTTTCCCGGGTGATACTTGATCGTACAATCATAATCTTCCAATTTTTCCATCCAACGCCGTTGCCTCATATTCAATTCCTTTTGTGTGAATAGATACTGGAGGCTCTTGTGGTCGGTAAAAATCTCAAAGGAAGTCCCGTAGGGATAGTGTCTCCATTTCCCGAGAGCAAAGATCACGGCTGCAAGCTCCAGGTCATGTGTAGAATAATTCTTTTCATAATCCTTTAACTTTCGGGAGGCATACACGATCACTTTTCCCTTCTGAGTCAAGACACAACCTAAACCTTCCTTAGAAGCATCTGTATACACAGCATACTCCTCTGAGCCTTCGGGAAGTGCTAACACCGGAGCTGACACCAACTTTTCTTTTAAGAAGTTGAAACTTTGATCACACTTCTCATCCCAAACAAATTTAACTTCTTTCTTTGTCAATCGAGTTAATGGTGCAGCGATCTTAGAAAAATCCTGAACGAGCCTTCGGTAATATCCGGCCAATCTCAAGAAGCTCCTAACTTCCGAGGCATTCTTTGGCTTCTCCCATTTAAGCACGGCCTCGATTTTTTAGGGATCGACTTCCAAACCTTTGCCCGAAATCACATGTCCCAAAAAGGCAACCCGATCGATCCAAAACTCACATTTACTGAATTTAGCAAACAATTGATGCTCCTTTAAAGTCCGTAGAACAAGCCTGAGATGTCTTGCATGCTCCTCGACAGATTTGGAGAATACCAAAATATCATCGATGAAAATCACCACAAATTTGTCGAGAAAAGGCCTGAAAATCCGGTGCATCATATCCATGAAAGCTGCAGGGGCATTAGTTAATCCAAATGGCATAACCACGAACTCGTAATGCCCGTATCTAGTACTGAATCCCGTCTTTGGAATGTCCTCTGCTCGGATACGTAGCTGATAATACCCTGTCTTAAATCCAATTTCGAGTAAACCTTGGAACCCTGAAGTATATCGAATAACTCCTCGATGTGTGGAAGAGGATATTTGTTTTTAATAGTCATCATATTCAGCTCCCGGTAGTCGATGCACATCCTTAAAGTACCGTCCTTCTTCTTTACAAACAACACCGGTGCTCCCCAGGGTGAAGAACTCGGCCTGATATACCCAACTTCCAGTAATGCTTCCAACTGAATCTTTAACTCTTTCAACTCTGCTGGAGCCATCCGATACGGAGTCTTTGAATACAACTCTGCATTCGGATAAAGATCAATCACAAACTCTATTTCTCGCTCGGGAGGCAAAGAATCCAATTTCTCTGGGAAGACCTCGGGAAATTCCTTCACCACTTCTGTATCTTCCAATTTCACCTGGTCCTTAGGCTTATTCAGAATGTAGGCAATGAATCCGGTAGCCCCGTCTTTAACCAATTTCTGAGCCTCTGAGAAGGAAGGTAAGGGTACCGTCTTCGAAGTCCAACCCGTAGTAACCTCTGAACCCAACTGCACTTTCTTTACCCAGCAATCTATTATAGCACAATGCCTGTACAACCAATCCATCCCCAGAATAGACCCGTATCTTTCCATCGGCATAACAATGAAATCTGTCAAGAACTCTCGATCCTCAATCTTCACCGGAACATCCCTGTAAACCTGATCCGTCTCTCGCCTACTACCAAAATGAGAACTAACTACATAGCGTACAGAAGAACAGATAGCAGGCAAGGACAGAGTAATAGCAATAGAATGCGCAAGAAAGGAGTGTGTAGCTCCTGGATCAAACAATGTATGGATGTTCGTGCCATGAATGCATATAGTACCTTCAACAACCGCAGTGGGGTCGACCTCAACATTCTGCTCCTCTCCAGCTAGTGCGTAGGCCCGTGCTCTCACAAGTGGCCTCTGGCCTGCAGGTGGCGGATCCTGAAGATCCGAACATCCGTCTACCCGATGCTCGTCACTCCCGCAGATCAAACACAAACCCAATCGGCGCCTGCAGTTATCATATGTATGTGTAGTGAGTCCACAAAATCTGCAGCCTGGCCTCTGAGGTGGCTGTGGTGGTGCTGGAGCTCGGGGAGCCCTCTGAGGTGGTCCTGCAGTTTTGAACTTCTTCCCGAATTCCTTCGGTGTTGGAGATGTGGAATAAACCATAGGCCTCTTTCCCGAACTCGACCCCTGTCCTGGCCTCGAGCCTGAAGCCTATCCAGCATGGGGAATAGGCCTCCTTGCAATGTCCGAATCCTCAACCTTCAAAGCTTTAGTGGTAGCTTTGGCCCAAGTCCTCGTATTTGCAGCCTTCAACGCATCCTGTATATCGGGCCGGAGTCCCTGCACGAACTGCATCGCCTTATGGAAGTCATCATTCGCTATGTTGGGTGCATAGCGAGAAAGTCTCTCGAACTCAGCGATATATTGGCCAACGGACCTCCCTCCTTGCTTCAACTCGGTGAACTCCCTCAATCTGCGGGTACGGGAAGCTGGAGGAATAAATTTATTTCTGAACTCCCGTACAAAGGCCTCCCCTGTGATAGCAGTACCCGAAGCCTCCAAGACTATCTGAGTGCTCTCCCACCAGGAGTAAGCCTCGCCCTGAATCAAAGTAAGGGTGCAACGAGCCTTCTCCTGAGAATCACAAGGGATGAGCTGCCAAATCCTTTCAACTTCCTTCAACCACATCTCCGCCTGTATATCATCGCCCTTATAGAACTTCGGGGGATGCTGATTCTGAAACTCGCATAATATGGCAGAAATGGGGTTCTCCGGTGGTGCTACGGGTGCCGGCGGTGCTAGAGGAGCCCGTTCTTGTAACCTTTGATCAATCAACCCAACCACCGCATTCATAAAATCCTGGGGTTGAGCCTGAGGAGGTGGAGGAGGAGGTGATCTCTCCCGACGGTGATGATGATGTCGGTGTCTCGAGGATCGATTACGATGATGTCTATCACGAGCCATCCTGAAATCAAATCACTACACATGCGTGGTTTGATTAATAAATGCGAATGTGTGCAATTAATTCCACAATATCAATAAAGCACACATTTCACAGAAGCAAATAACTCAAATAATTCAAGAATCTAAGTAAATCACGTAATTCAGGTAAATGCAGACTCTCAAGTAACAATCAATCCTATGCCGTGCGACCTAGACTCACTTGACACGACTTGAGAACCTCGGTTTTGCAACCGGGCTCTGATACCACCTGTAGATGTTGCAACCAAACCCCCAAGGCACTACATCCCCCGCACTATAGCCTCGATCCACATACGAAATGGGCAATCCGTATATAAACCAAAACTATAGCGAACGGGTGACAATCAAAATAAACAAGCTAGGCGGGACACTCCCCAACATTAATAAACTAAAACATGAAGTTAAAAGCGGAAGCAATTCAATAAATACATATAGGTACCATATTTACCAAGTATATACATAATAGGTACCAACATTTAACTATCAATACATTACCATCTCTTATATTATATACATGCTCAAGTATAACCAAAATGTAACAACAACGATCATGACATGATATACTAAGAGTTCTATACATGAAGATACAATGCTAGACTCGGTGAAATACAAGACCTGACTCAACTCCCGCCTAGCACGACCCAATCAAAAGTACCTGAAAAGTGAAGTATCAGTCTACCGAAGACTGAGTGAGGGGCAATAAATATATATAAGGCACACATCACATGTAAGTTGTATTCTCAGGTGAAGACTTGGAAATGGAATAAATATATATAGTTCAAGAATGACTTGTTCTTTGCCCGAGATTACAACTACTCAGTTTAATATGTCAACTCGATCGTTTCATGAAACATGTGGCCCCGGCGAGTAGGGCTATTCTCCAACCTTTACACCGAACGTGAACAATACGTGCTTGCATGATTAATTCAATACGTGATCATATATTTCATTTAGTGCTCATTTAGACATATTCATGCTTGAAAACATGCAATAACCCGAGGACAACCCGTGGCGCCGGATCCGTCCCCAGTCTCCTTCTTCCTCCGGGTGATAGTGGGTTTGCAAGGCCCAACTATCCACGACATGGTGTACATAGGGAACATGACTCCTGTTAGTATGTAATTAGTGCTTAATTTGTCTTAATTTTCCCCTACATTTGACTGGATATGTGCTTAATTAAACTTAATTATGGCTTTGTTGGTTTATTGGAGCTAAAATGGATCATCAATACAAATCTGGACTAAAAGAATCGCCAAGTGCAGAAAATGAACTGAGCCATGATCTGAAGCCATGATCATCCCTTGAACTAAGTGGTGACGTAGCAGACACATCATCAAAGTCAAAAGTTGCGACTGATTTTCTATTTTTGGCGAACTTCAGCTACTTGCAGCTGCTTTATCAGTATTTGGCGTCTCAATAAGAATATTAGCAGGTCTTGGGATACCAAGAATATTTAGCCTTGATTTATGTGCCAAAGATTGGATTTCCAAGCATATAACCAAGGCTTTTGGTTAAGAAAAGGGAGTCAGCTTTTCTCTTGAAGAAGGAAGAACGTAGCAGCAGTAGCAGCTAAAGAACAGAATCAAAACAGGGGACTTATCCCCTGTTATGATTAGCAAGCATTCTCTTTTCCCTTTCTTCTCTTTTTAGTAATGTTTATGCTTAGATTGTGAAGAACATTGAACCATCTTTTGTAGACAATCCTTGTTAGATTTATATCAATTCTTGGACAGTTATTTGCTGAATATTTGAAAGCATGTATAGCAGCTAAGTTCCTTTTTATCCTAGTAAATTTGTTTCTTTGGTTCGTGCTTTGGTTTTGTGAGATCTAATTGTGTTTATGCAGCTCTAAATTCTTGGTATATGCATGTATCTTGTGTGTATTGTTTGAACTCGTTTTTGGATGATTTTCTGATCAATTGTTATCTTGAAACTTGTTCTATTTGACTGCACAAATACTTGATCCGTAATTGTCTTGTAAATGTGCTTGAAGAGTCACACATCATTGATAGTTTATCACCTTGTTTACTTGAGAATGATGAGATGCATGCGTAATAACTTAAACATTCCAAGCTTCTTTGAGTTTGTTGGTTAGGATCGGTATCCTTTTCATGATCAATGCTATCACAAGGTTAAATCTTAAGAGCGTTTCTATAAGACTGCTTTTGTGATAAGAGAATGGTTAGTGAGCTTCTCATGATCATTATAAACTTAAGAAAGGATGAGGTGTGTAGAGCTTGTTACCACTATAGCCGGTCTATCAATGAATTAGAGTTAAATATTGAATCTATGATCGAACCAATGGCATGAATTTTAAGAACAACTTGGCTAGGATAATCCCACTTTAAATCAATTAATTTCAGTCACTTTGCATCAGCTTTCACTTGCTTGTTATCCTTGTTTTAGTGTTTAGTTTGTAGTTTGATTAATTACACAACCCCCCCCCCCTGTTGTGAACTCTTTCATGGTTTGTTTCCTTGGTCATTTTGGAATATATAAGAATTGCTAGTCCTTTGGGTTCGACCCTTTGCTGCTATACTCAATTTATTGCGTGTTGGAAAGTGAAGGTATTATTTGGTGGATTCGGCAACCATCAAGTTTTTGGCGCCGTTGCCGGAGACTTGATTTAATTGTTGTTATTTTCTTGTATGACCAGGTCTGAATATTCCAAGAAATTGGTTCCTTACGATCCTGAGATTGAAAGGACATTAAGGCAAATCAAGAAAGAAGCTAGAATACGCAGGCAACAAGCTGAAAGTAGCAGATTTCTTGAAGAAGATCAGTTCCCCTGTTTGGTCAGTTTATTCACTGACACAGACACCAGAAGCGTTAGCTGTGGTCATCCCTTAAGCATGGCCGCGGAAGATCAGACACTGAGGCAGCTGGCAGCACCACCTGTAGCTCAAGAACCATTGTGTATCACATTGCCTACTTTGACAACTGACTTTGAGCTAAAGTCAGGACTGATTCACCTACTTCCCACATTTAGAGGCAAGGAGAATGAAGACCCAAATCAACACCTTAAAGAGTTTCATGTGGTTTGCTCTAGTATGAGGCCAAATGGAGTTACGGAGGAGCAGATTAAATTGAGAGCATTCCCGTTCTCATTGGCTGATGATGCAAAAGAATGGCTATATTATTTACCTCCAGGGTCAATCACAACTTGGACAGTTATGGCTTCGGCTTTCTTAGAGAAATTCTTCCCCACATCTCAAGTTGTCTCCACAAGAAGGGAGATAGTTTCAGTTAGACAAAAGGAATCTGAATCTCTCCATGATTATTGGGAAAGATTTAAGAAACTCTTGGCACGTTGTCCACAACATGGACACTCCGAACAGGCCTTGATCCAATATTTTTATGAAGGATTAATTCCAATGGAAAGGCGAATGATGGATGCAGCAAGTGGCGGTGCCATTGTAAACAAAACTTCAAATGAAGCTAGGCAGCTAATCTCTACCATGGCTGCTAATTCTCAACAGTTTGGTACTCATCATGATACCCCGAGAAAGGTAAATGAGGTAAGCTCCACTTCAATTGAAAGTCAATTAAATAAATTAACAACTTTGGTGCAGAATTTAGCTGTGGCAAACTCGACACCATCTTTGGTTTGTGGAATCTGTACGAGTCCCGATCACCACACAGATTTATGCCCAACACTTCAAGTAGATGGAACCGAAAACGTAAGTGCAGTAGGAGGAGGTTTTCAACAAAGAAAGTATGATCCATATTCGAATACATACAATCCAGGCTGGAAAGATCATCCTAATTTCAGCTATGCACCAAGGCCTCAATTGTTTCAAGGACAACAAAATTTTCAGCCAAGGCCACCCATACAAAGACCACCTCAAAACTTCCAGCCACATCAGAATTTTCAGCCACAACAACCAAGTTTTCAACAACCTTCAAGCTCTAATTCAGGTACGTCTTTAGAAGATATGTTCAAGGCTTTTATGACTAACAACCAACAATTTCAGCAGGAAACGAGGGCAAATATGCAGCAGTTCCAGTCCACTGTTCAAAACTTGGAAAATCAGTTGGGACAGCTAGCAACTTCAGTTAGCAAGCTTGAAAACAAGGGAAAGTTGCCATCCCAAACAATTGATTCCAGACAAAATGCTAGTGCTATTACCCTAAGGAGTGGAAAGGAGCTGGAACTACCTGTGAGGAGGCAAAAAGCAGGGCAAGGCAGTGGAATAACAGAGCAAAACAGAGCAAATTTTAATGCAGATACAGAGTTAGGAGGTAAGGGCGTAAGCCATGATCATGGCTTAGAAATAGAGCAGGAGGCAGAACCTACTGTGCAGCCCAAACCTCTGATGATTCCACCACCTTTTCCTCAAAGGTTTGCACAGTCTAAGAAGGCCAAGGAAGAGAAAGAGATCCTGGACACATTCAGAAAGGTTGAGTTGAATATCCCGCTTCTTGATGCCATAAAACAAATTCCAAGGTATGCTAAATTTCTTAAAGATCTTTGTACAAATAAAAGAAAATTATTGGGGAATGAAAAAGTGAGTGTAGGAGAAAATGTATCAGTTGTACTTCAAAGAAAACTCCCACCTAAGTGTAAGGATCAAGGTATGTTTGCAATTCCATGCAAGATAGGTAATTTAGGTATAAATCATGCTATGTGTGATTTAGGTGCATCCATAAATGTTATGCCTTTGTCTATCTATTCTTCACTAAACATTGGTCCTTTGAACGGAACAGGAGTTATTATACAGCTAGCGGATAGGTCCATTATGCATCCGGAAGGAGTGTTGGAGGATGTACTTGTCCAAGTCAATAACTTAGCATTTCCTGCAGATTTCTTTGTGCTTGACATGGAAGATGATAAGATTTCAAAGTCTTCAGAATTGCTGCTTGGGAGACCATTTTTTAGCACAACGAGAGCGAAGATTGATGTTCATGATGGGACATTAACAATGAAGTTTGATGGGGATCTCATTAAATTCAATGTTTATGAAGCTATGAAATATCCTACTGAAAATGTTTCAAATGTCTCTTCCATTGATGTTATTGATAATCTGGCAGAAACCACCTCGAAATTGGATTATTATGATGAACTTTACTTAGCATTAGGTGACAGCCTATATGTTGATCAACTTAAGGAATTAGAAGCTAAGTATGAAATAAAGGAAGATGTTATTGATGTTGTTCATGTATTAGAAGCTCCCAAACTTGTTAAGCACAATGTCTCTTGTAATAAATTGACTTCTTCTCATACTAAATTACTTCCCTCTATTGTGCAGGCCCCTGATTTGGAACTTAAACCGCTGCCATCACACCTTAAATATGCATATTTAGGTGATGAAGAAACTCTTCCAGTGATTATTTCAAATAAACTCTCAACTTTGGAGGAAGAGAAATTGATACGAGTTCTTAAAGAGTTCAAGGCAGCCTTGGGATGGACCATCGCAGACATAAAAGGCTTGAGTTCATCTACTTGCATGCACAAAATCATCTTGGAAGAGGACTGCAAACCAAGTAGGGAAGCTCAAAGAAGATTGAATCCACCAATGATGGAGGTTGTGAAGAATGAAATCCTCAAGCTCTTGGATGCCGACATCATATATCCCATTTCGGACAGTCGATGGGTGAGTACGGTGCAAGTTGTTCCTAAGAAAACAGGTATAACGGTGATTGAGAATGCAGCTGGAGAAATAGTACCAACGAGAGTGCAAAACGGTTGGCGTGTGTGCATGGATTATAGAAGGTTAAATGCAGCCACCAAGAAGGACCATTTTCCCTTGCCATTCATTGATCAAATGCTTGAAAGGCTTGCAGGAAAGACACATTATTGTTGTCTTGATGGATATTCTGGATTTTATCAAATTCCCGTTGCTCCGGAAGATCAAGAGAAGACTACATTCACATGTCCATTTGGAACATTTGCATTCCGACGTATGCCATTTGGACTTTGCAACGCCCCTGCCACATTTCAGAGGTGTATGGTGAGCATATTTTCAGATTATGTTGAGGATATAATTGAAGTCTTCATGGATGATTTTACTGTTTATGGGAATTCATTTGATGCATGCTTGAATAATTTGGCCAAAGTTTTGGAAAAATGTCTTGAAAGCAATCTTGTTTTGAATTATGAAAAATGTCATTTTATGGTTGATCAAGGGCTGATTTTAGGACATATTGTTTCCATTAGAGGTATCGAGGTTGACAAGTCTAAAATTGATATTATAGAATCTTTGCCTTACCCCACAAGTGTGCGGGAGATTCGTTCTTTTCTTGGACATGTAGGGTTCTATAGGAGGTTCATAAAGGATTTTTCAAAGATTGCACAACCTCTATGCAAGCTGCTGCAAAAGGATGTAGAATTCAAGTTTGATGAAGCTTGCAAAGAAGCATTTGACTTGCTGAAAATGAAGCTAACTTCTGCCCCAATAATTCAAGCACCTGACTGGAATCATCCCTTTGAACTGATGTGTGATGCAAGCGACTATGCTATTGGAGTTGTTCTTGGACAAAAGATAAATAAATCACCTCATGTGATTTATTATGCTTCAAAGATGTTGGATACAGCTCAAATCAGTTATACTACAACTGAAAAGGAGCTTTTAGCTATTATTTTTGCTTTAGATAAATTTCGTGCATACTTGTTAGGTACTAAAGTGCTTGTTTATTCTGATCATGCAGCACTTAGGTACCTCTTGAAGAAAAAAGAAGCAAAACCAAGGTTGATACGTTGGATCCTATTGATGCAAGAGTTTGATATTGAAATCAGAGACAAGAAAGGATCAGAGAACTTAGTTGCCGACCATCTGAGTCGAATCCTAGCAGATGCAGACTCCAACCCCATAAAAGATGAATTTCTAGATGAGCAACTGTTTTCGATAGCTGATGGTAAGCTAAGGTCATGCCTAACGCATGCCCCTTGGTATGCAGACATAGTAAACTTTCTGGTATCTAAAACTTTTCCTGATAAATTGTCTAAGTCTGAACGTGATAAGAAGTGATGCTAAATACTATGTATGGGATGATCCTTACCTTTGGAAGTTTTGTGCAGATCAAGTGATTAGGAGATGCATAAGCGAAGAGGAAATACACTCTGTTTTAAAATTCTGTCATTCTTATGAATGTGGAGGTCACTTTGGACCAAAAAGAACTGCAAGAAAGGTTTTAGAATGCGGATTGTATTGGCCTACATTGTTTCGAGATACATTCATGTTCTGTAAATCTTGTGAAAATTGTCAAAAAACTGGAAATTTGAGTTCTAGAAATCAAATGCCATTGTCCCCCATTTTAATTTGTGAAATATTTGATGTTTGGGGCATAGATTTTATGGGTCCATTTCCTAGTTCTTTTGGCAATAATTATATATTACTTGCAGTTGATTATGTATCTAAATGGGTTGAGGCAAAAGCCACAAGGACTAATGATGCTAAAACTGTTGTAGGGTTCATGAAGTCTAACATCTTTAGCAGGTTTGGAACTCCAAAAGCGATCATCAGTGAACGTGGCACCCATTTTTGTAATAGAGTGGTTGCAGCTTTGCTTAAGAAATACAACATTACACACAGGACATCGACTGCCTATCATCCACAAACAAGTGGACAAGCTGAAATCTCCAACCGTGAAGTGAAGTCCATCTTGGAGAAAACTGTAAATCCAAATAGGAAGGACTGGAGTTTGAAGCTTGATGATGCTTTATGGGCTTATAGAACAGCCTATAAGACTCCCATTGGCATGTCACCATATAAGCTAGTCTTTGGAAAGCCTTGTCACTTACCTATAGAATTGGAGCACAAAGCATTATGGGCCATTAAGCAATGCAACATGAAGATGGATGATGCTGGAATACATAGGAAGTTATAACTTCAAGAGTTGGATGAATTGAGGAATGAAGCATATGAAAGTGCAAAAATTTACAAAGAAAAAACCAAAAACTTTCATGATAAGATGATTTCCAGGAAGACTTTTCAAATTAGGCAAAAAGTTTTATTATTTCATTCACGTTTAAAGTTATTTCCTGGTAAATTAAGGTCTAGGTGGATAGGACCTTTTGTTGTAACTGATATATTTCCTCATGGTGCAGTGGCTATCAAAAGCTTAGAGACTAGAAAAGCTTTTAAAGTTAATGGACACCGTCTCAAGCCATTTTATGAGGGATTCCAAGCTCATACAGTGGAGGAAGTCAGCTTGGACAGCCCCACTCTAATGCATTAAAAATGCAAAGACTCCGTCTAGCCTAGGACATTAAACAAGGGCGCTTATTGGGAGGCAACCCAATCCCTTTTATTTATTGTTGCTTAGTTACAGTTTCTCTTTGTTTTTGTCAAGAGAATACTGTGATTTTTGACTAAGGACCTCTTTTTGTTTTGTTTGCAGATTTTGGCAGAAATTGTTACCAGGACACAACCTTTAGATATGGTCATTCTTGGGCTCATGGCACAGGCATTTTTCAAAAAAAAAAAAAAGTGAAGACTTTTGCCTTCCAAAGATTGAATGCGATTTGTAAAAACGGGCTGACTTGAAAACGTTTTCTCTGGGAATTAAACGCTTTAAACGTTTCATTTAAAAAGGGCTGATAAATTGATTTTCATCTCAAAACACGTCTTTGCTTTTAATGTGAAAAAAAAAACGTGTCATTAAAAATGTGTATTTCCTCAGTCTGCTTTTAATCCCCAAATTCACTTTTTAGCACGCATTCATAACTCCTTAACAGAAAAATCCTTCCATCTTCTTCCTCCGAAACTCAACCGTCACCCTCCGTCTTCACCACTCTCAGCCACCACCCATGGCGAAAACAAGGTCCAAGGGACCTGCAGCACCTCCACCGCCATCAAAGCCACCGCGTCGTACAGTCCAGAAAACGCGCACATTGCTCAACTTCAGTGAGCAGCCACAAGCTCCGGCTAAACCACCAGAAAAGATGCATGCAGAACCACCGGAGCCAGCAACCAAACCTCCGTCGTCCCAAGACCCACCCCAGGTAACGCAAACCTCAAACCCTCCTTCTCCCACTTACCATACCGCTTCTGAAAACCGTTCCCATTCATCTTCTCCACACCATAATACCATTGAAAACCAAGGTCTGGGGGAAGCAATCAGTTCTGATAAAAACCTAGAAATTGAAATCCAAAACCCTAACCCTCAAACCATCATAACTGAGAACCAAGTTAATCCCTCAACAACAGACAACCTTACACCTGTAATTTCGGAAGAACAACCCCCAATCCCCACAAAATCTGTCCCAAACACTTCAAAACCTTAGAGGAAAACTCGTTCCCAAAGGAACCAAGGACGGATACCCAGAAAAAGGAAGTTGATTCTGCAGGATGAAAGCGAAAAAGAGTTTGAGGGAGGGTCAGATGTTAGGGTTGAGCAAAGGGGAATTGAAGAAGAAATAAGTTTGCATGAAGACGTTCCGGCAAAGAAGAGGGGTACACGACTGATCAAAGCTAGAAAAAAGAAGAGTTTACAGGGAGGGATTGACACAACAAAGACAGCAGCACAAATGGAGACACATATGGAGGAAGAACAGGGAAGGAACCAGAATGAGTCAAATATGCACATGGAGCAAGAACGTGTGAAGCAAGTTTACAAAAGGCAGAGGACAACTGGAAGGAAAAATACAAGTGCAAACAGAGGAAATATGGATGTTGATGAGACTGCAGCACAAACGGATGTGCCCTTGGAAACAGAATTAGAAAATGCAGCAGAATTGGAGAAAGAACAAGAAGAAGCTGCTAGGGAAGATGAGGATGGCCTAGCAATTGATGAACAGGATGCGTGGCATAAGCAAAGAAAAGGAAAAGCAGCTGTTCTAGCAAAGAAACGAAGAAACAGGTATCCTAAAGGTAGAGCACCTCCACCACCACATTTCACCACCCTGGGAGGTAATTTGAAATTCAGCAAAGCAGAGAAAAAGAGGTACAAACGAATTAAAGATTTTGCTATTTCTCCTGCAAAGTGTTTACATACCTCTACTTTGGACAAGTTTGAACTTTTGGAACCTGTAAACAAACTGATGGATAACATAGGCTGGAAAAATTTCTTTAATATTGACTGTGACATGTTTTATGAACTTACTTTAGAATTCTATACCACATTCAAGTTTGAGAAAAAAGAGGCACACAACTGGGATGTAAAAGATGTAGTAAAATTCAGACTAATGGGTAAACGATTCAGTTATTCAATTAATGAGTTTTGTCTTGCATTGAACTTTACCGACTTTAAAGCTGAAAATGAAGCTGAGGATGAATTTGAATGTTTGGGTGACTTTCCTACTGAATTTGATGTTGATAAAGCCTTTTCTGAGTTGACTGCTGGAAAGTTTCATAAATTTAAAGAATCTACAAGCAAAAACATTCACTTGAAAGACCCTGCCATTATTTACATGCATAGATTGATTGCTAATTTTTTCTCTCAAAGATGTGAAGGGTCCAACACTATCACAAAAACTGAACTTTATTTTTTATGGGCTATGTGGCACAATCACAAGGTCAATTTAGGATTCTGGGTTGCCACACACATTCATCACTGCAAACAATGGAAATCTCCTTTTAAACTTGCACACATAATCACACACATTGCTTTGCATGAGAAAATACTTGACTTGGACAATCATGATATGAATGTGTATTCCACACTTGACTTCCTTGATGAGCAGAGTCTACTTCACATGCGGATACTCCAAAAGAAAAATGGAGTATTAGTGTTTCCTGGTGCAGGTACAGCTCCTGTGGCAATTAAAGAACTTGTTGAACCTGAGGCCACAGCTAGCACCTCCAACACTGCATAGTTGGACAGAATTGAGACTCTCCTCACAACAGTCCTAGCTAAATTGGAAAGACATCAAACGTCAGTAGAGAAGCTCCCAGCCATGGAGAAATCAATGGACATCATGGCTCAGCACTTAGCAAGTGCAGAAGCAGATATTGAGGCCATCAAGAAAGGCCTCAAAATTGGCACTCAATGAGCTGCATTCAGGGAAGTCCTCATACTCTTAACTTTTCTTTAATTTAACATTGAGGACAATGCGAGATAAGTATGGGGGGGGAGTAAGGATTTATGCATATTGTTTTGCTGGTTTATG
Organism: Lantana camara; assembly: GCA_037501455.1. Taxonomy (NCBI): domain Eukaryota; kingdom Viridiplantae; phylum Streptophyta; class Magnoliopsida; order Lamiales; family Verbenaceae; genus Lantana; species Lantana camara. Next base: position 106,934,276 of record CM074859.1, on the reverse strand, counting down.
AATATGGAATCTGTGTTTGAATGGCTGTTTTTGGATTAAATTTGTGTGTTAGTTGGCCTCATTTTATTTCTGCCAAATATGTTCAGTTGTTAGTTGTTTTAGGTCTTTTTGTTAGGTCCTTAGGTCTTTTTGTGCATTCTGTGCAGTCTCTGAGAGGGTAAAAATCTGGTCATATGCAACATATTTGGATTTGAGAGCCAGTGAACATAAAAAATTGGTTGAAGTAGCATGAATTTCCATGTTTGATTTTTGGAATTGAACAAACTTAAAAGTATTTTGACTTTGCTAGAGAATGTTTTTGAATTTGGATTAAAGGATGAAAATTTAAAAAATTGCATGCATTAAATTGAAACTTCATGTGTGAAAATTTGTGGAATTTTTGGGCTGTCTAAAATAAAGTAATGATGCTGAATGATTAATGTCAAGAATGTTATTGAGGGTTCTGAATAAGGCTGTAATGCCATTTGCTCCTGAATAAGGCTTTTAAAGTCATTTATCTCTGAATAAGGCTGTCTCAGCCATTCGCTTGATGCATTTTTACTCGTTTCACTCCGCTGGTCACCTGTAAGGCTAAATACAAATCATAAACTGAAAAATGGGTGACTATGAGTGATGCATTTTTATGCAGTCTAGGAATAGTTATATATTACCAAAGCAGTATTATGACACCCGAAATAGACAACACTTTGAAATTTTGTGCTAAGTGAAACCCTCACTTTAAGTTCATGAATCTTTTGAATTTAGACAGTCCGAATCGAACACACTTTGATCACATGATTGTAACTGCTACTTGGTAAAATCTGCATGATGAAATGAACTCTAAATTCCTCAACATACTCTAACAAGTTAAGGTACTTAGAATTTGTCCTTTTCCATTTTGAAAGGCTATGGAGACTTGTTATCAAACTCATTTTAGTGTTCACCTTTTCTCAATGATAAATTGTGGGGCTGTAATGGTTAGAGGATGATCTCTCTCTCTCTCTCTTTTTGAAGTCTAGTTGCAACTTCTTGAGGGCAAGCATAGTTCAAGTGTAGGGGGATTTGTTAGTATGTAATTAGTGCTTAATTTGTCTTAATTTTCCCCTACATTTGACTGGATATGTGCTTAATTAAACTTAATTATGGCTTTGTAGGTTTATTGGAGCTAAAATGGATCATCAATACAAATCTGGACTAAAAGAATCACCAAGTGCAGAAAATGAACTGAGCCATGATCTGAAGCCATGATCATCCTTTGAACTAAGTGGTGACGTAGCAGACACATCATCAAAGTCAAAAGTTGCGACTGATTTTCTATTTTTGGCGAACTTCAGCTACTTGCAGCTGCTTTATCAGTATTTGGCGTCTCAATAAGAATATTAGCAGGTCTTGGGATACCAAGAATATTTAGCCTTGATTTGTGTGCCAAAGATTGGATTTCCAAGCATATAACCAAGGCTTTTGGTTAAGAAAAAGGAGTCAGCTTTTCTCTTGAAGAAGGAAGAACGTAGCAGCAGTAGCAGCTGAAGAACAGAAGCAAAACAGGGGACTTATCCCCTGTTATGATTAGCAAGCATTCTTTTTTCCCTTTCTTCTCTTTTTAGTAATGTTTATGCTTAGATTGTGAAGAACATTGAACCATCTTTTGTAGACAATCCTTGTTAGATTTATATCAATTCTTGGACAGTTATTTGCTGAATATTTGAAAGCATGTATAGCAGCTAAGTTCCTTTTTATCCTAGTAAATTTGTTTCTTTGGTTCGTGCTTTGGTTTTGTGAGATCTAATTGTGTTTATGCAGCTCTAAATTCTTGGTATATGCATGTATCTTGTGTGTATTGTTTGAACTCGTTTTTGGATGATTTTCTGATCAATTGTTATCTTGAAACTTATTCTATTTGACTGCACAAATACTTGATCCGTAATTGTCTTGTAAATGTGCTTGAAGAGTCACACATCATTGATAGTTTATCACCATGTTTACTTGAGAATGATGAGATGCATGCGTAATAACTTAAACATTCCAAGCTTCTTTGAGTTTGTTGGTTAGGATCGGTATCCTTTTCATGATCAATGCTATCACAAGGTTAAATCTTAAGAGCGTTTCTATAAGACTGCTTTTGTGATAAGAGAATGGTTAGTGAGCTTCTCATGATCATTATAAACTTAAGAAAGGATGAGGTGTGTAGAGCTTGTTACCACTATAGCCGGTCAATCAATGAATTAGAGTTGAATATTGAATCTATGATCGAACCAATGGCATGAATTTTAAGAACAGCTTGGCTAGGATAATCCCACTTTAAATCAATTAATTTCAGTCACTTTGCATCAGCTTTCACTTGCTTGTTATCCTTGTTTTAGTGTTTAGTTTGTAGTTTGATTAATTACACAACCCCCCCCCCCCTGTTGTGAACTCTTTCATGGTTTGTTTCCTTGGTCATTTTGGAATATATAAGAATTGCTAGTCCTTTGGGTTCGACCCTTTGCTGCTATACTCAATTTATTGCGTGTTGGAAAGTGAAGGTATTATTTGGTGGATTCGGCAACCATCAACTCCCTACAGGCTTCGAGGCTTCGAGGGTGATCCCAATGAGGTGAGGATAATTCAGGAGTTACCCGTCAGTCCTTGCTTTCTCGGTTGGCTCAAGAATTACCCTCGGGCCCAAGTGCAATCATGACTCGCCAAACATGCTTGAAATCATAATCAATAATGCTTGAAATGTTTATAGTTTGAAAATATTTATAGATATAATACGTTTTGGCCGGAAATGTCACATAAAAGTTGTAGGGTTGTATGTACCTAGAACCAAACCCCACCTTCGTTACAAAATAGAGCAAGGATATGCTCTAGGGAGCGTGCTCCTCGTCCACGGCCTCATGACCTGTGCAAACACGATGTGTATACGTGAGACTTCAACTTAAAATGGACCAAATAGGACGAACGGCGAAAATGCAACGAGATGACGAGCAATTTGAAATGCGGCATGAAATTATCTTGTTTTAGCATGTATTCTATCATATAATAGCAATTTGGGGTCAAAGAAATCATTGGTTGAAAACCTCAAATTTTTATGCAGTAGGTTGCCATTTCTGTCATCGGAACGGGAACGGCCGTTCCGGCTTCCCTTTGAAAATGGGAAGGGCCGTTCCCGTGGCCCTTTAAAACGTGTCAGTGTTTTTAAAATAAAAATACGCGCTTTTGCTGGGAACGGCCCTTCCGGCACGCAGGCCAAAATGGGAACGGCCGTTCCCAGGTTCGCCAGCCCGCTTTGATTTAAAGAGTGGGAACGACCGTTCCCATAATGCCTTGAGGCGGGAAGGGTCGTTCCCAGTTTCTGCAACTGGAAAAACAGAGCAGAAACAGGGGATGGCTACGGGAACAACAAGAAAACTTTCAAAAACTCCAAGTTTGATCACCAAAGTGTAAGGATTCTGGGAAATAAGATGCATACATGTTCCACAAGCAATAACACTCCATTTAAACACATAAAGCATGGAAAATTATCAAGAATTCCAAGTTTGGTGTTCATGCTCAACTTGATCAATCAAGCTTAAATTTCCAAGAACTCATGTTATAATTCAAGATATAATCATGTAATCATGCTTCAATCAACAAATAATCCATTTATGCCATCATTCACAAACCCTAACCAATCCATACTTTGAGCAAGATTCAACAATTCATGTAAACACCCACCTTGAAGCTAAAGAAATGAAGAAGAAAGATGATGAAGATGATCAAGCTTCAAAGCTTCAAAGATTTCTTGAAATTCTTGATGATCAAGATGAAATTCTCCTCTTTCCTTTTCCTTCTTGAAACCGAGAGTGAGGAAAGCAATTATGTTGGGAAATTTTGGATAAAAATGATCAAGGAAGATCATGGAAGCAATATACCGTGATTCATTTCTTGGAAATGTGTGAAATGCCAAGATCTGCAATTTAATCCCTTAAATATTTAAGTCATGCAATTAAGTATATAGGGTTTTGAAATATGCTCACTTAAGCCCTTACAAGTTTATGCAATTAAGTCCCTAAAGTTAGAAAATGATCAATTAGGGACAAGTTCAGTAATTAAAGCACTCTCGGTAATTGTTTTACGTAATAAATATTTTTCCATGATATGAAATGATTTTCCAATGTTATGAAATCATGTAATTCACATAATTGATGTTTCATGAATTTATAAAAATATGAGATGTTACGTATGGGAAAATAGAAATTTAAAGAATTAAAATAAATCCTACGCTCAAAATCTCACACATGGCGTGCTTACTTGTTCATCCGGATCCGGGGCGTTACAGTCGTTGTAAGTCAAATATATTGAAGTTTTTGAATCTCTTGGTCAAAGAAAGAAAATCTTACATTTGAAAATTCTAAAGAGAATATTATATTACCTATATTTCATAGATATTTTCTTTTCCCGATAGAAGTTCATTTTAATAAATCCGCCTTTTAAAAAGGAGGTACCACTAAAATTTTTCTGGTCAAAGACTTACTACCTTTGAAAACGTGTATAGAAATTTTTAAGTAAAATCGTTTACTTGAAATTAAAGTGGTAACATTGTTCATTATCATTTAAAATTTAAAAAAAAAATTCAATAATGATGGCAGGTGGCGTTGTGTGATTGGATATTTTGGCATAATAAACCCATTTTTGCAGAATACCTTATCATTAATAAGAAAAAAAAAAAACTGATGTTATTGCTTTCTACGATAGAGGTAAACACCTTATTTAAACCACCTGCAAAAAGTATACCAAATCTACAATATGTACGTAAAAGAACACCAATTTGAGAAAATCACCCATTGAATTTTTAGTGCATCTGTTGTAAATACTGTTGGGATTAGTGCCCTGAAAATTCAATTTGTTGAATTAATTAAACTGAATTTACAGCAAGTTGTGAGTATTTCACATATTGATAATTAATGGCGTGTGGTGGTATTCTTATATGAAGTGTGTTTCATAGGAAAAAACTTTGAGTACTGAAATCACGTGTCATTAAAGTTCTAGTCGGTAAGATAAGAATATATTCTTATCAAGACTATAACGTGGTTATATAAGATGATTAGTCTTTCGTCATAGGGAATGGTGATTTCGGTTATAACACGTTGATGATTTTCAATAGGATTGGAAACATCGAACTGGACCACTGAGATTATTCATTTTATACTGCTATCTAAAATGAATAAAATCTCAGGAAGTATTGTACTCTTAATCCCGGCTTTAGGCATGTAGTGTTAGTCACTGTAATATACTCGAAGTGAGGTCTCAGTAACGGGTGGCCAAAATACTTTGTACGTTCGATGACAACATGAAATGTGCTAAAGAGTTATATTGATCAAGGAATCTGTGGCCTTGCTGGAAAGTAAAAGATATCCCTGAAATAGATTTGCAGAAGTTCGAATTAAGACTTTGGCCAAAGCACTTCACGTGACACTTCACCGAAGTTGTATGATGAATGTGTTTCACATACAGAGAATTTGAACTTAAGGCGAATCAATAAATTTCAAATTGGAGATGCAAAATAAATGATAGTAGTTGCAATTTATTTTTTATGGATATCTACACGGAGGAGTAGAATGCGAAACTATTCTAGATCGAGAAATTCATGAATAATTTAATTAATTTTGTAATGCAACAATGTTTATTTAGTGGAATTAAATATTGTTAAACGGTAATTAATTATTGTCATGAGATGATAATATATTAATCCGTTTGGAGCTAAAATTAATTAGTCCTGCAGGTCCCCCTGCAAGCCCCAATTGAAAACTCGAAGAGAAAATATTAAAAGGAGAAAGAGAAATGATTTTCAAAGTGTTTGAAATAGCCAACGGATTTATTTTAAGAAAATAAATCAAAGTTCCAAAGAGTTGGAAATGCCCGAAATTTTGTTTTGAAGAAAATATATTTTATTTTATTTTATTTTTAAAAAAATATATATTTTTTAATGCTGACGTGGCATCTGACGTGGCTCGCCACGTCAGCGGGTTGGGCCCCAGTTGACGCTGACGCAACGCTGCATGGAGCTCCAAGTGGACGACACAGATCGCACCGCGTCAGCGCCGCAAACGGTCTGGATTGGATCTGGGCGGGTTGGTCAATGGGCCGGATAATCCGGTCAAACGAGTTACAGAACCGGGTTAACGGGTCGAACTATGGATAGGGTCGGATCGGGTCCGGTCCGGGTAGGACCAAACCCGGACACGTGTCAAGCTCTGGTAAGGCTACGTGTTTCAACACACGCTAACCACTTGGCGGCCTTCCGGCAGCGCGTGGCGGCGCGTGAGGCCACGTGGCGGTGCGTGGTTGGTGGCGTTGGATTCGCGGCTGATGAAACCTAAAATCACTCTCGAATCAGAGCCGTCCACATGTCAGCACACTGCTGACCAAAGCCCAGACGCTCGCCTTGATGGGCTCGTGGGCCTTCCCAGCCCATTCATTGGCCAGCTGAAATAGACCGTCAAGCCTCGGCCCTCAGGGTTGCCCTTCTCAGGGAAGCACCCACATGGGGGTCCCATGTTGACGCTCGGCATGTTGGCGCTCAAGGGTCATCTATCGTGGTGGGCCCATCCGTGGATTGTTCGAGCGTCATCAACGCTCAGGGATGACCCTACCTCTCACGCGATGGATCCTAGCCTTCACAAGAAGGCATTAGTCCCTCATCCCACTCGATCCTCGTCAACAACCTCTGACACAAAGGTACTGTGCACCGTGCACCTGACACGCCGTCTCCTTTTCTGGAGTGTCATTCTCACCCCACCAAAAGCTGCCGCGTGTTAGGGCAACACAGGATTGGGACCACATGGTCAATTTACCCATTTACCCCCATCCCTAACATATAAATAGGGGAGAACCCATGCATTCTCCCCCAAGTCATCTTCTTCACAGAACACCACGTAACTGAACTGGGCATCATTTTTCCTCTGCATCTTCTCCAAAGCTTCTTGTATCTCACCCTTTTCTGCACTTTCGCTGCACGATTTCTTGGTGTTATCCTAGCTGGAAGAATCCACGCACATTGGAAACCCAGTTCCTGAGGCTCTTGCGCCTGTGATGGTCTTCCTTCCTACATACAAATTCTAATGTGTTTGGTGTCTAAGTCATCTACAAGTTTCTGCACCATCATTTTTGGCGCCGTCTGTGGGAAACCATCGCCGCTTTCTTCTTCCCAAAAAGTTAGTTGAGATATAACACCTTTAAATCCTGAAAATGGTAACTGCGACGAGATCTGGAGCAGTCAGAGAGAAAGGCGCTCTTCCCCCCGTCAACGAGGAGAACGCGGAAGGCAACATCCCCGTCGGAGAAGCAAACCCCCCAGTTGCCGGAAACGGGGGCGAGAACACAGAGCCGGCGGGGGCAACTCTCCCACCAGGTGGGAACGTTGTGGGAGAGCCCAGTGACGTTGCTCCACCTGCAGCTCACGCCGCCCACGCTTCCTACCCTTACTCGGGGGTGTATCCCATGGCCATGCCCCCTCCGGGATACCCATTTGTGCAGCCAGGAATGATGCCCGGGATGGTACCGGTGATCCAACCTTATCAGGTGGGGACCTTGAATCTCCCCACGTCGCTACCAAGAGAAATACAAGGGGTGGAGATGCCCCAAGTTACAACCCAACAACTTCAGGCGCTGTATGCACAGTGCGAGAGCCAGGCCGTCCAGAACGCCTGGGAGCATTTCATGGCAGCGTATTTCCCATCGCAGGCTAGCGCTCGTCTAGCCCCGCCTCTTGGCGGGCTCCCGGCGCATCCCTTGACAATGGCCCAAAATGCGCTCAGGGCACAGCAACCTCCCCAACCACCGAATCCAGAAAATGAAGCCCCACCGAGGGTCCGGCCAGAACGACCAGTTGTAGGAGAAGAACGGGGCCATCGAAATGAGGCGGCCGGAGATAATGAAGAGGTCCAATCGAGGGCCACAGGGAGGGCAAACCGCAGAAATGTTGGTGACCCTCAGCTGGCCGCAGTACAAGACCAAATCAGAGGGCTCCAGAATGTGGTAGAGCAGCTCTCTCGAGCAAGGTCTCAAGTCCCCCGTGAGGGGGACGAGAGGTCCAAGGCCAGAGACGCTCGCCGACCACGCAGCCCAATTTCCCGCCGAAGGAGAGAAGCCAGCTATGAAGATCCCGACGAGCGAGACTACAGGATCATGGCGGGTGATTCCCCCCTCGTCGAGGAGGTTCTAATGACTCGCGCAGGGAAGGGTAAAATTCCCTCGTCGATCAACAGATATGACGGAACCACGGATCCAGCCGAGCATCTGGACCATTTTGTGCACTTAATGCACCTATATGACCACCCGGACAACTACTGGGCCAAGGTGTTTGTCACTTCCCTCACCGGAATGGCCCAAGAATGGTACAAAAAGCTCCCCCCGCGCTCAATCCGAGGGTACTATGACCTGACGGATGCTTTTGTCAGCCACTTCAACTCGCTGAAGGCACCAGCTCCGGCTGCGACCGCTCTTTATAGCCTGGTCCAAGGGCCGAACGAGACTCTCAGATCCTTCATGGGGAGGTTCAATAAAGAGATTTTGCTGGTAGAAAAGCCCTCGATGGACTTTTTGAGGCACGTTCTATTTGGGGCCATCAATATGAAGCATTACGTCAGCAAGGAGTTTGTGGAAGAAGTGGCCAAAAAGAAACCGCGCTCATTGATGGAAATTAGGGAGATTGCCGATTCTTTCTTTACCCTCGAGGATATGTACATAGCGAGGGATCAGAAGATGGCAAATGCCCCTCGCCCCAACAGAACCCACGAGGACAAAGTGGAGCCCCACCGGAGTCACCGCCGCAGCCCAATACCCGCTCGCCGTCATTCCTCTCCTCCGCGGAGGCTCGAGCGTGTCCCCCTCAACCGCCCAATTGCCGAAGTTTATTCCCTGGCGGACCAGAAGTTATTTAAGAGGCCGCCCAAGCTGAGAGAAACCGAGGCCCAAAAGCGCTCGGGGAAGTACTGCGCTTTCCATAAGCAGAAGGGGCATGACACTAATGAATGCCGCCACCTGGAGAAGGAAATTCAGCGGCTGATTGCTAGGGGGCACCTCAAGGAGTTTGTGAAAGTACTGGAGGGGTACGATGAACATTGCGCGGAACGAGCGCTCGGGAAGAGAAGAAGCCGTTCACGCTCCCGAAGTCCTCGTCGCCAGCGCCCTGAGACCAGCGAACGCGGCAAAGGAAAAGGGGCGGATATGGAAAATCAGCCCTTTGCGGTCATTCACATGATCGCGGGAGGGCCCTCAGGAGGCGATTCCAATGCTTCTCGCCATCGCCATGTCCGGAGCTATAACCAAAGAACATCACTCCCTCGCCCAGTGCTCTCCGTGGACAGCCCGTCGCGCTCGAAGGAGGATGATGTCATAGGGTTTACTGAGAAAGATCTTGAACATATTGTAACGCCCCATGGGATAGGAAAAACCTCTGACTGTCCCATGGTGGTTAGTTTAGACGTTCATAACCACACTGTAAAGAGGGTTTTATTTGATAGTGGAAGCTCTGTGAACGTTCTCCCGTACTCAACGTTTCAACAAATGAACATAACAAACATCCCCCTCGAACCTCTCAGAACAGCCCTCGTAGGGTTTGGATGTTCCGAGATTGTCCCCCGCGGACAGATTCTCTTGGCCATCTCTTTTGGTCGCGCCCCGCAGCGAAAAACTTTGAGCGTCCTCTACACCATCGCTGAGGTCGATCTCCCTTACAATATCATCATTGGGCGCCCAGCCCTCGTGGATTTCAAGGCTGTAATTTCCACCTACCACCAGAAGGTCAAGTTCCCTACCCCCGAGGGTACCGGAGAAATTCTGTGTAACGTCAAAGAAGCTTGGGAATGTTACATACTTTCGCTTCGAAGCCACAAGCCCAAGCAGTCCATTCAACCTGGGTCTACTAAAAAGTCCGTTGACTTCCCCGAATTAGACGAAGATGGCCCCGAGCGCAAAAGAGCCAAGCTGTATCGGAAGAAGAATAAAAAAAGGACCCCTGGAGATGCTCAGCGTTCAGAGAATAGGCCACCGGGGGCCGTCGAGGTTTCTTCTTCAGAAAACGAGGGTGATGAGCCCAAGAGTATGCTCACTAGGAAGAAACGAGCGCTAGAAATGCCGAGGCCGGATGTTCGGATTGAGCCCACCGAGGGGTTTTTGACCATTGAATTGGAGCCTGGGAATCCGGATAAAACCACCCAGATTGGCTCGGGCCTGGACGGGCCCTCGCAAGTTTTAATGATCGACTTCCTACGAGAGAACCTAGACGTTTTTGCGTGGAAAGCTTCTGATCTCACTGGGATAGATCCGAGCGTCATTGTCCACAGACTGAACGTGGATCCAACCTTCAAGCCCATAAAACAGAAGAAGAGAGACGTTCATGGCTTTAGGAAACGGGTTATCGAGGAGGAGGTTAATAAATTGCTTGATGCTCAGTACATCGAGGAGATTTTGTACCCAGAATGGCTTTGCAATGTGGTGCTCGTCCCAAAGAGCACCAATAAATGGCGTATGTGCAACGACTTCACAGATCTCAACAAAGCGTGTCCCAAAGACCATTACCCACTACCGAGGATCGATCAGTTGGTAGATTCTACAGCAGGGTGTGAACTCATGAGTATGATGGATGTCTTTCAGGGATATTATCAAATCTTTATGGCGCCCGAAGATCGCCCCAAAACTTCGTTCATTGTGCATTTGGGTGTTTATTGTTTCAAAGTCATGCCCTTCGGGCTCAAAAACGCGGGAGCAACCTATCAACGCCTCGTCAATAGAATGTTCGAGCGCGAAATTGGAAAATCTATGGAGGTATATGTGGATGACATGATAGTCAAGAGTGAGCGCCAACGCTCCCATCTGGAAGATCTCAAGCAGACTTTCGATATCCTTCGTCGCTACGGAATGAAGTTGAACCCATCAAAATGCACTTTTGGCGTTCGAGGCGGTAAATTTCTGGGATACATGGTCAGTCAACGGGGCATAGAGGCAAACCCCGAGAAGATTAAAGCAATCCTGGACATACCCTCCCCTCGCAATCTGAGAGAGGTCCAGGTGCTCGTGGGTAAGATCATTTCATTAAATAGGTTCATCTCTCGCTCAGCGGACCGGAATCTACCCTTCTTTAAAATTCTGCGCAACGCTCGCAACTTTACCTGGAACGAGGATTGCGAAAAGGCTCTGCAGAACATGAAACAGTACCTATCAAGCGCGCCTTTGTTAACCAAGCCAAACCCGGGGGAGAACTTGTTTGTCTATCTATCAGTTTCTTTGGAAGCCACGAGCGCTTTCCTCGTGGCAATCCGCGAGCGTAAGCATATGCCGGTGTACTACCTGAGCAAGACTCTACAGGGAGCAGAGAAAAGGTACATGGAAATTGAGAAGTTTGCCTTTGCGCTCGTTAACGCATCCCGAAGGCTGAGGCCATATTTTCAGGCTCACTCCATCACAGTGCTTACAGATCAACCACTCAAGCAAGTGCTATCTAAGCCGGATGTTTCGGGAAGGTTAATTAAATGGGCGATTGAACTCAGTCAGTTTGATATCTCCTTCGAGCCTCGTACAGCCATACAGGCTTAGGCAGTGGCCGATTTGTTGGTAGAACGTTTCAATTTGGAGACTGTGCCATCGGCGGACGAGGGTTTATGGCTTTTGCACACGGATGGCTCCTCGACCTCACAAGGGGGCGGTGCCGGGGTGACCCTCAGGGATCCCCTCGAAGCAGAAGTTGACTACGCAATCAAGCTGGCGTTTCAAGTCACCAACAACGAAGCTGAGTATGAGGCCCTCATCCAGGGGCTCAGGATTGCGCTCCAAAATGGGGCCGCTCGTGTCACAACATACGTTGATTCGCAGTTGATCGCGAGTCAAATTGATGGTAGTTATAAGGCTCGAGAAGCCACCATGGCACGGTACCTATCGAGCGCCAAGGAGGAGATAGCCAAGTTCAAGGAATTCCATCTTTTGCAAGTTCCGAGGGCAGAAAACGAACATGCTGACGCTCTTTCGAAATTTGCGTCCGCCCTGGACGGCCACAGCGAACGCGCTGTTACATTTCTGAGAACAGAGGAACCGCTGATAAGTAAAGGCGAACCTTCGGGAGAAGTGCACATGATTGACCCCTCCGAGCCTTGTTGGCTTGACGAAATTGTCAGATTCCTCCGGGATGGAACATGTCCGAGCGACAAAGTTGAGGCTCGGAAGATCAAAAGCAAGGCCCCTCGTTTCTCATTGGATACCGAGGGTCAATTATTCAAGCGATCCTTCCAGGGCCCACCGTTGAGAAGTTTGAGACCCTCGCAGGCTAAAGAAGTTTTAGAGCATGTGCACGGCGGAAGTTGTGGGAACCACTCAGGCGGACGAATCTTGGCAAAGAAAATCTTAAGGAGTGGTTTTTACTGGCCCTCGATATTGCAAGATGCCATTAGGTATTCCAAGAAATGCCCCAAGTGCCAGTTCCATTCCAACACTCCGCAGTTGCCGGCAGCTCAAATGATTCCAATTGATGTTTCATGGCCTTTCGATCAATGGGGCATTGATATCGTGGGACCACTCCCAATGGCGGTCGGGCAAAAGAAGTTTGTGATACTTGCTGTGGATTATTTCACTAAGTGGGCTGAGGCAGAAGCGGTCGCTAAGATAACGTTCAAGGTTGTGAGGGATTTCATTTGGAAAAATATCATCTGCAGATACGGCATCCCGAGGGTGCTCATCTCGGATAACGGTTCCCAGTTTATCGCTGCTGACACACGGGATTGGTGCTATGAACTAGGGATCGAGCAACGATTCACTTCCGTGGGTCACCCTCAAGCTAATGGTCAAGCTGAAGTGACCAACCGAACCATACTCCAGCATTTGAAAACGATGCTCGAGAGTAAGAAAGGAGAATGGGCTGAAGAACTTCAGGGAGCTCTGTGGGCGTACCGTACTACTCCGCGAACGGCAACGGGGGAAACCCCTTATTCCCTCGTGTACGGCTCCGAGGCCATGATACCTGCGGAAATTGCCCAAGAATCCGCACGCGTAGCCTATTTCGAGCCTGCCGTCAACGAGGCCAATCGGGCGCTCGAGTTAGATTTGCTGGATGAGAAGAGGGATGTTGCTTGGGCACGTATCCACAAATACAAAGCAACCGTTGCTCGCCAGTACAATAAACGTGTTAAGGAAAGGACTTTCTAGCTAGGGGACTTGGTCCTCAAAAAAGTTGAAGTCTCCAAACACGTAGGTAAGTTGGACCCCAATTGGGAAGGCCCCTTCAAAGTCATTCAAGTACGAGCAAATAACACCTACTTGCTAGAGACTTTGCAAGGCGAGCGTCTCCCTAGGCCATGGAATGCATGTAACCTTAGAAGGTTCTACGTGTAAACTTCAACTTCTTTGTAATGACCCGTCCGCGGCATGAAGTGTTTTTCTTTGACAGAAAGCGTGTTGTAATCATTTCCAAAAATGCATCTATATAACAGTAAGTATTTAATTCTTTGTTTTTATTATTTACTTGCTTTCTCATTTGATCTAATGATTCGAGCGACAAGAGGCCTACTCCGTGTCGAGCATCCTCCACGTCGAAAAGCCTACGCCATATTCCAATCGTTCCAAAGCTACACTGTCCAGGTGTCGATAACCATCCACCTATAACAGTTTGAGCGCTTTGTAAGAATAGATCCTAAAAATGAGCGCGTCGGACAACGGGGAGCACAACGCTCAACTTACGACAGTTGAGTGCTCACCGCTCCAGCTCGTGCTCGTAAGAACCCCCTGTGACCCTCATCCACTTGGGTAAGAGCGCGCTCATAAATAGTGGATGCCATCAACACTACGGCTACGCTCGTTTTAACCCCTACTTAGCAAATCCTATAGGCGATTTCTAAGTACGATCAATTTTCTGGAACAATCAAGATAGAGATGCACGCCAAATGTCTAAAGCCGATACTTAATTAAATCTTTAGGGATTTCCTAAGTTCAAATTCGAGCCTCAAGGAGAATACAGCCAGGGAACCTTCATAAGGATCGCCCTCGTGCCCCTATTTGCATTTCCCAATATTCCAGCCGTAAGCCAATTCTTGGCTAAAGATTTCCTAAGTCTGGATTCGAAACTGCATTGCAAAAGTGGCCAGGGAACCCTCTTAAGGATCACCCTCGCGCCTGTATTTCCTCAAAAGATTTCTAAGTCCAAATTCACGGTTCATTTCTACTATGGCCAGGGAACCCTCCTAAGGGTCACCCTCGCGCCTGCATTTGCAATAGGCCAACCGCCCGACGTCGTGGGCTTCTAAGCTTAACATGCATGGTGATGAGTGTCAGAGGACCGTCGTAAAGACACCCTTGCATACTTACACACTTATCGCAAACGCTCAAACAGCAGATATTGATATGAAAGCGGTGAGCACAATGAAATAACATCATTCATCATTCCAAAGTAAAGGACAACGTATTCAAACACCCCAGCAGAAAAAGAAGAATTATAATATACGAGGGAAAAGAGCACAGAGAAGTCCAAAACATCCAAGGAAGTAATCTGAAGGTTAATTACAGACAATAATTGTTCATAAGTATGACAAGGAATTTAAACCAACAAGGAAAGGGATCAATATAAAGAGTTTCACTGGGCCGGAGCATCGGGCTCGGGAGGGGCGGTTGAGAGGGGAACTGGAGCCAACACATTAGCGTCAGAAGTTTGGGCCTCGCCAGGTTCCTCAGCATCCACTATGTCCACGATGGTGCCCTCGTCTTCAATCAGGAGGGGCTCGGGATCTACCCTGTTGGCAGCTATAAACTCCCTTTGGAGTGTTTCCACCAACTCCTGGTACTCGGGCTCCGCCAGATTCTCAGTAGGATCCTCATCCTGGACCATTGGCTCGTAATTCTCATCCAGGTCCATGCGTAGACGAGCGTCGGATCGAGCGCTTTCAGGAGCCAATCCCAAGCTCACCATTTGCCCGATCGCTTTATGGAAAAAGCGTCGAGCGTTGTCAAAGCACTGGATGTTTGCTGCGAACACGAAGGCTTTGGAGCGCACGAACTTCTTCACCGCCTCCCAGGATATCTTCGCTTCCAAGCCCTGTACTTTTCCTTGCAAGTCAGCAAGGGCCTTGTTGGCTGCCTCGTTCTGGCGAGTGCTCTCCGCCAGCTGCTCACCCAGCTCCCCATTTTGTACCCTCAACTGGTCCCGCTCATCCTTCAATTTCCTGTGACGCTCATTTAGGACCAGAAAGGCGTCATCGGACTTCTTCAGGTTCTCCTTCAGCTTAGCATTCTCAAGGTTGGCGGAATTCAGCTGAGCGCTGACATTGTTGTAATCCTCCTGCATTTGGCCCGGGTCCGAGATGCGCAGCAACTTCTTGTACTTGGCCTTATGCTCAGAATAGGCTTGCGCTCGCCCTTGTAAATTCTTCAGTCTCGGGATTACCTCCTGGGAAGCAGTTAACGAGGGTCACTGTCAGAACGTAGAAGGGAGAAGGGGGGAATTTTATAAAGGGATGGATTCGAGGGCTAACCGTCAGGAGGACGTGGCAGGCATCATCTGCGACCCGAGCGGCATCGTGCTCGTTCAGCTTGTCATGGTCGGCGGAAAACTGGAGCTTTCCGACAATGTCGGAGACCATGTTGACAGAAAATGCACTCTTTTTTAGCAAGACAGGGCCGTCCTTCCTTTGGCGCTTGTACCGAGCGTCATCCCGGCAGCCAATTTTCCAGAAGTCTTCATCCTCGGAGGAAGATGTGTCGCTTCCCTCACCGCGGTGGCCTACAACCACCTCCTTTCCCTTACCGGAGATTGGGACAGAGTCCGGCATCCTCTTCCTTTTGCCTTGGCGCTCGGCCCTAATCCCTTCCTGGATGCGAACTAGATCCCCGGATCGGTTGTGGGAAGTGCTGGAGCTAAGTGCTATGGGCCCCTCGGGAGCAACTGGAGTTGGAGTAACCTCCCGAGCGCCATCCCCCGTGAGGTCCTCGACAGGACCAACTACTGGAACCTCATTTCCAGCACCTCTGCCTCCACCACCTCGCCCTTGCCTACGCCGAATTCCCCTGCCCCTCGGCGCAGCTGGGGGACGCTCTGGCTGCTGTTGTTGCTGTTGCTGGGGGTTAGCACCAGCTCCTTGAGCGCCTAACATGCGAGAAAGAGCCTCAGCATTCATACCTCGAGATAGTATTTGAACACCTGCAGATAAAGAGGAAACGAGCATCAGAAGTTGATTGCTTGAATTGCATATGCGAGAAATATGGCAATTACACTAAGTTAGAAGGTTATTCTAAAAGTTAGAGCGGTTAGTTCCTAGAATCTAACCGTCGAGGGCCATGATGTCAGCTGGAGGGTTGAGTATCATGTCTGGGGGGCAAGATAAACCATAACGGAACAATACTCCCTCATTCTTCATCAGAGCCTCGGCCTTAATCCATTTTTTCTCAGCCCTCATCTCGAAGGCCAACCCCTGTGCCCAATCCTCAAAAATTTTATTCCTTGTTCTTTCCCTAACTAGAGGACGCTCGCCATGAATCATCCACTGACGGTGAACCCCAAAGATCCCCCCAGGTGCCCCCACGAAGAAGTACTTCTCTTTCCAATGTTCGCCGTAGGAGGAGGACGGGGAGTCTATCATTTTAAAGCCTGATTTGGCCTGGGCGTAATAAAACCCGTCCGTAGGCGACGAGCGGGGCGAGCGGGCAACTTGTATCAAACTATCAAAGTTGACAATCGAGGGAGCATGGCCTAGAGCTCTCATCACTATTATGAAGGTGTTGATTAGGGCTATGCCGTTGGGCAGGATTTGTGAAGGGCAGAGCGCTAGGTGGTGATAAATGGTAGCGGCGGAGTGAACGATAGGGAATCTTAATCCCCCAGCCAAGACCACATCCCAGTAGACCGTTATCATTCCTGGTGGTGGATGATTTGCCCTCTCCCCCTCTTCAGGGAGTCGCATGGGGAATACCGCCTCATCCCAGTAAGCCTTTGCCCTCAACTCCTTCAGATCATCGAGCGTCAAAATACTCTCAATCTCATCCGGAGATCTGTCCGTCTGATGGCGGTTATCCTGCCTCACCCGAGTGGCAGGCTCCCTTCCTCTCACTGGACGCCTTCTTGAGGGCCCAGCTTCGAATTGACGCCCGGATGGTTCTGCTTCGCCCTCGGGGGCCGCCATGGCCACTGTAACCCTGTGATCCTGGGGTCGCGTGGCACTGTTCAAAACCGGGAACACTCTCTCCCCTTGTCTCTGCATCTCCATCACATTATCCATCTCTTCAAAAATATCATCAACCTCTTCGTCGCTGACAGCGGCCGGAGCCTGGGCCACTGGAACCACCATGGGAACCTCATTACTGGGGGACGCTCTAGCCATGGGAACAGCAGTAAGAATGTCACCCTGAGGGGAAGAACTCCCCACCGACATCTCGTCTAGTTCCCGTACAAAGGCATCGGCGTTATGGCCAGCCATGTTTGGGTTTTGATTTTGAGGAAGAAGGGTTCTGGGAAAGGTTTAATACCGGAGAAGAAATCCCCACTCAGAGAAATACTATCCTCTAGCAACCTAGATCTAAAGTTAGTAAAGAAGAATGAGTGCTTAAGGAATTTTACCCGGAAAGTTGAAGAACGGGAACTCGCCGGAACTTGGGAAAATTGCAGAGGATTTGTTGCAGTGTATGTGCTTGAGAGGGATGAATGCGTGAAAGAGGTTCAAAGACTCTGCAATTCCCTATTTATAGAGGGGGATTTGCATTAATTAGGGCTTAGGATTTCAAATGATAATCATTTCCCGCCTAGGAAATCCCCCCACTTTTGGTAACCGCCTCACGTCTCCCGGATAGCACGCGCCCACGTTCCCACTCAGCATTAAATGCGGACAGGACTTCAATCAATGCGGTGTCAGACTATGTCCGTTGAGAAAGTCAAGCAGTCACCTCTCTAGCAGTGACTCGACCCTCGGATAATTCAAAATCCAAGGCTCCCTCCTTATTAAATTCTACAGTACGCCCGAGCGATACTACAGAATTTGGGGGGCAAAATGATGAGACCTAAAATCACTCTCGAATCAGAGCCGTCCATGTGTCAGCACACTGCTGACCAAAGCCCAGACGCTCGCCTTGATGGGCTCGTGGGCCTTCCCAGCCCATTCATTGGCCAGCTGAAATAGACCGTCAAGCCTCGGCCCTCAGGGTTGCCCTTCTCAGGGAAGCACCCACATGGGGGTCCCATGTTGACGCTCGGCATGTTGGCGCTCAAGGGTCATCTATCGTGGTGGGCCCATCCGTGGATTGTTCGAGCGTCATCAACGCTCAGGGATGACCCTACCTCTCACGCGATGGATCCTAGCCTTCACAAGAAGGCATTAGTCCCTCATCCCACTCGATCCTCGTCAACAACCTCTGACACAAAGGTACTGTGCACCGTGCACCTGACACGCCGTCTCCTTTTCTGGAGTGTCATTCTCACCCCACCAAAAGCTGCCGCGTGTTAGGGCAACACAGGATTGGGACCACATGGTCAATTTACCCATTTACCCCCATCCCTAACATATAAATAGGGGAGAACCCATGCATTCTCCCCCAAGTCATCTTCTTCACAGAACACCACGTAACTGAACTGGGCATCATTTTTCCTCTGCATCTTCTCCAAAGCTTCTTGTATCTCACCCTTTTCTGCACTTTCGCTGCACGATTTCTTGGTGTTATCCTAGCTGGAAGAATCCACGCACATTGGAAACCCAGTT
Organism: Lantana camara; assembly: GCA_037501455.1. Taxonomy (NCBI): domain Eukaryota; kingdom Viridiplantae; phylum Streptophyta; class Magnoliopsida; order Lamiales; family Verbenaceae; genus Lantana; species Lantana camara. The sequence continues at coordinate 106,915,617 of CM074859.1, read as the reverse complement.
CCTGAGGCTCTTGCGCCTGTGATGGTCTTCCTTCCTACATACAAATTCTAAAGTGTTTGGTGTCTAAGTCATCTACAAGTTTCTGCACCATCAGCGGCGACGGGCTCTTCAACGTGGTGCAATCTGATTGGCCGAAGTAGACACGGTTTGTACACGGTTGTGCAAAATATCCATTTTACCCTTCCTTTCATATCTAAAAAGACCAAAATGCCCTCCAATCTATCCCTATAAATAGGCTGACCCCTTGGCTCATTTAACATACAATTTTTCAGCCAATTTTGGTTGTTCGAGAGCTTCTCTCTCTCTCCTTCTAATTAATCTTTTAATTAAAGATTAATTAATTATATAATTAGATGTTTATATAATTAATATATAAACTAATTAATTATTAGAAAATTAGGGAATTTTCTAGTCTAGAAAATTGTTTTTTTTAGAAAATATTTTCTCGAGTATTTAGGAAAATACTCGCGGAGCCTGCACTCCGATGGTTGAGTCAGGGATATTGCGGGGAAGCTCTGCTGGTCTCACGAAAGGGAAAGGAGTTGGAAAAATGCCGTTAGATAGCTATGTTTGCAGTACGGTAATATTTTACAGTTGTATTATTTTAAGCATGATAAATTATATGCTCTTAAGTGTTAATTGCATGTTAGATATTTATCTACTTAAGTGATTTAAAATTTATTATCAATTGCATGTATATACTTGAGTAAATCCGGCTAGTCTTCCGCTATTGTATTAAAATATTTTAGAAATATTTTAATACTTGTATTATAAACAAATTTTAAAATGTGGTTCCGTACCGCTACCGTTTTGGGCCCACCACCCAGCAAATACTGAATATGTGGCCAATATGTGACAAATGATGTAAATGTTATTTTGTTAATGTTTAGAATTATATTTGATGTGATCCATTTTTAAAATTTCTACAAGAATAATTGAAATTTCATGCAAACCGGAACAATCTGAACAACATGTTATTTAAAAGGGATAATTACATACAGGTCCCTGATATTAGGCCTAATTACAAGCCGATTCATATTCTTTTAAATATTACACTATAGTCCCTAAGCCTTGTTAATTTGTTAATTTTTATATACGTTTAGGGACGATTTTGCATTTTTGTCATATATTATATGTAACACTCACAAAATCTTCAGGGACATAAGTGTACTTTTACAAAATTCGTTAATGGACCTCACACAAAATAAGAAATATAGGAACTACAATGTAATATTTAAAAGAAAAGGGACCGACTTGTAATTAGGCATAACCTCAGGATCTGTATGTAATTATTCCTATTTAAAATGGTCATACTTATTCTAGGGTTGGCAATGGGGGCGGGTCTGGACCCGATCCAGACCCATTGGATCCGTTGGACCCATTAGACCCGTTGGGTCCATTTTTGGACCCATTGGATCCTATATCACCCCAGATCCGTTTTGGACCCGTTTATTTATTTTTGTCCCATTTGTCGTATTTTTATTCCGTTTGACTCGTTTTTTACATGTTCAACATGTTTTAGATCCGTTTAACATATTTAGATTCATCTGAATAAATATAATTTAACGAAGTATGCTGATGAGTGAAGAGAACCGGGTGGGACTATACTTGTAAGATTAATATTAATTAACATATTATGTGAGACTTAAAAAGTTATATTTGTACTAATTCAGTCGTTATATAAAGATGAAAGGCTCAACTATATATGTCTTCAAAAGAGACAGACTTAAGGGGTCAGTTAAGTTGCAATGGTATATATATATATATATATGATATAATTACCTTCTCATGTGAATTCAAGAAAATGTCTTTTTGCCTCATGACTGAAATATATCCGAAATTACTCTTCTTCTATAAATAAATATTTTATCCTCTTAATCATAATCTTTTTTAAAAGCACTACGTACATTTACACCATTTATAAAAAAAGTACTACCACACCATTTACACTGTGAAATCTCATCAAATTACAATTTATAAAGAACCCTCTAATATTGAGATTCAAGTACAAATTTTTCCCACCTCTACAATCACAAAGAATCACCTACAACACCAGTCTCACATTCGCTAATATTTTCTTCAACATCTTCTCCTTCATCATCAAATACGGGGTGGAGAATTAAATTCAAAATATGTGCCAAATATTGATGTATTCGTAGACGTCAGCACCATCAGCTTGTCCCAAGTAAGAAGCTGCCAGGCGAAACGAAAAGGCGTAATCTCTGAAGCCATAATCTTTGCCATCATCATGCATTATAGTTCCGGTTGCACCGGCAACCTCTGCTCCTTCTCCATCACTCAGTAAGTCGCAAAGGACGATAGTTCCATTCACCAATTCCGGGTCCAAATAATCCGTCTTGCATTACCTGTGTTAATGGAAGTAGAAGTTAAAGCTCATGCAATGGGTTTGGAGATATTATCTGTTGTATTATTGTGAATGTTGTCCATGTTTTACCTTGATTTGGATCCATCATAGCCTCCTGCTGTGTTTGGGACATTTCCTCCATAGACTAAAGGGTAATGGCTATCTTCGAGGACAAATGTGTTGATTGATACTCCCTGCAGCAACATATATATAGATATTTAACGAAATTACACCAAAAATTTTACCATTTTAGGGGTCTCTTACTTATCCATATCACTTATCCAATTTGCTGAAACGTAGATAGTAAAATACAAGAATTACAAAGTATTCATATCATTATTATTAGAAGCTACAAACATGGACAGATAGTAAAATACATTATCATTTATATAGGAGCAGTAAGCTGCGGTTCCTAATTAAAAAAGAAAAGCATGGGCATCGAACAAAGTGCTTTTTTAGCCTAAGCATGGATTGTGAAATAAAAAACATGCTTTTCCTTCTTATAACAACACAGAAACTGCAATCCAACTCTTTAAATGAAGGAGGGTTTGAACAGATCAATTGGCTCTCAGAAACGAGATGGTCAAACAAGGCATCCAAGAAATGGCATTCAGATAATCATTCAAGAACTCTGGAATCACTAATGTTATTATTACCTCAAGAAGGCAGCATACATAAATGGATCGAAAAATTATAAGATACTATCATTACATGTAGGTGTTTGCTCACTTGCTCCTTTGAATTCTCAAAGTTTCACGCATGAATATAACCAAAAGCACTCCATCAGCTGATATGAAACCAACTCAGTGCATACATGAAACCAAGAACCTAACAATTCAAGAACAGAAAGCTTATTCAAATTAAGATTAAATACAAACAAGCAAGGTGTTGTCTGATGAAACTGACTCAAATTGAGATTAAATATAAACAATCATGAAACTAAGCATCCAGTTCACTTCACACAAATACAATACTTTGTTATCTAGGGCATGAGCATCAAAGCAATCTTCAGGTCCCAAACAACAATTGAAAATATCATACACATAAATCAGGATCCGCATCACATAATTGACTACCACAGACACTTCAATCATTGTCCAAGAACCCATCATAAGACAAATCCCATGAATATTTTTTATATTAATCACACGAATGTAGTCAAAATCCAAGAACCATTATATAAATTGCAAGTTTACAACCATTGCACTCAAATTCAAGAACCCTACTCAATAATTCAACGCACCTTATTTTGGGAGGCAGCGGTGTAGGGACGGCGGCGTAGGGGTGTCGGCAGCAGGGGAAGACGACAACGACGCGGTGGCGGCAGTGTGGCGGCGACGGCGACTTGGTGGCAGAAAGCGGTGGGATTGAGGGAGGAAGGAAAGCGTGGATCCTTCTCAACAAGCCTCCACTCTAAAAGAAAGTAGAGTCATGACTACAACGAGACTGAGCAAATGTGTGAATGCAGCGTTGCCTTGTGTTTTCAATTTTTTTTTTTTTTTAATTTTAAAATATTAGGTCCGGGTCCGGGTCTGGATCCCATTAAGGACCCGGTATTAACGAGTCCATTTTTTTTGGACCCAGACCCGCTCCAGGACCCATTGGAGCAGGTCCTTAACGGGTCTCACGGGGTGGGTCCGGGTCCCAGACCCGTTGGACCCGCCCCATTGCCAACCCTACAGTTATTCAATACGAGGGATTATAATATATACTAGCAATTTTGCACATTCTATACATGTGCAAATAAAAAATAATTATTATATAAATATATTAAAATTGAAAAGTTTTTATTAAATATATACTTTATAATTTTTAATATAATCATTAATTTATGGTAAATAAATAAATAAGTAAGATAAGATAATGTCATATTAATAATTATAAAAATTTAAATTATAAGTAAAGTGATAAAAATTATAATTAAAAAAAATACAATCGATAAGAAAGAAAAGAGAAACTAAGAAGAGAAGTAATGAAATAGAAAAGATAAATTAACAGCACGTGGAAGAGATAAAATTGGATAAAAGATAAATAAATAAAAATAAAAAGAAAAAGAAAAAGAAAAGAAAAAGAGGACATCAAGAGACCAAAGCGGTTATAACTTGGGTCTCACGATTAATATATAGTATAGATAGATGAATCGATCAGGCCTACACACCGCCTAAGAGACCCAACTTGTCATCTAACTTCTATAATTACGGCGACATCCCCTCTTACTCACAAAATACATATTTAGAATTGCTAGCATTTTTAGTTTAACCTGAAGGACCACTTGAAGAATATTATTATCCAGGATGGCAACCGGTTGGTCATGTTCATTACGGTGGTCTGATTTATCTGGAGATTGCTCACTAGAAACTTTACTAAAGTTTTGCGGAAGGCGAATATGGGGAAAGGAAAACTTGACCAAGAGACAGTTGGGTTGAACTTAATATGGATGGTAGTATGTACCACGATTAGATCTGCGACTGAGGGGGGCTTATGCGTGATGCCAATGGGGTGTTGGATTTCTGGGCTTGCTTGTAATTTGAGAGATGTCTCGATTATCGTTACAAAACTTATCGGATTCGAGAAGGTCTTTGATTTATTTGGGGAAAAAAAAGGCTCGAGGATTATTATTGAGACGGACTCATAATTTCACTCATTACAAGTGCTAAGCTTGATGACTATCTGGTAGAAAACATTGTGATGGACTGCAGGATCCTTCTTGATTTGTTATGAGATAGCAAAATTGCGTGAGAAGGGACAATCGTCTTCGATAATCCCTAGTTTCACTTTTAAATTTGGCGCGTCTTACTTCACATGGATGATTTGGAAAATGACGGTTGTCTTGTCCCCAAAATTTGCTCAAAATTACAACCTTTGCCATCGAAGTCTAATTCTATTTTCTCGCTGGCGTTTTCTTCTTGTGCCGTAGTTGAATCTGATTTTGCTCTACAAAGTCAGTATTTTGGCACTCATTGCTCGCATTGAAGTATATAATTTTCTCTCCTTTAATTTTCTTAAATTTGCAGGTTGTGTTTCTTCGAGATACAAACATTTTTGGACTGAATACAGGTAAGTTCCTCATTGGAAATTTTTGGACTGGTTCCTTGTGTTTAGATATTCTGAAATGCATCTTTTTTTAGTGCGTTTGGGTTTTCAATCAACGGTTTAGGGTTATGTATATTTACTGTAAATGATGCTATTGCAGATTATCTGTGTTTGTTTATGCTTTTTAAAGAATTTTTCGAATTTTTCCCAATGCATGATTTCTGTATTTAATACGAACTCTGTTTTGATTGAAGAATGGATGGGTTGTGTTGTGAGGATGAGTTATTCGTTGCTCTGGACTCTGGAGATAATACGTAGACAGGATATAAATGCGTTGATGCTCACATACCCAGTTTTGGAAAGTGGGATCTTAGACGAATAGGCGTCGTTGTTATCGGTAAGTGAACAGGTTGCCATGTTTTTAAGCATTATTTCACACCATCAGAAGATTTGTATCATTGAAAAATCCTTTATATGTTCAACCAGAACCGTGAGTCAACATTTTAACAGTGTTTTTTTATGCCATATTAAGGTGTAACAAGCTATTTGTTGTAGCCTGTGCTAGTGGAGGTTGATTGTGAAGATGAGCGTTGGAAGTGGTTTAAAGTGAGTTAGTTAATTATTTTTATGTTCAATTAGAAGTCTCAAGTCAAGGCTGTATTGCTTGTAATTTAGTTTATTATTTTTGTGTTATTTTTTAAATTTGAGGTTGCTTGGGTGCGTAAGACGGAACTTTCCACTGCACATCAAGCGCGTAGACTGGGGGTTGCCAAAGACACCATCAAACACAAGTTTTTATTTTTTTTTTGAGGCAATCGGATCTTTGCCAATTTTCATTGACATTCAAGATCACATCAGTCGAACATGTTCTCCGGAATGACTACTGCCACACGGAGAGCGATGGTGCAAATGGCGATTGAAGAAGATCACATCAGTCGAACATGTTCTTCGGAATGACTACTGCTACACGGAGAGTGATGGTGCAAATGGCGATTGAAGATAAACTCCGTTGAAGGCATTGCTCAACATATGAACAAGGAATTGTGTCTTAACTTTTGAACTGGGGTATTTTGTAGTCCATGCAGCACATTTGTCTGATGCAGTAGGATTTGGGTCATGAAACTCTGTTGGTTGTATGATGTATTAGTGAGTGTATTCGGCTGATCTTTGTTAATCTGCTCTGAAACTTTGTTGATGTTTTGGATGATGAAATGGTAGATTGCTTAAGTTGTCTGAATTTGTTTTTTTTCTTTTTAGATTTTTCATGATTATGATGTGTAAAGTGCTTGAATCTTATTGTTGTATGTATTATGCTCCTTTGATAATGTATGCTCAAATTGCGTACAGCTTGGTGGTGTTAATCCATGACCACAAATTGAATTAAAAGAAGAAAACAACATCCAATTTTAATTGATGGGCTGGAAGGTGAAAATACATAAGAGGACTAACCTCTCATCTCATTACCACCATTATCTTTTTGGCCAAAGTAAAGACGGCCACAAGAAATCTCGTAATTAGTTGCTGGTGGTTAATCTTTTATATCCAAAAAAATGAATTTGGACAAGTATGTATTATTTTTCTGGAGTTCAAGATCAAATCAGAAAGAACCACCAAACTGTACAAGTACTTTAAGAAAATTCCATAATTCATTTCAACTAATAATGAGTAATTGAAAAATAAACAGTTTTTCGTAGTTAGTTAAGCAATTCAAGCAACAAGGTTTGTAGTACACAGGGTGTATTCAAATGTCTCTCCCCTAGATATTTCAAATGCTACATTCTGCTGTTGTGCCTCCCGCAACATGAAGTCCCCAGTACCATAGCCTGCCAAAAGCATCCGAAAACCAAAAATATCAGGCTAACGAGTAATTTATCACGCAAAACATAAACAAAAACATCGAAAACATTAAGCAAGATTATGAACAGCATACAATTTAATGTATATATCACTGACTCGTCTCAGAAGCCTGTGTATATGAATAGTTCCCGGTGGTTGCGGAAGCATTTGGAGCTGTTCCAGTTGGATTAGTACTGAACATTTGAGGTGCAGTAGACTGGCCTGGAGGAGTACTTGTACTTGGGGGAGCCGGCACCCCTCCGGGTGGTGGAGGCAAGGGAGAATTAGGTGGGGGCTGCATTTGCATCACTGGAGCAGCTCCATAACCTGACAACGAGGGTAAGCAAACATTCAGTGATGCCCAAACGTTTTCCCAAAGTTTTTCTGTTCAGTTTATTTCAATTTTATCAATGTTTTAAGAAAAGAAAAGAAAAGAAGATCAGGAGAAAATAACTATGGTTGTCAAGAAAATACTACAGACAAGAAAATGATTGTCGTCTTGCAATTAGAGAGAAATCAATTTCCTCAAAAAGGAAAATGAGAGAAGACTTGTTTACTCTCTCCTCTAAAATATCAATGATCTTTTTCCTTCAGCAAACAGAGTGTATAAACAACTCGAGAGGTTTTTGCAATAATTAGTTTTTTGGGTACTTAGTCATCAATATTGTACTTCGCAGGGGTTAAATTGCATTCAACCCCCTAGTTTTGACTTAGCTATACCAAATAACTACATTACGACATCAACCGAAAGGACATTACTGCCCACAGCTTCTACTGTGCCAAAAACACAAATACCAAAATTTAATTTAAATCATTAATTTATCTCATCATATACTAGAATAAAGAAATAAATAACTAATGCATGGGGAAAGTAGCAAGATGTTGATCATAAGCTGCACCAATCTGTTGGTATACTACTGTTTGCCCAAGATGTTCCTTGATTTTCATATCAATCAGTCTGTGGTTGCTGTTCTTCAAACTTTTGGTAATAAGCTCTTATGTTCGACTCGATGACCAAGAATATTCATTAATATTGAAATTGAAGTATTTTTGTAATAAAATTGAAAAAAAATAAAGGATCCAAATGGATGTATTATATCATGGCAGACTAGTATACCGAGAGATGTACCTTGTGCTTGTAACAAGAGTTATGCTGCTTTGTGACCAAAGGCTGGAAAAAAAATAAAGAAGATATTAGATAAAAATTTGTTTTGTAGTACAGTTATCGCAAAATGAAAGACGGGCGAAAATAAATACGATACTAATAACTAATAAGAGGGTGAACGGAGAGAAGAGCGACGAGCAATATCCTGCAAGAGTAATTTTGTCTATACAAGCCCACAGTTTGTACAATCAGTTAAATAAGACTTCACCGGTCAAATCATCCTCAAGGTATCTCAGACAAGTAATATTTACCTTAACCAAGAATTAGAAGAAAATACTAACAAGCTTGCATATCATTTGAATAGGGGCTCAGAAAAATGATACGGTCTGGTATAAAATTGAAGGACTAAAATGAGTCCTAATCTATATTCAATTAACAAGAATGATTACAATGTGATGGCAGCTTGGATTATGGGAGGCCTCGTGCACCTTCGGGTGGTTCAACCGAGTTTATGCTAGCCTGAGATCTACTAGCTATTATGTTTTCGAGGATGAAAGCAGGTTTACAGGCATGTTACAGAAACCTCCCTTCTATCTTGTTTATTACATTTACACCCCCAGGAGCAGGTTTCTGATCATTGGATAAAAGGGTTTTATTTGCTTATAGCTTTAATGTTGATGCAAAAGGGAATTTTATTCCTTGTCAACAGCCCATGATCCACTGTAATTTCCTCACTTAAGGAGCATTTTTTGGTGATTAATAAAAGAGGGGGACATGATTGGAAACACCACGGCGGTCACATACCTGTTCGACCAAAAATATAATTAAATAAATAGTTTGGGTCGATTGGAATTTTTGGTTTTATAACCCAAAGTTGAGCAGTTCTAAACTTTATTGACAATGTGAACAGATTTGAGTTGTTCCTTAAGGAAATAATTATTAAACATTAAATATACAGCGAGGGAGTGAGACAGATCTCATTTGGTTTAATTTGCAATGCAAGCATCATTCAGGTATAGACAAACACAATAAACAAAGTATTGAATGTATGTAGACATAATGACAAGAAAAATTTAGAGGTTGTCTGGCATATGTACCTGAGGTCAATAATCCATTTTCTCCGTTTGGTTTTTACACTTTATTGCCAAATGTGTCAATTTGGCTCATGAAGTTCGAGAGAGTAATTGGAGCCAACTCCTGAATCACTTTGAGAAAACGAGTGTTGTTTTCCTTTCCTCTCATTGAATCGAGGATCAAATCTAGCGTCGATAAATCAAGAGAGAGTCCTCTTGTGCCCATTTCCTCAAGAAAGTTGGCTGCATCATCATATTCGCCCCTCACCACAGTTCCTCGAATAATAAGGTTATAGGTAGCTACATTTGGTGACAAATTTTCATGTTTCATTTTCAACATAAGATTCTTAGCTTCCTCCAATAGACCATTACGACAGCATCCTTTTATTAGGATATTGTAAGCTACAATATCAGGTTTCAGTCCTTTAGAAGGTAGATCATCAAAAATAGCTTGCGCTTCATGCAGTTTTTTAGCTTCACAAAACTCATTCATAACAATATTATAGAAATTGATATGAGGAGGCACTCCTTCGTATTCCATTGCATCCAAGAAGGTCAATGCTCGCTCAACAGGCTCATTCTGACACAATCCGTGCAGCATGTTACAATACGTATAAAAATTCGGTCTTAGGCCAACAAGTTGCAACTCATCAAAAACTTGTAGTGCAACAGAACACTTTCTTGCGGAGAATAATCCCTGAAGTATAGTGTTATAGGTAAACAAATCAGGCTTCGAGTCTTTACAAGCCATCTCATGGAAGAGATACATGGCCTCGTCTATTTTCGTTTTCCTACAATATCCATTGATTAGGATGGTATAGGTGTGAGTATTAGGAGCAATATTGTTGCTAACCATAGAATCAAAAATTTGTCTAGCTTCATCAAGTCGCCCTTGCATACAATATCCATCCATCAATGAACTGTAAGTGATTATGTCAGGAACCACGTTTTTCTCCGTCATGAGATTGAATACATCTTTTGCTTTATCCACCAACCCTTCCTTGCACAAAGCATCAATGATAATATTTAATGTCACCACATTCGGATTAATTTTCAGATCTACCATCTCCTTGAGTAGCATTTCAACCTTTTTCCAACGACTCATATTACATAAGCCACAAATCAAAGCATTGTAAGTAACAACATTTGGAGTCATGCCTTTTTGAGACATTTCACCGAAAAGCTCGAGGGCAGAGTCTATTTTGTTGTCTTTACACAAACCATCAACGACCATGTTATACACATTGATGTCAGGCCTACAACTCCCTCTCTCCATTATTCTGAGAACTTCGATGGCCATCATAGTGTTGTCGGCCTTGCATAATCCATCCATCACGGTCCCATATATCACAGCATTGAGCCTGCACAATCTTTCCCTTACAATTTTCTTAAATAGTTCTTGTGCCTCACAGACCCTATTTTCCTTAAACAAACCCTTCAATAAGGTGCCAAAGGTGTATTCATCAGGAACACAACCCTTCTTAAAGAACCAACCCAGAATCGAAAACCCAAAATCGACCCGACTAGAAAGGCAATAACAGTTAATGGCAATGGTCATAGTATAATGATCAACTGAAATCTCGGAATTGGAAATATCCTTAAAAAGAGAAATGACCGTGGGATACTCTTTCAGCTTCACCACACGCGAAAGCAATTGATTAAATTGTACCACACTAGGCAAAGGCCACATTCTGGTCATTCTCTCATACAACTTAAATGCATCACTCGACCCATTAACATTACCGATCTCGATTTTGATTCTCTCAGGCGAAATCGTATTCCCCATAGATCTTGTACCCAAATAACGAGAAGCACATAGAAACATATGAGGGTTCAGAGAGAAATTACCTGATTTAGAACGACTCAGGAAGCGATTTAGAAATAGCCCTAATCTCATTTTCGGAACTCAGTGTGCAAATGTAATCGCGCAGAATGATTTCCCCAATATCAAGAAAACAAGGGTGCCAGTTTGATTTAGATTATATACTGTATTTTCTTGGTGTCTTTTATTTATAACATATAATATTTTTAGTTGCATTTTTTCTTTCTTTCTAAATACTTAATTGCTAGTATTTTTAGCTTAACCTTAAGGACCACTTTAAGAATATTATTATCTAGGATTGCAGGGGAGACGGTTTTATGCCGCGAAATCGCTTACTAGAGGTCTTATTGAAGTTCTGTAGAAGGCCAATACAGTGAAAGAAAAACCTAACCAAGAAACGTTTCAATGGATCCCGTCGAATAAGAGTCGTGTCGAACTTAATATGGACGGTATAATGTGTACCAGGAGGTTAGATCTGCGGCAGCAGGGTGCTTGTGTGTGATGCTGATGCCAATGGGTGTTGGATTTTTTGATTTACTTGTAATTTGGGAGATGTCTCAATTACCGTTGCGAAACTTTTCGGGGCTCGAGATCTCCGCTTCACTTGGGAAAGAAAGTTAGAGAGAATTATCATTGAGATGTACTTGCATGCGATTGTTTCACTCATTACAATGCTAAACTTGACGACCATTCGTTAAGTAACATTTACATTGGGATAGCAAAATTGTGTGAAAAGCGGGAATACCCTTGCACATAAGGGACACAATATTCAAGGAAAGATCATCTTCGACAGGAGGACAAGAAGTCTCCTAATCTTTTGTACAAAAAAATCAAGCACATTATAAATTTGGTCAAGCATGTATTATTTTTCTGGAGTACGGGATCAAATTAGAAAGAACCACCAAACTGTAGTAAGTACTTTAAGAAAACTCCATAATTCACTTCAATTAATAATGAGTAATTGAAAAGTAAACAGCTTTTGATAGTTAGTTAAGCAATTCAAGCAACAAGGTTTGTAGTAAACAGGGTGTATCCAAATCTCTCTCCTATATATTTCAAATGCTACATTCTGCTGTTGATCACACCTGCACCGCGTCTAAAAGACCCAACATGACATCTAACTTCTATAATTACAAAAACCTCCCTCTTGTTCACAAAATACACATTCAGAATTGCTTGCTAGTATTTTCAGCTTAACTACTTCTTCACCAAGCAAATTATGAATTTGGTCAAGTATATATTATTTTTCTGGAATTCGGGATCAAATTAGTAAGAACCACTAAACTATAATCAGAACATATCTACAAGCCACAGGCCCTTCATGGAGTTCCTCGAATAATCATAAAATTATGAGGACTTTTGGCGAGACAGAATGGGCTGGGACTACTAACCAAGCCTGACACTTGCCGATAGGTGCTGGTTAGGCTCAAGCTAAGATTCTGCTCGTGAGCGTAATTAAGAAAATTCCATAATTTACTTCAACTAATAAAGAGTAATTGAAAAATAATCAGTTTTTCATAGTTAATTAAGCAATTCAAGCAACAAGGTTTGTAGTACACAGGGTGTATCCAAATCTCTCTCCTAGACATTTCAAATGCTACATTCTGCTGTTGTGCCTCCCACAACATGAAGTCTCCAATACCATAGCCTGCCAAAAGCATCCGAAAACCAAAAATATCAGGCCAACGAGTAATTTTTCATGCGAAATGTAAACAATAATATAGAAAACATTAAACAAGATTATGAATGGCATACAATTTATCGCATGTATCAGTGGGGCGTCTCAGAAGCCTGTGTATATGAATAATTCCCGGTGGTTGTAGAAGCATTCGGAGCTGTTCCGGTTGGATTAGTACTGAACATTTGCGGTCCAGTAGAAGGGCCTGGAGGAGTACTTGCACTTGGAGGAGCCGGCACCACTCCGGGTGGTGGAGGCAAGGTAGAATTAGGTGGGGGCTGCATTTGCATCACTGGAGCAGCTCCATAACCTGACAACAAGAGTAACCAAAGATTCACTGATGCCGAAATCTTTTTCCAACGCCTTTCAGTTCTATTAATTCAATTTTATCAATGTTTCAATAAAAGAAAATCAAGAGAAAATAATTCTGGTTGTAAAGAAAGATACTAGAAAAAGAAAAAGATAGTCGGTTTGCCATTGGAGAGGAATCAATCTCCCCCCAAAAGGGAAATGAGATAGACTTATTCACACCCTCCTCTAAACAATGAATGATCTTTCTCCTTCAATCCCCACCCTTCTCTTAAACAGAGGTACAGATTTGAAATTTTATATATGTGTAATTTCCCAGTCATATTTGCTTCCTCATCAGACTCTATGAACAAAGGAAAGTGCATAAACCACTAGAGAGGTTCTTACAATAATTAATTTTTTTGCTTTATAGTGTACTTCATAGGGGTTAAGTTGCATTTCAACCCCCTAGTTTTAACTCAGCTATACCAAATAACTGCATTAGTACATCAACCGAAAAGACATCAGAGTGTTTGCTGTTCTTCAAACTTTTTGGTAATAAGCTCTTATGTTCGACTCGATGACCGAGAATATTCATTAATACTGAAAGTTAAGTATTTTTGTAATAAAACTGAAAAAAATAGGATCTAAATAGATGTATTATTTCATGGTAGACAACTAAATCAAGAGGCATACCTTGTGTTTGTAACCAGAGTTATGCTGCTTTCTGACCGAAGGCTGGAAAAATAAAGAAGATGGCCGAAAATTTGTTTCGTAGTACAGTTACTGCAAAATGAAAGACGGCTGAAAATGAATACGATACTAATAACTAATAAGAGAGTGAATAAGAGAGTGAATGGAGAGAAGAGCAAAGAGCAATATCCTGCAAGAGTAATTTTGTCTATAAAAGCCTACAATTTGTGCAATGAGTTAAATAAGACCTCACCGGTCAAATCATTGTGAAGGTATCTCAGACAAGTAATATTTACCTTAACCAAGAATTAGAAGAAATAACTAACAAGCTTGCATAGCATTTGAATAGGGGCTCAAAAAAAATGAAACGGTCCGGTATAATATTTGAGGACTAAAATGAGACCTAATCTATATTCAACTAACAAGAATTACTACAATGTGATGGCAGCTTGGATTAAGGGAGGCCTTGTGAACCTTCGCGTGGCACAATCGAGTTTATGCTGGCCTAAGATCTACTAGCTATTACGTTTTTGAGGATTAAAGCAGGCTGACAAGTATGTTACAGAAACCTCCCTTCTTATCTTGTTTATTACACTTACACCCTGGAGCAGGTTTCTGATCATTGGATGAAAGGGTTTTATTTGCCTATAGCTTTAATGTTGATGCAAAGGGGATTTATACTCCTTATCTACAGTTTTCTCGATTTGGCAGGTTTATACTTTATATACATGTCCATGCTCCACTGTAATTTCCCCATCTAAGTGCCATTTTTTCGGTGATCAATAAAAGAGGGGGGCATGATTGGAAACACCACTGCAGTCACATACCTGTTCGGCCAAAAATATAATTAAATAAATAGTTTGGGTTTATTTTCATAACTCAAAGTTGAGCAGTTCTAAACTTTAGTGACAACGTGAATAGATGTGAGTTGTTTCTTAAGGAAATAATTATTAAACATTAAATAGACAACGAGAGAGTGAGACAAATGGCTCATTTGGTTTAATTTGGAATGCAAGCATCATTTAGGTACAAACAAACACAATAAACGAAGTTATTGAATATATGTAGACATAATCACAGCAAAAATTTAGAGGTTGTCAGGCATATGTACCTGAGGTCCTCAACAAGATGAATAATCCATTTTCTCCTTTCGGTTTTTACAACAAGATGAATAATCCAAATGTGTCAATTTGGCTCATGAAGTTCAAGAGAGTCTCGGAGCCAACTTCTTAATCACTTTGAGAAAACGAGTGTTGTTTTCCTTTCCTCTCATTGAATCAAGGATCAATTCTAGCGTCGATAAATTAGGAGAGAGTTCTCTTGCACCCATTTCCTCAAGAAAGTTTGCTGCGTCATCATATTCACCCCTCATCACAGTTCCACGAATAATAAGGTTATAGGTAGCTACATTTGGTGACAAATTTTCAACTTTCATTTTCAATATCAGATTCTTAGCTTCCTCCAATAGACCATTACGACAGCATCCTTTTATTAGGATATGGTAAGCGACAACATCAGGTTTCAGTCCTTTAGAAGGTAGATCATCAAAAATAGCTTGCGCTTCATGCAGTTTTTTAGCTTCACAAAACTCATTCATAACAATAGCATAGTAACTGATATGAGGAGGGACTCCTTCGGATTCCATTGCATCCAAGAAGGCCAATGCTTGCTCAACAGGCTCATTCTGACACAATCCGTGCAACATGATACAATACGTATAGAAATTTGGTTTTAGGCCAACAAGTTGCAACTCATCAAAAACTTGTAGTGCAACAAAACACCTTCTTGCGGAGAATAATCCCTGAAGTATAGTGTTATAGGTAACCAAATCAGGCTTCGAGTGTTTACAAGCCATCTCGCGGAAGAGATGCATGGCCTCGTCTATTTTCATTTTCCTGCAATATCCATTGATTAAGATGGTATAGATACGAGTATTAGGAGCAATATTGTTGCTAACCATAGAATCAAAAATTTGTCTAGCTTCATCAAGTCGCCCTTGCATACAATATCCATCCATCAATGAACTGTAAGTGATTATGTCAGGAACCACGTTTTTCTCCGTCATGAGATTGAATACATCTTTTGCTTTATCCACCAACCCTTCCTTGCACAAAGCATCAATGATAATATTGAATGTCACCACATTCGGATTGATTTTCAGATCTACCATCTCCTTGAGTAGCATTTCAACCTCCTTACAACGACTCATATTACATAAGCCACAAATTAAAGCATTGTAAGTAACAACATTTGGAGTTATGCCTTTTTGAGACATTTCACTGAAAAGCTCGAGGGCAGAGTCTATTTTGTTGTCTTTACACAACCCATCAATAACCATGCTGTAAGCAAGGATGTCAGGCCTACAACTCCCTCTCTCCATTATTCTGAGAACTTCGAT
Organism: Lantana camara; assembly: GCA_037501455.1. Lineage (NCBI taxonomy): Eukaryota > Viridiplantae > Streptophyta > Magnoliopsida > Lamiales > Verbenaceae > Lantana > Lantana camara. Next base: position 106,899,326 of record CM074859.1, on the reverse strand, counting down.
GGCCATCATAGTGTTGTCGGCCTTGCATAATCCATCCATCACGGTCCCATATATCACAACATTGAGCCTGCATAATCTTTCCCTTACAATTTTCTTAAATAGTTCTTGTGCCTCACAGACCCTATTTTCCTTAAACAAACCCTTCAATAAGGTGCCAAAGGTGTATTCATCAGGAACACAACCCTTCTTAAAGAACCAACCCAGAATCGAAAAACCAAAATCGACCCCATTAGAAAGGCAATAACAGTTAATGGCAATGTTCATAGTATAATGATTAACTGAAATCTCCAAAGTGCAAATATCTTTAAAAAGAGAAATGACAGTGGGATACTCTTTCAGCTTCACCAGACGCGCAAGCAATTGAGTAAATAGTACCACACTAGGCAAAGGTCTCATTCTGGTCATTCTCTCATACAAATTAAATGCATCACTCGACCCATTAACATTACCCAATTCGACCTTGATCTTGTTTCTCTCAAGCGACATGGAATTCTCCACAGATCTTGTACTGAAATAACGAAAAGCAGAGAGAAACATATGAGGGTTCCGAGAGAAATTACCTGATTTAAAACGACTCAGGAAACAATTTAGAAATAGCCCTAATCTCATCTTCAAGACTCACAGGTGGCGTGCGCTATCTGTCCCAGTGTTCGAATGTAATTGTGTGCCTGTTTCAAGAAAACAAGGGTGCCTGTTTGATTCAGAATATATATATATATATATATATATATAGGGAGTTGTATCTTTTTGTATATGTTATATAGATGGCCTTGTATCTGGGAATTTCTCAAATTGGTCTCTTTCGACGTATATAGCAGATTTTGAGTTATAAAAATAAGCACTCACGAGATAAGTCCTTATTTTCAACGATTTTAGAGCGTATGGAAAATTTTTTGTTTTTTTTAACACACATACATCCAGATGGAAACTTGTCTTTGAAAATAAACTCATTAACCCTTAATTTAAGCAGAAATAATCTAAAATCCAGAAACAATTCAGGACTGCTTTGAATTCTGCTTCTAACTTATTCAATTTTCTATCGTTAATTAAATTCAATTTAGACAATAATATCTTGGGTTAATTACATTTAGACCCCTTTCGAGTTTTGTATATTATAATGGGACCCCTGTTATTCATTTTATTATAGTTTGACCCCTTCTAAAATTTTGAAATTACTAAAAAGGTGAAGAAAGGTAGAGTTCCACTAAATATTTCACGGAATATTCCAAATAATTGTGAAATGACCATTATACCCAAACCAAAAAAAATAAAAAAAACGGAAATGACCATTATATTCCAAATAATTGTGAAATAATTGTCTGTTTAACCGTTTATTTAATCTAGAAAGACATGATTTTTTTCCTATTTTTATAAAACATGATCTTAGAGCCAAACATAATGGTCATTTCACAATTATTTGGAATATTTCGTGAAATATTGAACGAAACCCTATACCTTTTCTTCACTGTTTAGTAATTTCGAAATTTTAGAAGGGGTCAAATTGTAATAAAATGACTAACAGGGGTCTAGATGTAATTAACCCTAATATCTTTATAAAATATTAATATCCCTCAATTAACCGTTTTATATTCATATAAATTCTATGGTTTATATGATCATTATTTTTTTTCTTTTCCTACCGATAGTCTTAAAAATCTCATTAAAAGTCTAATAAAAAATCCATCATTATTTATTACAATATCAAGAAATAGATTTTACTTGACAACAAGTGTTGTTCAAATAGTTAAAGGATTCATTAACTAGGGCAATGATCCAAGCTCGAATCTTAGGTCACTTGGGGGTATGTGCAAAAAGAAAAAGAAAACAATTTTACTTAAAATTTTATTTACACGTTTTCAAAAGCAGTTAGTCTTTTACTAGAAAAATTTTAATAGTATGGCCTTCCTTAAGGCGGCTTTATTAAAACGAACCTCTATTCAAAAAATGTCTCATGTCCTCTAGATCAATTGGAACTTTTTTAAAAATTAACATAGAATCAAGTTCCTTAAATATGGATTTAAAGAAAGACACACATATTATATTTGAATTTGTCGTTGAAAGTCAAATATATTGTATTTGAATCTCTTGGTGAAAGAAAGAAAATCTTATATTTGAAAATTCTAAAGAGAATATTATGACGAGGACAAAATATGATCAAGTCACGTCACGACACGTGGCCCAGTCAAGGCTTGACATTACGGCACCCCAGAGTCCCCTCGAAGTTGGTTGCTTCTGCTCACGGGGGGCCTCAGCCTTCTCCTCGAGCGGTTGAGGTCAACAACATATCTTGAACTCTCGAGATCGCCCTTGACGCGAATCAACACTAGAGGTGGATTTCCCATTTCGCACAGTCCCCTCAGATTCGCACATCATCCCCTCATTGGGGAGTCCAATTCTTCCATAAATTGAGCATGCGCTGCCCTCGATAATAACACAGTAGTACTCTCTGACAAATAGTACAAAAAATGCGCACCTGTCACTGTGCTTTTCGTCCACCTTTTCGCAGGCCTGTAGGTACTCTTTGTCAGACACCCTTCATTGGGCCACGTGTTAATGGCAACCCTCCATCCGTACCTGATCCCCTTGAATTACCAAAAGGATCCTTACCTTCAATTATAAATATTCAGGGATCATCCTTCACTGTAAGCAAGCTTCCATACCTGAGCTCTGTTTTGCTTTTTCCTCCACACTCACCTGGAACTGTTTCGCTGACTTGAGCGTCGGAGAATCAAACTGGGTCTCACCCCCCATTTCCCCAACTTTGCCTTCTCACGCTTTTCTTGTGTTTGTACCTAGCAGGTAGACCCCATGCCTTCAGGGATATGTAATTTAAATAGAAATAATTTAGAATTCTACTAAATAGTTATTCAGTTTAAAGAAGTAGTCCAATCCAGGACATAGATAGTTATTCAATTTCTTTCGTTAATTAAATGAATTCTACTAATAGTTATTCAATTAACGAAAAATGAATTCTACTAATAGTTATTCGTTAATTAAATTCAATTTAAACAATAATATTCAATTTTTATTGTTAATTAAATTCAATTTAAATAATAATATTCTTATAAAATATTAATATTCCTTTAGTAACCGTTTTATATCCATATAGAATTCTACGGTTCATATGATTTTTTTTTTTTCTTCCGATAATATTCTTATAAAATATTAATATTTCTTCGACAATCCCGTCAATAGCTTGGTTTCAATTTTAAAGGATGACAAGAACTCTCGTAATTAGTCGCTGGTGGTTAATCTTTTATTCAAAAAAAAATCATAACACATCATGAACTGAATTTGGTCAAGTATGTATTATCTTTCTGGAGTTCAGGATCAAATTAGAAAGAACCACCAAACTGTAGTAAGTACTTTAAGAAAATTCCATAATTCACTTCAACTAATAATGAGTAATTGCAAAATAAACAGTTTTTCATAGTTAGTTAAGCAGTTCAAGCAACAAGGTTTGTAGTACACAGGGTGTATCCAAATCTCTCCCCTAGATATTTCAAATGCTACATTCTGCTGTTTGTGCCTCCCACAACATGAAGTCCCCAATACCCTAGCCTGCCAAAAGCATCTGAAAACCAAAAATATCAGGCCAACGATTAATTCTTCCTGTGAAACGTAAACAATAATATCGAGAACATTAAACAAGATTATGAATGGCATACAATTTATCATATATATCAGTGACTCGTCTCAGAAGCCTGTGTATATGAATAGTTCCCGGTGGTTGCAGAAGCATTCGGAGCTGTTCCAGTTGGATTAGTACTGAACATTTGTGGTGCAGTAGATGGGCCTGGAGGAGTACTTGTACTTGGAGGGGTCGGCACCCCTCCGGGTGGTGGAGGCAAGGAAGAATTAGGTGGCGGCTGCATTTGCATAACTGGAGGAGTTCCATAACCTGGCAATGAGAGTAAAAAATATTCAGTGATGCCAAAATCTTTTTCCAAAGTCCTCCTGTTCAGTTTATTTCAATTTTATCAATGTTTTAAGAAAAGAAGACGAGGAGAAAATAACTCTGCTTGTCAGGAAAAGCAGCAAGAGGTTGATTATAAGCTGCACCATTCTGTTGGTAATTGGTATACTACAGTTTGCCCAAGATGTTCCTTGATTTTCATATCAATCAAGGTCTGTGTTTGATGTTCTTCAAACTTTTGGTAATAAGCTCTTATGTTCGCCTGGATTACCGACAATTGTAGTTCATGGCAGACTACTATATCGAGAGGCATACCTTGTGTTTGTAACCAGAGTTATGCTTCTTTCTGACCGAAGGCTGGAAAAATAAAGAAGATATTAGATAAAAATTTGCTTCGTAGTATAGTTACTACAAAATGAAAGACGGTCGAAAATGAATATGATACTAATAACTAATAAGAGAGGGAATGGGGAGAAGAGCAAAGAGCAACATCCCCGCAAGAGTAACTTTGTCTATACAAGCCAACGATTTGTGCAATTAGTTAAATAAGACTTCACTGGTCATATAGTCCTCAAGGTATCTCAAACAAGTAATATTTACCTTAACAAAGAATTAAAAGAAAAAACTAACAAGCTTGCATACCATTTGAATAGGGACTCAAAAAAGTGAAACGGTCTGGTATAAAATTTAAGGACTAAGATGAGACCTAATCTATATTCAACTAACAAGAATTATGACAATGTGATGGCAGCTTGGATTCCGGGAGGCCTCGTGCACCTTCGGGTGGCACAACCGAGCTTATGCTAGCCTAATATCTACTAGCTATTATGTTTTTGAGGATTAAAACACATTTACAGGCATGTTACAAAAACCTCCCGTCTATCTTGTTTATTATACTTACATCCTGAAGCACGTTTCCGATCATTGGATGAAAGAGTTTTATTTGCTTATAGTTCCAATGTTGATGCGAAGGGGAATTACATTCCTTGTCTACAGCTTTCTCGATTTGATAGGTTTATATACATGTCCATGATCCACTGTATTTCCTCATTTAAGGGGCATTTTTTTGGTGATTAATAAAAGAGGGGGACATGATTGCCTGATTGGAAACACCATGGCGGTCACATACCTGTTCAACTAAAAATATAATAAAATAAATAATTTTGGTTAATTGAAAATTTGGGTTTTATAACTCAAAGTTCAGCAGCTCTAAACTTTAGTGACAATGTGAATAGATGTGAGTTGTTTCTTAAGGAAATAATTATTAAACATTAAATATACAGCGAGAGAGTAAGACAAATAGCTCATTTGGTTTAATTTGGAATGCAAGCATCATTTAGGTATAAACAACACAATACACGAAGTTATTGAATATATGTAGACATGATGGCAGCAAAAATTTAGAGGTTGTCTGGCGTATGTACCTGAGGTCCTCAACAAGATGAATAATCCATTTTCTCCGTCTGATTTTTACACATTTTTGTGTCAATTTGGCACATGTAGTTCGAGAGAGTACTAGGAGCCAACTTCTGAATCGCTCTGAGAAGACGAGTGTTGTTTTCCTTTCCTCCCATTGAATCGAGGATCAAATCTAGCGTCAATAAATCAGGAGAGAGTTCTCTCGCGCCCATTTCCTCAAGAAAGTTTGCTGCATCATCATATTCACCCCTCATCACAGTTCCTCGAATAATAAGGTTATAGGTAGCTACATCTGGTGACAAATTTTCAAGTTTCATTTTCAATATCAGATTCTTAGCTTCCTCCAATGGACCATTACAACAATATCCTTTTATTAGGATATTGTAAGCTACAACATCAGGTTTCAGTCCTTTAGAAGGTAGACCATCAAAAATAGCTTGCGCTTCATGCAGTTTTTTAGCTTCACAAAACTCGTTCACAACAATATTATAGAAACTGATATGAGGAGGAACTCCTTCGTATTCCATTGCATCCAAGAAGGCCAATGCTTGCTCAATAGGTTCATTCTGACACAATCCGTGCAACATGTTGCAGTACGTATAGAAATCCGGTTTTAGGCCAACAAGTTGCAACTCATCAAAAACTTGTAGTGCAACAAAACACCTTCTTGCGGAGAATAATCCCTGAAGTATAGTGTTATAGGTAACCAAATCAGGCTTCGAGTGTTTACAAGCCATCTCGCGGAAGAGATGCATGGCCTCGTCTATTTTCATTTTCCTGCAATATCCATTGATTAGGATGGTATAGATACGAGTATTAGGAGCAATATTGTTGCTAACCATAGAATCAAAAATTTGTCTAGCTTCATCAAGTCGCCCTTGCATACAATATCCATCCATCAATGAACTGTAAGTGATTATGTCAGGAACCACGTTTTTCTCCGTCATGAGATTGAATACATCTTTTGCTTTATCCACCAACCCTTCCTTGCACAAAGCATCAATGATAATATTTAATGTCACCACATTCGGATTAATTTTCAGATCTACCATCTCCTTGAGTAGCATTTCAACCTTTTTCCAACGACTCATATTACATAAGCCACAAATCAAAGCATTGTAAGTAACAACATTTGGAGTCATGCCTTTTTGAGACATTTCACCGAAAAGCTCGAGGGCAGAGTCTATTTTGTTGTCTTTACACAAACCATCAACGACCATGTTGTACACATTGATGTCAGGCCTACAACTCCCTCTCTCCATTATTCTGAGAACTTCGATGGCCATCATAGTGTTGTCGGCCTTGCATAATCCATCCATCACGGTCCCATATATCACAGCATTGAGCCTGCACAATCTTTCCCTTACAATTTTCTTAAATAGTTCTTGTGCCTCACAGACCCTATTTTCCTTAAACAAACCCTTCAATAAGGTGCCAAAGGTGTATTCATTAGGAACACAACCCTTCTTAAAGAACCAACCCAGAATCGAAAACCCAAAATCGACCCGATTAGAAAGGCAATAACAGTTAATGGCAATGTTCATAGTACAATCATCAACTGAAATCTCGGAATTGGAAATATCCTTAAAAAGAGAAGTGACCGTGGGATACTCTTTCAGCTTCACCACACTCGAAAGCAATTGATTAAATAGTACCACACTAGGCAAAGGGCACATTCTCGTCATTCTCTCATGCAACTTAAATGCATCACTCGACCCATTAACGTTACCGATCTCGATCTTGATTCTCTCAGGCGAAATCGTATTCCCCGTAGATCTTGTACTCAAATAACGAGAAGCACAGAGAAACATATGAGGGTTCAGAGAGAAATTACCTGATTTAGAACTACTCAGGAAGCGATTTAGAAATAGCCCTAATCTCATTTTCAAGACTCAGTGTGCAAATGTAATCGTGCAGAATGATTTCCAAGAAAACAAGTGTGCCAGTTTGATTTAGAATATATACTGTATTTTCTTGGTGTATTTTATTTACAATTTTTGTAAATACTTAATTGCTAGAATTTTTAGCTTAACCTTAAGGACCACTTTAAGAATATTATTATTGGGCAAATTACATCCAGGTCCTTGATGTTTACCATAATTATAATTTAGTCCCTATCTTTTTGTTTATTACCAAAAAACCCCTATAAACACTGTTTCAGGTCCCTGACGGAATAGTGAAAAAGTCAGGCGTACACTCCCTCGAAACAGTGTTTATAAGGGTGTTTTTGTAATAAACGAAAAAATAGGGACTAAATTGTAATTATGACAAACCTCGGGGTATTTGGATGTAATTTACCCTATTATTATCTCTGATTGCAGGGGAGACGGTTTTATGTGGCTTATTAGAGGCCTTATTGAAGTTTTGCAGAAGGCCAATACAGTGAAAGAAAAACCCAACCAAGAGACGTTTCAACAGATCCCGTCGAATGAGAGTTGTGTTGAACTTAATATGGACTGTATAATGTGTACCAGCAGGGTGCTTTGCCAATGGGTGTCGGATTTTTTGATTTACTTGTAATTTCAAATTTGGGAGATGTCTCGATTACCGTTGTGAAACTTCTCGGGGATTCGAGATCTCCGCTTCACTTGGGAAAGAAAGTTAAGAGGGAATTATCAGTGAGATGTACTTGCATGCGATTGTTTCACTCATTACAATTTACAAATGCTAAACTTGATGACCATTCATTAACATTGTGATGGCCCGCTGAACCCTTCTTGATTTGCCATGGGATAGCAAAATTGTGTGAAAAGCTGGAATACCTTTGCACATAAGGGACGCAATATTCAAGGAACGATCATCTTCGATAGACAGGAGGACAAGAAATCTCCTAATCAGAAAGAACCACTAAACTGTAATAAGTACTGTAAGAAAATTCCATAATTTACTTCAACTAATACCGAGAAATTGAAGAATAAACAGTTTTTCGTAGTTAGTTAAGCAATTCAAGCAACAAGGTTTGTAGTACAGGGTGGGTGTATCCAAATCTCTCTCCTAGATATTTCAAATGCTACATTCTGCTGTTTGTGCCTCCCACAACATG